>OY856411.1:1110203010-1111403010 GCA_963693085.1 Alisma plantago-aquatica
GTTAAGTTCTTAGCAAAATGACAGACCATATTTTATATCATTTCACTCCCTCCAATTATACTAACAACATCATTGATTCATAAGGCCTTTGACTACTTCCCATTGGAAGAGCTCGTAAGGGTGCTCAAGATTAGCTAACCCTTTTATACGTGAGGGACCTCAAGACCTAAGTCAATGAGCTAACCTTATTTCAACATTGTATAATGGAGTTCCAATTTATGTTTGTAGGTTATAAAACAATGATGAGGCAAACATCAAGTACAATACTAGGATACTACATGGAAATAGTTGAGAAAATAACAAGCATACATACATATCAATTTCCAAGCAAGAAAGCCATAGTCATAAAACTATTTGAAGTCCATACCTGATTTTAGAGATTCTTAACTTAAATTATCCTTGACCATCTAGCCACAAGCAACACCTGATTAACAACAAGATTACATACATGTATTAGATTTTCACCATTAACCCGAACTAGCTTCATTTTAGGGTTTTGTCCAAGTTAGGTTTTAGTTTGTTTAATTACATGTTTAATTATCTTATAGAGGTCATCATGAAAGTGGGGTTCAAGTCTCATGTCATTCTGAGGTTCCACTCAAATTATGAGCGTTTTAAGATTGGAATCACTTATGTACATAACTAGGTCATAAGACTCATAATAGGACAAACACGATCATGATTATCAAGACATGAGAACCAATCATAAAGGTGATTTAGATCACAACTATAAAGAAATAGGAAGCCCATTCTAATATGGGTGGATGTCCCCAAGTTTGGGCATCATAAGATTCCACATTGTCAACATGCATTCCAAAAGCCAACACATAAGACATAAGTCATAAGGTCCCAACATATGGATAAGATGGGATATTCATACCAAGAGGATCATAAAGTATATACCATGTATGATTTATAAGAGTAAATATTAGATAGTAACATCCATATCACATTTGGTACACAAGGAAGACAATCAAGTCATTTTCAAAAGCATTAGGTCGTTATGGATGTATCAAGTGTCAGAAATACCATCATAGTAAAAATGGGATATAAATTAGGAATTAATGTCACTAAGTATCACAAGATTAGTTGTTTTAGATATCCAAGGTAATTGGGTGGATAAAATAGGTCAAACAAACCATTGGATCAAGGTGTAGTCAATCATTCACATAATAGGGGTATATTCAAAGCATTAGGTGCCATACGACTTCAACACATCAAAAGAGTAAAATGGGTGAATATGATTTCCATATGGTAGCATAAAGCTATTGATTTATAAGTTAGGGTGAGACTAGATTTCATATTAGATGAAAAATTAGCAACTTAGGTAAAAGTACATTACTAAAGTCCCGAACTAGGCACATATGTACAATTATCCTCAAATATAGGCAAAAAGGATGATTCAGACCCCCATGTACTCAAACATGTATAAAAACTACTGATTTGAGGATTGGATAGAAGATTGAGCATCAAGATCCAAGCTTTAAACATAAACATGCATTAATCATGGCCAAAGAAGGTTAAAGTTCATATTTTAGCAAATCAGGGGAACTAGAAGAAAATTCAGTGTCTGAAACCATTCCCGTTGTGTAGATCTTTTCAAGAGGATTAATTTAATATATAATTTCATATATTTTAGCTTTAAGATGAGTAAGATATGATTCTTGCAAGTTTTCACTCAATAACTATAGAGATATCAAAGATTGTTACCTCGATCATTTGATGAGTGATAGAGGCCATTAGATGTTGATTAGGAACACTCGTTCAATCCTGGGGCATGCACTTACATGTCGAAGGGCCCACCCATCATCCCCCTTGGTGTAGGGTCGCTCGACCTCCACTCCAACCGCCTTTGGCGGTCATCGACCACGAATCGGAGTGGTTCATTGACGTGTGTCATCCCCCACCATTGCTAATCCAACGCTCGTGTTCTGCTAGGCATCTTGTGGGATCTCTATTCAGAATAGAGCCACAAAAGGGGATGGAAGTTACTCCCTATATCTGACACCTATCAGTCGATCCTGGTAGAGGGGAGCAACACCAAATGTGCCCGATCTGATGCAGATAGCAAGCCATCCTTCCTCTCTACGAGAAGGTGTGAGTCCATCTGTGGGGTCATAGCCCCAACACTGCCAAAACCACCCACCATCTCCTATAATGGAGACTATTGTGTCAGTTGAGGGACAGTAGGAAGGGTTGGATCATTGTGACCAGACCTCTAAGGATGATGAGGTTGGAGAGGGAAGGATTATGGCAGACCACCATGTGTTTCTCCTCCAGACTGCGACCTCCAAGGCGGTCCATGGCACCAACGCTGCCCAGGACAAGGAGAAAGGAGCTACATCCCCAAGGTGCAGACAAGGGAGAAGGAACAAAACAAAAAGGAAGTGAAGACAAATGACCTTACTTGAGGCAACTCTTAGGGTTGAGTTGTGTGTGGAGTTCCATTGTATTGTAGGGTCCTAGTTCCCCTTTCTAGATTTGGGTGTAGAAGGTAAGGAAGAAGAAAGCTCCATCATCTTTTTCCCAAAGAAGAAGGGAAGGAAGGGAGAGCCTAGGCGTGTGTTTTTGCTGGGCCTTGCCCATCAATGGGCCTTAGGAGGTCGGCCCACAACATGGTGAAAAGAGGATTAAAAATGATTAAAGCTATATCAAACATGAAAATTTCAAACATTTGCAACTTGAGCTACAAAGGTCTAATTGAGATCATTCTTGCATCATTGGAAAGATAATTGAGAGGCTTACAACATAATACTTATTATAGATCCAAAATATTATAGTAATAAGGTTCAATTTCACAAGAAAGATGGACTTTATTTGACATAATACAAATTCCAAACTACAAATTTATGCCACATTTAGTAAAATTGATCATGCACACGACCAAATTGAAGTTCATCACACTCAAACTATGAGACTGATATCGAATTGATAAATAAGATCACTTGAAGAGAGATGAAGTATAATAGAGGAGATAGAAAAGGTTGGGTTATCACAAGGAGTCCCAAGCTCAACCACCACCAACCACCCTCTCCATGAATACTTCATCCCAAGGAACAATACCTTCCCAATCATCACCCTTGTTGACCAAATATCAGGTCAAGAATTCTCCATCAATCCAACCCTCCTTAGAATCCTTCCCACCTTCAATGGGTTGGAGAATGAAAACTCATACCACCATGTTGATTCTTTCCTGAAAACATGCTCTACTTTCTGTACTCCTACATCAACTGATGATTTCATAAGAAGAACCCTGTTCCATTCTCACTCAAGGAGAAAGCCAAAGAATGGTATATGTTGAAGCCAGAACTGGTTACTTGGGTTGCTGTGAAGGATGAGTTCCTGAATAAGTTCTATCCAATCTCCAAGAAGACTCAAATGAGGAGGTATATCACCTCAATCACTCAAAAGGAGAACAAGTCATTTCATGACACGTGGGAAAGGTTCCAGAAACTTCTGAGAGATTGTCCTCAACTTGAGGTCCCTATCTGGAAGCTAGTACAGTCCGTCTACATGGGGCTGTCTGAGTTGGGTCAAATGGTGGTTGCATCCTCTTATGGAAGAACCATCATGACCAAGCCCCTGGAAGAGTTGCGACCACTCTTTCAGCACCTTGTTTAGAAGTCACATCACCAGGCTTCAAGCATGGGAGTGCGTTGTGGCAAGAACTGGGCTCCACCACCTCCTCCTCCTCCATCTCCAGTTAGAGATGACACAAATCCTCAAATTATGATGATCCTTTCTAACATGATGAAATTGATGAAGAGCCAAGTGGGAGGTTCTTCTAGACATTCCCAAAATTATGCAGAGGCTATTTGTGAAGAAGTGCACACCTTGCAATCTTTTGGGAATAGGAAAAACCAAGGCCCTATGTTTAACTCCTATACTCTAGAATGGAGGAATCATCCTAATTTTTCTTGGAAGAAACAAGGTGAAGAAGGTCTAGGGCAACCAAGACAACACAAAGATCCAAGGTAAAAAAAATTGAAGATGTAGTTCTTTGAAGCCTAAGGAGCCTTGATGATGTGAAGAAATATGTATCTACGAAGGGACAAAACATTAGCCGCATTAAGTGAAGGATTAGTCATATTTCTCTATCTCTTCTTAGATGTGAAGAAGAAAGGTTTCCCTCTCATACCTTGATGAACCCCAATAGTGTTGGTGGAACCATGGGTGCTCCTCAAGGCACTTATGGCCCACCACAAGGACAAGTGCCCACATTGCAACAACACCAAGGACCCCAAAATCCTTATTCTCCTCCTTCCCCCACAAACTAATTATAACTATCAATACCCCGCCTCCAACACTTTCTTACCCACAACCCCTCCTCAATATCAACCACCTCTACTACAACCACCTCCACAACAACCACCATCCAAACTGTAGCTCATTATTCAAAATCCAAATCCCCACACCAAATACCACCACCTCAAGGGTCACAACCACCACCATCATCCTCACAAGCTCCCCCTCCTCTCCATGAGCAAGTGAACATGGTGTTTGTCATATGGTGGGAGAAGGCTACTGAAAAATGTATGGGGAAGAAAAGGAAAGTGGTCAAGGAGCATGATGGAAAGATGCAGTGAAAATTTCTTGTGGAGATGCCTCTAGAACCAAAGACTCTGTTGTACTGCTTTTTCTTGAGGTTTCCAAGAGCACCGAAGTTCTTGTTGCCACTTCTTGTGGTTAGAAAATACCACCAAGTGTCTCATTGTTGCTTGAGAAGACAATACCATGTATCTCACCCCCAATGGAGGTCATAAGACCAGTTGTACAACCATTTCATGAACATGGCAAGGGAATTGGAAGTTTAGTTCTCTCGCCATCTTGTGTTGAGATAACACGTATTGGTCCCCCTTCTGTTGAGATGATAACATTTGATTTACCACCCTGTTGGGAATTGATGATAGCCTAAGATCCCCTTCATGAGATGAAGACTACCCTCATGCTACCTTAAATCCTGAAGCTGGTGTAGAAGATGTTGAGGAAAGAGGGAAAGTTGTCTTGGATGTCTTAAAAGGTCCTTCCACCAAAGTTAGGCATGGTTGTGCTAGGATCTTCTTGGAATCCTTGAAACAAGGAACGACAAGCATCATAACATTCATTTGCTTGGTTAAAGATCTTTACACTGGGAAGAGAAAGGTAATGGTGATGCCACCCAAGCAAATTGTAGCCATGAAACATGTCAACATCATTTTGGGCACATAATTTTTGGAAAAGAGGGGGGACCCAGGGGTAATCTATATCCAATGTTACATCAACTGTCATCGCGTTGAACATGCACTTCTAGATTTGGGCTCCAACATGAGTATCATATCCTATAACATGGTGGTGTACCTGGGTATAGAGAGAATGATGTCAACAAATTGTGTTTTATTACTTGTTGATGGATCTAGGTAGTTTCATGTAGGCATCTTGCATAATCAGATGGTGTCAATTGACAATAGGATAAGTGCTTCCTACTTGAAAAATCTTCTGGTTGTAGATTTCAAGTCCTTGGATGGAAATGAGTACATCATATTGGTAAGACCTTCCTGACCACAGTGGATGCAAAAATCAAAGTGTGCACTGGTACTATGACGGTCACATATGCTAGGAGGAAGATAGATGTTTTCATGTTCATAGAGGAAGAAAGACAAAGGTTGAGTGATGAATACATGTCCTCCAACTTGGATCACACCTATTTTTGTGAGAAATGCTTGGCAAGAAATAGTTATAGAAGCATGTGTGTTCCTTGGGATGAATACCATGTACTCATAGCTATGGAAAGGGTCACCCTAGAAGAGAAGGGATATACTTTTGGTGTGAACACTTGATGGGAGAGGAACAACAAGCTTGGCTCAAGGCCCAAACTTAGTGCTAGTGGGAGGAACCCACATGGTTTGAGATTCTGAAAACCTTCTTGTTTTAGTACATTTTTTCCCCAAGACACATACACACCACACTTGATGGTATCTCTATTTGCAAATCATGATTAGCACATGAACGATAGAGGAGAGATGATGCATGGAGGATCTTACCAAAGGGAAGATCAAAATTGAAAAGAAGATTTCAAGACATCAAAAAAGCTATAGGAAGAAGTCCAGCACGACCGTACTACCTAGCATGCCTATGTGGCTAGCAAGCCATGACAGCCATGTTTCTCACCATGGCCATGGTGGTCCTGCTCTGCTCGCCTAGTGCTATGTTGATCATTACCTCTCTTGGGGATTGTCTACCACTACTCCATATCCTTTACCCTACTATTCTAAACTTCAATCTCATGTTGAGGACAACATGATTTAAAAGTTTGGAGTGGTAGGGTGGTAAACCCTTCTCTCACTGCATGTTTCTCTATGTACCTTGTGCTAAATTTTTGATAATTTTTTCCCGAGTTGATAAAATAGTTTAACTAACTCTTATACTTGTCTATCCTGACTTTGTGTGTCTATTTTGCATTCATGCATATCATGTAATTAATTTCATGCATTTTTGAATAATTTTCAATTTTGGCTTGTTTTCGTCATTCCATCTCATGCATTGCATTTTCATGTATATTTTGATAATTCTTGTGTGTTTTAGTTAGGATTTGCTGCTTTATGCTTTAAATTCCCTGAAGTAGGTTTGGATGTGATTAAAATGCAAGTTGACGCCATTTTGGCCAAATTTTCCTAAATTTGGAATTTCTTGCCTAAAAGCATGTTTTAACTTAATCTCCACTTTTTGAACTGAAAAGTCTTGATCTATGACAAATGCATGCTAAGTTATTATGTTCTATTGCTAAATGGCCTTAATTTTTGACCTTCAACATGTGAGTCACTTCTTTTAGGTTTGTGAATGGTTTAGTTGAAATGTGACTTGAGCATGCTATGAACGCTTAGGGCTTATGAAATCACATGATTAGAGTATTAATCTCATCTTGTTCACTTATGTGGTGTGATATTACTTGATTAAATTGGAATAGCTTTCATGCAGGCCATATTTGACCTGACTATTCTTTCATCATCTTCTTCCCTCTTTGACCTGACTATTCTTTCATCATCTTCTTCCCTCTCTGCCTGACTATTCTTTCATCATCTTCTTCCCTCTCTGACCTGACTATTCTTTCATAGTGACCCCTCTTTGACCTGACTATTCTTTCATCATCTTCTTCCCTCTCTGCCTCATGAAAGGATGCCAAAGTGCACATATTCATCCATGGCCACCTCTAAAAATTTGGAGTGGCCACATATATACCTATGCTTTTTACTCTCACCACCACATGCCACTACTACAGAACCTACCTTTAGTGTCGATTATTTAAAGCCTTTAGTGTCAGTTTCTAAGCGACACCTATGTGGGCGACACTAAAAGTCCACCCATTAGGCGTCGGTTCCAAAACCGACGCCCAAACACTTCGCGCGCCACCGAAAACGTGCCATCATGGGACTATAGGCGTCGGTTATTAGGTAAGAAACCGACGCCCAAACCCTTCGCGCCACAGAAAGGGTGCCATCTTGGGCACTATCAGTGTCGGTTATTTACAAATAACCGACGCCATATATCTTCGCGCCAAACGAAATAGACGCCGGTTATTTGTAAAAAACCGACACTATAACATTATGTGTCGGTTATTTACAAATAACCGACGCCTATTGGTTTTTTTTCTGTCAGTCTGCAGACCTGCTGTGGCTGGTCGCAGGATGAGAAACCTGTTCAGTTCAGTTATGAACTACAAGTTTTACAACATCCATTGATATCAGCCGACAACATGCCGCAAACCTGTAAAATTAACAATAAAAAAGTAGCACATGCATTTAGCAATGCAACCTGCAGTTCCATTTTATTTTCACACATTTATAAACATCCACACATGCTAGAAATATGTAGTTCCATTTATTCACATTCACACATGTAGAAACATTCATATAGCAACCAACACTTTCATTCATTTTCACTCAGACACATGTAGAAACATCCAGACATGTAGAAACATTCACACATATATTATAATTCAGAAATTCATTTACAAAGTATCATTGTTTAGTCATTATTCGCTATCAGGATCCCAATTATATTTTAAAGCCCCCCACTAATTGTATGGTTGTTGCCCATTCTTCTACTACTTCATTTAATTCTCCCATCGTATAGGGAGCAATAACATTTGGTAAGTCCTTTCCTGTAATGGGGTCAGCTTTAAGCACCTGTAAAGAGAATGATGTATATATAATTAATGAGCTATAAATAAGATTGATATATTTCGATCATATTATCTAATGAGACTATATAATACCTGAGCAATACATTCGATATCCAGTACAACATGTTTGATAATCATGTGCATATATCGCATGACATAGTATCCACATGCCCATCCGTTGTCTTGCGTAGCACACTATAAATTCAAACATACAAAATATTAAAAAATACAACTAATTAAGCATTGTTCACATAAATAATATATACATATATTGCAGTCAGGAACTTACTTTCACGTTCTTCCAAATTATTGGCTGGTTCTTTTTCGTGGGGACCTTTCCTCCAGCCTTTTTGTACTCCTCAAAACCCCTACATGTTAATGTAACACAGAACATTGCAATTAAATAGTAATGTAATAACATATGTTAACGGATATGAAAAATGAAATATTTCTCACCGAAATATTGCCATTTTCATTATGTGTCCAAATCTTGTATTCAATTTACCCCCCTTAGGATCTAGATAATACACTGTGAACGTCTCGGGGGCAATAACCAATAACTCCCAATGCCTACCTTTAGAGGAAAAAAGGTTAAAAATTAATAACTCAAAATCCACAATAAAATGTAATTTTCTTAAGTCCAAATTATAATAAGCAAAGTAAACTTACTCTACATTGAATGGAGCCATTATCACCATCTTCTTTTTTACAGCAAAATTTGAAAAAGCCTCACAGCAGTATTGTTGAACTGATGTAGGGTATTTAGCTACTAGACTAATCAAGGATGGAATCAAAAACCCTACATGTTCGAATCCAAAATCTACACATATGTTGTCTAAGTAGCTGCAAAATATGTATTAATTACACATGCATTAATAAATAAGAAACCAGATCACCAGATCATACATAAGGTATATGGATGTATAAAGAATATCTCACCTTATCCATAGCTCTATCACAGAAGTATTTAGCCAATCATATCGAAACAACTCCAAAATATCTTGTATAAATAGTTTTGTTTCGTATGACTGACCTGTAGAATCTGAATCAGAAGAAACAGTTATAGGGGAGTTTATATCATGTTCCCCTAACCATACTGCCATACCCCTACAGTTAGGACCTAACGGGACATGTAGGTCCTGTGGAACCCAACTAGGTAATGCAGGAGGTGGAAGTGGAGTCCTAGATGTTGTGGGTGTCTTCTTTTTAACTTGTATATATATAATAATTTCAGATCAACTGCCAGCATATACACACACTAACAATTGAACGTAATGTAAATTTATCACACCTTTTCAGTAAAGAAGACATACGCTTTTTCCCACAATATCACTCCGCCTACTACCTCACCAAGCGTTTCACAATCTGGGTGGACATATGGCAGTGGAAGATCCATCTACTGGGGGAATATATGTATCGGGCTCACCCGAATCCAACCAGCTGGTACTGGAGACCCGTGACACGTTTCCCCTGGTAGGGATGGGTAAGCCGACGCCTCTGCCACGACATATTCTTTACTTTTTAGACGGCATGGCTTCAATCCCTACAAATTTTTATGTAAAGAATGTTATATACATATGTACATATCATCTTTTTTTGAAACGACTACAATTTCATATATACGTATCATCTTGAATTAAAAAACTAGTTACTATGTCATAAAAATACTTACAGTGGATGTGCTAGGTGGTGGTTCTACAGGATTACTCCCAACCTCTGCCGTAGGAGTAGGAGTAGAGTCTGCAGTAGGTATTGTCTGGTAAGTGGCAGTCTGAGATGCCTGCCACTTTTTCATTGCTTCTTCGAGTTTTTCTTCGAGTTTCCTGTCAAATAGCTTATCCACCTATACATGGATAAAAGAAACGTCAAATTCTAATTTTGAATTCTCTTTTACAGTAACATCTACAAGGAAAAAATATGTTACCTCTTCTTGTGAAGTCCCGCTTTTGGGACATGTTTGCGCTGGGATGGCCCAAAAAAGCTTTGATGCCCACACCAGTGCCTGCAGCCCTAACACGTCCAGGATGCTCTGGGTTACCCAGAGCAACTGTCAATTCATCCCTTGTGCCCTCAGGGATGAACTTTCCTTGTTTACTCAGCTCGTGCAGCTCCCGCTAATCGCCAAAACAAAATTTTGTACTTAAGTAAACAACACAAATAATCAATATTCGAATGATTGTTGTAAGAGTTGTATTTTACCATTTTTGCAGCCGCCTCAGTAGTTGCGGCCTTAGTTAATTCTCCCTTCTTATTTTGCCTCCCAGCTATCTAGACATCATGGGGAGGCAGAGGTGTTCTACCTATGGTAGAGGACTCCTGAGTAGCAGCAGACTGAGCAGCAGTAGCCTCAGCCTGTAGTTTTTGGCAAACGCCTGCATACCCCTTTGGACCCATTGTGTGGTCATGCACATTCAGTGCACGCCTTGATCTTTGTGCCTCACTGAGGGCCTAGTTAGTATGCAAATTAATAATTTGGTTAGTAATACTAAATGTTAATCTTGAATAAGTGAATACAACATATATTAATTAATGAGATTGAGACTGACGCCTAATACCTTGAATTCATCAGTTTGTCTTGAATCGACAAACGCGTCCCATTCTTCTTTGTCCAGGAAGTTCCACTGTTTAGTGGCTGTCTTCTTCCTCTTGTCGGCTTCTTTTATGTATTCTCTGGTGAGATTTGTCCTATAGTTCCTTAGGACTCTCCCATAGCGTAGCATCACGCATTTACGATGCAGCTTTTCATCCAATTCAAATATACTCTGCAAAATAGAATTGCTATTAACTAGTATCCAAAAATTTAGTAATCTACAAAATAGAATTGCAAATTAATAATAACTCACGCATAAATCCCTCCATATTAAATCTTTCTTCTCCTTAGAAATGTTATGCCAAGAATCTAAGCGACAACCGCAATGGCTACGAGTAACAAACCCAAGATATGAAATAAATGAATTGCGATTCACACCACATGCATTTCCTGCATTATCGAAATCCACAACAAGTTTGGGTCCATTGCCCTTTTGCGCAATTAACTTCTTCATCATAGTGATTCCCCTTCTCTTGTCAACTTTTTGGTGATGTTGATAAAGTGCCTCAAGTGCTTCAGATGGTACATGTGCATCATCAACCTAAAATTTGACAAAATAATTCACATTTACAAGATATAACTATAAATGGACATATAGATATAAATATATGATATATTTTTAAAACTTACATTGTGAGGCGGCACATTGATGTCCTCACCCTCACAGTAGTCATCAACATGGTCATCAGAAGAATGGTCAGCCATCTACAAATTCACATTCAAATTGTAAGGTTCACATTGTAAAGTAGTAATTCAAAGTGTAAAGCTCACATTGTAAAGTAATTCAAATTTTAAAGCTCACATTGTAAAGTAATTCAGATTGTAAAGCTCACATTGTAAAGTTCAAATTCACATTCAAATTGTAAAGCTCACATTGTAAAGTTCAAATTCACATTCAAATTGTAAAGCTCACATTGTAAAGTTCTAGCAGAGGAAGAAGAAGAAGGCAGGGCGGGCACCTTGTAAAGTAACTCAAATTCTAAAGCTCAAATTCTAAAGCTCACAGTAGAACCTATCTCCAGGTTGTTTCCTATGTTCCTCGGCAAATCTAATAAACTGGTCAAGACCAGAAATAAACTCTGGGGTGCAGCGATTGCAAATGGACATCCATGATCTATCCATTCTATGATCAAAGAGAAAACAAGTATATATTAGGACAAGATTAGGGTCTAGGGTTAACAAATACATGTGATGTCATTCTTATATATAATAAATGTGTACCACCTATCCCATTATTGAATACCTAATCTCACTAGTAAGTGTATAATGTGTATTGGGTTTTCAAGAAAATTTCGGCAGCATTTCCCCGTTGTTCTCCAAGTACATATGTACTTAGAGAACAAACGGGGAAATGCTGCAGAAATTTTCTTGAAAACCCAACACACATTATATACACTTACATCCTAAGTGAGATTATGTGTTCAAGAACATTCCCAAACCGGGGACTATCTAAGATTTACTCCTAATGAGTAAATCTTGGATGGGTTTCTAGGCCAACAAATAATGTGTTGTAATTCTTATACCTAAAATCCTAGTTCTTCAAGTTAGGGTGATTATTGATGTCTTTAAAAGCATGATTGGCAATATATTTAGGGAAAAGTTCATCATTTACATTCCAAGCATGTGTGCATTACAGTTCATCATTAAGCAAAAGAAGGGTGATTAGGATTGTCACCAAGAATATAGCTAAACTATTAAACAATGATTATAGCTAAACTATTAAACAATAGACTTGCCACACATAAAACACCCTATACAACTATAAAACAAAAAAGTATTAAGTATATATGCATGATACAATAACTATTTTGCATCACATTACAACAGACTTATCATTGATACCTTACTAACTTATTGCTACATTTACATATCATCACTTGATCAAAAATTACAGCAGTACATTTAACCAAAGTATGCATTCTAAAATCTATGTCATGATTAGTTACATGTAATTTACTTGGATATACAACAGTACCCGATTACTATGTTTTACATACAAAGTATGCATATTAAATTAACTAAGGCTTATCATAGAACATGTATTGTATAGACAATAGAGGATTCAGCTCAGTAGAAACACAAAATCAGTACCTAAACCCTAAAATCACACCTTTTTAGCATTTATTCTAACATGTTTATGTACATCAATATGTGTATGAGCAGGCACGCACCTTGAGATAAGTAAATAAATTAAAAAAAATGCCCAGCAGCAGGGCAGGCAGCTTGAGAGAAGAGGAGCATAAGAAGAAGAAGAAGGCAGGGCGGGCACCTTGAGGAAAGAGGAGCAGCGGCCGGAGCAAGTCCTAGCAGCTGCCGGCGGCGAGGAGAGGAGTGGCGGAGAGGGCGGCGAGGCTAGGAGACCTAGCTGCTACCGGCGATGGCGGAGAGGGCGACCGACGGGCGGGCGGGCGGCGACTGCTTCTCGCAGCGACGACGGGCGAGTACGGAGGAAGGAGCGGCGGCGACAGGCGTTGGAGCACGAACGGAAGGGAGGGGCGGCGGTGGCAGGGAGCAAGAAATTGCCGGAGGTTAGGGAAATCGGGAATGAAACAGGGAAAGGGAAGAATCGGTCGGGCTGGTGAGCTATTAAGTTGACAATAAGTGTCGGTTATTTAAAAAAATCGACAACTAAACCTATAGTGTCGGTTATTTAGTTATGAACCGACACCTATACTAAGTGTCGGTTATTTAAAAAAACTGACAACTAAACCTATAGTGTCGGTTATTTAGTTATGAACCGACGCCATATGTAAAATTTTGGAGCCAATTTTTTCGCTGGAATTTTGGGTTTGGCGGTTGAGTTTAGGTGTCGATTGTTTATTAATTAACCGACACTTAATAAAAGCGATACCTGTGTCTGGTCGACCTTCGTAGATTGGATGTCGGTTTATGTTATAAACCGACATTGTAGAGTTTAGGTGTCAGTTTTTTTATACAGCCGACACCTTAAAAAGTGACTTTATAAGACATTTCCGTAGTAGTGTGCCCTCCATACACATGGGGAAAATAAAAACAAAAAAGAGAATAAAAATAAAATGCAAAAAGAAAATGAAGATGCTCCTATGTAACAACATCAAAATAAAGAAAAGATGAGTGCTCTATATAATAGTGCTCCAACCGCTCACTGCAATCCTTTCTTCTATTTTTATGCTCAACAGTTGCAATGCATTAGTCATTATTGTTTGTTGAAAGAAAACCAAGAGAGATTAAGTTGGAGCATACTTGAGGACAAGCATACTTTAAGTTTGGGGTGGTGATGCAACCCTGTTTTATGGCTCCATCTTGTGTCTTTTTGCATCTTAATCACATCTAAACATGTTAGAATGCAAGTTAGTTACCTCAATATGTATATTTATGTCAAATGCACTTATGGACATGCTTTGCATATTTTTCAAGTACTTAGACCATATTTTGGATGGATGAGAGAGAAGGAAGGTATTCTAGGATTCCTCCAGCATGGAGGGGTCTAAAGAAGACCCCAAAGCTCCCTCAACCTACCTCTAGTGGCCAAGAGTCAACGCAAGAAAATAAGTCCATGGATCTCGAAGAATGAAGTACAAAGTGCTGCTGAAGACCCCAACAAAGCCGTGGTGCCAAGGAACAACTATGCTGACAAGAGAGAAAATCATAGTAAAATCAAATATTCAACAAAGCTAAAGCAACCCCAGTAGAACGGTCATGCCAACTAGCATGGTCATGTTTCCAAATATCAGAATAGGCGAGTTGAAGAGAACAACCTCCAACAAAGTGACCCAATACGGTCATGCAACCCAGCACAGTCGTGCTACCTAGCCCCCACCATAGACATGCTACCTAGCCCCCACCATGGCCGTGCTATCAAGCATGGTTGTGCTACCATCCTCCATTTCCTGCTTTCAACCTGACATTTTTCCACTTCCCAGCATGTCCGTTCCCAACCACCACGACCGTTCTATACCTCACCCACCACAGCTGTGTTGTCACCCAAAACCCTACTTTTTCTGCATGGTTTTCCCCATTTTCCCTCACTTGCCCTAGTGATTATCCACCACCAATATATACTAGAGTGGCGGCCATAGCACTAAGGTTAGCATTCATTACACTCCCCCTTAGCATTCAAGATCTTTCACCTACCTTCGTCCACCCCTACTCCATTTCCACCTTCCACTACGTCAAAACCCTAGTTTTGTAGGGTTTCCACCACAAAACCCGTTACTTCTGTGCCATCCATCCACCTTGGAGGAAGGAGCTTGTACAACAACAACTAGGAGGTGAAGAAGGAGGAGTCTTCACCACTTTCTATGGCCCCACACTCCTCTACTCCTTTCTCTTCTTTTTCTTGTTTTATGTCTATCTAAGCCCCCTTGATGGGCTACTTGGGAGTAAAATGATAATTGGATACCATGTTGGGGGAACTTATCATGTATAACTCTATATTTTCATTCTATGATGATTTGTTTCTACTTATATCTTACTTCCTATGTTTCTACTTGCGGTTTGTGCCTAAAATATGAATTGCTAGTGGTATTATGCTTGAAACCACCTAAGTCTAGGAGAAGATAACACATATGAGGCTATTTTGGAATTTGCTCCTAGGTCCACTTAGTGGATCCCTAGATAGCATCCCATCTTCCCACACATATAGCCCTTCTCATACTCCTAGGTGTGAGATCTAAGTATCTAGTACAGGGTTGTTTAGTGTAATTGTCTAGGAGTTGGCTAAAAGCTAGATTGTGAGTAATGTGAGGTGAAATACCCTTACATGTACTCCCCATCCCTACCTTTGGCTCCCAATTACATTAAACACTCCTATCCTAGAAACATAGATTATCCAAATCCAAATGAAATACCACCTAATTTTGGTCTAATTGAGCCTTGTAAGGCTAGATAGGGTGTGCAAGGGTGTAGTTCCCCTTCCTACACTCTATTCTATCCATGGCCAACCAATAATCTACTGTGATTTCCTTGCATTTGACTACTTGTTTGGTTTAGAAATCTAGAATGAATGGTTAGTGTTTTAATGAGATGTTACCCCAAACTAATACCTTATTATCATTCCCCCAACTGTCCACTCTTCCCATACTTGCATTAAACCATCTTACTTTCTTGCTAGTTCATGCCTGCTGAGTTGCTTAGTTTAATTGCTCTTTAGTCAATTGCTTAGTTCTTGTTAGTTAGTCCTTGCTAGAGTAGTTAATGCATATTTGTGCTTGCTTAATATAGATAGTGGTATTTTAGGTCTTTAATTTCTTTAGTGCCTTAATTATTAGTGTAGTGTAGTTTTGTTATCTTGCTTAAGTAGTTGTCTTCTTTGTTAATTAGAATTGCTTACTTAGGGTTAACTTAGGGTTCTTACATGTCTAGTTTCCTTTCTTGTTCAATTTCTTATATCTTAGTGTAATCAATTCAAACCAAGATTAAACCCAAAAAACCCTAATCTCCTCTTTAGGAACGTAGCCCACACTAACTAAGCTCTAGTACCCCCCTCTCCCTACAGATCAACCCTTATCTTGCCACTTGCTTATACTACAACATGACCCGTGCGCTTGTCGGTGAAGTGTGATCGGTCTAAATGAGTGTGTTAGATTAGGTTCTTTATAAATTTCAAAAGATCAAAGTGTATCCAAACCCTAGGGTAGCATCTAATCAAATCCAATTGAATAGGTGAGCCCTAGGCAATGTGAATACATACCATTTCTAAATAAGGAAGGTCGATCACCCCAAAACTATCTAGTGTCACATCACCGATGTCATTTTGAATTGGTACGTTCATATCAACATTATTGGCCATTTCTTCTTCTACACAAGTTCCAATATTGACATCTATTTATCTCACAATGGGAAATTTTCCATGCTAGTACCATTTTGTATAACCCTACATAATCCCATTGCACATGACATGACTTTTAATTTCATCAACAATGTCAATAGTTGTTACTACTATTCCTATAGGAGAAATAGGTCTCAGACCCTCCTCCTGTGTACTCAGCCTAGAGGAGGAGTCTAGTTTATGGCACCATAGGAGTGCTGAGGCCAGAGAGCTAGTTTTCCTATAGTAGACCAGGATAGCAGTCAGACTTAGCTATCTCAGGGTGTCGGCTAAGTCTTGTAAGTATTGTCCAAATTATGAGATTCTCCTTTAGGTAAATTTTAAGAGATTAAGAAAAGAAAAAGAAAAAGTTAAGGGTGTATTTGTATTAAGTTGAATCCTCCTATCATGCCCTAATCTCATGATTAGTGGTAATCGTGGGGTCGGGGCATGTTAGCTTAATTTGGTATTAGAGCATAGGTTGAGTATGCAGTTACTCTAAGTCAAGGTCAGGGGACGATAAGAGACCAATAGGATTAGGACTTAGGTGTCTTTCTTCTAACTGCAGTTTTCTAACAGGAAATGTTCTGTTATACTATTGCAGATGGCAGAAAGAGGACGTGGTCATGAGGACCAAGCTGAGAGCCACATTGGACCCAATCCTCAGGAGATGGGTCTAGGTGGTCGAGATGATGTGGATGAGGCATCAAGGATGTACAGAATGTTTCTTGAGACTAGGGAAAAGTATAAGATGGAGAGGCGAGCTTCTACCTCGAGTAGCAAGGAGCTGATGAGATCCTATGAGCTGGTTAAGAAGCTTGGAGGTACTGAGTTCAATGAAACTATGGACCCTGCATTGGCAGATGAATGGCTGAGATAGTTAGAGAAAGTGTTTCGTCTGATGGAGCTGTCTGAGGAAAGACAAATCAATCACATAGTTTATTTGCTTAAAGGTGATGTAGAGCTCTAGTGATGTGGAGTGGAAGATAAAAGGAGGAACACAATATTGACTTGGAAAGATTTCTTTGATGAATTCCATCTTAAGTACTACCCACCTACCTTTCTGAGTGAGAAGATAAGATAGTTGTAGAATATTAGACGAGGAAGTATGACAATTGGTGAATACGAGGCACATTTCACAAGGTTGACAAATTTCTGTCCACAACTTGTTCCTAATGATGTAGAAAAGTGTAGAAAATTTCAAGAAGGATTAAGGTCAGAGATTAGACACACCATCTCAGCCATTGGTCGAAGAGATAGAGAAAACTTTGGGGAATTTGTGGAAGCAGTGAGACATGTAGAAGAGTCAGTTAATGCTGATAAGCAGACTGAGAGTAACAAAAGATCTGGAGACTTTATTAGAAGGGGAAAAGGTAGTGGTGGATATAGAGGAGGTGGTGGTTTCTTTTCAAAAATAGGATGAAGACTTGGTTTTTTTGGTAGACAAGGATCTAGTTTTTCATCAAGTGGAGGAAGACCTAACTCCGGTAGATGGAATACACAGTCTACATGGACACCTCCAACTAGGTCTTTTGGATCATCAGTTTCACTGACAGGTCCACTGAGGCAAGAGATGCGAGAATGTGATATCTATGTAAGACCACACTCTGGACAATGTTGGCGAACAAAGTTTCAAGGATGTCATCTGTGCAGATAGATGAGATATTTCAAGAGGAATTGCCCCCAATTATAGCAGTCAGCATCACAGGGTTCTCAGTCACAGTATCAGAATGTTCTGAGACAGGCTCCATTTGGAGGAGCATGTTCCTATGTAGCTTTAGGTTCCCGAGGTGGTGCAACACCTAGTACTAGGGAAGGACAACAAGGACATCGTGGGAGAGGAAGAGCTTCATGCTACTTTTTCTCTTTGACACCACAAGAAGGTAGTGTTTCTTCTCGAGTGATTACAGGAGAAATGCTTTTATTTAACATCATTTCAGTTACAATTTTGATAGATCTGGGTGCTACTCACTCATTTATACAATGTTCTTTAGCTTGTGAGCTTAACCTGTTAACCCAGGAGTTACTGATTGAGTTGTTGTTGAGGGTTCCATTAGGTGAACCGATAGTGTTGACAGAGTTTTGTCCTGGATGTTTGTTGACCTTTGGTGGTTACACCATTGCGGTTAATCTTATACCCCTATATATTAACTCTTTTCAAGTTATCTTGGGTATGGATTGCCTAGAGACGTATCGAGTTCAACTCGACTGTTGGAAGAAGGAGGTTGTCTTTCAACAGGGTGGATTTTCTTGTGTCTTTACTGGAGATAGGAAGGTTTTTCCTACGTGTATCATATCAGCCGCTGTAGCTGATAAGATGTTGTAGAAAGGTTGTGAGGCGTTCTTGGCACATGTGGTAGATACTAGAGTTGAGAAGAGCACAGTCTGTCTATGGGATGTGCCATTTGTCTGTGAGTTCCCAGATGTTTTCCTAGATGAGTTGCCAGGTCTACCTCCTAAAAGAGAGATAGACTTTGAGATCCAGGTGTTACCAGGTAGTCAACCTATATATAGCGCTACCATCCTATAGAATGACACATGCAGAGTTGAAGGAACTCAAGATCCAATTACAAGAATTACAGGATAAGGGTTTCATTCGACCTAGTTCTTCACCATGGGGAGCTCCAGTCTTGTTTGTGAAAAAGAAAGATGGTACTATGAGGTTATGTATAGACTACAGACAGTTGAATAAGATAACTATCTAGAATAAGTACCCATTGCCAAGGATAGATGATTTGTTTGATTAGTTGCGTGGAGCGACGATATTTTCTAAGATAGATTTGAGATCTGGATATCATCACTTGAGGATAAAAGCTTCAGATATTCCTAAGTCGGCTTTCAAAACAAGATATGGGCATTATGAGTTTTTGGTCATGTCGTTTGGACTAACTAATGCCCCAACAACTTTCATGGATATGATGAACCAGATTTTCAAGCCGTTTTTGGATCAGTTCATAATGGTTTTCATAGATGACATTTTGATTTACTCTAGAGATGATGAGCAACATGAGTAACATCTGAGGATAGCATTACAGTTGTTAATACAACACTAGTTATATGCTAAGTTCAGTAAGTGCGAGTTCTGGTTAGCTGAGGTGTCTTTTCTTGGACATGTCATCTCAAGAGATGGAGTAAGTGTTGACCATAAGAAAGTCAAGTCTTTTCTACAGTGGGAGAAGCCTAAGACTCCTATTGAAATCAGAGCTTCCTAGGATTAACATGTTACTACAGGAGGTTCATCCAGAACTTTAGTGTTGTAGCGTCACCTATGACACGATTAACGAGAAAGAATGCACCGTTTGTTCTGGTCAGACAACTGTGAGAAGAGTTTTCAAATCTTGAAGAAGAGGTTAACTACAACACCAGTGTTGATCTTGTCAGAGGTAGATAAAGGCTACACAGTGTTTTGTGATGCTTCAAGGAGAGGCTTAGGCTGTGTGTTGATGCAGGAAGGCAAAGTAGTAGCCTATGCATCTAGACAACTTAAGAAGAATGAGGAGAATTACCCAACACATGATTTGGAATTAACTGTTGTAGTTCATGCTCTTAAGACATGGTGCCACTATCTTTATGGTGAGGCATGCTAGGTGTTTACGGATCATAAGAGTTTGAAACATATTTTCACCGAGAAGGATCTGAATCTTAGACAACGGAGATGGTTAGAATTGATCAGGGATTGTGATGTGACGATAGATTATCATCTTGGAAAAGTGAATGTGGTAGCAGATGCCCTTAGTAGGAAGTCAAGTTCAACAGCTGATGCATTCTCTATGGCATGTTTCAAGAAAGACTTGCTAGTAGAAATGTGGAAGTTGAACTTAGACCTAGGGTGACAGAGCATAGTGGTTTGATTGCACAGATGCAAGTTAAGCCTACTTTTTATGATCAGATCAAGGAACTTCAGCAGAGTGACATTGAGTTACAGTAGATCATGCAGAATATGACAAAGGGAAAAAGACCATAGTTTAGGTTTTCAGATGATGGTTTGTTGTATTAGCATGACAGGTTGTGTGTACCTGGAGATAGTGGTTTAAAAGAAAGGATTCTGGAGGAAGCACATGCATCGATGTACGCTATGCATCCAGGAAGTACTAAGATGTACAGGAATCTCAAGGAGTTGTACTGGTGGCTAGGTATGAAGAAGGATGTAGCTGAGTACGTGGAAAGATGTAGTGTGTGCCAGTAGGTTAAGGCTGAGCATCAGAAACCTACATGTACTTTGCAATCTCTTCCTATACCAGAATGGAAGTGGGAACATATCATAATGGATTTTGTGGTAGGGTTGCCCAGGACATCTAGAGGTTGTGACTCTATATGGGTGATTGTGGATAGACTGACTAAGTCTACTCACTTTCTTCCTATTAAGTCAACCTTTGATGTCCTGAAGTTGTCTAAGATATATGTGGATGAGATAGTCAGATTGCATGGTATTTCAGTTTCAATTATATCAGATAGAGATCCTAAATTCACATCCAGGTTTTGGAATCAGTTGCATCGTGCTTTGGGCATAAAGTTGAGGTTCAATACAACTTTTCACCCACCGACGGATGGTCAGTCAGAGAGGACCATTCAGGCTCTTGAGGACATGCTGAGAGCATGTGTCTTGCATTTCAGTGGAAGTTGGGAAGAATACTTGATCCTTATAGAGTTTGCATACAAAAATAGTTACCATTCAAGTCTTGATATGGCCCCGTATGAAGCTCTGTATGGTAGAAAGTGTAGATCACTTGTATGTTGGTACAAGGTGGGTGAAAATGAGATTCTTAGACCAGAGATAGTGGATTTGACCATAGAAAAGTTTACAAGTGATCAGAGAATAGTTGAAAGTTGCACAAGACAGGCATAAGAGTTACGCTGAGAAGAGACGTAGACCTCTTGAGTTTGAGGTTGGTGATGAAGTGTTTCTGAAAGTTTCACCATGGAAAGGAGTGTTGAGGTTTGGCAAGAGAGGCAAACTGACTCATAGGTTTATGGGCCCATATCCTGTCATTGAGAGGATTGGACTTGTAGCCTACATGTTAGATTTTCCATCCGAGTTGACTAATCTACATGATGTGTTTCATGTATCGATGCTGAAGAAGTATTACCCTAGTACAGAGAAGATAGTGGACCCAGAACCTGTACAGCTCAGACCAGATGTGTCCTATGTTGAAGGACATATTCAGATAGTTGATCGGAGGATCAAGAAACTCAAGAATCGCGAGATATTAGTAAAAGTTCTGTGTAGGAACCACAACCTAGAGGAAGCCACATGGGAACTTGATTCTGAGATGCGTAACAAGTTTCCTTTTCTCTTTTAAGAATTTCATGACGAAATTCTTATAAGGGAGGGAGATTGTTATGACCCACTCCAAAGTTAACTAGTAAGTATCATGATAACAACATCATTAATTTAATTGAGATAAGTTAAGTGCTCATGTGGTGATTAGTGCATCATCAAGTTGATTAAGTTGAGTTAAGTTCTCATAGATGCAATTAGTGCTTTGATCTAGTGTTACAGACTGATTAGCATGTTTTCATGCCTTGAGGTTGTAGAGGATCTCGCGCTAAGTTTGCAAAAGAAAACGCACGAATCGGACTTCCGAGGCAATAATTATAGCTGCAATTTTCCCAGTTATTTGGCTTTATAACATCTTTTTTTTCTCTCTGTTTCCCTTATCTTCTATGCGAGCACCGCTTGGGCGGGTACTGTAGCTGCGCCCGATCGCAGCAAGGAGAAAGGGTAGGAGATTGCTTGAGATCCTTAGCTCCGTTCTAGCGGCTTCACCTTCTCCTTCTTCCTTCCTTCCTTCCTTCCTTCCTCTTCCTCATCCGGCCAGTAGCCACCTGCGGCCCTAGCAGCTTGGGTGGCCGGCGGCCAGTAGCTGCAGCAGCAGCTAGGCGCCCCTTTGGGGTAGCTAGCATCTCCAACGGTGCCCTTGAGCTCCGACCTTGAGGTCCCAGCAAGTTTCCGCAGCTCCCAGCTGAGCACCTAGCTGAGTCCTTCCGCCAACCTGCACGTGTGCGTGAAGCTGCACTGTGCAGCAGGTTCGTTAACAGGACAATTGCAGAGGTTGAAGACAACCCCACCAAACCCTACGAATAGGGATGAGCATCAGGCTGGGTCACCCCGGGTTTTGGCAGGCCCATATCATATCCATATTATTATGCGGGCCACGGGCCGGGTTTGGCCCGAATTTTTTTAAGAAAGACAAGCCCGTACCCTGCCCGTACAATAAATCTGGGTTTCGGGCCGGGCTCGGGCCAGCCCGTTTAACAATCGGTTTCATCAAAATGACGTGTTTGATTTACAATCAATGTTGAATTTGTTTATAAATAGTAAGATATTTGTTGTAGACATATTTATTAAATTTTAGAATGTCGTTGTGTTAGGAATGGTGGTGCTTTGCGTGAAGGTTGAACATAATATGAATGAGCAAACAAATTAATAATCCACAATGTTGTTGCTAGTTGTTGATTCGTATCAGCTATTAGACTTGTTATTATAACCAACTATTAGTATAGGGGGAGTTGGCTGATTATATCAATCATTAGACGACGGATCCTATTATGGAAAAAAGAAGTTTTAAAATGATATACATATTTGTGTATTCATATTATATCATATAGATTATTTATGCGGGCCGGGTATTGGGTTTCGGGACTGGGTTTATGGTGGCCCGAGCCCGGCCCGGATAAGAAAATGGGCCTAAAATGTCGGCCCGGCCCGCCCATTTAGAATATCAGGGTCGGGTCTGGGTCGGGTTTGACGGGCCGGGTAGCGGGATGGGTCGGACCGGCCCGGTCCGATGCTCAAACCCTACCCACGAACTCCCGGAAACAGGCTCTGGACACGTGTTTCCAGAAGAAATTCGGAAATCTCGAACGACTATGAGTGGAATTTCACTCATGATTTAACTCCCAAATTAGGAAATTTTCGGTTAAATGTGTGTTTTTCACAGATAAAAGTAGTTATCAGGCGTCATGCAGTATTTGGCGTTGTCCGACTTTTTATTTCACAAATAGCTTCTTTAGGCTTTTGTATAACTTAGTTTATCATCCGATCAATGTTGTTTGGACTAGTAGAATTACATGATTAATTGAAACCTAGTTTACTCGATTAAATGTGGAAAACAGAAGTGCACGACAAAACAACTGGAAAGGTTGGGTATAAACCCAAACTGCATGATTTTAATAACGCACGATTACACAGAAATGATGATGATATGACAAATATTCAAAGAAAACCTAGTTGCTACTCTATGTCATATCTAATGAGAATGATTTAATATTTGACTTTTATTTGAGTGATGAGATGCTCAACTCAAGAAATCATTTGAAATTTCAATTAATATCAATAATTCGTGTCATAATGAATAATGATAAATTTAATCAAGTTATGTGATACATAATTCCATATTAGGGTTGTTGTGCATGCTTATATGTTAAATCTTGCCATGACAAGTAAATTAATCTTTAATTGAGTTATGTGATGCACAACTCATAATTTGGGTTGATGTGCACGATTTTTGAGGAATTATAGATAATTTACAAGTGCTACTGACAATTACTCATATATCAAGTAATTAACTCTTGTTAGTGCGTTACGATGTTCAATTGTCTGATTTCAGCGTATATGTGCCAAGTTGACATGAATTCTATTTATTTAAGAATTTTAGTCTGCCTGCATGCATAATAATATTGATTTTTCAGTAAATTATAAGTGGACATGTATTTAGTTTATTTAAGAACTTGAAATCTTCCTGCATGCTTAATATGTCAAATCTCTCAGCATTTGCATTGCTTGAATATACTGCTCTATCAAATTTAGAATGATATTCATGTCGTGTTGTAAAGTTCAAGTAAATAGACACGGTACCATAGAGATACCAGAGTCGAATATAAGTAAGAGAAATGTACAATCTAGTAAGAGTTTTCTAGAATAACAAAATAATATATTAAGGGCCCTGACACTGTAGAATCCCTATGAGAGGTATGCGCCTTAGGGATGAAAGGACCTACCCTGACGGTGCTACCAGTATACAGGGGTCAGAACGCACCCACAGAATGTGCGGGGAGACGAAGCCCTTGAGGAAGTCTCCTAAGAGAAGATAGGTTACCTAACATGAACTGAAAGTCCCGGTGGTAACCCAGAGGTGCCCACAAAGTGTATCATGTTGAGGCCCACAGAGTATCTTAGACCCTCCGCCTATGTACTCAGCCTAGAGGAGGAGTCCAGTTTACGGCATCATAGGAGTCTCGAGGCCAAGGAGACAGTTTTCATATAGCAGACCAGGACAACAATCAGACTTAGCTATCTCGGGGTGTCGGCTAATTCTTGTACGGTGGGATCGTAGTACGCTACAAGTCTTCATATGTAGAGTACACTACATATGATCAGGTCATAAGATAAAATATGTTCGTATAGGTTCACAGAATTTATTATAAGTTAAAGAGTTAAGAAAGGTTTGAGTTAGTTTCACGGCAGTTGTCCTTTAAATGAAATTTTAGTATTTTCTGTTAATTAATTGTATCTACAACTTTGCAGCAATTGTTATCATAATGAAATTTTGAAATCTTATGATATTTAAATTACATTGCTTAGATCTGCTCAGTATAGTATCCACTTGTATTTTATTCCAATTAATTAACATAAATGAGTTATCTGCGATGGTTGGGTGAAATTCTATTCACTGAGCCAGTAGCTCACCAATCTACTGAAATATTTTTTAGGTCAGCGTCTGCACGAGGAAGTTGAAGGATCATATCACCCAAGTACTTAGAAGGTAGTTCATAGTTAGTTAGAGGTCTCTTAGTCCTTTCCCCTCGGTCCTTGGGCATGTGATATGGTAGAGAGAGAGAATGAAATGTAATATGTAGTTTAGTTTTCAATTAATTGTTGCACTTTATATTCCGCAAGTAAGATGTAATATGCTGTTTAAATTTTGAGGTATCTTTCAAGATTTAGAAATAGTAAGTTTGCTTCCGCAAGTTTAAATAAGATTTCAGTATTGTCCAAATTATGGGATTCTCCTTTAGGTAAATTTTAAGAGATTAAGAAAATAAAAAGAAAAACTTAAGGGTGTATTTGTATTAAGTTGGATCCTCCTGTCATGCCCTGATCTCATGATTAGTAGTAATTGTGGGGTCGGGGCGTGTCAAGAACTATATGGAGTAAGGGTTGCTTCCACTATAGTTAAAGGTTGTCATTCATGGGCACATAATAGAATTAGTGAATTGATATTATGTACTTGTCAAACATCATATGTTTTGTATGATAAGAGCATTTTGATCTTTTATGGAAATCCCCCCTGTCTCACAAACTATACTTGATAGTTGTTGAGACAAATGTGTATGACACATATATTGAATGACTTGATAACTCAAACAAACTAAATACATATAGTACTATCATCTAGAGCACATAAAGGAGAAATGCACTTCTAGAATCCATATGATGGTTATCTAGACTCTTTTGGTTATTGAACCAATAGAGACATGCATGTCTTATTTGTTGTGCAATATGATAAGAGTATCTTCACTAGATGTACTGGGAGATTGAGTATTTCATTAGGAATAGTACATACTGATATACATAGACCTTTTTGGAATAAATGCTAATGGTAGTTACAAATACCACATCATATTTACTGATGCCATCAGTAGATATTGAAATTTGCATTTAATGAAATACAAGTTTGGATCTCTTGAAGTATTCAAGGAGATCATACATGAAGTACGTAACTAATTTGGTAATAGTATTATGATACCTTGACATGATTGATGTTAAAATGCATAAACCAAGAGTTTGATGACCTTCTGGGAGATCATGATAGTGTATCACAATGAACTCCACATGAAACATATTGATGTGTCAGAAAGAAGGTATCTCACAATGTTAAGTCATGGTGAGATTATCAATAAAATCTAGCTAATCTTGCAATTTTTTTTGGCACACACTTTACACTAAAATAATGTACCATCTAAAATGGTTCAACAGATACCATATGAGATATGTCATGGGAAGTGTCCTAATGAGTCTTTCATAGTGATTCAGATTGAAAGCTTGTATAAGAAAACCGTTTCTAGAAAAAGTCTTTATCCACACATCACATGAATGTTATCTTGTTGATTACTACTTATATTCCAGCATGACAACAAAGAGTTTGTTGCTAGGATAGCTGATTTCCTAAAGGGAACTTAGTCCCAAAGGAATCAGTGGGAGTAAAAGAAAAACTCAAAATGTTTGAGATAAATAAGAAAATATTGAACCTAAAGAGGTACAACAAGGAACAAGGAGAATCACAAACTGTTATGGAATCTCAAGTTCCTTATGTAAACATAGAATTCATAGTTTTAGTAGAACTCCTTGAGTTTGAAAGATTATGATATCTTATAATCAAGAAGGCGGTAAGTTGATCATAGAAATGAGTCAACTACCTACCTAGAAACTATTGAGGAACCAGATTCTAAAAAATGACTTGAGGCCATAAGATCAGTGATGGACTCTGTGTAAACCAACATGGTATGACCTTGGTGGATCCAATTGAAGGGGTAAAACCCATTGAGTGAATTTGAGTCTCGGAAGAAGACCACATGGAAGTGTAGATTGGTTGCAAAGAGCTTAAAAAAGTTCAAGTTGTTGAACATGATGAGGTCTTTCACCAATTACCATGGTTAAATTCATCTGGATCATGCTTGTTATTGTAGATTATTATGACTGTGAAATTTGGCATATGAATGTTAAAACGACATTCCTAAATTAGAATAATTAAAAGGATGCATATGTGATACAACTTAAAAGTTTTATAAAACCATTAATGTAAATAAAGTCTACAAGCTACAAAGGTCAATCTGAGGATTTAAGTAAGCAACTTAGAGCTGGAATCTTTGATTTGACAAGACAATCAAAGGGTTTAACTTGAGTCAGAATGAAGATGGAAACTGTGATTACAAAAGATTTAGTTGGAGGATATTGATATTCCACATAATTATGCGGAATAACATCCTTATCCTATAAATATTAAAACTTGGCCAGGAAAGTACCTTCTATATGAAGGGTTTAGGCAAAGAATCCTATGTGATAGGGATCAAGGTCTATAGAGATAGATTTGGAAAGCTTCTTGACCTAAGTAAAAGCACATACATTGGTAAGATGATGAAGGGTTCAACATGCAAGACTCAATGAGAGAAAACTTGTCCATGTTCCATGGAGTTAGTCTTTGAAGAGCATAGTATCCCAATTCTTATGAAGAATAGGAACACATGGATAGATGTCATATACATTCACAATTGGATCTATCTTGAAAGTAATTCTATGTACTTATGGTTGGGTTTTTAGGGGAGACAAAGAAGGCAGCGGAAACAAAATTTTCTCCCCCAACCCATACCGAGGAAACGCGTCAACGTCTATATAATAGGAAAGGATGGTTTGTGAAATCATACCTTGTCCCGAGGCTTGCTCGGCGACAATACCTCGCGCAATGCACGGTCTTCAACTTCGGACTTTGACAGTGTCTGTGCAGCTCCTGGTCGCACCGGGACTGACAACTCCTACTCGAACCGGACTGTCGGATGACAGTTGTCCTCCTAAGCGGCAGTGTCCTCCCGCCTTTGTAGTAGTCCACACGGACCACCTGGAACTCCACACTCCTTGTCCCACAAGGAAGTGGAAGGAGTCGCACCCTCCTGTTGACGTACTAGTCGCCAACACGCTCTCCTACCTCCTGTTGCAACTGCAGTTGTCCTTCCCTTGCTGCACCTCCCTTTTGCGGGAAGCACTTGCTCGGGCTCTCTCACAGTTACCAAAACCAGAGAGAACGACAACTTGCAGAGCAACTGGTTTCACTGAGCTGTACTCTGAGAAGCCCCCAATACCCCCTATATATAGGAGAGTCATGGGATAGGGTTCTCCATCCCGGGCAATGCGGGACTAAAAGGCAGGAGTAGAAGGGTTCGAGATTTTCCACCAAAAGCAACCATCTCGCAACCTGAACCGATCGGTTCACAAGTGAACCGGTCGGTTGGGGACTTGAACCGATCGGTTCACCACTGAACCGATCATTTGGGACCCTTGAACCGATCGGTTCACTCATGAACCGGTCGGTTGGGGTTCTAGTTTGGTTCCCGATTGACTTTCCTTGTTTCTTTCCCGATTGGTATCGAATACCAATATTATTCCCAATCGAATTGGGCAATTTGAAACGAAAGGAAAATTCTCACCAATCCTACTTTCCCAAGTTGCTCGATTGCACCAGTTGAACCGATCGGTTCAACACTTGAACCGATCATTTCACTCTGTGCATGAGCCGATCGGTTCAACAATTGAGCCGACCAATTCAGCAACCTCAGCCGACCGGTTCATCACATGAACTGATCGGTTGGGAGTGCAGGTTGTGCAGAATCAGTCAAATGCGATTTCAATCAATCTGATACTCCAATCAATGCATCCAACACCTTGAACCATACGATATTGAGCCATCGACTGATTGAGTGTTTAATTGAACTACTAAACTCCTTTAGTAATCAATCTAAACATTGCTTGTGGACAAAACTCCTCTTCCAGGTTAAATCCTATGTGTATGACCCTGCAGGTCCATTTCACGTTGGCAGTGAAAGTTCATAACACTTATGACTTCACAAGCAAAGAGCGGTTCCTAGTCACACACCAGTGCTACCCAAGTGAAAGTAGAAAGTTGGAGAACAACTTTCATCCTACAATCCATGAATGGTGTTACAGCGAATGTATAATTCCTTTGTCACTGATATCCCGAATGAACTCGAGGCATGGAAAAGTCATCCTGTCAATGTTCATTCATTTCCTTGATCTCAGAGTAGACTGGAAGAGATATGTATGACATCAGTATCACATACTGATTCACACATGCATGCACGCCTTTCTCAATCCTACTCATCAAGTGGCCATGGATATCATACTCCCTCAGGAGGGACAAATCCCATATGTATCACTCACCCCTCAAAAGCCCCATGTGTCAAAGCCACCCAATCATCACCTTTATAACAACCCATGTTTCAGGACTGTGTTTGATGATGTCAAAGTGTGCCCAACGACATGTGTTGAGTGTAGTGATTTCAGGTCTAAGAATCACACTCACCACCATCACTGTGAGTACTGACTGTGACTACCATCTCATGGTTCCATGTGTCAAACTCACGATGGGTCTGTCTGGTACCTTGTTCTCTAACAAGTACATATGTGTTTGGTTTGATATCTCTATATCATGAGTAATGAGATTCTGTCATCAACCAACACCACAATCTAGTCTTGTGTGTCATTGTTGTCTATCTACCTTCCACAATGACATCCGACTAGGGACATAACAAGAATGTACAAACTCTTAGCATCCGTATGATCTCATCGTTCATGTCCTTAACCTGAAAGCATACGTCATTGAGTTCTGTCATTCTTTAGACATTCAATCTGTTCTATCACTATCTCATATGACTGAACTAGAAGGAATTGTAAGCTCGCCTTTTATATTTATCAAATCAATCTTAATGTATCCCACCAATCATCACATGATTGGCTCTCAGGGCATACATACCAACAGACTCCCACTTCCACTACGAGCCAATCACCCATGAATCATATTCATAGTGATCTTCAAACATGTCCCACATGTTACTGTGCTCTAGTGCCATCATAGTGAGTAATGGCAACACCTTGCCAAAGTCTGAACAAATTGCATGCCTCACATCTCTTCATTATACGTCGCACGTATGAGATGGAGTTGCCGTAATATGCGATCTAGTATTCCTTTGCTAACCTTTAGCCACATTGCATGATCAAAGATTCCAGACTTGTCATCAATGAGTGGAATATAAGTTCATCTCATGAACTTTCAGATCCATATAGTATCCACTGTTGTTCACTAACATCTAGATACTCGGCATTTCCCTTTTAAATGGCTTTATTGGAACACTTCCAATTATCAACAAACATTCTCTTTTATACATCTCATATGTATTTTGCGATTAATTTTCTGTCCTTTCGGAAGTTCGCATCAATGTAACTCTTTACATTAAACTCTTCCTTATCTCCATAGAACTAGTACTTCACAAGCACTTATCAAGTTCTCATGGTATTCCAGTAACCCTTACTGGAAGTAGACAGACATCCACTCGTCATGTCCTACATACGAGTTATCAGGATGAGCACATCATATTGCCATGTCCTACATATAAGATGAGGAATGCTTTTTATTCTTGCCATGTCATACATACAAGATAATGGGATGATTACATACATGATAGATCTATATCCATTCTTAGTGTTCCCATTCTTCATAAGAATTGGACACTTGGCCTTGGGATACTAACTCCATGTAACATGGACAAGTTTTCTCCCACTGAATCTGTGCATACTGAACACTTCAGTACAGATTGCCAATGTATGCTTTCTCTTTCCAGGTCAAGCGATTTTCGAGAAATATCTCTATAGATCTCTATTCCTATCACATAGGAAACATCTCTATCTTCCTTAAAGATAATTTCCACTTTTGGATTTCCATTCTAGAACAATTCCATTTCACATCAATATGTGGAATGTGAATACGCTCCCACTAAATCACAAATGTCTTCTTTATCTTTGACATATCAGTCATACCCTTTGACTATATCATCAAAATAAAGATCCAATTTTGAGTTTCTTGTACTCAATCAATCACATTGATTAGTCCACTGTAACTTATAGACTTCATTTGCATTAGTGGATTCATAAACCTTATAGGTTGTGTCACGTACACATCCTGGTTTTATTCCTCATAGGAATGCGGTTTTAGTATCCATATGCCAAATGTCTTAGTCATTAAGTTGCAATCAACAAGCATCATCCTTCTCAAAATGTTATCCATGTGTCTTAACACTTAAGACTCATTTGCACTTATGGATATGATCCAATGAGTGCTACCATCAAGGTCATACCTTATGCTTCACATGGATGTCATTTAGGATGTAATGGTCATAAACCATAACTCAAGATTCGGTTCCTCATATTCATCTTGATAGTTGACTCATCATATGAACAACTCATCACATAGATAATTGAGGTGTATCTGTTAAAAAATATAAGAACTCACAACCCTTGTGATTCTTAATTTCTTTTATTAGTGTGGGGTATTCATTTATTAAGAAGAATTCAGTTATTTGATAATCATTCTCTAACTCCTTAGAGTATGATTCCTTCTTGATTCAGACATCATCATGCCTTAATCATGAGCTCACTATGATACATTATCATAAACACTCATAAGGATCTCAAACATTTGGTCCAGTATTTCATTCTTTGATCTCATCAAGAATTAATACTTTACCAAATTTGCACTTCATTTATGATGATCTTGAACACTTCAAGACATCCATATTGGTATTTCTCTAAACACCATTTGAAGTATAAGCATTTGTTCCAATAGGCATGTAAATACATCACATGTATTATACCTAATAGGATAATCACTCTCCCACTACATTAGTGAAGATTGATTAATCATATCCAAGATATTCATGTCCCTTACTGGTTCTCTAACCAAAAGAGTCTAGTTTTATCCATCACATGGAAACTAGAAATGAATTTCTCATGATTAATGCTAATTAAATTGTTTGAGTTATCTATAACTTTTAGGTATCGTCTTATCTTATGCATATCAAATATCACAAGATAAATAAGGCATTGCCATAAAGATCACATCTTTATAAATTGAAACATCTCTTTATTAATTCCCATCATTGTCATACAATATGCAAAAATAAAGTGTTTCTATCTATTGACAAGTATGAAATAGCAGTTCATAACTGTATTACATGCCTTATTGGATGGAAATAAACTAAAGTACTCCTATCTATGAAGGCAACACTTGCCCCAAATAAGAATGCTTTATGCTTTACATCTTGATATCATAAATCTTAAAAGTGTTACAAGTTTACTTTCATGACACCTTTAAGTAGAGGCTTCAGTCGCCTCTTTCTTCTTTTGTTCTTCCAGGTAGAGAGGACAATTCCTTTTCCAATGTCCTGGCTTTTGACAATGCTGGCAATTTCCTTTCTTGGTCACGCCTCCCTTGGCCTTGAGAGCTGAAGATGGCTTGGACTCCTGGCTAGCTTCAGAACCTTTCTTAGCTTTGCCCTTGCCCTTGCGCTTGGACTTGCCTTTCTTGCTCGTGATCACCATCACGGACTTAGGCTTGTCCTTCTTCATCTGTAACTCGGCTGTCCTCAACATGCCCAACAACTCTGACAGTGGCCTATCAAAGTTGTTCATGTTGTAGTTCATCACAAACTGACTGTAAGATTCTGGCAACGATTGCAGTATCACGTCAGTAGCCAACTCTTGGCTCAGTGGAAATCCCAGTCTCTGTAGGTTCTCCACATACCCAATCATCTTGAGTGTGTGAGGACCAACTGGATCTCCTTCTGTCATGACGCACTTAAACAGCGCCCTAGAAACATTGTACCTCTCTTACCGTGCCTGATCTTCATACATGTTCCTGAGATGCAGAATCATCTCTATGACACCCATGTTCTCATGTTGCCTCTACAACTCATGGTTCATTGAACATAGCATCAAGCACTTTGCATCAATGGCATCATCAGAATGCTTCTTGTAAGCATCCCTTTCTGTCTTTGGTGCATTAGGAGCGGGTTCCTCTGGAATTGGAGTATCCAGGACATAGAGCTTACGCTCTTGAGTGAGAACAATTCTCAATGTCCGATACCAGTCGTGGAAGTTTGTCCCATTTAGCTTGTCCTTGTCAAGGACCGATCGCAAAGAAAAGTTGTTGTTGTTTGTTGCCATTTGAACTACAAAAGGAAAATATGCAATTTTAGTCCAAAAACTCATTTTTGACTTATTTGATTGATTTGAAAATTTGACGATATAATTAGGCCTTTAATTAATTATCGCTCCCACTATTTTACTTCAAATTGATAGCCCTCACTATCAATTCGGAAGATTGCAGTGTACAACCTTCTAGTGGGCAAGATCCTGAAATCCTCTAAGCCATGGACCAGCTAGGGCTGTCACCCACAACATAGATCTCTCAGGTAGGCAACTTTTGCCAATTGCATCATATGCAACTCTTGATAAGATGTCATCTACAACTCCTTGCAATGATCATCTCCATGCCTCAAGGTACTAGATCCCATCTAGATCACCTTGTTAAGTCCGACCCAAAGCAAACATGATGAATATGCACCCTGCTAGGGCAGACCCACACATTCATCCTTCACGCTTCGACGAGATAGACGGTGCACCACGCTAGGGCGTGCCCACACTTGGTCGATCAAGCTTTTCACGTGTGTCGCATTTGGAAAACATCTAAAACTTAATATTTTAATGAGGGATTTGGTTTTATATACATATACATATCCAATCACCACAATACATAGTACGTATCATATACATGCTATATCCCACAGAAAACATGCACAAACGATAAAAAGCGATGATTATGGCCATCCTAATGTGATTCCTCGAGCCAAGAGGAATCACGGTCATCTAGGTCTACATCACATGCAACCTGTACAAGATGAACTCTGTGCCTTGCCATCCGAGTAGATCAACTCATCACATGAATGATCTGTACCCTCCAGCCGGTCGTCTGGGTGCCACCAGCCGATCGGTTGGCTCCTCCAACCGATCGGTTCGCCTGGTCGTCGTGCATCTCGTCATGTCCGCCACCCGCTCGTCTCGCTCCTTGAACCGGTCATCAACCAATTGGTTCACTCCTTGAACCGACCGTCTGGAACGTCAACCGATCGGTTCACTCCTTGAACCGATCGTCTGAGCAGTCGTCTTGATGTCCGCCGGTCTTTGACATAACAAGAAATAAAATTCTATCCTATTTATTACATTGCTTTAAAAAAGGAAACCCCGAGTTACATTCGGGGGGAGCAAAGGTAGGAAAGAATCTCGAATTATTTCGAGTTACATCAGGAATAAGAGAGGGAAGATCGGTGTGCAGACCGAGATGCAAGCAACCACACACAACCAATCATAGATAGGGGTTTATAGGCCATAATCATGCTACATACATCCACCACAAAACTCGTTTAAGGGCGACGCGTATCGAGTGCATTAATAATACATATCATATATGTAATTAGGGATTTGTGGATTTAGGATTGGACATGCATAAAGCCGATATTATTCGCATCGTATGCAATAAATAAAGGAGACAAACCAAAATCGATCATATCGATATTCCTAAAATATAGAGCAGTTGACGTGGCTCTGATACCACTGATGGGTTTTTAGGGGAGACACAGAAGGCAGCGGAAACAAAATTTTCTCCCCCAACCCATACCGAGGAAACACGTCAACGTCTATATAATAGGAAAGGATGGTTTGTGGAATCATACCTTGTCCCGAGGCTTGCTCGGCGACAATACCTCGCATAATGCACAGTCTTCAACTCCGGACTTCGACGGTGTTTGTGCAGCTCCTGGTCGCACCGGGACTGACAACTCCTACTCGAACCGGACTGTTGGATGACAGTTGTCCTCCTAAGCGGCAGTGTCCTCCCGCCTCTGTAGTAGTCCACACGGACCACCTGGAACTCCACACTCCTTGTCCTACAAAGAAGTGGAAGGAGTCACACCCTCCTGTTGACGTACTAGTCGCCAACACGCTCTCCTGCCTCCTGTTGCAACTGCAGTTGTCCTTCCCTTGCTGCACCCCCCTTTTGCGGGAAGCACTTGCTCGGGCTCTCTCACGGTTACCAAAACAAGAGAGAACGACAACTTGCAGAGCAACTGGTTGCACTGAGCTGTACTCTGAGAAGCCCCCAATACCCCCTATATATATAGGAGAGTCATGGGACAGGGTTCTCCATCCCGGGCAATGCGGGACTAAAAGGCAGGAGTAGAAGGGTTCGGGATTTTCCACCAAAAGCAACCATCTCGCAACCTGAACCGATCGGTTCACAAGTGAACCAGTCAGTTGGGGACCTGAACCGATCGTTTGGGACCCTTGAACCGATCGGTTCACTCATGAACCGGTCGGTTGGGGTTCCAGTTTGGTTCCCGATTGACTTTCCTTGTTTCTTTCCCGATTGGTATCGAATACCAATATTATTCCCAATCGAATTGGACAATTTGAAACGAAAGGAAAATTCTCACCAGTCCTACTTTCCCAAGTTGCTCGATTGCACCAGTTGAACCGATCGGTTCAACACTTGAACCGGTCGTTTAACTCTGTGCATGAGCCGATCGGTTCAACAATTGAGCCGACCGGTTCAGCAACCTCAGCCGACCGGTTCATCACATGAACCGATCGGTTGGGAGTGCAGGTTGTGCAGAATCAGTCAAATGTGATTTCAATCAATCCGATACTCCAATCAATGTGTCCAACACCTTGAACCATACGATATTGAGCCATCGACTGATTGAGTGTTTAATTGAACTACTAAACTCCTTTAGTAATCAATCTAAACATTGCTTGTGGACAAAACTCCTCTTCCAGGTTAAATCCTATGTGTGTGACCCTGCAGGTCCATTTCACGTTGGCAGTGAACGTTCATAACACTTATGACTTCACAAGAAAAGAGCGGTGCCTAGTCACACATCAGTGCTACCCAAGTGAAAGTAGAAAGTTGGAGAACAACTTTCATCCTACAATCCGTGAATGGTGTTACAGCGAATGTATAATTCCTTTGTCACTGATATCCCGAATGAACTCGAGGCATGGAACAGTCATCCTGTCAATGTTCATTCATTTCCTTGATCTCAGAGTAGACTGGAAGAGATATGTATGACATCAGTATCACATACTAATTCACACATGCGTGCATGCCTTTCTCAATCCTACTCATCAAGTGGCCATGGATATCATACTCCCTCAGGAGGGACAAATCCCATATCTATCACTCACCCCTCAAAAGCCCCATGTGTCAAAGCCACCCAATCATCACCTTTATAACATCCCATGTTTCAGGACTGCGTTTGATGATGTCAAAGTGTGCCCAACGACATGTGTTGAGTGTAGTGATTTCAGGTCTAAGAATCACACTCACCACCATCACTGTGAGTACTGACTGTGACTACCATCTCATGGTTCCATGTGTCAAACTCACGGTGGGTCTGTCTACCTATGTGTTTGGTTTGATATCTCTATATCATGACTAATGAGATTCTGTCATCAACCAACACCACAATCTAGTCTTGTGTGTCATTGTTGTCTATCTACCTTCAACAATGACATCCGACTAGGGACATAACAAGAATGTACAAACTCTTAGCATCCGTATGATCTCATCGTTCAGGTCCTTAACCTGAAAGCATACGTCATTGAGTTCTGTCATTCTTTAGACATTCAATCTCTTCTATCACTATCTCATATGACTGAACCAGAAGGAATTGGAAGCTCGCCTTTTATGTTTATCAAATCAAACTTAATGTATCCCACCAATCATCACATGATTGGCTCTCAGGGCATACATACCAACAGACTCCCACTTCCACTGCGAGCCAATCACCCATGAATCATATTCATAGTGATCTTCAAACATGTACCACATGTTACTGTGCTCTAGTGCCATCATAGTGAGTAATGGCAACACCTTGCCAAAGTCTGAACAAATTGCATGCCTCACATCTCTTCATTGTACGTCGCACGTATGAGATGGAGTTTCCGTAATATGCGATCTAGTATTCCTTTGCTAACCTTTAGCCACACTGCATGATCAAGGATTCCAGACTTGTCATCAATGAGTGGAATATAAGTTCATCTCATGAACTTTCAGATCCATATAGTATCCACTGTTGTTCACTAACATCTAGATACTCGACATTTCCCTTTTAAATGGCTTTATTGGAACACTTCCAATTATCAACAAACATTATCTTTTATACATCTCATATGTATTTTGCGATTAATTTTCTGTCCTTTCGGAAGTTCGCATCAATGTAACTCTTTACATTAAACTCTACCTTATCTCCATAGAACTAGTACTTCACAAGCACTTATCAAGTTCTCATGGTATTCTAGTAACCCTTACTGGAAGTAGACAGACATCCACTCGTCATGTCCTACATACGAGTTATCAAGATGAGCACATCATATTGCCATGTCCTACATACAAGATGAGGAATGCTTTTTATTCTTGCCATGTCATACATGCAAGATAATGGGATGATTACATACATGATAGATCCATATCTATTCTTAGTGTTCCCATTCTTCATAAGAATTGGACACTTGGCCTTGGGATACTAACTCCATGTAACATGGACAAGTTTTCTCCCACTAAATTTGTGCATACTGAACACTTCAGTACAGATTGCCAATATATGCTTTCTCTTTCCAGGTCAAGAGATTTTCGATAATTATCTCTATAGATCTCTATTCCTATCACATAGGAAACATCTCTATCTTCCTTAAAGATAATTTCCACTTTTGGATTTCCATTCTAGAACAATTCCATTTCACATCAATATGTGGAATGTGAATACGCTCCCACTAAATCACAGATGTCTTCTTTATCTTTGACATATCAGTCAGACCCTTTGACTATATCATTAAAATAAAGATCCAATTTTGAGTTGCTTGTACTCAATCAATCACATTGATTAGTCCATTGTAACTTATAGACTTCATTTGCATTAGTGGATTCATAAACCTTGTAGGTTGTGTCACGTACACATCCTGGTTTTATTCCTCATAGGAATGCGGTTTTAGTATCCATATGCCAAATGTCTTAGTCATTAAGTTGCAATCAACAAGCATCATCCTTCTCAAAATGTTATCCATGTGTCTTAACACTTAAGACTCATTTGCACTTATGGATATGATCCAATGAGTGCTACCATCAAGGTCATACCTTATGGTTCACATGGATGTCATTTAGGATGTAATGGTCATAAACCATAACTCAAGATTCGGTTCCTCATATTCATCTTGATAGTTGACTCATCATATGAACAACTCATCACATAGATAATTGAGGTGTATCTGTTAAAAAATATAAGAACTCACAACCCTTGTGATTCTTAATTTCTTTTATTAGTGTGGGGTATTCATTTATTAAGAAGAATTCAGTTATTTGATAATCATTCTCTAACTCCTTAGAGTATGATTCCTTCTTGATTCAGACATAATCATGCCTTAATCATGAGCTCACTATGATACATTATCATAAACACTCATAAGGATCTCAAACATTTGGTCCAAGTATTTCATTCTTTGATCTCATCAAGAATTAATACTTTACCAAATTTGCACTTCATTTATGATGATCTTGAACACTTCAAGACATCCATATTGGTATTTCTCTAAACACCATTTGAAGTATTAGCATTTGTTCCAATAGGCATGTAAATACATCACATGTATTATACCTAATAGGATAATCACTCTCCCACTACATTAGTGAAGATTGATTAATCATATCCAAGATATTCATGTCCCTTACTGGTTCTCTAACCAAAAGAGTCTAGTTTTATCCATCACATGGAAACTAGAAATGAATTTCTCATGATTAATGCTAATTAAATTGTTTGAGTTATCTATAACTTTTAGGTATCATCTTATCTTATGCATATCAAATATCACAAGATAAATAAGGCATTGCCATAAAGATCACATCTTTATAAATTGAAACATCTCTTTATTAATTGCCATCATTGTCATACAATATGCAAAAATAAAGTGTTTCTATCTATTGGAAAGTATGAAATAGCAGTTCATAACTGTATTACATGCCTTATTGGCTGGAAATAAACTAAAGTACTCCTATCTATGAAGGCAACACTTGCCCCAAATAAGAATGCTTTACACTTTACATCTTGATATCATATATCTCAAAAGTGTTACAAGTTTACTTTCATGACACCTTTAAGTAGAGGCTTCAGTCGCCTCCTTCTTCTTTTGTTCTTCCAGGTAGAGAGGACAATTTCTTTTCCAATGTCCTAGCTTTTGACAATGGTGGCAATTTCCTTTCTTGGTCACACCTCCCTTGGCCTTGAGAGCTGAAGATGGCTTGGAATCCTGGCTAGCTTCAGAACCTTTCTTAGATTTTCCCTTGCCCTTGCGCTTGGACTTGCCTTTCTTGCTCGTGATCACCATCACGGACTTAGGCTTGTCCTTCTTCATCTGTAACTCGGCTGTCCTCAACATGCCCAACAAATCTGACAGTGGCCTATCAAAGTTGTTCATGTTGTAGTTCATCACAAACTGACTGTAAGATTCTGGCAACGATTGCAGTATCACGTCAGTAGCCAACTCTTGGCTCAGTGGAAATCCCAGTCTCTGTAGGTTCTCCACATACCCAATCATCTTGAGTGTGTGAGGACCAACTGGATCTCCTTCTGTCATGACGCACTTGAACAACGCCCTAGAAACATTGTACCTCTCTTGCCGTGCCTGATCTTCATACATGTTCCTGAGATGCAGAATCATCTCTATGACACCCATGTTCTCATGTTGCCTCTGCAACTCATGGTTCATTGAACATAGCATCAAGCACTTTGCATCAATGGCATCATCAGAATGCTTCTTGTAAGCATCCCTTTCTGTCTTTGGTGCATTAGGAGCGGGTTCCTCTGGAATTGGAGTATCCAGGACATAGAGCTTACGCTCTTGAGTGAGAACAATTCTCAATGTCCGATACCAGTCGTGGAAGTTTGTCCCATTTAGCTTGTCCTTGTCAAGGACCGATCGCAAAGAAAAGTTGTTGTTGTTTGTTGCCATTTGAACTACAAAAGGAAAATATGCAATTTTAGTCCAAAAACTCATTTTTGACTTATTTGATTGATTTGAAAATTCGATGATATAATTAGGCCTTTAATTAATTATCGCTCCCACTATTTTACTTCAAATTGATAGCCCTCACTATCAATTCAGAAGATTGCAGCGTACAACCTTCTAGTGGGCAAGATCCTGAAATCCTCTAAGCCATGGACCAGCTAGGGCTGTCACCCACAACATAGATCTCTCAGGTAGGCAACTTTTGCCAATTGCATCATATGCAACTCTTGATAAGATGTCATCTATAACTCCTTGCAATGATCATCTCCATGCCTCAAGGTACTAGATCCCATCTAGATCACCTTGTTATGTCCGACCCAAAGCAAACATGATGAATATGCACCCTGCTAGGGCAGACCCACACATTCATCCTTCACGCTTCCACGAGATAGACGGTGCACCACGCTAGGGCGTGCCCACACTTGGTCGATCAAGCTTTTGATGTGTGTCGCATTTGGAAGGCATCTAAAACTTAATATTTTAATGAGGGATTTGGTTTTATATACATATACATATCCAATCACCACAATACATAGTACGTATCATATACATGCTATATCCCATAGAAAACATGCACAAATGATAAAAAGTGATGATTATGGCCATCCTAATGTGATTCCTCGAGCCAAGAGGAATCACGGTCATCTAGGTCTACATCACATGAAACCTGTACAAGATGAACTCTGTGCCTTTCCATCTGAGTAGATCAACTCATCACATGAATGATTTGTACTCTCTAGCCGGTCGTCTGGGTGCCACCAGCCGATCGGTTGGCTCCTCCAACCGATCGGTTCGCCTGGTCGTCGTGCATCTCGTCATGTCTGCCACCTGCTCGTCTCGCTCCTTGAACCGGTCATCAACCAATTGGTTCACTCCTTGAACCGACCGTCTGAAACGTCAACCGATCGGTTCACTCCTTGAACCGATCGTCTGAGCAGTCGTCTTGATGTCCGCCGGTCTTTGACATAACAGGAAATAAAATTCTATCCTATTTATTACATTGCTTTAAAAAAGGAAACCCTGAGTTACATTCGGGGGGAGCAAAGGTAGGAAAGAATCTCGAATTATTTCAAGTTACATCAGGAATAAGAGAGGGAAGATCGGTGCGCAGACCGAGATGCAAGCAACCACACACAACCAATCACAGATAGGGGTTTATAGGCCATAATCATGCTACATACATCCACCACAAAATTCGTTTAAGGGCAGTGCGTATCGAGTGCATTAATAATACATATCATATATGTAATTAGGGATTTGTGGATTTAGGATTGGACATGCATAAAGTCGATATTATTCGCATCGTATGCAATAAATAAAGGCGACAAATCAAAATCGATCATATCGATATTCCTAAAATATAGAGCAGTTGACGTGGCTCTGATACCACTGATGGGTTTTTAGGGGAGACACAGAAGGCAGCGGAAACAAAATTTTCTCCCCCAACCCATACCGAGGAAACACGTCAACGTCTATATAATAGGAAAGGATGGTTTGTGGAATCATACCTTGTCCCGAGGCTTGCTCGGCGATAATACCTCACGCCTTACACGGTCTTCAACTCCGGACTTTGACGGTGTCTGTGCAGCTCCGGGTCGCACCGGGACTGACAACTCCTACTCGAACCGGACTGTCGGATGACAGTTGTCCTCCTAAGCGACAGTATCCTCCCGCCTCTGTAGTAGTCCACACAGACCACCTGGAACTCCACACTCCTTGTCCCATAAGGAAGTGGAAGGAGTCGCACCCTCCTGTTGACGTACTAGTCGCCAACACGCTCTCCTGCCTCCTGTTGCAACTGCAGTTGTCCTTCCCTTGCTGCACCTCCCTTTTGCGGGAAGCACTTGCTCGGGCTGTCTCACGGTTACCAAAACCAGAGAGAACGACAATTTGCAGAGCAACTGGTTGCACTGAGCTGTACTCTGAGAAGCCCCCAATACCCCCTATATATAGGAGAGTCATGGGACAGGGTTCTCCATACCGGGCAATGCGGGACTAAAAGGCAGGAGTAGAAGGGTTCGGGATTTTCCACCAAAAGCAACCATCTCGCAACCTGAACTGATCGGTTCACAAGTGAACCGGTCGGTTGGGGACCTGAACCGATCGTTCGGGACCCTTGAACCGATTGGTTCACTCATGAACCGGTCGGTTGGGGTTCCAGTTTGGTTCCCGATTGACTTTCCTTGTTTCTTTCCCGATTGGTATCGAATACCAATATTATTCCCAATCGAATTGGGCAATTTGAAACGAAAGGAAAATTCTCACCAATCCTACTTTCCCAAGTTGCTCGATTGCACCAGTTGAACCGATCGGTTCAACACTTGAACTGGTCGTTTCACTCTGTGCATGAGCCGATCGGTTCAACAATTGAGCCGACCGGCTCAGCAACCTCAGCCGACCGGTTCATCACATGAACCGATCGGTTGGGAGTGCAGGTTGTGCAGAATTAGTCAAATGCGATTTCAATCAATCCGATACTCCAATCAATGCGTCCAACACCTTGAACCATACGATATTGAGCCATCGACTGATTGAGTGTTTAATTGAACTACTAAACTCCTTTAGTAATCAATCTAAACATTGCTTGTGGACAAGACTCCTCTTCCAGGTTAAATCCTATGTGTGTGACCCTGTAGGTCCATTTCATGTTGGCAGTGAAAGTTCATAACACTTATGACTTCACAAGAAAAGAGCGGTGCCTAGTCACACATCAGTGCTACCCAAGTGAAAGTAGAAAGTTGGAGAACAACTTTCATCCTACAATCCGTGAATGGTGTTACAGCGAATGTATAATTCCTTTGTCACTGATATCCCGAATGAACTCGAGGCATGGAACAGTCATCCTGTCAATGTTCATTCATTTCCTTGATCTCAGAGTAGACTGGAAGAGATATGTATGACATCAGTATCACATACTGATTCACACATGCGTGCACGCCTTTCTCAATCCTACTCATCAAGTGGCCATGGATATCATACTCCCTCAGGAGGGACAAATCCCATATCTATCACTCACCCCTCAAAAGCCCCATGTGTCAAAGCCACCCAATCATCACCTTTATAACAACCCATGTTTCAGGACTGCGTTTGATGATGTCAAAGTGTGCCCAACGACATGTGTTGAGTGTAGTGATTTCAGGTCTAAGAATCACACTCACCACCATCACTGTGAGTACTGACTGTGACTACCATCTCATGGTTCCATGCGTCAAACTCACGGTGGGTCTGTCCGGTACCTTGTTCTCTAACAAGTACCTATGTGTTTGGTTTGATATCTCTATATCATGACTAATGAGATTCTGTCATCAACCAACACCACAATCTAGTGTTGTGTGTCATTGTTGTCTATCTACCTTCCACAATGACATCCGACTAGGGACATAACAAGAATGTACAAACTCTTAGCATCCGTATGATCTCATCGTTCAGGTCCTTAACCTGAAAGCATACGTCATTGAGTTCTGTCATTCTTTAGACATTCAATCTCTTCTATCACTATCTCATATGACTGAACCAGAAGGAATTGGAAGCTCTCCTTTTATGTTTATCAAATCAATCTTAATGTATCCCACCAATCATCACATGATTGGCTCTCAGGGCATACATACCAACACTTATCCCATTATCTCATATGTATTGGACATGATGAGAAGATATCTAGTAATCTCATATGTATTGGATATGACAAGAGGATATCCAGCCATCTCATATGAGAGGACACATATATACCTGCTGACTCCCCAACTTTCCATTCGCTTGGGTAGCAATGATGTGCGACTAGGCACCACTCATTGCCTGTAATGTCATAAGCTAGTTATGGACATTCACTACCAATGTGATATAGGACCTATAGGGTCACACACATAGGAACTCATCTAAAAGAGGAGTTTGATCTTGAATGATAATTGAATTAATTACTAAAGTGTTCAGGTATTTCAATTCATACAACGGATCAGCTGACTAGACTGCAAAATGATCGATTCAAGTGTTGAGACTGTTGTTTGGAGTGTCATGCTGATTGTATTGTATATTGGTTGCAAATTCTGCCTGACATGGGCTGCGAGACGACCGTCTTGCTTGTGTGAAATGACCATTTGGCTTGGTGTGAGATGCCCATCTCACTTGCACCAAACGGTCTGTTTGGCTTGGTGCGAGATGCTCGCCTCACTTGCACCAAATAGTCATTTGGTTTGATGCGAGACGCCTGTCTCTATTGCACCAAATGCCCGTTTTAGGGGTACGTCAAGTTGAGTACTAATTGAAATTCAATTGCCAACATATGTGCAGAACTGGAAGGTGCAAAATGGCCGTTTTGTCGCATGTAGGTTGTGAAACTTCTAGAAAGGTTGTAAAAATTCAAGATCTACTTGTCCTTTCCACTGCCACTTTAGTCCCGCATTGCCCGAGGACTGGGTACCTTGACCCTAACCCCTCCTATATATAGAGGGGTATTGGGGGCTTCCCAGAGTGCAACTAACACACAAACAATTAAGAATTAGTTTCTCAAATAATTATTGTCCTCTTTGGTTATGGTAACCACGAGAGCCCAAGAAAGTCCTACCCGACTAGGGAGGGATAACCACGGGAGAGAAACAACTGAGGATCATTGTTGTAGGAGAGCATGTTGGTGACTAGTACACCAACAGGAGGGATAACTCCTTCCTATCCATTCCTGTAGGACGACATGAGTTCTAGTTGGTCCGTGTGGACTACTCTAGAGGCAGGAGTCTATTGGCTGATGCTAGGAGGGAAACATCAACTCACAGTCTATGGCGAGATCTGAGGAGCCGTTGCAGCAGTTGTCTGAGTCTGATGTCCATGGAGGAGCAGTTAGATGAGTCTGAGTGTGAATAGGAGCTGCACAACCACCGTCCAAGATAGAGTGCACATCTACATCGATGAAGATTGTCGCTGGACTTGCTCTAGGACTAGGTATATCTTTGTGAAACCATCCTTCTCATTGCACAATTATTGACTCGATCTGCTGGTTAATGGGAAATATATTAGTAAAATTTTTATTTCCGCTACCTACCTGATGTCGTATTTCCCTACACATCATGGATCTATGATCCAACGAGTCGAGCCAGTGTGACACATTAAGTGGATGCAGGTTGTCCATCGCTATAGTCGGCTCCAATTTAATTAGTTTGCAAATTATTAAAACATTTAATTTTTGCAAATAAGTTCCTCTATTTTCTTGATTTCTATAGGCTATTAGTAATATCTTTTGGCTATGAAACGTCCAAGGAAACTCATTAATGTCTTTCCCAATCATTCTATAATTTTTGGAATTTATTAGGATAAGTTTAATAGATAAAACTTGCTCCTTTAACATATTCCTAAATCAATTACCCATGCCACATGCAAAGTCCTTTTTCTTCCAAATTCTAGAATTCTCCTATTTTCATTATTATCTTTAAGTATACCAAAAGTCAGATCAAGATATTTTTGTTTGATGCCCCTAGCATTATGTTTCCATTCTTGGCTAGATAATCACTCCTTATATTATCCAAAACATTACATATCTTATTTTCTTTTGGGAAACTTACATATTATATCATATTTCTATTATCTAAGATTTCAAAAAACCATTATCTTTTAATTATGCATGAATTCCTTTTTTATTTCTTTAATTGTGCTAAAAGGACCTATTTGCAAAGTAAATAGCTTCATGTGCCTCAACTTGGACCATGTGTTGCACCCATGCCACAACGGATAACATTATTATTCCATCAACAATACCATTGGGAAAAATACTTATCAATTCATGCCTTATATTTATATAATTGAATTTCACCAAAATTAGAGATGTTACACCTTGGGTTTATTTGAGGGGTCCCCACCACATACTTATGGACCTCTTTGGAGTTTTAAGGATAGAGAAGATTATTATTTAGAGTGTGTTGATAATTTGCATTGTACTTTGGATAAATGGACGAGTTCATGCCTTTCCATTATTGGAAAATAGTTGTTGTAAGAGTTGTGTTCACTACTAGAGTACATTTCTGGTGCAAGCAAGCAGAAATATCCATGTTCATTCTTGATAAGTTTAGATAGATTATGGATGGATTTCTATGGGAATGAGAAAAGGATATGCTATATCTTGGTTGTTCCTGGCTAAACCTTTCTAAAGTGTAGTTATGAACATCGAGAATTTGGAAGACATCTATGACGTTGCCACAACTAGAAGGGTCAATAAGTTCTGTAGGGTGGTGAACTCCCCTGAATCAGGTAGATGAAGGAACTCTATGGTGAAACATTACTGGAGCTAAACCCATACAAAATTGACATTTCCTATGATTGTACAACCATGTTCTTTGCTTACCCTGGAACATATATTATAGTGTTGTTATATTGGGATGAGTGCTTGGTGAATGAAAAACTACAACCTTGGGAGAGAAATCACAATCGCCCAAAACCTTCGAGATCCTCTGCTCTAGCATAAGTCCCACATCCTAAAATGAAGCTTTTTGCTTACTTGCATCCTTTATAAGACTCTTGAAGGGAAGTTTGAACCCCAACTCGCCATGCTTCTTGTGTAGCAAGGTTGTTGAATTACATTTAATTTGCTTGTTTACATGTGACCTCACAACATACTAATGGATGAGGGCCAATTTAAAATGTGGTTGAGGAGGATTGCCTCGTGTAATCCCTAGCAAATGGTGTCATGGGTGTTGGAGAAAACAAAAAATGATGACGACTTGAGGTCATTTGGTCGGATGGTCCTCTCTACTCTTGTATTTTATTTGTTAAGCAAGAGGAACTCTGGGCTAAATGAAAAAGGAGAGTCTGACCCCTTTCTCTTTATGATCTTATTGTAAATAGGATAGCCTCAGTTTTTAAAGATAAACCCAAAGTTCTTGGCGGTTTGAAATCAAGTATTTTGAGCAAGTGAGGTCTAGGTAACCTTTTTCGTATATCATACATGAGTTTTGGTTATTTCCTATACTCTTACTCTAATGAAGTAATATTTCACTTATCCAAAAAAAAAATCAATGCACATTATATCAATTGATTTGGCATGCATTAAATCTTTTGACATGTATCATCAACATATTTGTGAAATTGAATGATAGTATTCTTAATTATATTTTTGTACCCATTGTAAATATATAACTTTTATCGGTCGCAAATGAAACATTCTTCGAATAACAATAAATTCCTAGTTTAAATCTTTTGCAATGTTTCATAATTTTAATTAAAATATCCTCTTATGTCATATTAGCTATATACTATCTGAAACATATGCGTGGTGGTGTTGGATTTAAAATGTCAATGTCAAGCAACTTAATTCTAATATTTTATTGATAATAGTACTTTCTTGAACTACTAAATATACCATTTATTTCTGATTTTACTTAAAAATTTATAGTCAGGAGTGCTTATATATAAATAATACATTTATTAATCTATAATGACAAAAAAATCTAAGATTTTCAACAGTATATATTGTTTTAATAAACTGCACACTATGGATAGTTACACATTCTCGAACTTCTGTAAGTATCTGTTCAAAGGCAAATTCGTTATGTATATTTTGAACTATATACATAATTATTTGTGTTTACTAAGTTGGATGTGAAATTGTTACTCGGATCGGACAACACATTTACCCATGAACAATGATATGTGCAATCTGTTAGGTTAAGATAAATAAATTTTGATTTGATATTACTTGTTCACATGTTCGTAAATTCTACTTTCTATATTTGAAAAAAAATGACTTAGTAATAATTTCAATAGATAGATCATTTTGAAGAAGAAAAACGTAAAATCAAAATTATTACATGTTCAAAGATATTTGCTTGTAAAGTAATAAAGTTGACAAAATTAGCGGCTTTGATTCAGATTCAACTCTTAAGAGATATTTGATTTCATCTAATTTGATATTAATTAAGTTGTAATTCATGTGATAAGCAGTTAGCTCGTATTGTTTGCTAGTAATAACAAAATAAAGGGATTCGTATGGTTCCTCCCTTCCGAGAAGAGGTTCGTCTATGTTCCTTGTGTGATAGGCCACAACCACACCACCCGTAAGAGATGTACGAAAACTTACACCCAATCTTTTCCAACACGATAAAGATGTGCTTCATGTAATCTTCACCAGCCAGGATAATAAGAACATATCGTTGGTTACAATAGTAAAAAGAAAGCAGCTACAATCATCTGTTGATTGAAGCTTATATCTTGTGGCAATTGAAGATTAATTTATTACCGCGTTCGGGTTTTACTAGCTGTCTAAAGTGGATGATACATAACTTCAGCAGAACCGTTTCCGTTGAGGACATAGTGCATATAGTGATGCTTCATTTTTTGATATAGGTAGAGATGCTTCATCTAGTTGACTCCGCCACGTACGGACAGGTGCTTGTTCATTTCTTTTGGGGCGCCGCCCATTATGGACCAGATGGAGGACCAGAATAGCACTTGTATATAGGCAGACACCTCCGAGGGTACGGCTTAGGGCGTGGTTTTAAAGCCCGGTATCCTATCCCACCTGAATTCGGATTTTATAAGATGTTACTAGAGAAGATGTTAGCCTTTACCGAGAAAGATATTTGAATCCATTTCGAAATAGGAAAAAAACTAAAATAGCATACTTTACAAAAATATTTACATAAATAACACTTTCTCCAACTTAATTCTCAATTAGTCTGGTTGAAAAAGCCAGATTGAAAGGCGCTTTATTACCAGAAACGCCTAAACGTTGAGCGTTAAATGCCAACTTGGACGATTCGGCATCGGGAGGATATGTATAAAGAAGTAGAAGAGAAGAGAGAGAAGAGGAAGAGTAACAGGGAAAAGGCAAGACACGAAGACTGAAAACTGGTAGAGGAAAGGAAAAAAACAATGGCGTGATGGTGTCGGAAGAAGAAGTAAGGAAGCAGACAAGGAAGAGATAGCGAAGAAGCAATGGCAGAAAGAAGGGAAGGAGGAAGGAAGAAGAAGAAAGGAAGCAGACAAGGAAGGGATAGCGAAGAAGCATCGAGCAAAGTAGGTAAACAGTGCTGATGGTGTATGGCAGAGAAGGAAAGAAGAGAGGAGGAAGCAGTGCGCCAACGGCAGTTGGAAGGAGAGACTGTCGCATTTGGACGAGGGGCTGGAGGGTTAAGTGCTGATGAGTGAAAAACAAAACGGAGGAGAAAAAGAATTGAAACACCGGTTAGCACTGATAAGCGCCCAATTTGTGGCGTTTTTGTTGAAAACGCCGAACAATATTGCGTTTTTCTCCCGATTACCAGATAACGTGCGTTTTTGCCGAACAGAGTGTTAGATCAAGAATTAAGTTGGGGAGGGTGTTATCTAAGTAAAAATCTTTGTAGAAGTATGCTCTTTTAGTTTTTTCTTCCTTAGAAATATTACCTGGTGACTGCAGCATCCTAGCGGTAGTAGGCATAACACCATGAAAGAAGAAGAAGTTGCAGCTCACTAAGACGACAAGGATGAGAAATATTCTGGTGGAGGCCATTGAAACCTACAACCAGAGACTTTTCTGTCTGCCGTGAATGAAACCTGCGTGATATATATAGCCTGCAACCTGACCCTGCGTGATGGCACGTGAGAATGAAAAAGTTTGGTAGGAATTTTGCAGTGGTTTGGAGTAAGATTTTATTCTCAGTAAAAAAAAGGAGCTGTCATTGACTCATTGTCAAGCTTTTTTGGTACATTCTGCCTCTCTGTTTCAATAATTTTCAATAACATCTTAATGGTGACCCACTTGGACCCTTACACCATCCTAATAGCGATCCACTTGGACCAAGTTTCGATTCCGCCACAAAAATCTGTTGTAACTCTTAAATATCTACGAGGACTGACAGATGCCACTTCTTATAAAACTAGGCATAGCACGTATACTTTATTAAAATTAAGAAAAATCAATTCACAATTAAGAAAAGTAAAGAAAACAATTATCCAACTTTTTCTATACCTTTTTATATATACGTATAGATAGGTATAATAATTATGAATTGCCAATTTGTTGTTTTGATTAACATATTCAAATATTTCATCGAACTCCATCCACACTTTTGAAAATTACATCCAATTCATATATAAGGACCAACTTGTAATTTAAGGAACAATAAAAAACTTACACTTAGCCACCTATGTGAGATTTCTTATACAATATAAATGAGTCTTCTTATATATTATATATAATTTTTAAAAGTAAAGAATAAATATAATTTAAGCACACAAGGTCTAATTTATAAGTTCAAAAAATAGTAGAAAATTTGCACTTAGTCTCCTTCCAGAATTTTCTTATAAGTATAGATGAGTCTTCTTGTATAGTATATAATTTTAAAAAGTAAAGAAATAAATAGTTTGCACATATAGGAATCAGTTTGTAATTCCAACAAATAATGGAAAATAATTGTGTCAATCTCCTCGACAACTTAGCATAAATGACTCTAAAATTTAAAGACAATAGTGTAGTTCACACATATAGGGATCAATTTGCAATTCTCAGATATAATAGAAAAATTGCACTTAGACCCTACCGAAACTTTCTTCTATAGCTTAGATGAGTGTTCTTATATAGTATGTATAATTCAAAAAAGAAGACAAAAGTGTAATTTGCATACAGAGGGATCACTTTGTAAATCCAAAAAATAATGGAAAAATTGAGGGCGCTCCCCATCCTTTCTAATATAGTGTAGATGAGCCTAGTATATTATTTCAAAAAATAAAGATAAAAATACATTTTAAACACAAGTGGACTAGTTTGTAATTCACATAAATGATGGAAAGAGTGATTTTCGTGCCTTCTGTGGGATTTCTTATTTAGTATATAGACGAGTCTTCTTATATAATATATAATTACAAAAAGTAATGATAAAAATATAGCTTGTATAGGGACTAGTTTGTAATTTGAAAAGGTAACGGGAAAATACACCTGACTCCCTCAGTGAGATTTCTTATATAATGTAGATGAGTCTTCTTATATAGTATATAACTTTAAAAAGTAAAGTAAAGTAAAGAGAAAAGTATAATTTACATATACATGGACCAGTCTGTCATTCTATAAATAATAAAAAAATTCACTTACCTTGCTTGAGCTTTCTTATATAGTTTAGATGGGTCTTCTCATATAGTATATAATTCTAAAAGTAAAAAAACTATAATTTACCACACAAGGAATATTTTTTAATTCTAAAAAGTAACAAATAACAAAAAAATTACAAACAACCTCATTCACATTCTAAATATGAGTCTTCTTATATACTTTATAGTTTTAAACCGTAAAGATAAAAAGAAATTTACACATAGAGAGACTAATTTGTAATTTTTAAAAAGTTAATAGAGTTTGCACAACCTTTTGAACGAGCTTTCTTATACAATATAGATGATTGTGCACCCGCATCACAATGAAGGAGGAGACGATTTATGTGGAGGTCATAAGAGAGACATCCGTGTTTTAGAGAGAATGCCTATGGTTGGAAAAGGTATGAATTTAAGAAATAAAGCATTTCCATAATTTATATATATATTTTAGTGATCGACATGACTTTGTATTCAAATTTGTGACTTGAAAATAGCATGTCAAATAGGTAAGCATATTGGGGTTGGTTTGGATCCTACCTGTGTGGAAAAAGAGACATTCAAATGGGTGGAGCAACAAACATTTCTAAGACCTACTTTGTAGGGCGCGCGTCCATCCCTAGGCATCCAAATTATTAAATTTGATCAGAGAAGAAGTTGTTGGATGCTTCTCTAGGATTAAAAAACAAAAAAGGATCGACTCGTCACTATTTCTGGATGTCAATCATAGAAAAAGGAAGGCAGCCGATTCCTATGTTTGACGTCAAACATTATAAATTCCCCATTGCTGATGAAACTGAACGGGAAAAAGACAACGACTAGTTGTTAGATTATGTGTGAAAAGAAATAATGTATTTGTAGAAACTAACAAAATACACAATAAAAAATTTATACTCGGTACCCAAGTGTTATATGTTTTTAGTATATATAACATTTATATTTGTACTTGTTACTTGGTTTAACAAGTAAGGCACTCATTTGGACACCGAGCTGGAGCACCACGGTGGAGGTTTATAAGAACAAAAAAAGACATTCTTTCGCAATCGTATGGTATGCAGGGGTAGAATAAGAAATGCATAATAGGGAGGGTTGAGTTCCTAAAAGGGAAATGAAAAATAAAATATCCACACACTAATATTTGAACATGTACTATTTACACAACTAAAGATACAAAGTGCCACTTCAGCTAGTCACTTTTTATGTTAAGCACACGGTAAAATATGTATATATCTAATTATTATTAGTATTCTTTATATTTTTATTATTATATTTCATCATTTTTTTGGGGGGGGGGGGGCTAGAGTCCTCTCACCCTCCTTCCTAGTTCCACCCCTGATGGTATGGCTGGACCTCTCCTCACGATGAAGATATTATAAAGAAAAGAAACAAATGTTTATGGCTTTCGTTGCATAACACGAAAAGAAAAATAATATAATTATTGTGATAGAAAATATAATGTGCACAAACATTAAACTACCAGCTTATTAACAAAAATAACAATATAGTAAGCCACTATATTGTCCTGTTCATATAAAAATAAGAAAATAGTAACAACATGGCTCTTTAATATTTATCTTTTTAATATATACTTTCTACGCACAAAACCAATAAAGTTAGCTTTTCATAAATTAGTAATAACATCAGTGTTAAGAAAAAACACTTTTTCCTAGAATGGATACAATAGGCACAATATCATGGGTCGATCACTTTTGTGACACGGACAGCTCAATCCTATGTACCCTCTAGGATTTGTTGTTCTTAACTTAATAAGGAGTAGGTTGTACCTTGTGTTAGATATTGTCATATGTTATATGAATAAAATCCCAACCCTACTATTCAATGGGTAGGGACACGCCTAAATTGATGGGAGAATAAGTAGGCTGCTCCTACTAAAATAAGGAATAGAAAATTCAAACTCCCTATGTATGTAGACATTTTATTTTCCTCTCACCTCCCATCCTTGGTCTCCCCACACCCTCTCACTCCTCAATTACGAATTCTTCATTGATGGTCCACTTCATAGATGGAGAGACACGTTCCAAGAGGAAGCAACAAACCGGGTCTGTTGTAATTTTGATTTCCTTTATTTAGCTTGTTTGTTATCATATTATATTAAAGTTCTCATTCTTATTCATCTAGTTCATCACAAATCTAATGATTTATTTTAATGCAGAATTACTTATATGGATTGGATGTTTGTCTTAAATTACATAACTCGGGGTCTGTTTTTGTAATTGGTTTCCTAAAGAAACTGTATGATCATAATTTATCTTTCTCTTTGTTGTAGATATTTCTGTGTGTCCATTGTCTAACTCGAACATTTGGAAAAATTTAGCCCAACATTGATTAAAGCTTGAATCTACTTCACCCCAATATTCTCTATCTTATCAATTTGCTTATTAGAACCTTTAGAAAATCCTCCCGCATACACTAGTTCTATTTAGTTAGTGTCACATTTTAGAAGAATTTGTGACTGCATATTTCACTTATGTATTTGGTTAATGTATTATATATGTGTGTAACTATTTGATTCTTGTTAAATTTTTCATACCAAGAAGTCCATGAACATACTTTTTCTAATGCTAAAAAGTCTTAAGTTTACCCAACTTACACCTAAAGTGACCAAAATCAGACTTAAGTGCCCCCAATTTAACAAAAAGATAGAAATGCCTTTCTCTAAAATATCTTACATTAGGCCTAACTTCAGGTACCTGACCATTAAAAACCTAAACTCGCCATGCTTGTCCTAAATTGACCTAAATAAAATATAATTTTTCCCTATCAGACCTTATATGGAATAAATTAAACCTTTTTTGATATAAATGTGACCTATTTAAACCCTAAAATCGGCTACATTGGTGTCTCATTCGACCTAATTTAGAACTAAATCACTACACTTTAGCCTTGAATATGTTGATATCTACACATACATGTAGTTTCTACAAGCGTTAAGTGTGTGTGTGTGTGTGTATATATATATATATATATATATATATATATATATATATATATATATATATATATATATATATATATGCTAAAAGAATTGCATACTTGAGTACATGTAGCTTACATCTACCCATCTTCATTTATGATGATTATAAAATTCTAATAAGCAAGCCAAACATATGGATGCAATGTGTATCCCTTAGATAAGATGAATATCAAAAATCACCACAATCTGATATCGATAGATCATCAGATGAAGGAATATGTCTATTTTGTAATTAACGACAAGTTATAGAAACTATAGAATGATATATTGTTATATCTTATGATCCAAATGATAGAAGATAATGATTTTCTAAACACACCTAATCTATATAGTTTTGAATGAATCCACATGGTTGGATTTCATGAACATACTCTGCATGTGCCATTTTAATGGAAGGTACACATAAGTTACATGTACTTATAGGTACACAAGAACCCACATGGCTGAATGAATCCACATAGTTAGGAAGTGTGTACAGGCCGGTACTTGTAACTTACATGTATTGGCCATTAAAATAACACATGTGGAGTAATGTTGATAAAATTCAACTATATGAATTGATTCAACACTATATAGATTAGACATGTTTAAACAATTACAACCATATCTCATATAGATCATGAGATATAGCAATATATAATTCGATGGCTTATTATGCAACTTACCATTGATTAGAAAATATGTATTTACAGACCATTAAAAGTAAGAAAATATGTCACATGGGAGACCTCTCATCTAGAGGGGGTGCGTATGTCTCATACAGAAGCCCGAAAAAGTCATCGGTGGGCATCCATTTGCGGAACAGGAAGGTGATTAATGATGGTGATCCAGGAAGGGCATCAATGAGGAAGTGAGGGAAAACATCCTTGCTTCAAGATCTAGAAAGGGAGGCGCAGGCGATGGGCAGTTCCACCCGAGAGGAAGTTAATCAATGAAAGTAATGTGTTGGAATGTTCAGGGTGTCTGTGACAAAGACACCCAAAACACAATAAAAGATTTGGTCCAGAAGTATCAGGTCTCAGTTGTGAGCTTGTTTGAAACTCATTGCAGTGGTACCAGAGCTATGAACATAGTCAAGAAGCTCGGATTTTCCCAATCTCATAGAGTGGAGGTGGTGGGGTTCTCAGGGGGAATTTGGGTTCTGTGGATGCAGCCACCCACCTGGAGATTTTACTCACACATAAGCAATTCATTCATTTTCGAATTGACAATTCCTTATTCATCACTTTCATTTATGGGGGCACCACTAGAACCTCTCGTAAACTTCTATGGAACCACCTCGTAAATTTGTCCACCTCCATCACTGATCTATGGGTGGTGGCTGGTGACTTTAACATCATCATGTTTTGATCCGAAAAGTTTGGGAGCACATCCTTTGACAAATTTAATAGCCAAGACTTTGAGGAAGCCATGCAACAATGCACTCTTTACGATCTGGGAGCTGTTGGTGCAAGAACGACATTTAGAAGAGGTCTTCTCCATGAGCGGTTGGATAGAGCCATGGGCAATGCGGCCTGGCTGGATTCCTCTATGGCGGGGCCGATATCCGTACTCGAGAAGAACCACTCGGACCACGTCCCTCTTCTTATCTCCACCGCTATATCACGACCCAAGAGGAAGTCTTTACCCCGCACACAAGCCAGCTGGAATTTGACAGACGGGTTCAAGAGTTTTCTTAGGGAGAATTGGGATACCAGTGCCTCCTTAGTTGAAGCTGGATGCACCTTTCTCCATAAAGCATCCCATTGGATGGCTCGAACCAGGAAAGACGATCGCAGATAGAAGGACCGATTGGGACATCAAATACGCTGGAACCAGCTACAACTATCCATCAATTTTGATCCCAACATCGCCAGGAAGACGATGGAGTTCCAAGCTGAGCTGGACGCTATCCTTAGGAGGGAGGAAGCTGACAGGTAACAAAAAGCAAGGTGTGATTGGGTGGCCCTTGGAGACAACAACACAAAATTCTTCCATGCCACTGTCAAAGAGAGAAGGAGGCATAACAAAATCACAAGGCTCAAGGACAACGTTGGCGACTGGTTAGAAGAAGGTGATGAATTGAATAAATATGTTGTAGATTTCTTTTCTAACGTGTACCAGGAATCATCTACAATTGTGCATCAACAAGCTTGTTCCTCCTTCATCGGAGTTTTCACCCCACCCTCGGCTCAGGAGAAAGCTGAATTACTCAAATCACCAACCATAGAGGAGATCTGGAGGATGCTTATCACCATGGTACCTTTAAAGGCGTCGGATCCAGATGGTATTGATGCAACCTTCTTACAGAAGAACTGGAGTCTCCTACAATGCCAGCTAGTTCAATTCATCCAATCCCCCTTCAATGGAGCACCGCTCGAGGATGGCTGCACCAATTCTACATTGGTTCTCATCCCCAAGATCCCCCACCTGGAAGTATGCGGCCATCTCAGGCCAATCTCTTTGAATAATGTCTGCGCCAAGCTTATGTCCAAAGTGATCACTGCAAGATTAAAACCTTTTCTGTCAAGCTGGATATCTCCCTTCCAATCCAGCTTCATGCCGGGGAGGAAGATAGGTGATAATGTGGTCATCATACAAGAAATCATAGCTCCATGGAGTCCAAACAATGCCGCAAGCATTGCTTTGCCCTCAAACTAGATCTCATCAAAGCTTTTGACAAGATGAGTTGGCCCTTTGTGGAAGACACACTTCAAAGAACTGGTATTCCGCCAACGGTAATCTCCATCATCATGCAACTGCTCTGATCCCGTGAATCTTCAATTCTTTGGAATGGAGACATTATCGGTACGCTCAAACCCTCCTGTGAAGTCAAACAAGGAGATCATTTATCCCCCTATCTATTTGTTTTATGCTTGGAATGTTTGAGCCAATTCATTGAGGACCAAGTATCCGGAGGTGAATGGAAACCGATACAACTCACTAGAAAATGCCTTTCCTTCTCCCATGTATGCTTTGCAGATGACATTATCTTGTTTGGTGAAGCTACCCTGAAACAGGCAAACGTTATAAAATGCTGCCTCCGGCTCTTCAGTAAAGCTTTTGGACAACTCTTATCAAATGACAAATCCTCAGTCTTCTTCTCTACCAACTCTCCTCAGAGCACAAGAATGAGAGTATGTAGAATACTTGATATTAGGGAAACCTCCAATATGGGATGCCACCTTGGAGTACCTATTATTCATAAAAGAAAGAGTAAAGAGAACTTCCAATTTTTTATCGAAAGAATCCATGGAAGGATCACAAGATGGCAACACCATTTTCTCTCCTTGGTAGGGCGGGTTACTCTCTCAAAGTCGGTGCTTCTATCACAATCATGTTATGCTATGAAAACAACCATCCTGCCAATATCTGTGGCTGATCGGATTGATCAACTCACAAGAAACTTTATTTGGAGCAGCTCTCCGGTGGCATCTAAAATCAGTTTGATTGCTTGGAAGAAAGTCGCGCTACCACGTCACCAGGGCAGACTGGGAGTCAAGCCAGTGAGGGATTTTAACAAAGCTTTAGTGGCTAAACTAGCTTGGAACTTTACACAAGTTCTCGAAATCCCTTGGGTTACCCTCATGCATGCGAAGTATGGAGGACAGAATGCTCGGAACAAAGCTGGATCACACACGTGGAGGGGCATTAAATCATTCCTTCCCTTCATCAAATCAAATTCAAGCATGGCCTTGATCTGAGGCAACAACATTAATGTGTGGAATGACCCATGGATAGGGGAAGGAATTCAACCAGAATTGAGGGCAGGAAGGCAGATTCTGGATGATCTTACTGACCTTCGGGTGGAAAGCCTTGTCTCTGACGAGGGGCAATGGGATCAAGACTTTCGACATTACTGGTTCACCGATGAGTCCACAGAGGATATTCTCTGCATGCCTTCCTGAAGGCGTGAATATGGCGGAGACAAGAGGGTATGGAATCTCAATGTAGATGGGCTATTCTCCACAACATCTGCCTATAGAAGCCTCACAAATGAAGAGCCCCTTGACCAAGCTGTTGGGGTGCTGGCCGTGTGGAGCCAGCCGGTTTAACAGAGAGTCAAGTTACACTTATGGTTAGTCTACCACAATAGACTATTAACCAACAAAATGAGAGCATCTAGGAATCTCACCATGGACGCCTCCTGTCCCAAGTGTCAGCATGGTTTTGAATCTGTCCTCCATGCCACAAGGGATTGCCCAACTTCCAAAGCTGTGTGGCTGAAGTTGCTGCCAGAGGAAGCCTCTCTATTCTTCCAGTGTGTCTCAATGGCAGAGTGGATCACCTACAACCTCAAAGAGTTATACAAGGTTCCCGACTGGCCTCTCACCTTCACCATTGCTTGCTGGTGGCTTTGGAAAGTCAGGAACATCTTCATCTTTGAGAAACATCAGATCCCGCTGGCGGTGGTGAAAAACAACTACAGATCGGACATATGCATCTCAAAGGATGCCTTCTAGAAATCCACACGAGCTATTTTAAAACCTGCCGGTGCTGAAAGGGGAGGCTTTCCCTCTCTCAACCAAGCCATCGTGTTACATGTTGATACGGCAGTGAACGAAGCAACGAACTCGATAGCTACTAGTCTGATTGTACGTACCACTGAAGGCCACTGGATTGTCGGGAAGACCTGGAGGGGTAGAGGCAGCGACCCTATGAGGGGGGAGTTGATGGCAATCAAGCATGGGGTGGAGTACTTATCAGAGTGTCAGCACCAACCATGGATGATTTTTACTGACTCCAAGAAAGTTGTTCAATGGATTAACAATGGGGAAGCACCACCAAGCAAGTATATGCTCCTGGTCCTTGATATTAGAAGGCTCATCCCGGACTATTTTACTCCAATGGTGTATTACATCAACCGGAACCAAAACAAACTTGATGATTGGCTGGCGAAACAATGTCTTAAACAACCTTCTCTTTCTGGAATGTATCCCTCATGCCCCCATCAGCTTCTGTCTGATTTGAATAATGAGGCATCATCTCATCCCTTCAGTCCTTCTAGTCTATTGTAAGCAATGCTTGTAATCAGCCTCGGCTGGCTTTCTACCAAAAAAAATCATATTGTGGTAATTTTTTGTATACATATTATCTAAGGGTTATACTCTATAACCATAAAGTTGGATTATTCAGTAGAATTTCACAATCACCATAAGTGAAGGTTGATACACGTAAGCTATATGTACTTGGGTACACAATTTTTTATCCATATATATGTGTGTATGTGTATATATATATATATATATATATATATATATGGGTATATCTTCGCTACCCGTGCGGGTAACTAAGATTCACTACCCGTGCATCCGTTTTGTAATGGGAAGGTATGCATTTGTAATGAGACAATCCAAATTTGTAATGATACGGTCGAAATTGTAATACAAAGACTCATTTTGTATTACAGTGATGTTACAGTAATAAATATATATTTATTACTGTAACAACGCTGTAATACAAAACGAGTTTTTATATTACAATTTCGATTGTCTCATTACAAATTTGGTTGTCTCATTACATATATGTGTCATCCCATTACAAAATTGATGCACGGGTAGCGAATCTTAGTTACCCGCACGGGTAGCGAAGATATACCCTATATATAAATATAAATATATATATATATATATATATTCATATACACACACACATATATATATATACACATAGACATACATATACATATATATACACATATATATAGAGATTGTTTTTATTGCCCGCGTGGGTACTGTAGCCTCTCTACCCATTCCAAAAAATGTGGTGGCATCATCGTAAATAAAATAAAAATGGAATTCATAAAGGAGCGGCTATTGGAGGGAAAACAAATTCACAAAAAAAAACTCCGCCTAAAGGAACTCCAAATCCCAATTCAAAACCCTCGTCTGTCTCGTTTCTCCCACAGCAAAACATCGATTCGTCATGCTCCTCTGCCCACCGAAGTCTGCAACCTACAACTGTGGCGATTGTAGAATACGTTGGGCTAGCAACGATGGTGGTTTTCTTCCTACAACCGTTGTGTCTCTGCCGCAGACGACCTTCTCTGTTGTTGGTTCTCTACCGTTCCTGAGTGATGGGAAGAAGAAAGCCATCCAAAAAGACAGTGAAGAAGCCAAATAACAAGGAGATTGGAATATTAACTGAAGATGATGATTTCGTATCAGAGTACCACGACGATGTACAGAGTATAGTAGAAAAAGTATTTGAAGACGTTGCTGACTCAACTCTGAGGAGATCAAAGAGGGACAAGGGTGAAGAAAAACAAAGTGAAATAGCTATGATGGTGAAAGCTAGAAAGGGAAAGAAGAAGGGAGAAAGCAGTAAGACAACTGCAGAACGTGCTGATGCTACTGGACATGAGGAACTAGTGTGAGACCACTCTGAAGAGAGGGAGGTTGGAGAACATTCAGTTGCAGAGCATGAGAATGAAGAAACAGAAGGTAATCTTCAATGCATGCATAGTTGTATACAAAATCTAACAATGTTGGACTACAATAAAAATACTGGTGAGCGTATCTTGTATGTTAGCAATGAAAAAGTAAATGTGAAGTGAAAAAAGTAACTGTGTAGACTAATAAGTAACTTGGTTGAGAGAAAAGTAACTCAGAGAATATGAAAGTAACACTTATATTCAAAAAGTTATTAGATTAGCATAAACGAACCTTTATAAAACTTAAAGAAACTTTGATTGCAGTGCGTAACAAGGATGGTTCTATTGAAGAAATGGAGGTAGATGCAGGTGAGAATGAAAAAGAAAAACTTGGTAATGAAGGATCTAATTCTGAGGATAGAAGGAAACTGAAAGGAAAGGAAAAGGATGTGGAAGGTAGTACTATTTATATGAATACTTGAATACAAAGTGTAATTGTATATTGTATTCATCTTACAGAAATATTTACTTTTGATAAACATGATACTGAACTATTGCAGAAATGCTAGGGGATGATACTAAACTACTGAATGCTTTACTTCATTTATAGAAATATTGAACTATTGCAAGGTTTACTTCATTTATAGATATATTTACTTTTGCTAAACTTGCAATGATATCATTTTCTTCTTCACTTGATACCCTATTACAAATAAATTTATCTTATATCTCTAAAGGGAACTATGCTTGATTCAGTGCGTTAATTGTAAATTGATGATTAAATGTAACTGTTAAAGGCAAATAGAAATTGTGTGCATAAAAGAGTAACCACACAATAACGAAAGTAAGTATTACATTAAGAAAGTAACATGTAGTGACTTTTTAATATATTTGCAGGTACACATAAGTAGCATCATAGATGCTACATAAAGAGTTACAATAGCATACAGAACTACATATGCTTTAGCCCAAATCAAATGCATATGTTGAAGTCAACAACCTTTGCAAATTTGATAGTGATGCCTAATCGTATGGTAGATGTGGCATTTTTAGAAGAACTTATAGAGAGATACATAGAGGATGATAGATTCATGTTAGCACCAGGATTTGAAGCAAGGATGATAGTTAAGGATGTAGGGATGATACTAGGTTTTACTAGTAGGGGCATGGATATAGTTCCTAGGAAGCAATCCCTGATTGTAAAATCAATATGGGATGTTTTTGCTAATGCAAAAAAGGGAGGAGGTGAAGATAGTGAAGTTAGAAAGAAACTAAGGGAGAGGGATGTGTTGCACAAAGACAATTTAGGGAAGCTTTGGTAGGAATTTTTCAAGAAAGACACGGCAGAAAACTATCAAAATATGTGTCATGCATGGATGTTGCACTTGTTAGCAGCATTCCTTTTACCAAACACGAGTTACTGTGCCCCAATTTTCCTTCTACATTATTTGGACGATGTAATGGCTACAAGGCATTTGAACTGGGCAAAGTTGGTCCACAATTGCATATTCAAGAGAATGAAGGCTTTAAGTGAGAACATAAGAAAGAGGAAAAGAGGCGAAAACAACAGAAGCACACTATACACCACTGGATGTGTGATGTGACTGTGTGTAAGTAACACTTTGCATAGTATTTTTCGTTACACAAGAAAGAATATATATGAACATTATAATTTTGATTTATACTTTTTTGTTAGATGCAGGTCTGGGCTTACGAGATAACAGGGATAACACAACCTACTTTCCTTGATGCAAAGCCAAGGATAAAGAGATGGGCATCTCTTGTTAAGAGGATAAAGGAACTTGGAAGTTTGGAAACAGATAATGTGAGAATGGATGTGTACGTTATAACATGCGTATAATATAACATGTGTATGATACATTGCTCAATTTTGTGAACATGTTTGTACCGAGTTGAAAAGGGACGCAATTGATGATTGGGAAGTTACGAAGTCACTAAAAGATTTGCCATATTACTTTGCAGCAAACAAAGTAAGGAGCAAGGCGGTGAGTAACAGTTTGGTTACACCCCCTAGCACAAGCAGGGGACCATCTACAAGCTTGGAGAGGGTACAGAAGCTTGAAGATGAGTTGTGAATGCAAAAAGAATTATGCACAAGGATAGCCATGGAGGCTTTTTTAGATTTGAGAAATGAAAATGACAGGCTGAGGAAACGTCTAGCAGAAGTGGAGGAAGAGAATAGAACTCTGAAGAAAGAAGTTTCGAATGAGATGATTATAGGAGATAATTCTACACCAACACAAACATTCATTCAGAATGATGTGTTGGATTCGATGGAAGTAGTTAAACTAGGAAAAAGGACTGGGGAACTATAAAAAAATTTGCTGGATATGGACCAACAATGCAGTAAGGAAAAAATACCCAGGATAGGCAAACTTTGCCTGAAGAGGAAAGAAGTTGAAGAAGATCCAATAATAATGGAAGTGGATATAACAAATAAAGAAGGCCACAACATAGAAAATATTGGAGGGAATTTAAAGGATGCAAAATAAGATCTTACTACTAAAGAAGATGCGGGAGAAAAGAAAAAAGTGGAAGAGAATGAAAAGAATGATGAAGAAGAAAATCCATTAGGAATAGAAGAATCAAAGGAAAAGAAAGAAAGATCGAGCAGATGATGAAGTAAGAGAAGAAGTAGATAGAGATGAAATTGAGAAGGACACTCATAAGCCGATGAAGAAGAGGAATAGAAAGACACAATTAGTTATAGGAAGCATTGAAGAAAACGTAAAGATATGAAGGCATGACAAGGTTAGTTGCACGTTCTTTTCAATTTAACTAACTGTGTGGTAACTATTTGAGTATAACAGTAAGAATGTGAAAAGTAAGGTAACAATGAGAATAGAAAAGTAATTGTTATAATAAAAAAAGTAAATGTGTAGAACAAAAAGTATTAATATAGATCATAAAGTATATGTTGGACATATAAAGTAGCGTTTGATTACAGAATAGGCAAAAAAGGTTATAGATTACATTTTCAAGGTAACTATATAAAATCTGTATATCTTCTATAGAAACTACTAACATAAATTACATTTTATTGACAACAAAGAATCTCCACATTCATTGGATTGGAACACTTCAAAACAAAGGAAAACAAAGAGGATGTAAAGGAATTCATTGACAACATTGATGACGTGTAAGAAATAACTTTTTAAAAATCTATCAATCGCATGTGTAGAAATTAGTTGCACTACTACATTTTTGGCCAGTAACATCGCTGCCCATAGCGTCGTTTTTACTATAATAACCGACCTAATAGACTACTGCATCGATTTTATCATAAAAACCGACCTTATAGGTTTCCCGCGGTGAAAATTCGCGCGATTTTGGCTTCGCACCTCGATCTATAGGGTCAGTTTTTTAAAATAATCGATGCTATAGGGTCAACAAAAAATGCGGGCACTGCTTTGGAACTCTAGAGTCAGTTTTTATATATAACCGACCTTACAGATGTTGTTTGTAGCGTCGGTTATCTTAAAAAACCATCGCTATAGGTTAAGTCCGAGCACCGTTTTTTTAATAGACTTTTAGGGTCAGTTTTTTACCCAAAACCAATGCTATAGGTCTTCTACATTGTACATAGTAGCCTGATTGTAAGGCTTAGGTTTCCATTTGCTGCTGCTGCTACTCCCCGTTACCGCTCCCATGCCCGAAGAAAGGCAGCGCCGCCTCTACAAAGGTGACCTCCCCCAACCATCTCCTCGTTCGAAAAGAGGCAAACTAGCACCGCTTTCCTTAGACGACGACGCCCAAGCTTCATACCACCATCTCCGACGTCGACGAAGCTCCTTACCACCATCTCCAGTGCCGTTTTCCTTAGACACCGCCGCCGCCTTAGGTGTTGCTTCTCTCTCTGGTGCTTTCTTCTTCGAACGTCATCGACGACGACACCTTAAGCGTTGCAAGGGCCGTGCACATCTCTCCGATTATTTTCCCGCACAAGCTCCCTCGCCGACCGGTTCTTCTCAAGGTATTGTCTCTACTACCTCACTCCTCCGTTTATGTCTTACTTTCAAGCAACTGACTAGGTAGCAGGGCCGTGCTGGGCAGCACGGCCGTGTTGTTTGCACAGATGTGCTGGGCAGCACGGCCGTGTCGGCTGAGTTGTAGAATCATCAAAATTTGTCAATTTTGAATTTTTTACTGCTCCTATAAAATTGATATATACTGACCCCTAATTAATACATTATAACATAATTGAATCGTGCATTTGTGTTGTTGCAGGTGTATTGACTTGTTGTTGACTTGCATATATTTCTTCTTCAGCTTACAAGTGAGGTATAATATTCTCACTCTCCCAATGTGCCATTTTATTTGACTAGTAAATCAACCAATAATAAAAATATCTATTCATTCATATCTACATTTTGTTATCAATCACATATGTAATCATTATATATACATTCCAGAAATATGAGGGTAGACATTGTGTAGTCTCACATTGACACTTTAGGGTTTATATATGAGATCATCGATGTATGATGTTTAACTTAATATATAAATATGACAATAATACATTTATGCATGTATCAACTTAGAAACCCGTTCAAAATTTACTCATAGGAGTAAATTTTGGATAGTCCTCAGTTTGTGACTGTTTTTGGATATTTAATCTCACTTAGGATGTAACTGTATAATGTATGTTTAGTTTTGAAGAAAATTTTAGTAGTATTTCCTCATTTGTTCTCTGGGTACATATGTGAGTGGTTATTTACCATTTACATCGGTGTACTTGGAGAACTTAGGAGAAATACTACTGAATTTTTCTTCAAAACTAAACATATATTATACAGTTACTAGTGAGATCAAATATTCAAAAATGGGATAGGTGGTACACTTTAGTATAAAAGTAATTAACTTCCTATCAATAAAAACTTACAACTTATAGTATCAATATTAAATGCTTAGTTTTATAATTAATTTTTAACGTGATATAGAAAATGGATCGAAGTTGGATGTCTATCAAGAACTATTGTAGTCTAGAATTTGCCAAAGGTCTTGATGAATTCATCAGATTTACTGAGGAACATAGGAAACTACCTACAGATAGGTTCTATTGTCCATGTAGAAATTGTGGTAACAATTTGAAAGTTGATACTGCTGAGGAAATTAAGGATCATGTCATATGCAATGGGATCATACAAGGTTATAATGAATGGTATTGGCATGGAGAGAAAATTAATAATGGATCAGAAAATGTCGATACTAATAGTTGTGGCATAGAAGATATAGATAATGATGACAATTTCAATGATGAACCGATTCAGGATGACCCGATTCAGGATGATATGATTGATGAGATGCTACGTAGTTGTCGGGACAATGTCATTGATCCACCTTCTTTATTTGCAAACATTTTCCATGATGCTGAAAAACCTTTATATAAGGGTTGTACTAAGTTCACAAGGTTGAGTGTTATGATGCAATTATATACTCTTAAAGCTCAAAACTAGTGGAGCGATAAGAGTTTCACTTCACTGTTGTCTTTGTTAAAGGAAATTCTTCCTGAAGGCAACGAGCTTCCAATTTCAACATATCAAGCAAAGAAAATAATGTGCCCAATGGCAATGGAGGCTAAGAAGATTCATGCATGTCCAAATGATTGTGTGTTATTTCAGAAGGACTATAGTAATTTAATAAATTGTCCAAAATGTGGTGCATCAAGGTATAAATGCACAAATTCAGCTAAGGCTAAAAATGGCTCTCCTGTCAAGGTGATGTGGTATCTACCAATAATACCATGATTTCAACGCTTATTTGCTAATATAGAATATGCGAAAAATTTGTCTTGGCATGAGGAGTTAAAGGCCAATGATGATGGCATCCTAAGACATGCATCTGATTCACCACAATGGAAGAAAATTGATTTATTATACCCTCAATCTGGTAAAGAACCAAGAAACTTAAGACTTGGACTCTGTACAGATGGAATGAATCCCTATGGTACATTAAGTAGCCAACATAGCACGTGGCCTGTTATGATTGTTATATACAATCTTCCTCCTTGGTTGTGTATGAAAAATAAGTATGTCATGTTGTCAATATTGATATCAGGGCCCAAATAACCTGGAAATGATATTGATATTTACCTTCAACCTCTAATAGATGACCAAATGAAACTATGGGAAGAAGGTATTATGACATATGATGCTTCACGTAAAGAGATCTTCAGTTTGCGTGCTATGTTGTTTTGCACGATTAATGACTTTCCAGCTTATGGAAATTTGTCTGGATATAGCATAAAAGGATACAAAGCATGCCCTGTTTGTGAGGATAATATTGATTCAATCAGACTGAAACATGGTGGTAAAATCGTATATCTTGATCATCGAAGATTTCTCCCACCAGTGCATCCTTATCAAAGGCAATGCAAAACCTTTAATGGGTTAACTGAGGAACGAAGTACTCCTAAACCTATACCAAGAAATTTTGTATATGATAGGGTGAAACATATTATTAGTGAATTTGGAAAGAGTTCAAGTAGTCGTACACTCGCATGTGACAAATCTCTATACAAGAAGAGGTCAATATTCTGGGATCTTCCTTATTGGAGATCTTTGGCAATTAGACACTGCATTGACGTCATGCATGTTGAAAAAAATATTTGTGGTAGCATCATTGGTACGCTATTGAACATACCAGGAAAGACTAAAGATGGCATCAAATCTAGAAAAGATTTAGAATTAATGGGAATAAGAAAAGAATTATCAGTGGAGATCAGGGGTCGCCGCACATATTTACCACCAGCTTGTTACACTTTGTCAAAGAAGGAGAAAAAGACTTTCTGTGAGTGCTTGTATAATATTAAGGTTCCACAAAGATACTCTTCTAATATTCATAGATTGGTATCAATGAAGGATCTAAAGTTGATAGGTCTCAAATCTCACGATTGTCACACCTCAATGCAACAAATTTTACCTGTGGCTATTCAATCTATATTGCCGAAGCATGTAAGGTTTGCAATCACAAGACTCTGTTTCTTCTTCAATGAAATATGCAACAAAGTGATACATCCCGATACTCTCGATAAATTACAGAAAGATGTAATTTTTACCATGTGTCAGCTTGAAATGTACTTTCCTCCTTCATTTTTTGATATCATGGTTCATCTTGTAGTACATATTACAAGGGAGGTGAAGATGTTGGGTCCAATTTTCTTACACTGGATGTATCCATTTGAACTCTACATGAGTGTTTTTAAAGGTGATGTTCGGAATCGTTATCGTCCTGAAGGGAGTATTGTTGAGGGTTACGTGGCTAGGGAGGTGATGGACTTTTGCAATGATTTTTCGAATTGCAATGAAACTTCTAGCGATCTAAAAAATTCCCATCACACTGAATCTTATTGTGGCAAAGGAACTCTGGGAGGATGAGTGAAAGGAATCAGTCATGAGTTGTGGGAACAAGCGCATTTGTATATTTTACACAACATCGATGAAGTTAGTAGCTACATCACAGAACACAATGATCTTATCAAGAGAAATCATCCACGATTCAATTTAATGTGGCTTGCAAGAGAGCATAATCGAACATTTATTAGGTGGTTTGAAGAGAAATTATTTAATCAACTATCTGAATCACCGAATAATGTTGCTGAGAACATAAAATGGCTCGCCTTTAAGCCAAAAACGGATGTCATGTCATATGAAGGTTATGACATAAATGGATTTTCATACTACACAAAGCGTCAAGATGAAAGTAGTGTAGTTCAAAATAGTGGGATCACTGTTCAAGCTTGTTCGTTGTATTTTGCTAGTGCCAAAGATAAAAGACCACGTGAAGCTGAGATGTCATATTACATCGTCATTGAGGACATATGGGAATTGGACTATATAAATTTTAGAGTTCCTATCTTTAGGTGTAATTGGGTTGACAACAACAAAGGAGTTTTAGTGGATGAGTTGGGTTTCAAATTGGTGAATTTTGAAAAGATTGGTGAGAAAGATGAGCCGTTCATCATGGTAGACCAAGCAAAACAAGTATTCTATATTGATCACCCGACAAATAAAAATTGGTCTGTCGTTCTTCATGAAAAAAGACATTTTACTATAGATCCTATAAATGAAGAAGAATACTACGATAAGTATGATGATTCCAGTCCATTCTCAGTTGGTTTGCCAAGTGTAAATGTTGAATATAACACTGATGAATATTATAAATGTCAAGACCATGCTGAAGGAATTTTCCTTGACTAACAACTCAACCAATACTAGAGGCATGTATTCTTTGAATTATTTATTTTATTATCATTCAAGCAAGTGATCTTTTAAATATACATCATATATCATGTATACCTTATCACTCGTGCTTTTATTATCACTTATTTTTTTATCATGTATACTTATAGGTTCTAAAATGGCGAGTGAAGATTAACATTCTGAGCATGAGCATGAGCACCATGAGGATGGTAGTGGTGATGCTAAGAAAAGTAGAGGTCCCACACTGATGTGTAGGCTGCAGGAGCTCAGGGCTAAAGGGGAAAAATTGCCAGTCCAGTTTGATATCACAGGAGCACCTATTGAGGAACATGCTAGTGCTTTCAAGCATTACGTAGGGGCGACCGCGCGTAGTAAGGTGCCAATAGATATAGAAAATTGGCATGATGTTCCTAATGCTAAAAAATACCTCATTTGGAAAGATATATCTGTGAGCAGAAGTGATATTATTTTAATAAGTTTTTTATCTATTGATTCTAATTTAGTTTTCTTGGAATTAATTCCTTTTCAAAACAACATTATTAATTGCTTCTTTTGTATGTATAGGGTGTTTTTCATCTAAATGAAAAAGATCACAAGAAAAGAGTGCTACAACGTTGTGGTGTATGATGGAGGGGTTTTAAGACATATCTCGCAAGGGAATTCATAGATAATCCTAAACAAAAGAAGAAAGCAACATATATATATATTTTTATAGATCCTGAGGTGTGGGAAAGATTTGTTGCAGCTAGGAGATTGGAAGAGTTTCAGGTAATAAAGATTGTGATGTATTGTATGAATCTTTAATTTTATACAATGAAGGAGGTGAATCTTTTTATACATGTTTGCCAAGTCTAAATTGCAATACCTCATTTTAAATGATCAGGCTATCCACTAGCTTAAAAGGAAAGACGAGCCAAAATTGTGCATGACCATCACTTGGGGCCCGGTGGTTATGCCTTTCGCCACCAACTACAAGAGAAGTAATCCTCTTCTGGAGAAGAATCTAGTACAACTCAAGTTGAGCGTCCACCCCGACACTTGACATGGATTGATGCTAGAAAGAATCGAGCAGGTGAAATTGTCAACCCTGCAACTAAAGAGGTGGCACAAAAGATGGTAGCTTTATCTCAACTAAGTAAAGAGTAACTCTCACAAACTTAGATTTATTTATAGCTAATTGATATTGTGATTTAATATTTTTATTAACTATGAATAGATTGATCTCCACGAGCAAAGGAAGGAAGGAAAGTTCATCCTAACTGGCCACATGGATGAACTATCAGTTGCTCTTGGTACGAAGGAGCATCCTGGCCGTGTTAGGGGATTAGGAGATGGCATAGGATTCAAGTCTTATTTTGGCCCTTCATAATCTAAAAGAGGTCGTGCATGAGGTCTTACATAAGAGGAGGTTGAATCATTAGTAGCGTAGAAAGTAAAAGAAATAATGTCTTCATTTCAGCCTACTCAACCTTCTCAACCTATTCATATTGTGCGTCTCTCAAGTGATGAGGTACAAGCCCATGCTACAGTTGTAGAAGGTCATGGGAGCACTCCCAATGACCCACCACAACAATTTGTAGTAAGTTTTTGTTCTATATGTTGTGTTATTAGTATGATATATATATGATAATATATATAGTTGTAATAGGTATCTGTTCTACTACTTCTTATATATAGTAAGTTTTTGTTATATATTATTTCAATCTAGGTTGGTATGAACTATAAACTTATAGTGGAGGTTCCATAATATAATATTGTGGCAGCGGGCAAGGTGTACAACCTTGGTGGTACATTGCATTGCTAACAAATTACTGATGACATTTGCCGTGTGTCCATCCATCTTGTGTATGATGGAATGGGGGACAAACCACTACCCATACCTAATATTGAATATAGTATAGTTGAAGAAGTAGAGGGTGATATGGTAGGTTGGCCTAGACACTTGGTTATCAATGACAAGGTATATTTGAATTCTACCATGTTTTTCATATTTGACTGCATATATGAACTCATGTAATAGAAGTATGTAATTTAATTAACAGGTTTGCAAACCAAAAAGTAAAAATTATACTAGTCGTCCTCCTATGCCCAAGCCATCTATTATTCCAGAATCCACATTCGATGAGTTGGGAAGTAAATGTAAATGTTTGTGTCGATAGTTAGCCAACCAAAGCTCTAGACTACAAATGTTGATCAATTTAATAGAAGATGCAACTGGGAGGGACTTTGACAATTATATTTTCTTGATGATATTATAGAGTTGTTCCAGTATGATTGGTTGAATACTTCGATATTAGAAGTATGGATAAGGTAAGGATCTATCAATATAGAAAATTCCAATACACATTTTTAGCTTATTTCTACATATGAAAATAATTACAAATGTTTAACAACCATTTATATACCAAGGCCACAAACTTTGATATAAAGAATGTTGGATTCTTAGTTCCTTCGATCACTAGTCAGGTGGAGACACATATTGAGGAAGTGAGTGAGTACTTCTCTGATGCATTCAAATATTTTGCTAGTATGGGAAAGGAAATTATCCTAATTCCTTTTAACGTCCAGTAAGTATTATTATTGAATATAATTTTAATAATGAATAAATGTATTTATTTTAATGTTTGTTTTATTCTTACTCAGATCTAGACATTGGGAATTAGTGGTGATTGTCCCAAAATTGATGACTCTTTATTATCTTGACCCAATGGGAAAAACAACAAGGGGTCACAAACTGAAATTGCCAGCTATGGCGTAAGTATAAATACAGTCAATGCTTCAACATGATATTTTTGTTTAGAATTTCTATTTTACCAACTATCGTTTAATTGATAGGGGTATAAAATCTCTTCGTGAAGGCGGAGGACAAATACCCACAAAATTAAAGACATTGACTTTGAAAAATGTCAAGGTAGCTACTTTGACAATTACTTAGTCTTATATGTATTAATTTTCAACTCTTATATGTCAACTCTTATAGTCTTCTGTTTATAGTAGTTTACTAACATTAAGTATAATTCGTTATTTGTAGTGTCCTATACACAATAATGGATGGGATTGTGGCTACTATGTAATGAAATATATGCACGCTATTGTCAAACAAGCATCAAATGACATTCAGACTATAGATCAGGTAATAAAGAATAATATCATAAATTTACAAGTGAGTTATAGTCATTTTATAAAATATTAGCATGTGTATTTTCTATTACAGATCTTTACAACTCGGCCTTACACACGTGCAGACTTAAATGAATTCTGAGAAGAGTGGTCAGATGCTTTTCTAAATGAAGTCAATATAGCATTGGAATAAATATGTCAGTTACGTTCTATTTATATATGTGGTTTCAGTACTCTTTCATATTTACTTTTGTATCTGACATTTAATATCATCTCAGACTTGTAATCTATCATTTTGTAAATTATGATGTGACTATGTATACTCAACTCAATATATGAATTATTTTTGTTATGAATGTGTGGTTTGGAATGGTGACAGTTGAGCACCAATGCTCCCCTCTCCCATATCTTATTCTTATTCTTCTGTTTTATTCTGTTCAGTTTCTGCATAAATTTAAAAAAAAATTGGACCCTATAGCGTCAGTTTTCTTAAAAAACCGACCTTATAGGTGTCTTGGCTGTTCTGCGTAGAACGGTTGTGCTGTATAGAACGACCGTGTTGGGATGAGGTAGAATGGTTGTGCCGTGTAGAACGGATGTGTTGAGATATGGTAGAACGGTTGTGCCGTGTAGCATGGTTGTGCTAATATTGACCAACACGGACGTTCTAGGCGGCATGGCTGTTCTATCATATTCCAAGACTCTATTGAGTCTATTTTCCTCATATAACCGTCCTTAGAAAGAATCTTTAGAGTTGGTTATTTAGTAAAAAAATTGACGTTATAGGGTTCAAGTACAGTTTCATTTCTCATTTGGGTTTAGTTTTTGAGAGCCTATAGGGTCGGTTTTTACTATACAAGGTCGGTTTTTTTAGTTAAAAAAACCAACCCTATAGAGCAATTTCTGTAGTGACGACCACTTAGGTGTCGGCTGAAAAGTGACACTATAGGCTTAAAAAAACCGACGCTATAGACCATTTTTGTACTAGAGTTGCTAAATATATAGACTGAATGTCTGACATCTTTACTAATGTGCAGGTCAAGGAGAGAATGGAGCTTTGGAAAAGACACTTGGTGCACGGGGAAAGATCTGTCAGCACTGTTGTTTAAAGATAAAATGATGCACTCACATGTAAGAACTAAAAGTAGTAAGTATTAATGTCAATGATATGGATTGCTAAATAAATATTGTGGATATTCAGGTTATGGATTGCTTTGTCCAAATGTTAAAAGAAACAACAAGAAAGAGGAGGAGGAGTGGACTGTCATGGCATTGCTTGAGCACCTATGCCCCGGTAAGACATCCAAAGCATTACAATACATTACAACACTTACAGTAGATAAAGACACTACAACTTACAACTGTGTAAATTACAATTTTGGTTTTACAACAAAAGCTAAATATGATGGTGAATGACATAACATTGAATGAGATTGATATGCTATTGCCTCTCTTCAATGTACCTGCAAAAGAATTTATGACAATGGATTCAATTTTTACAATACTTAACAATGACAACCACTGGCACTTGCTTGAATCAAGCTTTAGAGATGAGTTGCATATGTCTTACAATTCATTGTCAGGAAATAACAAATCAATGAAAGAAGTCACTAGATGGGTTAGCAAAAAAAGTAGCTCCACTTGTAATCTATTGTTCGTTAACTACTATTTAATAAACATTTTATTTTGCATGCATGTTGGCTTCGTTCATGAGTTCTTCAGGGGAGTGCCAGATCGGGGAAGTCAAATGTCACAATGGACAATAGAGTACCTTGAATGCCCAAAGAAAGATGAATATTATGTTGACTATGGAGTGTACGTGATGAAGTATCTAGAATGCTTGGTGAATGAAAAGGAGATGAATTTCACTAGTAAAGACATCCCTGCAATTAGGGAAGATATCTTCTAGAGAATGATGAAGAGGGACAAACTACAACCAGTGAAAGTACATGATGGTAGAGATCAAGAAGAGTAAAAAAAAGGAGCATGTGACAAATGGGGTAAAGAAAAGTATGATGATGTTGTGTCAAGCCTGAACAGATGGCTTAAGTTAGATTGAGTAGAACTTTTGCAAACTACATGTACTAAAACAATGTGGTTCTGAGCTTTTTTTGGTCAAAATGTGGTTCTGAACTTATTCTTGGGAAATTCTTATGTAGACTCTATAAGATACATATCTAGTCTAAAGGAATTTTCAACCCCAGACTTGTACCACATATCATTCGATCTAGGTCTTCCTTTGGTTTTGGAAACACTGGGAATGTTGACCTTGACAAAAACATAAGAATCAATATTAGAAGCACTTACACCAACATCAGCAACATCTAATTCTGACAGCTCCTTTTGTAGATCAATCGGCCTATCATGACAAATATCTATTGTGTTGTTCCTGCATGCTATGTTCACAACTGAATTGCAAGAAGAAACCAACTGAAGTGTACTTCTAGTGGATGAATGCATCACAGATACTTTGCCAAAAACCAAAGGGTGATCTCTATATCCCTTGATCCACCTCATATATATATATATATATATATATATATATATATATATGGTTTGAGAAGAGTGTAAAAGTCACGGCTCTTCAGATAAGACAGAAGGTGCCTGCACGGAATACCTTTGAAATCCAACATGAAGCAATTGCATGAAACCATACTAGTGCATGAGTCTTTCTTCAAGATATGAGGAGATCCAAATCCACCAAGATGATACACCTCATAGACACCTTCATCGGAGGTTTACTTTACATTGTATACCATGCTTTGATGAACCTCAGATTGAAATATCTTAAAAAAGGACTTGGTGTATATACCTGTCATTTGCTCCTCCAAAGGTCATAATGAAGCCAAAGGGAGATTGTTGTACTCGTCATCAAAATCCTTAAAATGTTCTATCTCCCACAAATGAGAATAAGAAGTCTCCAAGCTACAAACAAGTTCAAATAATGTTTTTCTATTGTTGACATGGCTTCTGATAAATGCATTAAGGCTCTCACTTCTTTGGGTTGTCCTCATGCCGACAAAAAAAGAATCCTACGTAAAACATGGCACCCACTGCCCCCACATAGCATACACATCGGCAAACCAACTAATGGACAATAAGCCATTCTCTTCAACTACAGAAGTCCATCTCTCTTCAAACTTATATGTATCATCTACATTCTAGACACAATCATTCAACACACTGATGATCTGATCCTTGTTAGGTATTCCACCAAGTTTAGAAGGGAGTTTTTGTAGAATGTGCCAGCTGCAAAATCGATGATTACATGATAGAAAAGTAGTAATAATCATAGCTCTCATTGCTAGATCTTAATCATTTATGATGGAGACATGCTATTTACTAAAACACAATAAATATTGCTCGAAAACCCAAAGAAATGACTCGTACTTCTCATCCGCCAATAAGGCTGAAGCAAATAACACTGTCTTTCGATGGTGATTGACACCACCAAACATTCCAAACACCATTGAATACTTGTTGGTACAGTAAGTCGTATAAAAAACAATGGCATCACCAAAGGGCACATAGTCATCAATAGAAACTAGATCAGACCAAAACAGATGAGTAAAGCAACCATTAGAATCTTTTTGATACGTATAAAAAAATTTAGAATCCAAATGTTTGAAGCTTGCAAAATGATCTAACACCATATCCACATCATATTTAGATGATTGAATCCTTTTGTTACTTAGATGTCCATGTGCTTGTCTACTTGTAAATGTCAACTTTTCATAACCACCAGACTCAGTTGCTATTTATGCTAGTTGTTTGGATACATGAATGTTTGCTAGACTCATAGAAGAAATCATCTCTTTTTGGGTTTGGTATAAAGATGAATTACACTTCAAATAATGCAAATGATCTTCATCGACAAGATCATGGTTGTGTTCATCAACAAATGTTGTGATAACCCATTTAGAAGATTTCTTATCTAGAGTAAAATGGATAATTGCTTTACAACCACACCTTTTCACAGATTTCTTATGCTTCTTAGATAGTTGCTCACTCAAATCACCGACTACATCACAAACGGGGCTCAAGAGCCCTTTGGACCTCTTAGAGAATCTAATATGACCTTGATTATCCCAAACCAAATCTTTAGAAAGCAACATCTTAGTACCTCATTCATAATGACTGTAATCTTTCCTAACATTAAACCCAATCCTACCATCATATCTATAATAAAAAGAGATACCATCATCTAAACATTCAAAGTCAATTCCAATTCTAGGAATATCAGCTGTAGACATAGTATCAGTAGCAACAGATGAGCAAGATTGAATGTTATGATCATCACAGTAAATCATATCATTATTAGCATCAGTATCGAGACTATGATCCATAACAAAAACAACATGTGAAGTGAATAATATAGATCAAAACCCATTTCAGAAAACATAAAAAGAGACGGGTTCAGTGAAATGTGACCCAAGTGTGTAAACCACTAGAAAATATATATCTAATCATCACTGCATATCTGAAAATGATTCCAACAAGAACAAGTAACTATCTGAACTTTACATTCACAGAGCATTAAAAATGTAACTATTTTATAAACAAAGTAAACTTGGGTAATTAAATATAACAGAGTGTTACATAAAGTAACTGCACTAAAAAAAAGGTAAATATTAACACTAATTGTTAGATTTGATATCTAACAATGTAGCAAGTTACAATAGATATATATAATTGTCTAAGGATTCAGAAAAAATAGACGAAAGTTTAAGAAGAAGCTAGATAGAAAGAGAATAGGTGAATGATATAGTACAGGATGGGGAACCCCTGATCACCAAATTGATTGATAGTCTGACACATACAAAGAAGATCTAGGAGAGGAGTGGGATGTCTTACCAGGTTGTCAATTAAGAAGTGTCACCCTAATCTTTGAGTATAATGCCAACCACCTGCTCCACCTCCTCGAACACCTACTCCACCACCTCCCAAAATGAACAGTATGCCCGAAACATGGATCATAACATTTCTAGAATCAGGGTATATTACAGGTCCAACAGAGTGAATAGATGACCCCATGAAAAAATGTATTCGATTTCAAATTTCTATCAAAATGAAAAGAAGAGCTTTGTGGGAAGAAAATAGATCAGGATGGAGACTGAGGAAATTAAAAAAATGATCTTTCAAAATAGATAGGGAGAAGGTGTCATAGAGGTAGAGGATGATTCTTACCTGATAGTCAACTAAGCAACATTGCCATCGTCATCAATGTTACAAACCTAGGCCTCGTCACCAAACCATGAACAGAAGTTCATAGGCCACCTACTCTTCATACAAGAACCACAAAAAGATGGTCTTTTTACTAGGATGTGACCAAATTTCGACAGGAAGAAGAACGATTGTTGTGGTGGAAGTGGGATCAGGGATAAGTCTTTGCCTTTGGGTGTAAGGTATCAGTATTGGAGCGCGGGATCAAACGAAGAAGGAAGCAGAGCGAGAAGATTTGCAGTGGAAATCAAAGGAAGTGGGAGCTGAGACAATAAAGTTAGAATATTTACAAACACTGCCATCATGTTTTTTTGGAACGGGTAGCCTCGCTGCAGTACCCGCACAGGCAGCCAATGAACAACCATATATATATATATATATATATATGGTGTTCATTTAATACCCATGTGGGTAGCTTGGATTAGGCTACCTGTCAGCCCAAAAAGTAACTATATGGTCAGAAAAGTAACTCGTTCGACAAAAAACTAACTATGACGGTAAAAAAGTAACTATCAACTATAAGAGTAAATATGGGTATAATACACAATAAATTTATATATATATATATATATATATATATATATATATATAATTTTATATTTATTATAGTTGTTGCAAATGTAACCATCTATGCATGAAAAGTAAAAGTTTGCAAAGTAAAGTAACCCTCTACATGTCAAAAGTAAGAAACTAAAAAAATAACCCAAATAGGGGGCAGGTAGCTACCTGTGCAGGTATTAGATACATGTCATATATATATATATATATATATATATATATATATATATATATATGTGTGTGTGTGTGTATGTATGTATATATGTATGTATGTATGTGTGTGTGTGTAATGTCAGTGCCAACTACATGTATGTGTATATATACATATATACATATATATATATATGTATGTATATATATGTACTTTTTTAAAAGCACAAGTTTTATATCAAGATATAAGAAATAAGAAGAAGGAGAATGACCCAACACATCTAGCTCCAACCAATTCATGGAAGTGAACAACATGTACATTGTTTCAGAGAAGGGGAATAATAATAATTTTTCCCTTTCTACCCAAGACATTGGATCCGTCGTCGCTATAAAATATTAATAACTAAAAGATATAAGAGGGGGAAAAGGCGATACATTTTTGCACACTATGTGTCCAACAAGTACACGCATCGTATGTCAGTGAAGAACTCAAACCTCCATATATATATCCAAAAGACAACAAGAAATCTGGATACAAACACCAATAGATCAATATTATCCACCAAACAACAACTTGTTGTTGTCTTGCAGAACATGTTCTTCAAGCCTCAGTAAGTATGCATATGCCTACACTTTATCCACATGGATGAGGGAGAATGTGGTGTGCCACTTTGGTCATCAGGTCAAAGAGGAACATAAGTTGTTTACGTGCTAGGATTCTCGAAACTCCCTTTCTTCTCTTATCTTGGAAAATGGTCCTTATAGTGACTTCCTCTCCAAGATAGAAGTTTGACAACTAAATTGTCTCAAGTGTTATATTAAACCATTTAGGTAGTGCCCCATTTATATAGGGAGTCATGGGCCACGAAAAAATTAACTTTTTATCCATTTCCTAATCACAATACAAAAACAATTTCAAATGGAAAACTCGATCTGGATTTGAAATTGTCCAGTCTCCTTTTCTAACCACTCAATTTTAGTCCATGATTATCTGATCCTAGAAGTAAATCATCCAATCATGACATTTTAGATCTAGATCTGAAATATGATACTTTACCTTTTCGATTGTGATCACCCAATATCAAAAGTAGATCACCCGATCTTAGAAGTCCACTGGAAAACTTAGTCGATCAATTGACAAATAAATGATCTATTAAATAAATCATCTGATCATCCAATCAGACATTTTTATTGTCTAATATGAGATTATCAACATGTTTATTATTTAGAACCATTCTAATCATATGTTTGATTGCAAAATTCAAGCCCCATATGCATCCTTATGTGTGTGACCTGATAGGCTTCTAATTATGTTGATAGTGATGTTCAAAACAACACAAGGAAAGATTGGTGTCTAACCACATCATTATCACCCAAGTAATAGGAATGAGTTGGAGAATATCTACAACCTATAAAGTTATTAATGTTACCATGACTGTATAATCCCTTCGTCTCGAATATCCAAATGAACTTGAGGCATGAATTGTAAACTTATTAAAATTAATCTTATTCCTTGAACTAGAGAAAAGAATTTGAAATAAAGTGAGATCAGTATCATATATTGACTCACATGAGCATGGCCATGCAATTTACATAGTCTCTCTTATCAAGTGTCTATGGATATCACTCCAATGGATGGACAAATTCCATCTACATCACTCACAATATACCCTATGTATCACAGTCTAACCATTCACCACCTTTTTGGCAATTCATATTTGAGAGCATATTGGGATAATGTCACTGTTCACAAAACAACATGTGCTACTACAATAACTTTAGTTCCAAGGATCACAATCACCATAATCACTTTGAGTTGTGACTCTGACAAGTCATTACATGACTTTCATGTGTCAATCTCAAGGTTGGTTTGCCTAGTACAACTTGTTCTCTTACAAGTACCCATGATATGAGTTGATATCCAAAATCATGACTAAAGAGATACATTCATCACTCATCAAAAACTTTGTGTCTATTGTGGATGCAAGGTGAACTCATTGCATAAAGTGTATATATAGTAAGTCTAACCATCCATAATGGCATAGGAGAAGAAAAAGTGAGGTAATTTTGTAGTGGTTTAGACTGACATTTAATTTTGAGAAAATAGAGTTCTCATTAACTCATAGTCAAGATTTTGTGGTGCATTTTACTTGAATTCTTTAAATAATATTAGAAAACATCTTAATAATGACCCATTTGGATCCTTAAACCATTCTGATAGTGATTCATTGGTCAAGATTTTTTGATGCATTGTACTTGTCCATTTCAAATATAACATTGACAACAGCTTAATAGTGAACCATTTAGGCGTGCGGTCCTTTTGGACCTGCATATATATATATATACTTATATATATAGTTATATAAATACACATATATGCGTTAATGTATGTATGTATGAATAAATATGCATGGGATAAAGAGATGCATTCTCTCCCTTTTCCTATGCCCGTGACGGAGGACAAACATCCGAGAGGGTGGTAAACCAAGGCGGCAACTGAGATTCAAACTTGGATCCCTTTTTTAGGGGACATCATGCTTGACCACTTGATCCACTCCTTGTCGGCACAAATATATATATATATATATATGAATGCATTTAGATGTCTATATATATCTATATATGTTTATGTATGTATATATATGGAATAAATAGAGGATTTATGTCCGCCCTCTTATACACCTAAGGTCATACGCCTGCGAGGGTGGTAAACCAAGGCGGCAATTGGAATTTGAACTCGGGTCCCTTTATTAAGGGACGTTGTGTTTGACCACTTGAGCCACTCCTTGTCAGCAATGTTTGTATGTATGTCAGATCTAAGAGAAGGTTCCTTCTCCCTCTCTATGACCTAGGAAGCAAAGCCAAAATGCTCCTGAGATGGCTAAATCAATCTTAGCCCCCCCCCCCCAAGATTCAAACCTGAGATGCTTCATGAGGTGTCACCGGACTTTACCAGTTGGGCTATCAACTGCTTGGTAATGTATGTATGTACATGCATGTATGTATAGGATGAGATTAAGAGAGAAAGATTTCTCCTCCCCCTTTCCCATACATGTATGTTATGTATGCATGTATGTATGTATGTATGTATGTATGGGATTAAGAGATAAAGATTTCTCCCCCCTCTCCCATGTCCGTGGAAGATGCCGAACACCTGAGAGGGTGGTAATCAAGGCAGCAACTGGGATTCAAACCCGGGTCTCTTTGTTAGGGGACACCGTGCTTGACCATTTGAGCCACTCCTTGTCGGCATATGTATGTATGTATGTATGTATGTATGTATTTATTTATTTATGTATTTATTAGAAAGAACATGTAAAAAGTACATGTATCTATAGATATGAACATATCATTATTATAAAGGTGCCACTTCAAAGCTAAAGTCCCATGATTTAGTCCTAAATTAGGTTGAATGACACCAATACAACCAATTCGTGGTTTAAATAGGTCACATTTAGAACATAAAAGGTTTAATTTATGTCAAAGTGTTTCCACTATTCTTTCCTATGATTAATTGTATATACATAGTGCACAATGATTTATCAAAAAAGATAAAAATTTCAAGATATAAATAACTTCAATTTGTCTAGATGCTCATAAAGGTACAAGGAGTACATCTTGCATGGTGATATGATTATCTCTACTCTTGATATTTGTAAGTCCTCTTTGTATAAAATTAAAACATTGAGAAATATTGGAAGAATACCTATAAAACACTTTTATCTTAGATAAGACATTTAGTAAGCTATCCTTTTCTTTAGAAGAGATACACTATGAAGTTGGGGTCATAAAAAAATTCATCTTGATTAGGTCGGAGCCACATATATTTCATTATGTTAGTTTACTCAAGCCATCTCATTTTTTTATCATCGTCTTTGCATTTTCCTTCTACATTTAGTAGTATTACCAATTGTGGCAACCCGTCGCGGTAAACAAGATAGCTTAAAACCAAAACACAATTGATCACTAATTAATTACATCACTAAAAAGGAACATGATTGAAACTAAATAAAACTTCTTAAACAAGTCCAAGAACATGTACATATAGGTCCATCATCTTGCGTAAAAGCATATAAAGTATCAAGTATCTTTACAATTATCATGTGGTCTCAACCACATCTTGAATACAAAAGTATTGTCCATATATATATATATGTATATGTATATGTGTGTGTATGTATGTATATATATATATATATATATATATATATATATATATAGAGAGAGAGAGAGAGAGAGAGTCAGGCTAGAATACACTCGAGTGTACAGATCACATCGTACACCCCAATGGTGTTTGCCTATCTAGACCATGTTTTTCCAAAATCTAATCCATTGATCTTCATGGTTACAATAATAATATGCCACATATAAAATCTGAGCTCATTTGGATGAGCATAAGTCACTCATCTAAGGACAACAAAATCGACGCACAAAATTAATTTGAAATGCATGATTTTTGCCTCCTTTAGATGCACAATCATTAAGTGTCCAAATGAGCTAAAATTTATTATATAGTAGGTTCTTAAGATAATTAAGAAGATGAATGGTTTTGATTTTTCAAAAAGTAACTCTATCTTTAAAAATGACTAAGGTGTATGGTGCCTCCGGTACACTTTGAGTGTACAGTAGCCCGACTCTCTCTCTCTCTCTATCTCTCTCTCTCTCTCTATATATATATATATATATATATATATATATATATATATATATATATATATATATATATATATATATATATATATACAAACACGTATAAACATTAGCATACTGCCAAAAACTTGAGTCGATGTACATCATCTATAAAACATCCCCACCCAGACCTTAGAGTACACTTCTACTCCTACTGATCTCCAAGATGATCCTCCTTGTTGTTGGTATGTATGCCTAAAGAGACAATCATATGATGATTATGATGGTATATTATATAAATGGTTTGATTAATAATAATGGCAAGCTTCTGATTTATTGTATTTTGTTAAGTTATGAGATAATTAGGAAACATAATAAATGTCTAAAGAATGGAATTACTTAATGATGTATGTCTTCAGGTGCATGACCTGAACAGTGAGATCATACGGATTTTAAGAGTATATACATTCTTAGTATGCCCCTAGTCAGATGTGATTGTGGAAGGTTGTTAGATTACAATAACACATATGACTAGAGTGTGTTGGTTGATGATAGAATCTCACCAGTCATGATATGTGATGTCAAACCAAGCACACAGATACTTGTTGAAGAATAATGTTTTAGATAGACCCACCTTGAGATCAACATATGGAGGACACAATTGGTGGTCATAGTCATCTCTCATAGTGCAGGTGGTGATTGTGTTTCTTAGACCTAAAATTACTACACTCATCACATGTCGTTTGGTGTACTTTGACATCATCCACCATGATCTTGAATAAGGGTTGACATAAAGGTGGTGACTAGATGCACTGTGACACATGGGGATTATTGTGAGTGATGTAGATGGGATTTGTCCCTCCTATTGGAGTTTGATATCCTAGCCAATTGATAAGTGAGACTGAAAAAAGCATGCACATGCACATGTGAATAAATATATGATATTGAGGTCACATATATCTCAAACAATCTGCTCTTGTTCAAGGAACATGGAGTGAACATTGAAAGGATCATGATTCCATGCCTCATGTTCAATATGGATATTAGAGACAAAAGAATTATACAATAATTATAACACCTACCAAAAATTATAGGTTGAGTTGTTCTCCAACTTTCCTATTACTTGGGTAGCAATAATGTGTGACTAGGCACCGCTCTTTGCTTGTAGTGTCATAAATGAGTTATGGACATTCATTGTCAATGTAATTTGGTACCTATAGAGTCACACACATAGGATCCACTTGGAATAGGAGTTTAATAATGAATTATCACTAAGCTGATTACTAAAAGCATTTTGGTACTCAAGTTAACAAAAATGGACTGAGTGGACTTTGAACCGTCTGGTTTAAGTGTTAAACCAATTGATTGGAGTGTTAGGTTGATTGAATATTGTATTGGCTGAATTCTGGATGAATTAGAGCATGAACTGATGGGTTCACTAAGTGAATCGATTAGCTCAAGGTCTCCATACGACCAACTCATGGGATGAGACTCCCATTTAATGGATCAATTTGATTGCATCAAAAAATAGTGCTGACATCATGTCATGCATTATTTGGATTAGAATTTCCAATACAATTTTAATTGGAAAACATGATGAAATGCGTGGTTCAAGGGTTTAATCAATTAGCTCACATGCCAACTAATCAGTTCACTTGTGAACCGACCGTTTCACCGCTCACAGGTTGCGAAAGTTCATGAAATTCTAGTCCCTTATGCTCCCACTCAAATTGGGAACTCTGACCCTGAACTACTATAAATAGAGGGGCATTGGAGGCATCTTAGACACAACTCAATTTTCTCAGACAATAGTTTGTCTTCTCTGGTTGTGGTAACTAGGAAAACTTGAAAAAGTCTACCTGACAAAGGAAGGGATAGCAAGGGAGAACAATTGTAGTAGAGCAAGTTGGTGACTAGTAAGCCAACATGAGGGGAAAACTCCTACTTGTCTGTTTTGCTAGAATGACAAGAGTTCCTAGTGGTTTTTGTGGACTAGTCTTGAGGCATGGATCCATTTCCTGCTAGGGGACAATGTCAATCTACTTTCCATGGTAATCAACTAGGAGGTTGATGTAGATGATGTTTGAGTGCAATATGAACAATTGTTCTCACATGGGAGCACAAGCTCTATATCCTAGAGACACCAGAGCCAGAAGAACCTCTTTCCAATGCACCTAAGGTTGTTAGGGATGCTTATAAGAACCATACTAAAGATGTCATTGATGTAAAATGCCAAATGTTGTGCTCCATGAACTATGAGTTGTAGAGACATCATGAGAACATGGATGTTATTGAGATGGTTACACATCTTAACAACATGTTCCAAGATCAGGAAAGACATGAGAGGTTTGATGTCTCTAAAGTGTTGTTCATATGTAACATGATAGAAGGAAATCCACTAGGTCCTCATGTGCACAAACTCATTGGGTATGTGGAGAACCTTTCTAGATCGAGATTCCCCTTGGGTCAAGAGTTGGCCGATGATGTGATTTTGCAATCTCTTCCAGAGTCATAAAGTCAGTTTATCATGAACTACAACATGCATGAATGACATTGACAAGTTGTTGATAGAGTTACTTGGCATGTTGATAACAAGTAAGACACAAATGAAGAAAGACAATCCCAATTCTATGATGATGATAAAAAACTAAAGGGAAATTCGAAAGGCAAAGGAAAAGGTAAGAAGAGTTCTAAAGCTGACCAGAAGCCCACGTCTTCAGCGCACAAGGCAAATAGAGGAGTGAATAAGGGAGGCAATTTTCACCACTGTCACCCGTCTGTATACTAGAAAAGGAATTTCCCTATCTACTTCGAGGAACTAAAGAAGAAGAAGGGGATAAAAACCTCTACTTCAGGTTTAAATGTTATAGGATAAATCTGATTACTTATTCATCTTTGGTATATGATACCAGATTTAGATCTGACTTACATTGATGTGCATGATCTGATAAGAAGTAAAGCCTTTATGAAATGATACAGGTGGATTACACGAAGCAAAAGTTGTTGCAACTTCATTCTACATTTAGAAGTTAACTTAGCCCATTGGGAAAGTAATAGAGTAAGATGAACTACTATTTCATTATGCCAATAATTGAAATAATTTTACTTTATGCAACTTGTTAATTATAAAGAGTTGTTAATGGTTCTACTTCAAAGATGTGATCTAGTATAGAAATGCCCAGTTGTCTTGTGATCTTTAATTGAAGGATCAAAAGATAAATGTTTACAACATAAATACCTGAAGGATTACAATTAATACACTCAAACTATTAATATCTATAGCATTTTCATAAAGAGCACATATATGAGAAATGCATTTCTAGAACATGTTGATGTTCATATAGGCTCTTTTGGTTGTTGAATCAACAAGATACATGCAAGTCTTATATATGAGAAAAATGTTGTTCTGTTCGTGGCACCATCCATCAAACTACTTGTCCATATACTCCACAAAAGAATAGCATTACTGAACGGAAAAATCGCCACTTGTTAGAGGTTGCTCGCACTCTTCTTCTCCATTATAAAGTACCTCACCGGTTCTGTCTTGACGCAATTTCTTACACATTAGGGTATGTTATGATGAACCTAACTCACATAGTTTGGTTTAATAGATAGAAAATAAGTTGTGTCACACATTGTAAATTAGAGTTTAAACTAGAAAATTAGATAAACAAAGCTTCATTACCTTACTATGTATGGTTTAAGAAACAAAATAAGAAGAAGAAGGTCCATACCACATTACATAATTAGATTAAAACATGATTCAATTGATTGGGGCAATGTCTAATTTACCTTACATAGTAGGGTTTAAACAAGAGATACATGAGTTGCATGAGGTCCAACATAGCTTGCCTAGTAGGGTTCAAGCTAAAAGAAAGTAGCTTCAGATGAGGCTTCATTAATATGAAAATTAGGATATTAAATAAGGGAAAAAGAGACAAATCATGCCCCATGCGGTTTCCACAATATAGTTAAATTGAAAGAAAATAACAAAACTAGGCATGACCAGTCTTACATTGTAAGACTAAAAAGGGGATCATGTTGTGGCATGAAAATACTTATTAATGATGAAATGGAGAAGAAAATGAATAGGTGACACCCAACCTATCTTACCTAATAGGATTTAAAAAAGAAAATGAATAGGATTAGTCACGACATATATTACATGGTAGGGTTCACAACAAAACAAATTAAGTTAGGTGAGACTTGACCTAGATACTATAGAGGAGTTTATATGTGACACATCATCATACTAAACAAGATTAATCAAAACATAAAATATGATTAAATACTAGCCAATCACATAGCCAGAAAAATGGAATAATTAAAACCGATTCCAACATCATAAACATGTAATGAAACATTTACATAGAGGTCCAACCTTTCCATAAGTTCATATACCATGCCATGTATTTACATATGATTTCAGTGTCCTTAGCCAAAACTTGTATATAAAAGAGATATTCTACATGTACATGTCATATATATAAACACTAGTATACTATCAAAAACTCATGTTGATACAGCCATATTATCTACAAAACACATCACATGTCTAGACCTAGGAGTACATGGATGACACTGGGACTCTACTACTAACAACTAATAATGTCCAACCTTTAGCGTCTACTGATCACCAGGTTGCTCCTCTTATACAACATGATCTCGACGACGTCAACGACGACCACCTAAATAAATGTCATGACCCACGAGGTGAGACCCATGTCCTAGCGAGAGATATAACTTTCCACAATGATTATTTATTACAATAGATTATTTAACAATAAATAAACTGAGAAGATTGAGTATTTAATAAGCAATTGAGCATGTTGAACAATTCTAGCATACTAAGAAAGTTTAGTAGATTAAGTAATTCCACAATTAAGAATAGCAGCAAATAGGATCAACAAGATATGTAAGAGAGAAAGTGGAATTTATCATTTACTCACAATTAATCTCTTTAATTGCAATATATAACATTTAGCAATGTAGAAGAATAAGGAAAGGGTTAACATCCAATGTGAAGCATATTTAATCCTAGCAGATATACTACACAGCTATATTACATCTTTTATTATGCCATGGGGAGTTTGAGTCATACCACTAAAAATCCAAATGACCATTGCAAAGTCAAAATTAGCTCAACACAAGATCTAAGAGAGCCAGAATCCTAAGATCTCAACTATGTCTGGTCAGTACAGGTCAAATGCAGTGACATATTAGTCAAATTGCCAACAACGACATATAGTTAAGCTGATAATACCTAATCTATCCTTGATATAGGTCACGACACTAGACACCAGGGTATGCAAAGCAAAAACCTACCACCTGAGGTACAACCTCAGCGTACTTAGTGACATCATATATAACATGGTCTTAACCAATCTCAATAACCTTGAGATCAAGATATCAAGGATGTACACTCACTTGCACCCCGCATACTCAAATTTATGCACTCTGAGTTTCCCGTAGGAATACTTGGTTCATCATCCAACAAGTTTTGATGTTGAAAATGGTTCTACGACACCAAACACTACATGATTAGGGTTTCACTTGATCAGTTATGCCAATTGGGTGAATTAAGACTGCATCATACAATTGGACATTCAAACCCTAATTCATTTCTAGCAAACATATAAGTATAACAACTCCAGAAGATATAAAACATATGAGGTATAATTCTTAATCTTCATTACCATTCATGAGATCACACTTGTCATCATACCACCACATGATACAATTCCACATCACTATTATCCAAGATTTCAAGCCTTATCATGTTATGAAGAGGATTACACATCCTAAAGGGCTCAACCATGCCCAAAGGTCATTAAAACCATCACATCATTCCCTGTAAGATCATCATTATCTTTCTATACTTTAGAACAAGGATCAACAGGTTACACTACTACAGAAGTGCCTTTTAGTGTCGGGTGTTTAACCCCCTTTGGCGTCGGTTTCTGAACGACGCCTATGTGGGCGCCGCTAAAAGGTTGGACACTTCAGCGTCGGTTATAAAACCGACACCTATTTAACATCAAGGCGTCGGTTTATTATAAAACACCGACGCCAAAAGGGTTCGTGCCACAGAAAACGGCGTCATCTAGGACGCTTTCTGCGTCGGTTATATACTAAAGGACCGACGCAGAAAAGTGTCCTAGATGACTCCCATTTCCTGTAGCGCGAACACTTTTGGCGTCGGTGTTCAACAAAAAACCGACGCTGTAAGTCTGTGCTGACGGTTATTTGTAAATAACCGACGCCTATATCTATTTTTTTTTTATAAATCTGTTTGCAGGCCTGCTGTGGCTGGTCAGCAGGATGAGAACCTGCAGTTCAGTTTTCTGAACTGCAGGTTTACGACATCCATTGATATCAACCTACAAACAGGCCACAAACCTGCAAAATTAACATAAAAAGATTCACACAAGTAGATACATTCAGACATCAATTCAATTGTCACGTTCACACATATAGAATCATTCAAATACATGTTTTAACATTCAGAAACATTCATTTACAAAGTATCATTCATCATCACTATCAACATCCCAATTATATCTTACAGTTGCCACTATTTGTACAACTATTGCCCATTCTTCTCTTACTTCATCTAATGCTTCCCTCGTATATGGAGCATGTACATTTTTTAAGCGTTTGCCTATAGTGTGGTCAGTTTTAAACACCTGCAAAGAGAATGATGTATATATATAAGTAATAATATAAAAATAAGATTGATATATTTCATACTAACTAATGAGACTATATATAATACCTCATGTATGGTATCGATGTCCAATGCGGCATGTTTGATAATCATCTACATAAATTGCATCACATAGTATGCGCATGCCCAGCCATTGTCTTGTGTAGCGCACTATAAATTGAAACATACAAAATAATACAACTAAGCACAATTCACATCAATAATATATACATTGGAGTCGGGGAGTCGGGAACTTACTTTTACGTTCTCCCAAGACAATGGCTGGTTCTTTTTCCTTGGGACCTTTCCTCCAGCATTTTTGAATGCATCTAAACCCCTACATGTTAATATAACACACTAAGTTGCATAAGTAAATAGTAATGTAATAAAATATGTTAACGGATATAAAAAATGAAATATTTCTCACCAGAATAATGCCATTCTCATTACGTGTCCAATTTTAGTGTTTAATGTACTTCCTGCGGGATCTAGATAATAAACAGTGAACGTCCCGGGGACAATAACTAGTAACTCCCAATGTCTACCACTAGAGGTAAAAAGTTAACAATTAATAACTCAAAATGCAAAATAATAATGGAATTTTCTTAAGTCCAAATTATAAATAAAGCAAACTTACTTGACATTGAATGGAGCTATTATTATCGTCTTCATTTGATGACCAAAAATTGTAAAAGCATCTATACAGTATTGTTGAACACTATCAGGGTCTTTAGCTACCATACTAATCAATGATGGAATCAAAAATCCCACATGATCATATGCAAATTGTTTGCAATGATCTTCGATTAAGTAGCTGCAAAACATATAGACGTATGCATTAATATATAAGAAACTAGATCACCGGATCTTACACAAGGTATATGGATGTATAAACAAGATCTCACCTTATCCATGTCTCTATCATTGATGTATTCAACCAATCATACATAAACAGCTCAATAATATCTTGTATAAATAAAGAGCTGTCGTATGATTGACCTGCATAATCTGCATCTAAAGAAACAATTATAGGGCAAAGTATATTATGTGCCCGTAGCCAACATGCCATTCCCCTACAAGCAGGACCTAACGGGTATGGTAGGTCAGTTGGAACCCAAGTTGGTAATGCGGGAATTGGAGGTGGAGGCCTAGGTGCTCCTGGTGTCTTCTTTTTAACCTGTATATATAATTTCAGATCAGTTGACATCATATATACACATTAACAGTCTAAATCAATGTAAATTTATCTTACAATTTCAGTCGTGTAGAGGACATCTGCTTTGGGCCACAATATGACCCCGCTTTCTGCCTCACCAAGTGTATCAATATCTGGGTGGGCATATGGCAACTCAACTTCCCTCCAATCAGGTAATACATGTATCGGGCTCACACGAATGTAGCCCTGCGGCATTGGAGTCCCATGAAACGTTGCCCCAGGAAGGGACTGGTAAGCTTGCTCCTCTGCAACAACATAGTTTTCCATTCTTAAGCGGCATGGCTTCAATGCCTACAAATTTACGTAAAGAATGTTATACATATATACATATCATCTTGAAAACATATCATCTTGAAAAGACTAGCTACAATGTCATAAACAATACTTACAGCAGACGTGTTAGGCGATGGGTCTCCAGGATTACTTGCAGTCTGTGCACCAGGAGAAGAGTGGGTCGGCATAGGCTGATTGGAAGCCTGAGATGCCTGCCACCGCAGCAATTCTTCCTTGACCTTCTCAGCAACCACATCGTTGAGCTTCTTAGCAACTATATCCTCGACTCTCTTATTCTCCTATACATGGATAAAACAAATATTAGCTTTTTATTAATGAATTTCCTTTTGCAGTAACATTCTAAAAATAGAATATGTTACCTCTTCTTGAGAAAGTCCCGCTCTGGGTTTGCGCTGGGATGGCCCAAAGAATGCTTTGATGCCCACACCAGCGCCGGCACCTCTAACACGTCTAGGATGCTCTGGGTTACCCAGAGCAACTGTCAATTCATCCCTTGTGCCCTGAGGGATGAACGTGCCTTGTTTCCTCTGCTCGTGCAGCTCCCGCTAATCACCATAAACAAAAATTGGTAAGTTAACACCACAAATAATCAATATTCAAATGATTGCTCTAAGAGTTGTATTTTACCATTTTTGCAGCCGCCTCAGCAGTTTCAGGCTTCTTTATTTCACCCTTCTTGTTTTTCCTGCCAGCTATCCAGATATCATGGCGAGGCAAGGGTGTGGCCGCAGACTCCTGAGTAGCCGCAGACTCTGCCTGTAGTCTTTGGCGAACGCTTGCATAGCCTTTTGGACCCATAGTATGGTCATGTACATTCAGTGCACGCCTTGCTTTTTGTGCGTCACTGAGGGCCTAGTTAGTATGCACATTTATAATTAGGTTAGTAGCACTAAATGTTAATCTTGAATAGGTGAATACAATGTATATTAATTAAAATGGGAGTGACGCCTAATACCTTGAATTCTTCAAATTTTCTTGAAGCAACAAAATTGTCCCAATCTTCTTTGTCCAAGAAGTTCCATTGTTCAAGGGCTGACTTCTTCTTCTTATCACCCTGTCTTATGTATTCTCTGTTCAGATTTGTCATGTAATTCCTAAGCATCTTTCCAGCGCGTTGCGTCACACTTTTACGATGCAACATCTCATCCAATGCAAACAGATTCTGTAAAATAGAAATGTTATTAACTAGTACCAAAAATATAATTGCAAATAATAGAATTTGTAATCTACAAAATAGAATTGCAAATAATAATAACTCACGCATAAATCTTTCCATATCAAGTCTTTCTTCGCCTGAGGAACTTTATGCCAATTATCATACTTAACACCACAATGGCTTCGAGTGACAACCCCAAGATAGTTTATAAAATTATTGCGGTTCACTCCAATTGCATTCCCTCCATTATCAAAATCCACAACCAATTTGGATCCACTGCCACTCAGCGCAAGTAACTTTTTCAACAGAGTGATACCCCTTTTCTTGTTAAGTTTTTGTTACTGCGCATCAAGTTGCTCAATTGCTTCAGTGGGTAGCTGTGCATCATCAACCTAAAATTTGACAAAAATAAACACACCGAATTAAGCCAATATAGAAATACAGGATATATGACATAACTAGAAGATAATGAATTTTATAGAAATACGGGATATGTTTTTAGAACTTACGTTGGTATCCTCGCCATGCTCGTCATGGACAGCATGCTCATCATGGACTTCATGCTCATCATGGACATCATTCTCATCATGGTGAGCTATCTGAAAATTTCATTAAAAAGGAAAACATTTAGCATTTGTATCAACTAGAATAAGGAAAACATTTAGCATTTGTATAAACATACATGTCTCTAAAATTGTGATCTTTTATCAATTACCAATCCTTCAATGTACAAGTAATATAAAAAACAATGATTGTTCACATTCTAGGACAACAAACACATGTGATGTCATTCTTATATATAATAAATGTGTACCACCTATCCCATCCTTGAACACCTAATCTCACTAGTAAGTGTATAATGTGTATTGGGTTTTCAAGAAAATTTCGGCAGCATTTCCCCGCTGTTCTCTAAGTACATATGTACTTAGAGAACAAACGGGGAAATGCTACCAAAATTTTCTCGAAAACTCAATACACATTATACACTTACATCCTAAGTGAGATTAGGTGTTCAAGAACAGTCCCAAACCGGGGACTATCCAAGATTTACTCCTAATGAGTAAATCTTGGACGGGTTTCTAGGCCAACAAACACAATAATAGATATCTACAATGAAGCCGGACTCCATACAAACAATATATAATTTAGGGTTTAAACAATGTTAGGGTTTAATCAAATCAAATGATGCTAGAATGGACAAGTTTAAATCAAATTAGGATTTAAATTAGGGTTCCAATAGGATTCAATTTAATTAATTTTAATGTGAAAGATGTAATATTATAATACATACAATGGCAATGAAATGAAACCCTAATTGTATTGGAACTCATAAAAGGATGTCTCAAAGGTTGAATCTAATATATGCATCCTAAAAAAGGTATCACATCACAAATGTGCATTTCAATAATCATGGGTCCCTTAATTTTATTTAGGATAGAAGATAAAATCAAGGATATCAAATAGTAGACAAAAGGGGTACACTCTAGGATTTAAGATCACACTACATCATGAATTTTATACAAAATTACATGTATGTGTATATAAAAAAATATATTTATAAGGAACTTCTATACATATCTAATCAACAAAAGCAGTAAAACAGCAATCAGTAAAACTAACAGCAAGGAAATCAGTAAAACTAACCAGTGTTGTAGAAACAGGACGCCGGGTGTCAGCAGGAAGAAAGGAAGGAGCTAGGGCAGGCAGGTGGGCAAGCAGGAGGGCACCAGGCGTGGCGGCGGCGCCGGTTCTCAGGCGTGGCGGCGGCACAGCGGATGGAGCAGCAGGGCGCGCGCGCGGGCAGCAGGTGGCTGGAGCAGCAGGGCGGCGATGCAGGGCGGCGACGAGCGGACAGCAGCAGCAGCAGGGGCGGCGGAGAAGAATGGCGCCGGAGAAGAAGGGCGCCGGAGAAGAAGCTAGGGCGGCGGCTCTGTTGGAAGAAGCTAGGTGGGCGGCGCCGGCGACGAACAGCAGCAGCGGTAGCAAGGTCAGCAGCGACGCACAGCAGCAGCAACGTCGGCGGCGACGGCGAGGCAAGGAAGCACGGGCAGCGTCGGCGACGGCGAGAACCGGCAGGCGGGCGATCGAGCAGCGCGGCAGCTAGCGATGAAGACAATGGAACAGGTAGGTGCCTAATGGGCGTCACGCGGGTCTATTAGGTTGCTAAAGGCGTCGGTTGATAGTAATACACCGACGCCCAACAATGCAACCTTTACCCTAATTTTTCGCGCAAATTTTCATTTACATAAGAGTCGGTTAATAGTTACCAAACCGACGCTGTAGGAGACGAAAAAAGTTCGCTCGAAAATTGATTTTCGCGGGCTACTTTTAGACGTCGGTCTGTTATAAATGGCCGACGCTGAATACAAAGCGGTACCCGTGTCTGGCTGGTCTGCGAATATAGACGTCGGTGAGTATAAATAACCGACGCCTATGTAAAATAGGAGTCAGTTTTCCTAAATAACCGACGCCACTAAAAGCGCCAATGAATGATGTTTTTGTAGTAGTGAATTATCACCACACATGTGACATATAAGTATAGCATAACAAAGAATTATGATGCTCAAATAGCACCATATAGGGTTTCAACAACAGTAAGAGAGTATTCAATTACCATATTAATCATTCAAGAGGACTGATCATAATCAATTACCATCATAATGTTACATTAGGGTTAGGTGTAACAGGCTATACTTTATTAAGGTTCCATATCTACACATCATGGCGATTATTAATTATATTCATATGAGGGAAAAGGTAAGACTACAATCTTTGAGCATTGAACCATTGAACTTCACAACACCCAAACCAAACATCACACCATGGCTTCACCCAAAGACATCGGTTGTTGAGGCATCTAACCCTAACCATTGGATCATGTTCTTCATTCAAAACTATCGGCTGAAGTATAAGTCTAACCCTTGAATCATTTAACTAAGAATACCATTATATTAGAGCTTAAAAGAATTACCACATAACACTCAATCTCACCATTGGTTGTGGTTTCCAAGACCACCATCGGTTGTGGTGTCCAGGACCACCATCGGTTGCGACACTTTGTGTCAGCATCGATTGAGTCCATCAGATCATGGAACCTTAACCATCAATTTTCAAGGGGAAATCATATCCATAGGTTGTGTTCAAGATAAAGCATATCAAAAGAAGTAACAAGACCACCATCAGTTGTTGCACAAATGTCAAGAAAATAGCAAAAGAAATAATTCGTCGGGTTAAGCACTAAGGTAGAAAAATAGCCCACAAACCCTAAGTGTAGCCCATCGTTTGAAAGGTACTAAGCACCATCATTTGACATTTAATCAAGGTCTAAGCCTTAGTATACCTTAGAAAGGTCGTGAAAAAGGTTTTAGGTTTGATTATGGCTGTAAACTACTTAAAGAACAACACTTAAGGTTAAACCCTAGGCAAAGATAACTTCTTTATGCATAAATCTTCATTTTACAACAAGAACAAGAGCATATAAGATAGTAGTAACCAATAAAAGTGAGGAAGGCTATATAAATTTCCTCTAGGAAGAATAAAAATCTCCAAAAAGTAATATATATCAAGCAAAGGAGGTATAACACCCTAACTTTAGATCTGAACTCGGCCAAGCTAACTCTTTCTCCACAAGGGAAGCAAACCCTAGGTCAAGGAAGCATGAAAGGTAGGTTCTTTAAGCTTTAAGGAAATATCTACCATAAGAAACCATGGTTCCGTCCAGGAGGAATAAATAATGAGATAGAACATCAAGATAAATGAAGGAGATAAGGAGTAACTTACTTGCTTAGGTCAGGAATAAGCAAGGGAAGCTCCACAAACCCTAAAGAAGAGTAGATCTGAGCTCAAGCCACTTATGTAAGGAGATCGCCCACCTTCTTCTACCTTGGGCACCCTCTTCATCACCAAACTAGGGAAGACGAAGCTCTAGAAAGTAGGGAAGTGATAAGGATCCAAAGGTTTCGTTTGGGTGTTAAAGGAAGGGTATATAAAGCTTATGGATAAGGGAGAAGAGAAGTTTGAGGTGTCCTAGTAGGTTTGCCATGTGTCCATGGCCTATAGCTATCATAGATATTTAAGAAGCATATGAATCAGTTGTGGGATTTTTTGAGGAAACCTTTTAATTGACCTCCTAGGGTGGCCATCGGTCTACAACACATGGTGACCATCAATTCTTGAAACTCTAGGTAACTAAGTGGTGAACCATCGTTTGATCACCTCCTTTAAGTGAACCATCAGTCCAAAGGACCCCAAGAGATAAAACCATCTACCTACCACTTATAGAGATCAAAATAGGTTCTCACCACCTAGTTATGACCATAATATGTCACTCAAATAGGAGGACCATTGTTTTATGGCTTCTCAAGGTAGCTCTTCCATGAGGGGGTAAACACTAACTCACCCTAAAAGAGTAACACCACAAAACCACGCTATAACTAGGTGCCCCATGGCCCAAAAAGCTCAAGAATGATAGGAAAACATATTCGGAACAAAAACATGTGATAAATTGCAAATAAAACCTCATATATGGGTAATTACATAAAACCCCAAAATGTGCACACAATTGCATAACTTGCACAAACATTGTCCAAACTGGGCCAAACTTGAAACTTAAGCTTGTCATATGATATAAAAACACCTCATATGGTTTGATTAAGGTTTTAAGCACTAAATTATGATAATTAAGCATGTAAAACCATTTAAGAAAGGTCAGGGGTCTTACAATCATAAACCCTAACAAGGATTTTGCCCTCAAAATCCTACGCAAAGAGAGATGGGAACTTCATACACATCTTATCCTATAACTTCCATGTGGATTCTTCCACACCATGATGATGCCAAAAAATATTTACTAACGCTATATCCTTCTTCTTCAACTTCTTTACCCTCCTATCCAGGATCAACACATGACCTTCAACATAGGACACATCCTCATCCAAATCAACCTCCACTGGCAAGATTGTATGCTCTGTATCTAGATGAAACTTCCTCAGTATGGAAATATGAAAGACATTATGCAACCTGTGTAGCTTTGGTGATATCTCTAACTTGTATTCTACCTTTCCAACATGAGCCAAGACATGATATGGTCCCATAAACCTAGGACCCAACTTACCCTTCTTTCCAAACCTCAACACACCTTTCCAAGGAGAAACCTTAAAATACTCTTTATCTCCCACTTGGATCTTTAATGGTCTATAGCAGTTATCTACATAAGACTTTTATCTATCCTGGGCTTCTTTCAACTATTGTTGTATTACCTTAATCTTCTATGTAGCTTGTTGAACAATCTCAGGACCCAAAAGTTTGATACTCTCCTATCTCATACCAACACAGTGGAGACCGATAACATCTCCCGTAGAAAGCCTTACAAGGTGCCATATTTATACTCCTATGATAGCTATTATTGTAAGCAAACTATATCAAGCTCAAGTTTACATCCCAACTCCCAAGAAACTGTAAAATACATGCCCTCAAAAGATCCTCTAAAGTCTGAATAGTTCTTTTAGACTGACCATCTGTCTACGGGTGGAAGGCTATACTAAATCTCAGTTGTGTTCCCAACATCGTATGCAGATGTTCCCAAAAATGACTTGTGAGTTGTGAACCTATGTCAGAAATTATGCTTACCAGAATACCATGCAACCAGACTATCTCATCAACATATATCTATGCCAGCTTCTCTTCTGTATATGTAGGCTTAACTAGAAGGATGTGAGCTGACTTGGTCAACCTATCCACTATCATGCATATGGAATCATGAACCTTGGATATCCTAGGAAGACCAAACACAAACTCCATATTGATATGATCCCATATCCACTATGGTATTGGCAAATGTTGTAATGTCCCTACAGGCTTCTAGTGCTCTGCCTTGACCTGTTGACAGACTAGACATCTAGCAATGAACTTGAGCACATCACATTTTAGACTTGGCCACCAATACAAGTTCTTCAAATCATGGTACATCTTGGTACTTCCATGATGCATTACATACATCGAGGAGTGAGCCTCCTCAAGCACCATCTTTCCCAACCCATCAACACCAGGAACCATTGTCCTGTTATGGAAGAAAACTATCATATCATCGGCCTCGTGGAAGCCATCATGCTTCTCACTGGCAAACTTTGATCAGATATTCTATATCCCAATATCGTTCTACTATGCATCACGAATCTTCTATCTCAAGGTAGGTTTGACTTGCAACTGTGCTAACAACCTTGCCAACAAAGAAACCTCCATATGTACATTCATCTGGCAAAAGGATACCAACATGTCTAGCTTATGGCACACCAAAGAAGATAACCGTGTCTGATCTACAGATGATGACGAAGATGACTTTCATTTCAACACATCATCTACCCCATTTACCTTGCTTGGATGGTAGTCTATTGTACAATCATAGTCTTTAATCAACTCCATCCATCTCCTCTGCCTCATATTCAACTCCTGCTTCGAGAAGATATATTATAGATTCTTGTGATCAATGAAGATCTGACACTTTTCTCCATATATGTAGTGCATCCATATATTCAAGGCATAAACCACCTCTACAAACTCCAGATCATGTGTTGGGTAGTTTTCCTCATGTTTCTTAAGTTTTCACAAAGTAAAAAAAATCACGTTCTTGTCATGTATCAGTACACATCCTAAACCATTTTTTAAAGCATCACAAAAGACAATGTAACCCTTCCCATGCTCTAGCAGCACTAACACCGGTTCACTAGTCAACTTCTCTTTCAAAAATTGGAAGAATGCTGAAACTTACCATCCTAGACAAAAGAAACATCTTTCCTGGTCAATTTGTTGGGGTAACACTACAACGTTGAATTTCTTGATGAACCTCATGTAGTATCCTACCAAAAACTAGAAATATCTATCAGTGTCTTGGGTTGTTCCCATTTTAGAAAAAACTCCACCTTCTTAGAGTCTACACAAACACTCTTAGATGATATGACATGCCAAGAAAAAACACCTCAGACAACCAAAACTCGCACTTGTTGAACTTGGCATACAACTGGTTCTGCCTAAACCATGTAAATTCCTAGCAAAGGTGATGCTCATGCTACTGACTACCCTTGGAGTAGGTCAAGTTGTCATCTATGAATACAACCACACATTGATCCGAATATGGTCTAAACACCCTATTCATCATATCCATGAAAGCTCCTGGTGCATTGGTTAGCCCAAATGGCATAATCACAAACTTGTAGTGACCATACCGAGTCCTAAAATCTAACATTGGTATGTCAGCCACCTAGATCCTCAACTGATGGTAACCTGACCTTAGATATATCTTGGAGAACACTCTAGGTCCCCTTGATCGATCAAAAAGGTCATCAATCCTTGGTAATAGATACTTGTTCTTTATTGTGACCTTGTTCAACTATCGGTAATCTATACATAAGCTCATTGAACCATCTTTCTTCTTGAAAAACAACACAGGAGCACCCCTAGGGGAAATGGTCGGTCTAATAAAGTCCTTCTCTAATGTTCTTGAAAAAGTTTCTTTAGTTCTTGCATCTCTGTTGGTGCCATTTGGTACAGTGCTTGCACTATGAATTGTGTTCTAAGAACAATATTGATCTCAAAATCAATCTCTCTAGGAGGGAGAACACCAAGAAAGTCCTCAGGAAAAACATCCTCAAATTCTCACACCACTAGTACCTCTCGCCTTGGTATACACAACATGAGCCAGAAAAGCTTCACAACCTTGCCTCATCAATCTCTCTGTTGTCATAGTTGACACCAAACATGTGGAAAGAATCTTCCTATCACCTTAGAAGATCCACAATACATCTCCATCACAGAATGTCTCCACTTTGGAACTAAAGTCCAACACAACTTTGTACTTCTCCAAGGTATCCATCCCTAGGATCACATCGAATCCATGCATGTCAAGTGGTATTAGATCCACCTGAATGTTGTGTCCCGATAAAGAAAGAATGCAAGAGGGGAACACCTCCTGTTATTCGTAGGATCCAACTAAAGGAGTTTCTAACTTAAGGTTATCAGATCTACTACAAATAGGTAAATTACAACTACCTATCACCTCTCTAGTGATAAAAGAATGTGTTGCACCCGGGTCAACTAGCATAGATACAAAAGAAGAAGTAGATAAATCAGAATGAAATAACTCCATCTGACCTATCATGACCCATGGATTGACCAATCCCTCTGGCTGATTCATTGTGTAGAACCTAGCAATTGCATGTTGACATCCATGTCCTCTACTAGCTTGTCCAAAGGACCCCACATGTGATGCCTGACTGCATCCTATGCCACCACACTACTAAATTATTTTTTCTTCTATGAACCCTATTGATTCTACCTCATATGTTGGGTTGCCTCCTCATCCTTCATAGGACAATACGACCTTGTCCATCTGACCTTTACACACTTAAAACAAATTTTATCCACATACCATGGCCTAGACGACCCAATTACTAAAACTGATGATCAGCTGCGAGCTCCTGTCGGCAGAAAACTGCAATCTCTTCCCCTACTCGGGAACCACTGTGATGGTGCATGTGATCTCTACTCGGTAAAATTCAACCTTTGCCGTGACTGCAACAAAGAAAGCATCAACTTCTTGAAACCTCTAGAAGATTTCCCTTGGAACTGAGCTGGTCTCTAATTAGCATTGGCTTCACACTTTTCTATATCACACCTCTCAATCCTCCTTACTGACTCCACAAAGGTGGAAAACCTCTCTCTATTCTCTAGAGATAATGTTGTCATAGTCAACTCTGTACTCAGACCCTTCTTGAACCTATAGATTCTCTCTTTATCCGTCACTGCCATATGAGGGAAGAACCTCAAAATCTCCATAAACTTTGACTCATACTCATTGATGGTCATTGATTCCTACCTAATCTTTCAAATCATGAAATCTTCTCATCCATGTATGTCTAGGGGAAGTATCGGCTGACAAACTCCCATCGAAACTCCTCCCAACCTATTACAACTCCTGGACTCTTCCCCTCTTCTATGGCCCACCAGTGGTCAACGCTACCCTTCAACATGCTCACAATGTGTTTCACCTTGTCCTCTTCAGGGATGTTAAGGATCTTAAGAACCTTCTCAAGCTCAGCCAACCACATGTCGACATATGTTGGGTCAGATGTACCAGCATACTAAATTTCCCCAAAATGTCTGAGCCTTTCAAATGTCTTCCCGACACCCTGGGATTCCACAGTAGGGACAACTGCCCTAGCTTGAGATTTTGGTGCTTTGTCTGCTAGATGCATAATCATGCCTATCATCTGTCCAAACATGGACTGAAATGCAGGGTTGTCCATGCTTGTCGAGTCAAACTGAGGCATCGGGGGTTGCTCTAGCCTCATTTATGAAACTCTCTCATCACGTACTTGCCTCATAGCACCACCTCCTGGTGCAACATAGCTAGTCTCAGCGTGTTCTTTGTGTCCTCCAAACAAATGTGCATAAGCATAAGCTATGATCAGATATGTTGGATTACATAAGAAGAGACGAAAACCTAAATCTTATGTCCCCATAGACTCAACGAACCTAAAGCTCTGATATCAACTTAACTGGCGACACATCATCACACTAAATGAGATTACTCAAAACATAAAACACGATTAAATACTAACTAATCACATAGCCAGAAAAATAGAATAATTAAAACTGATTTCAACATCATAAACATGTATTGAAACATTTACATAAAGGTCCAACATTTCCATAAGTTCATATACCATACCAAGTATTTACATATAAATTTAGTGGCCTCATCCACAACCTATATACAAAAGATATATTCCACATGTACATGACATATATATATAAACACTGGCATACTGCCAAAAACTCACATCGATACAGACATATTATCTACAAAACACATCCCATGCTCGGACCTAAGAGTACATGGACGACACTAGGACTCTACTACTAACAACTAGTACTATCCAACCTTTAGTGTCTACTAATCGCCAAGTTGCTCCTCTTCTACAACACAATCTCGACCACGTCATCAATGACCACCTAAGAAATGTGGTGACCCATGAGGTGAGACCCATGTCCCAACAACATATATAACTCTCCACAATGAATATTGATTACAACAAATTATTTAACAATAAATAAATTGAGCATATTGAGTATTTAATAAGTAATAGAACAGGTTGAACAATTCTAGCACACTAAACAAGTTTAATAGATTAAGTAATTCCACAATTAAGCATAGTAGCAAATAGGATCAACAAGATATGTAAGAGAGCAAATAGAATTTATCATTTACTCACAATTGATCTCTCTAATTGCATTATATAACATTTATTAGTATAGAATAATAAGGCAAAAGTTAACATCCAATGTGAAACATATTTAATCCCAGCAGATATACTACACGGTTGTATTACATCTTTTATTATGCCCTGGGTAGTTTGAGTCATACCATCCAAAATCCAACTAACCACTGCGAGGTCAAAATTAGTTCCGCACAAAATCTAGGAGAGTCAGAATCCTAAGATCTAAACTATACCCAATCAGTACGGGTCAAATGTAGTGACATATTAGTCAAACTACCAGCAACAACATATAATCAAGTTGTTAACACCTAGTCCACCCTTGGTATAGGTCACGACACTAGATACCAGGGTATGCAAAGAAAACCAATCCACCTAAGGTACAACTGCAGCGTACTCAATCACATCATATACAAGACATACTTAACTACTCTCAATGACCTAGAGATCAAGATGTCAAGGATGTACACTCACTTGCACCCTGCATACTCAAAATTATGCGCTCTGAGTTTCCCTTAGGAATACTCATTTCACCATCCAGCAAGTGTTGACGTACGACATAGGGCACTACATGATTAGGGTTTTACTTGATTAGTTATGCCAATTGAGTGAATTAACACTGCATCATACAAGTGGACATTCAAACCCTAATTCATTTCTAGAAAGAAAATAAGTATAACAACTCCAGAAGATATAAAATGTATGAGGTAGAATTCTTAATCTTCATTACCATTCATGAGATCACACTTGCCATCATACCACCACATGATACAATTCCACTTCATAGTAATCCAGGGTTCCAAACCTTATCATGTTATGAAGAGGATTACACCTCCAATAGGGATAGACCATGCCCAAAGGTCATTAATACCATCACATCATTCCCTGTAATATCATCATTATCTTTCTATGCCTTAGAATAAATCTCAACAAGTTATCACCATGCATGTGACATATAAGTATAAAATAGCAAGGAACTATGATATTCAGATAGAACCAAATTAGGGTTTCAACAACAATAAGAGAGTATTTCATTATCATATTAACAATTCAAAAGGGATGATCATAATCAATTAACATCACTTTGTTACATTAGGGTTAGGTGTAACAAGTTATACTTTATTAAGGTTGCATATCATCACATCATGGTGATTATCAATTATATTCATATGAGGGAAAACGTAAGAGTTAAAGTTTAAGAGCATTGAACCATTGAATTTCACAACACCCAAACCAAACATCACATCATTAATTCACCCAAAGCCATCAGGTCTTGAGGCATCTAACCCTAACCATTGGATCATGTTATTCATTCAAAACCATCGGTTGAAGTATAGGCCTAACCCTTGAATAATTTAACTAATAAAACCATTAGATTAGATCTTAAAAAAATCATCACATAATACTCAATCTCACCATTGGTTCTGGTGTCCAGGACCACCATCAGTTGAGGCCATCAGATCATGGAACCTTACCATCGGTTGTTATGGGGAAATCATATCCATCGGTTGTGTTCAATCGAAAGCATATAAATAGCAGCAATAAGACCACCATCGGTTGTTGCACATGAGTTAATCAAAACAACAAAATAACTAATCCATCACATGGAAAACAACCCACAAACCCTAAGTGTAGTCCATCGTTTGAGAGGTACAAACCACCATCGTTTGGCATGTAAGAAAGGTATACGCCTTCATATACCTTAGGAAGGTTGTGAAAAAGGTTTCATGTTTCTTTATGGCAGTAAACTACCTAAAGCACAACACTTAAGCTTAAACCCTAGGCAAAGATAGCTTCTTTATGCATAGATCTTCATTTTAGAGCAAGAATGGGAGCATATAAGGTAGTAGTTAGCAATAAACGTGAAGAAGGTTATATAACTCACCTCTAGGAAGAAGAACAAGATCCAAATAGATAGAAATATTGAGAAAAGGAGCTAGGAAACCCTAATTTTAGCTCTGAACTTGGCCAAGCTAGCTCTTTCTCCACAACAGAAGCAAGCCCTAGGTCAAGGAAGTAAGAAAGGTAGTTTCTATAAGCTTTAAGGCAAGATCTACCATAAGAAACCATTGTTCCATCTAGGAAGAAGGAAGAAGGAGATAGAACAGAAAGAGAAATGAAGGAGGAACTTACTTGCTTAGGTTAGGAACAAGCAAGGGAATCTCCACAAACCCTAAACAATATCAGATCCAAGCTCTAGCAACTTATGCAAGGAGATTGCCCACCTTCTTCTACATTGGGCACCCTCTTCACAACCAAACTGGGGAAGAAGAAGATCTAGATATAAGGGAAGTGATAAGGATCCAAAGGTTTCATTTGGGTGCTAAGGAAGGGCATATAAAGCTTATGGGTAAGGGAGAAGAGAAGCTTGAGGTGTCATAGTAGGTTTTCTATGTGTCCATGTCCTATAGGTGTCACAGCCATGAAAGAAATAGATACATCAGTTGTGGGAGTCTTCTAGCCCATTGGATGATGACCTCCCAGGGTGGCTATCAGTTTACAACACATGGTGACCATCGATTCTTGAAACCCTAGGTCACTAAGTGGTGAACCATCTTTGATCCCCTCCTTTAAGTGAACCACCGGTCCAAAGGACCCCAAGAGATAAAACCATCGACCTACCACCTCTAGATATCACTATCAGTTGGAAAAACCTGATGATGACCATAAGATGTCACTCAAATCGGAGTACCATCATTTGATGGCCTCTCAAGGTAGCTCATCCATGAGGGGGTAAACCCTAACTCACCCTAAAAGGGTAACACCACCAAAACAAGGTATAACTAGGTGACCCATGGACCAAAAAGCTCAATAATGATAAGAAACCATATAAGGAACACAAAGCATGTGAAAAATTGCAAATAAAACTTCAGATATGGGTAAATTATAGAAAGCCCAAAATGTGCACAAAATTGCATAACTTGCACAAACAATGTCCAAACCGAACCAAACTTGAAACTCAAGCTTGTCGTATGATATCTAAGAACGTCATATGGTTTGATTAAGGTTTCAAGAACTAAATTATGATAATTAAACATGTTCAACTATTTAATAAAGGTCAGTGGTCCTACATTATAGAGAAACAAGAATGAAAATTTGAGTGGATAAAGCTAGTCATAATATGCCCATATGGAAACAATATAGAGTAAATAAACAAAATTTAAAAGTGGGTTGATGATAATGTGGAGTTTGTTGTGAATGGTTTTAATAGAAAATTTATATGTCCATGTAGATGAGATTGTTCTTTCCAATTCTGACATAAAGAAGAATTCATCCCCTGATGATGAATGTCGTGGAACATAGTCAAGGCTAATGATGAGTTAGCTCCACTAGGGGAAAGGACTATAGGCCTGATGAACCATGACCCCCAATGCATTAAAAAACTAAAAACCATGTTATTTGAAGATGAAGGTGATATTGTATAAATATAATAAGTTTTGTTTTGGTCTATAATTGTAATTAATTAATAGATTCATATAATATTTTTTCTTGTTATGCTTCACTCATGAATCAAATTAAATGGAATTATATGGTTTAATTGTACTTATCTTATTCCATTGTATTAAGCAAAAAATGTCGAGTGATCCTGAAGACTTATGTAGAGAGGTTCCAAGTACAAAACTCAAACTATCACATGGTTATGAAATATAAGATGCATAACAATCATAACCACAAATTATTTCTAATTTATTGTCATGAGGTAAATTATTGATGCAATGTCTATGGTTTATAGAAGTAGTGGTGATCTAGGGGTTGTATCACAAAAGACTAGAATTTATGAACAATTAAGTTGAACTAAATAAACTCAACCATTGAGTTGTCTATTAAAAACAACAAAGTGAGAAACCGTAAAATACTAGGATAAATCACAAGTGGAAGTATAACTATGGAAATGAACATCTAGGGGTGGATATATTTCATATTGAAAAATTGAGGATGTATAAGAAAGTATGATTTGTTGGTAAAAATCATAGGATTAATGACATCCACGAATTTTATTATCATTAGACATTGCAGAGAGAGTGAATCTTAGATGCAATAGTTTTACATGCCTAAATATTCCTGCAATAAGGGGATGTCATTACTTTAATGAAATGAAAAAATCCCTTCATGACTTAGAGTTGGGAAGATAAATATTGTTATATAGATAATTAATAATACATATGATTTCTCAGAGTAACAAAATAATAAAATAAAAGTTATACAAGATATACATATACTTTGTTGGGGCTTCAATTTCTTTAGTGAAAATGTTAATCTAATTATGACACATGTTGAATAAATAAGTAAATAGACAAGGGATAGATTCCATAAGGATCACACAGACTAATGGCTCCCATCAACATGACACCAGTTGGATCTAAGGGGTATGACATTAACCCACCACCAATATGGTTGTGTTAAATAAAATTAAGGCTAAAAGCTATGTTCTAATCCTCATTTTGATTCCTTGACCATGTCCATGTCAATAGGCCGTTGTTGTTCCCTGTGTGTTTGTAGACCTATGATGCAAATTCTATTCCAACAACAACTATGGTGTGGTCAAACATGATCACAATTTATATTTTGAGTTAAGCTATCTTTTCACTAATATATTTGAATCTTTGTAATAATTATATTGAATCCAACACAAAAAAACATGGTGGCACTGAGGGGTATAAGATTGATCCACCATCAATGTGGTTGTATTAGATAAAATGATGTCTATAAGTTCTTGTTTTAGTCTTTCATATGTTAACCATGATCATGGTTATTTGCCTGTATTCATGGTTGTATATATGTATGCTTACAATGAAAAATCTATGTCAAACACAACTATGCTTAACTCCAATATAGTTGAGGTCCACCTTTTATATTAGACATTTCTTTTTTCTTAGGGGTCAACACGTAATTTGCATTATAAATATATGATTTGCATCTCAAATATACCAAACATAAAACCACAAACATAGCTGAATTATATAAAGTATGCCTAGAAACATATCTTATGGTCGTGTTTGTGGTCAACACTACCATAATGATGATGGGATAATTCTATACCACTTAATGTCAACCATGGTTGTAGTATTTGGAACCACAACTTCTCATTCCCAATTAGAAGATGTTAAATGATCTATGAACTTCTACCACAAATGTGACAAAACGACCATGATTTTGGTCAACGTATCACACCATGTTGGATTCATATTGTGATCTTTGGCCAACATGCTAACAATAAAGTTGATTTTGGTTGTGGTGATATGAATGGTGATTATGAAGCTTGAAGTCCTACACTATGTTTAGAACACACATATACAATCAAATATAACCATTCTTCCATGTAATTTAATCATTTAGAATCATGTTTGTCTTCAATTTAAGTTATAAGTGTAGATTTGACTCGGTGGTATAAAAATGCTATGTTGTGGCCCTGATATACAAAAGGTTAGCACATATATTAATTTGAATCCTATTTTGTTTGAACTAATAAAATACAAACATGTCAGAAATATTAAAATAAAAAACAAAGGTCTATCGATATATATGTATATATGCATATATATGTGTTTATATATGATTATACACCAAAAATCACATTTTGGTTGAAAAATAGGATGAAACTAGGTTCTTGCTATGTTTGTTTATTTATATTGATATCACCCCCTTGTTTATCACTAGGAAACAAATAAAATCATGGAAATTATAGGAAAAATAAATAGATAAGAGTGATCCACATTTGAAATTTTGAAGGCATATAAGTTATATTTAGTGAAGGTGTCAGTCACCTCATCATGGTTGCCCAATTATAGAACTTCTTTTGAAAAAAAAGGAGTGTGATAATTAGGGTTTACAAATAAGAAATCAATATTAAACATATATGCTAATAAATGCCAAGTGAGGATCTGTGAGTACACACTGAAATATCGACACATAGAGATATCACAATGCTCACATTGTTTCACCGTTTTCAAATATATAGGAAGATGATGAATAAATAGTTTATAATGAGTTCTTGAACTCACTATTATGATCCCAAGCCTACTAATCTTGAATATGTGTCTTCATCTACTCCCTTATGCTTTGCATGGAATTGGATGTCAAAACCTTAAGCCTTAAAGACCCTGACATGAAAAATGCAATTTGGAATAGGACATTAATGTTAGGTCCACTACTTCTAGGGAATTATCACTAAGGGAACCCAAACTCAGAATTGAACAAAGATCCCAAAAAAGTCCTTCATAAAGGTTGGTTGAGATGTTATCATTAGTATCCCTAAAAAAAGACGTCAATTATAGAGGCTATGGGGTTTTATTTTGATCAAGGTTTGTCTTCTTAGCTTCAAGAATAGGATGAATATGAGTCACTTAAAGCAATATTTGATTTGATAAAAATATCTCACTAAAACCCACAATATAAAATGTGCACACTTTAACATGTGCACATGCTAGGATTTATTCAGAAATAGTGTTTTATAAGGAGTAGTTGAAGGTTGTTTCATATGCACATAATTTAAATATACATGGATGTGTTTTTAATATGAACCAGTGATAGTTGTCTTTTAGAAATGAGATATTTTATTTTTAATGATTTTTTTTGTAGAAAAAATCCCAATGGGAGCGTATGTGTCGTGAACCCATGTTATCAAACTTGTAAAAATTAGAATTCTAAAGATTAGGTGAATGTTTGGGTGGTATGTAAGATAAATTTATAAAAATTAATGGAGGAAACAATCATATATTTGTTCTAGAAGCATTATCTAATAGGTGATATAACTAGAGTTTATACAAATGCCCCTCCAAAGGAAAGATATAATGTCAAGGAGGTAGAGAAAAGTCAACTGATTTCAGGATGTATATTGCTGGCTTGGGATGAAAGTAGACCTATTTTCATCTGGTGAACTTATAAGCCTAGGAATATATATATATATATATATATATATATATATATATATAATATTTTAATGCAAGCATGGAATCAATAACATTCAATATTTGTACTGATATCTTTCATTCACATGATGGTTTTGGGTCATTTTCATTAGAAATATGAAGGTGAATACAATTGTATGTCAATTAACCTATTCAAGAGTTTGGATTCTCTAATGCATATTTCATAACCTATCCTTTCTCAGGAAGATTTTAGGGTATATGGACCTTAACTCAACCTCAAAATGATTCCTTAAAGATATGTGGTCAATGTTTCATATTGAATAAAAATCTATCTTTATCTGAAGGAGTCAATACAATACATTATAGTTGGATTACTAACCGGCAAGCTTTGCTTAATCTTACTTATATGATTCAATGTGGTATGATAATAGGGTTAATTGTGATGGGTAAAATGTAGATGCGTTGAAAAAACTTTTTCTTTTCCTCAATTACTAGTTTAATGAAATGGTGTTTATCATATGACAAATTGGATGTGTCTATCTTGAGGGGAAAGTGCAAGAATGGGAGATGAACTGAACTTAAAAAGAGTAAAATTACATGGACTAGAATGCTTTAGATAATGGATCAATATGCATTAAAGAAACCAAAATTTGGTAAGGAATATCGAGATCAATGCTTTATGTTGTTAATTAGGATGGTAATTAAAGAAAATAAGAGTTCTCCTCAAATTTGGGAAGCATGACTAAAGTTCTTCATCCTTCTTGTATGATTGTTGACAAATTTTTGGATTTCCATGGTGCTCCCAATGGCAATCCTTTCTTGTTCTAGTGAGTTTGTGACTTTGGATTTTATCAATAAATATTTGTGATATTCTTTTGAAATTTTGATACTTCATGATTTATCTTATCCCCCATTTTTTGGATGATAGATATCTTGTTTCATTTCTCTTATTACCATTAAATGAATTCATGCCGTTTTTAAATATCTAATGTCAGGATATGTGAGTTATTTCTAGGAACCCTCAATATAGATCATGTGTAACATGATCATGCTTTGGAAATTGTATCAAAACAAACTCTCATGGAATCTAGGGTGTGTTTCTATCACTCTCATGTGACGAGGATAATTTCAATTTACTTTTGAATTTTTTAATGTGTACTTTAGTTTTTCTTTAATTGTATGGAATTCTCCCTCTTTTCCTAAAAAAGTAAAAGTATGTTGATTTTCTTTAGGAACACATCTAATCATGTGCATGTATCACTTGGTCAAATTGAATTATGTAAGTTGCCCTAGAGAAGTCATCAATGTGTATGCACATTTAATAGGATGATGCACTAGCTATTCTATCAAACATAACTCAGAAAACATATAGGGTGTGTATCTATACATTATTAAGACAAGAGAAAAGAGATGCAAGTGATAAGTGCATACAACATTATTGGCCTTAATTTTATACTTCTACAACTTTTTGGTGGTAATTCCACCTAATTTTAAGCCACTAGATACCATTTACATTGTTTATGTGGGGACGATTCCTTCATTCCATTCTCTCTTGATCTTTAGGTGAAACTTTGATGTATACTTTATTTTTTTAATGTTCTTTCCTATTAGCTAATAATTGAATTTTTTCTTGTATTTTTTATAATTTTGGTTGAATTAGTATCCAACTCCAAGTGTTTTTGTACCCCAATTTTCTCTTTCTCTAGGACTTCACATTTATAACCAAGAAATATAGTTTAATGTCATGCAAGATAGTTAGAGTCAGACTCACCTATTTCCTAGGAACTAGAGTTTGTGGAGGAACAATAGTAGGAGGAGAAGGAAGAGGGATTTCCTTCTTACGTTACATTATTTTGTTCAATTATCTCTATGTGATTTCCAAATTAAGACCGCATCATGAGTTTAAAATAACTTGTTAGAGAATATCTCATTGTAGAGTGGAAGAGCCTCCTTACATGTTCACTCTAGCTGGGTGGCTTTGTGATATGAGAACCACAACAAGACAACTTTGAGTGGTTATAGGGTAGATCATTTCTACTTCAATCTTAATAATTAATCCTTCATAATCAACATTTTCCTAATTTTTACAATTTTCATTTTCAAGGCACATATGTGATTGTCAATTGCATCAATTCATGGGACAAGACATGTAAGTCCAACACCTAACTGTATTCCATAGACTTTTGTTCATTCAAAACCCTAGATTTGAACCTCAATGTGAGTTGTTCCCACAAGAAGGGGGATAACAATTGATATTTTATCTTGAGAAAAACACCTTCCACTTTGGTATGGGTGAGATGATGGTCACTTCCATATAATATTCCAATATCAATTTATTGTTCTTTGGAAGTACTCCCTCCAGTGGGTTATGTTAAAATAATAGAGAACTGATGAGTACTTAGAATGTAATCTTTGGCATTCAAGATCCTAGTCCAATTTATATCATTAGATCATGACTTGGTATGAAATATTTCATTTTGTATGTTAAAGTAATAGAGAACCTATGATGGGTTGTTCTCTAATTAAGATACATTTATAATGCATGCATAATGTTGATGTGAAGAGATTACATAAGATGATAATAGTATGAGAAAACTAATTAAACTCATGTTAGATCATTTATTGGTTTGGTTTGATTCTTATTCAAACACTGAGAGAGGTGTTTAGAAGATGTTTTTGGTGTTTTAGTTGCTCACAACCTCAATGCGTTGTTGGTGGTCGAACATGGGTAGGTTTGGCTTTAAGGTAGTTGACATTGACCAAGTGGCAGTCAATGTGAAAATTATGGGTCAATATCAATCCCTAGTGAAAGTTGGTGATAGACTAAAGGGTATGTGGCTACCAACAATCTAGAGTTTAGTTGGTTTGACTTTGAGGATTTGTTGGTCAAAGGTGACCTAGTCACTCTAACTAGAGAGGATAAAGATTTTTTCATTACTAAGCATTAAGTCACTTGTATGATTAGTAAGAGAGTAAAGAAATTTGGTTGAGGATTTGTACCTACCATTATATGTCTCTAGAGATTGGGTTAGTCATGGAATAAAGTGGTTTCTAGTGTGAGGTTGCTATACTGACATCAACCTACTAAGTGATTGTTGTCTTTTAATGGAAAAGGAATTCATCTTTGCCTACAACTAGAGAAAACTTCATGAAAATTACCATGGTGTAGCATCCCCCAATTTTAAGGGCTTTATGACCTACCAGGGTAAAATAGATCTATACACCCCGTGACAATCAAAATCATAGCACGAGGTTTAGTCAAGGGTATTTTGGACCTAAAAACCAAGAGGGTGATTCCATCCATTCTAAGTACATGATCCCTATAGTGATTCTTGGTTCACAAGTGATGATGAGTTTTGAATAACGTATCCTACTTAGGATGTTACAAGTTCAAATCTCCATGTTCATATGATTGTAACCAATTGAATTTATACATAAAAATATCTCTCAAAATTACACCTTATAGTTGATAATGAGTTTCTAAAATTTCATCTAACAATTGTGCTTTTAAAGGTGCTTCTTTATATATTTTCATCTTGATAACTATAAAAATGGGCCTAGTTGATGAATATAGTGAAGGTATCATCTAATCCCATTTTTGGTACAAATACAACCAAGTTATACTTTCAAGGTATTTCTCATCTGGTCAAGTTTTGGTGAATCAACATGACCAAGCCTTGGTACTAAAGTGTATTAAGGATACTCTTGTGAAATTAAAATTAATAGGGTACTATAACTCCTATAGTATATATTTTAACTTGAATACTCATGGTGATGAGCTCACTTGATTAAAACAAGTAAATTCTTTTTAACAAAGGTGAGGGACTCATGGTCAAGACATAATCAATCACTGGTGTATTTACATTTGTTTGCAAAGTTCTATTATTGTCCCATATATCTTTGTCCCTGACTCTGAAGTAAACGAGATAGTTTTATTGTTCTTTCCAAGGGAAATAAATTACGCTTACTTTTGATGTACCTTGAAAAAATTGGGACCCACTTTGTTCAAGTCACTGCCGCCGAAATGTGAAACCCTATTTTAGGGTCTTCTCCTTCCCTGCCTTAGCTATCCCCTTTTCCATTTAGGTTGACCACATTTTCCACATAGTAGTACTATCTCTCAGACCAAATATTCAAAATTTAAAAAATGGTGATTTTGTGGCGGTGGCTCACAGAAGGTCACCTCACCCTAGGATCAACATAAAATAGTGATCAAGGTAGAGGTGCAGATGGCATCACAGTTGGCAGAAAAAACATGTCTCTCTAGTGAGTGTAGAAGATAGGCCCCAAAATGATGAGCCTCTCTACTCTCTGCCCAATCTCAGGGATTTCTATGATTTCCTCTCATTCTCTCGCACATGTTCCCCACTCCAATTTCTACTGGTTCTACCCTTGACCCTACCTTCACTTATGTGTTGTAGATAACTACTCTATGCTCACACAAATTGAAGTTTGATGTTAACAAACATATGGAACTTGTGTAGGCCATTGTTGATTACAAAGGGAGGACTTTGATGTGAGGCCACATGGCTTTCCTTCTATTGCAAAGTTGGGATCTTTTTTTATTCCTCATTACTAAATTTGTGAAATATAACATGTTTGAAGTTTGAACATAGGTGATAGTGTACAACATGAATCTAGTGACAATTGTGCATTGTGTGGTGGGCTCAACCCAATAGGAAAAAGGAGCTTGATTAGCAATTCCTTGGTGGGGTTGTTGCAACAGTCCAATAGGGCATTCAATGGGGTAAGTGTTCCTTTCTGACTAGTTTGTTAATGATGTTTGGTGTTGGAGTTTGTACAATGTAGACATACAAATCTATCATGAAAGCATTCAATGAGCATAATAAGGCAACCATACAAATATGCACTCTTCTTACAATAACCATGTTCTTATGGATCTAACCTTGTTGTAATCTACTTGACATCGTTGTCTACATTCTTTTCTTCATAGTTTGAAAGATAATGCCTTAGTTTTTCCCGTATCATGTATTAATTCTATATGCCATTTAGCTTATTATCATACAAACTATATCACTACCTCTTGACATCAACAATGTGAATATCAAGCGTCTTGACTTATGAAGTATACCTGAGACCTTTCCATCCAAATATATGACATATCTAATATGACATTCTAGTGAAGAAAAATTCATCCAACAACAAAGAAAAAAAACATCAAATTTTCTTCAAACAAATATATTACACAGATCTCTTAACTACTACTATCACCTCCTTTTCCACCTCCTCCATCACTAATCCTACTTCATAGTTTTTTCCACTTCTATTTATGGAGTGTATGTCCACTTCCACTTGGTCTCACCTATGGTTTATTCACTACCGCGTCAAATTCCGTCTCTTCCTTCCCATTTGAATTAGGTGCCGTATAGAAACTATCAAGCACTTCTAATGGTTTTATCATTTCCTTTCAACTTTTTGCAATAACCTTACCAACTATCAAATTTATTATCTTATTCTTTTACTTTTATCTATACAAGAATAATTCTTCTGGTAGTTGGAACGAGCCCATTCAACTTTTTGCATTAATATCTAATTGGTTTCCAAGAATGCTAGTCAACTTAACCTTTCTTTCAACTTGACGAGTCATCTATTATCCATTGTCCTCTATTTTACTATAAATAGAAGTGTAATGTGTTAAGGGGATTGGGTTAACTTGGAATCTTAAAATAAGCACAACGACTTATATATATATATATATATATATATATATATATATATATATATATATATATATATATATGGTGGTTATACTTGTTCAAACAACAACCCCTATATTTGTTAGATGATGTACTTGTCCAACCATCACTCCCCATATTTGTTTGGTGGTTATAATTTCCCAAACAGCTATCCGTACACTAAATTTAAGGTTATACTTGTCCAGATAGAATCCCCTCTACTCTTTGGTTCTATGGCCTTGTGAACAACTACCAAAAAACAAATAATTACTTACTCGTTATACTTGTCTAAATAATAGTCCTTAGTTTTACTTATTGCTTGTACTTTCTAGGTTGTATGGGCATGGGTGGACGGCTTGGAGGAAGGGGAACATGTGTTATGAGTGATTGTATTGATGTGGATTCTTGACATATGAAAAATCTATTATTGGTGTGAACGATAGTGCTAGAAGGCGGTATAGGACTTGGTGGTAAAGGTGAACATATGGTATCTCGGTTTGTCACTAATGTTGGGTCTATAGGATGGATGTCGAGCAGCCTGAAGTCTTGGTGGATGGAGGGGATGTTTTTGCTATATATGTATGCTGAAATAGAATACTTGGTGGCTACTAGCTTCATATACAGCAGTTCTCTCTGAATACATGAATATAAGATCAACTATGTATGTTGATCTGTAAATACTATACAAGTTATTCGCTCTAAACCATGCATATACAACGGTTGTTGCCCTTTTTTGTTTATAATTATAGAATATAAAATCTGTTGTAATTATAATAAATGTGCAAAACAAATATGTTAGCATTTGATTTTAGGAACTTGGGCGGTTATGTTTCCTATTAGAAAGTAGTCTATGTATTTCTATTACATTCCAGCCACATACTTGAATCAATATCGTACAACCATAATAAATGTATTCACATGTATTGCAGAAGTTTTTTTTTTTTGTCGGTCAAAAAAATGTGTTATTATATAATTCCAAAACTTTGGGTACAGACTTTGCGCCCCTGAAAACCAGGGATGAAGACATCCAAAAGAACAACAACAAAAGGGTTTATAGGACCCCCAAAAGAAGAAAAGGAACAATACCCCAAGACTTCTAAGAAAGTACAGACACTGCCTAATAGATAAGGGCATTAACCAAAAAACCAGACAAACACTAGCATTAATCCCACCTTCAAATGGTGTCGTCTTGGAAGATTGGAAACTAACCAAATATAAAAAGAAGTGCTATATCATCTAGAAGAGATGAATAAAGGTTCCTTCACCAAGGCAAAAGCATCCAAGCTGTAGAAAGCAAAGCAGGAAGAGTCCTTCCATGAGCAGTCCTTCAGTTGATGTCTTTGAAAAGAAAAAAAAACCACCTTCCCCATCACTGGCGTTGTGAACATCTCATAAAGTATGAGGGAAAGATAGATTTCCTAATCCTCTTCACCAATCAATAGACAAGCAGATTTAGAGGCTCAACCAGATCACACATCTGCACCAAGGAGAAAATCCCCAATCAGTGGAGTCAGACTGGAAAGTACAGAATTCAAACCAGTCTTTTCCTAGCTAACTTTTTCTTTCTTTTTGTCCACGACTGGTTGAAGACCATGAAATCAGAATCCCACTGATCGAAGTCACCTTCAGATACATTGGAATCCTCATCCTCAAATAGGTTCTCCTTCCTATCCTGATACTTAGCTGAGAATCCACAACTCTCCCAGACTTTGTTGATCTTCCAAGAGTCAGATCCATTGTCCTCTTTGCCACGATTCGCTAACTCCAGCTCCCAATCAAAGCCGAGGGTCCTGCATTACAAATTGGAGTGCTCCTGAGCATATCAGGTTCGGTCTGTTGAGTGCTGGTACCTACAAAGGGGTTCTGGTGATCACCAATGTGGCCATTGAGGACCGTATCTATAATCTGTTGGGATATAAAATCACGCAGATTATCATCTGCTTCAGGATGGTCAGGAACTTCAGAGTCTGGGAGAAGTTGGTTTCAAGAAATGTTTCTTTTTTATTTGACATGCTGCATATATTTAGGTCATGCCGCAACATCTTATGCACTTTCTTCCAACTCTAAATTACGTTCTTGGACATGATATATGTTTTGTTTGATCATTATACTTATCCAAACAGCAGCCCACATATTTCTTTTGGTGGTTATATTTATCCAAACAACGACTGACATAGGGCATGATGTTTATTGTGTATGGATAGTTCTTCGAGAAAAGTTTAATAATACATATTCGTAATCAAGGATAACATAAATACTCCATGAAGTAGACAGGAAAATATCAAATATAGCATCCATGGTGCAAGTATTAGAAGCAAAGTATTTGAACTAAAATCACAAGACATGACAACGACACTGCAAAGGTAATACTTGACAAACAATTTTTATATCAATTTTCACTAGTATTTGACAAAGAAATGCTTGGAAACATACATAATATAGAAAATGATATGAAAGTTATATAATTAATCAAGATATCCATAAAAAGGATGAATAAAATTAATATTTACTAAGCTATATGACAGTTCCTCGTCGAAGTTGCATACTCCTAGATTATTGTGTAATAAATTATGTGTCAAGATCGTTGGATATATTTATTTGCCACTGAAGAAATGATTGAGATATGTATCCTTCATCTTATGATGCGTCTCATGTTTTACAATTTCTTTACATAAACACTTTTTCTAAAGATGACAAATAAAATATTAGAACAATATGCAATTGTTACTCACATATGTCATTGTACAATTGTGAACTTTCCACTATTTATTGTGGTTAGGATGATGATGCCTTTCCTCCGTTAGAATAAATGTTTTAAAAACTTACCTAAGAGAATAAAAACCTTATGTGAACAATAAGAAATTTAGTGCAATGAAATTGAAACGAGGCAACAAGCATCCAATAAAAACAAATTAAAAAACAAATCAACTAGCATAATTGAAAAGAAATAAAACATTAAACATTTTCATTAAAGACAAAATAGATAACAGATAAATGCAAAATTAGTAATATATGAATACAATATGAAAAACAAAATACGAAAACACCGGTAAAATAATGTAAATACTAAACAAATGGAGACGATGTTCCTCTATGGCAGGTGGGCTAACCAACACCCTTGTCTTTTTAGCGGATGTCTTATGGATGGGATTGAACTTGGAGTCAAACTAGATTTGGTTTGTGTTTTGGTAATAAATTCAGCAACGTGAATGTAATATGATATCTGGCAATATCGATGTGACATTGGACTAATGAGATTTGTAAGTAAATTTTTATTCCACAATTTAGGTAGGACCCATCTAGATGAATCTTGATCTGATGTGGATTTCACAATCCACTATGAGTTAGTTTTCTTCTGCTCTAACTTTCATGTGACATAAGATTCTAACTAGCAGCAAACTAAATTTTCAAACAATATTTCATCTACATTCATATTACACAATTCTAGTTATAGGACTATACCAACTCAACTTTCATTATTCACATATGTGCCGGGGTCTACCATATTCATATTGAATTCAAAATATCAGGCCATCATATCGTGAAATCCTAAATATGCATGGATAACATAAACCCGCTCTTGCGCATTTTCTGTACCTACTGGAGTTTCTGAAACATTAGACCCTATTCAAAAGTTTTTCAGATTAGAAAAAATATTGGGAATGATCCTTATTGAATACAATCCTAATTAGACATACGACACCATTTCTACTTTATTCAAAACAACTACCAATTCATCCAGTAATTTCTTTTGGGATGAAATTCTGACATGTGCTTTATTATGGCTCCACAACTCATAATGGTTATCGACAAGATAATGACAAAAGTTATAATTTCTAATTGTTTTGACAGGTGAAATAAAAAATTTAGGTTAATGCCTATAGTGTTTGTTGTGGTTAGTTGGACAAGGGAAACTCACATATACTTCTTGGTTGGGGATAGTAATACACATCACCGTTTACAAGTTTTTCTACCACATTCTTGGGACAAAAGAACCACATTTAACTAGTTTAGTGTGCATGCAACGGACAACAACTGTCTATTGGTTCTCAAAATTGTGCATGCAACACACAACAACATTTTTAAGTTTCCAAAATATGCATACAATGCACAACAACATTTGGTGAATGGGTCCAAACGTGAGATACACATCAATATGCATGCAAAAAATTATAACAACAATTAGAAAGGAGTACTACTTCGAAAATATTAATTATTGTATATATTAAAAATGAGTAGTGAAAATGAGTTTTTTGCAGGAAAAATCCCGTTGGGAGCGTATATATCATGAACCTATGTTATCAAACTTCTGAAAATCAGAATTCTAAAGAATAGGTGAATGTTTGGATGGTATGGAAAATAAATTTAGAAGAACTAATGGAGGAAGCAATCAACTATTCGTTTCAGAAGCATCATCTAATAGGTGATATAACTAGAGCTTATACAAATCTTCCTCCAATTGAAAGGTATAATGCCAAGAAAGTATAGATAAAGTCAACCGATATCAACGATATGAAGGGTGACTATAATTGTATGTCAATTAACCTATTCAAGAGTTTGGATTCTCTACTGCATATTTCATAACCTGACCTTTCTAGGGAGGGTTTTAGGGCACACAAACCTTACTTCAACCTTAAAATGATGTCCTTAAAGATATGCTAGTAATGTTTCATATTGAGTAAAAATCTATCTTTGTTTGAAAGAGTCAATATACTACATTATATTTAGATTATTAACCCGCAATCTTTGTTTTATCTTACTTAAAAGATTCAACTTGGTATGATGATAGGGTTTCTTGTGATGAATAAAATGTAGATGCATTGAACAAACTTTTTCTTTTCCTCAATTACTATTTTAATGAAATGATGTTGATCATATGACAATTTGGATTTCTCTATCTTGAGTGGAAAGTACAAGAATGAGAGATGACCTGACCTTAAAAAGAGTAAAATTACACAGACTATAATGCTTTAGATAATGGACCGATATGCATTAAAGAATCAAAAATTTGGTAAGGGATATCAAGATCAATGACTTGTGTTGTTAATAAATGATGGTCATTAAAGAAAACAAGAGTTCTCCTCAAATTTGGGAAGCATGACTAAAGTTCTTCATCCTTCTTATATGATTATTGACAATTTTTTGGAATTTCCATGATACTCCCAATGTCAATCCTTTCTTGTTCTGGTGAGTTTGTGGCTTTGGATTTTACAAATATTTATGATATTATGTTGAAATTTTGATACTTCGTGATTTATCTTATCCCCCCATTTTTTTGGTGATAGATAGGTATCTTGTTTCATTTCTCTCATTACCATGCAATGGATTCATGCCCTTTTTATCCATTTGATGTCAAGATATGTGAGCTGCTTCTAGGAATCCCTCAATATAGATCATGTTTAACATGATCATGCATTGGAAAATATCAAAAAAAAAACTCTCGTGGAAGCTAGGGTCCATTTCTATCACACTCTCATGCGATGGGGATACTTTATATTTACTTTTGAATTTTTTAATGTATACTTTATTTTTTCTTTATTTGTAAGGAATTCTCCCTCTTTTCCTAAAAAAGTAAAAGTATGTTGATTTTCATGAGGAACATATCTAATCATGTGCATGTATCACTTGGTAAAATTGAATTAGGTAAGTTTCCCTAGAGAAGTTGTCAAAGTGTATGCACATTTATAGGATCATGCACTAGCCATTATGTCAAACATAACTCAGACAATATATAAGGTGTGTATCTATATATTATTATAATAAGAGAAAAGATATGCAAGTGATAAGTACATAAGACATTCTTGGCCTTGATTTTATATTTTCTACAACTTCTGGTGTTAATTCCACCTAATTTTGGGCCACTAGCTACCGTTTGCATTGTTTATGTGGAGAAGATTCCGTCATTCCGTTCTCTCTTGATCTTTAGGTGAAACATTTATGTGCAATTTATTTTTTTATGTTCTTTCCTATTTGTTAATTATTGAATATTTTCTTGTTTTTACGAATTAGCATCCAACACCAAGGGTTTCTCCACCCAATTTTCTCTTTTGGTCAAATTTCACATTTATAACTAGGACTATCAATGGGGAGGGTAAGTTCTTACCCTTACCCTTACTCACCAAGAGTGGTAGGTAAGAGTATGGATAATTATCCACTCCACCAATATCCTTACCCTCCCCTTACCCTTACTCTCTTACCCACAGGGTAAACAGGGAGGGTAAGGGTGAGGCACAAAATTTATATGTCTTCTAAAATGTGTGTTGATATTAACAATAATAGATTGGCTAAACATTTATATATTCAAGTGAGATATCAAGATGCTAAAAAATGACCATTAACTATTCAAAATGATTCTAAGTAATCTTCTACAACATTATGCACATAGTTTTTATTGTATAGAAATATATTATCAAAGGCAACGACTATTACATATACAATTAATACTATGCCCAGAATTGGTGTATGAACAAATAAACCGCACACAAAAGAAAAAGACTGCCACATTAAAATCATATTAAATGATAATACATCACAAAAATTTATTTTTATAAACATACATATTGTATACCATCTAAATTATAATTGTATACAAAATAGATCAAACACAAATGTAGACAACAACACCACAAATACAGCAAATTTATATAAACAATTACTTTTTGTTCATATAAACTTGTGTCTTACGACTTCAAGCTTTGTATCATAACCATTCAAATAAGCTCCAACATAAGTAGAAAACACCATACCAAAAAGTATTAAATGGTACATAAACTAAAAATTGTGTTATTTCACACATTGGTCTTACACCTTCAAAATGGCGATGTATACACAACCAAATCATCTATATAGAAAGTAGATAAGAATATCATGTATTGTATTAAATGATGACCACATAATATTGAATATTTAATAGACTTAAAACAACACGATAAAAAATATATTTGATATATTATATACAAATATCAGTGGGTAGAGGGTTAGAGGGTATGGGTAATGCCTTAGCATTACCATTTCCCACTAATGTAGTGGCTTTGAGGGTAGCGGGTAGGCAGATAAAGGATAAGAAAATCATTTACCCTTACCCTTCACCTACAAGGTTTGGGTAAAGGATAAATGGGTTAATCCTTACCCATTGACAACCCTATTTATAACCAATAATTATGGTTGCATGTCATGCAAGATAGTTAGAGTCAATATCACATGTTTTCTAGAAACTAGAGTTGGAGGAACAATATTAGGAGGAGAAGGAAGAGGGATTTCCCACTTACGTGACATTATTTTGTTCAACCATCTCTATTTGATTTCAAAATTAACACTGCATCATGAGTTTAAAATAACTTGTAGGGAATAGCTCACTGTAGAATGGAACATCCTCCTTACATGTTCACTCTAGTTGGGTGGCTTTGTGACATGACAACCACAACAAGAAAACTCTGAATGGTTATAGGTAGATCATTTATACTTCAACCATAATAATTAATTCTTCATAATCAAAAGTTTCCTAATTTTTAATTTTTCATTTTCAAGGAATATATGTGATTGTCAATTACATCAATTAGTGGGACAAGGCATGTAAGTCCTACACCAAACTGTATTCATTATAATTTTTGTTCATTCAAAACCCTAGATTCAAACCTCAATTTGAGTTATTCCCACAAGAAGGGGGATAGGATGTTAACAATGTCGACAATTTATATTTTATCTTGAGATAAACACCTTCCAATTTAGGATAGGTAAGATGATGGTCACCCCAAAAAATATGCCAATATCAATGTATTGTTATTTGTAAGTACTCCCTCCAATGGTTCATGTTAAAGTAATAGATAACCGACGAGCACTTAGAATGTAATCTTTGGCATTGAAGATCCTAGTCCAATTTGTATCATTAGATCTTGACTTTGTATGAAATATTTCATTTTGTATGTTAAAGTAATGGATAACCTATGATGTGTTGTGCTCTACTTAAGATACATTTATAATGCATGCATAATGTTGATCTGAAGATATTACATAAGATGGTAATATTATGAGAAAACTGATTAAACTCATGTTAGATCATTTATTGGTTTGGTTTGATTCTTATCCAAACACTGAGAGAGGTGCTTAGAAGATGCTTTTTGATGCTTTAGTTGCTCACAACCTCAATGCATCTTTGGTGGCCGAACATGGGTAGGTTTGGATTTAAGACAATTGACATTGGTCAAGTGGCAGTCAATGTGAAAAGTATGGGTCAATATCAACCCCTAGTGAATGTTGGTGATACACTAAAGGGTATGTGGCTACCAACAATCTAGAGTTGAGTTGGTTTTTATTTGAGGCTTTGTTGGTCAAAGGTTACCTAGTGACTCTAACTAGAGAGGATAAAGATTTGGTCATTAGTAAGCATTAGGTTTCTAGTATGATTAGTAAGTGAGGAAAGAAATCTGGCTAAGGATTGGTGCCTACCATTATGAGTCTCTAGCGATTGGGTTGGCCATGGAATAAAGTGGTTTCTAGTGTGAGTCTGCTATACTAACACCAACCTACTAAGTGAGCCTCGTCTTTTAATGGAAAAGGAATTCATCTTCTCCTACAACTAGAGAAAACTTCCATGAAAACTCCCAAGGTGTAGCATCCCAATTTTAAGGGCTTTATGACCCACCAGGGTTCAAATAGATCTATACACCCCATGATAATCAAAATCCTAGCATGAGGTTTATTCAAGGGTATTTTGGACCTTAAAATCAAGATGGTAATTCTAGAAGTCCTAGGTACATGATCCATATAGTGATCTTGGTTCACGAGTGATGATGAGTTTTGAATAATGTATCCTACTTAGTATGTTACAAGTTCAAATGTCCATGTTCATAAGATTGTGACCAATTGGATTTATACATAAAAATATCTCTCAAAAATACACCTTGAGGTTGATAATGAGTTTCTAGAATTTCATCTAACAATTATGCTTTTAAAGGTGCTTCTTCGTGTATTTTCATCTTGATAACTATAACATTGGGCCTAGTTGATGAATATAGTTAAGGTATCATATAATCCCATTTTTGGTGCAAATACAACCCAGTTTTACTTTTAAAAATATTTCTCATCTGGTTAAGTTTTAATGAATCAACATGACCCAAGCCTTGGTACTAAAGTGTATTAAGGATATTGTTGTGCAATTAAAATTAATTGGGTACTATAACTCATATGGTAGTTATTTTAACTTAAGTAATCATGGTGATGAGCTCACTTTATTAAAACTAGTAAATTCTTTTTAACAAATATGAGGATTCATGGTCAAGACCCTTGGTGTATTTATATTTGTTTGTAAAGTTCTATCCTTGGCCCATATATCTTTGTCTCTATCTGTGACACCCCACTCCACACAAAGCGAGATTACTCAAAACAAGACTGAAGAAGAGAGGTTAACAAACTTATTAACATAAAACACTAAGAATTAATTTTTTTTTCATAAAATAGCCATATAGAAAGAACCTTTACACATGGGTCCTTTCATGCCTCAAAGCATTCATAAGGCATGGTGTCAACCTATAATGAAAGCACTATTCTAGACCATATATATACATGATTCCATCATATCTGATATACAAAGGGCACAGAAAGATAACACATTCGCAAAACATCTACAAAATCTTCCCAAAAACCCGAGTGTACAGGGACGACTCTAGGACTCTAACAACAAAAGACATCCAACAACACCCTCAACCTTATCAACTACTGCTCCTATGGCTGCAGCTCAACCTCCTCTATACGATCTCTACCTCTTCGTCCTCATCCACCTAAAAAGGGTGTGGGAAAGTGTAAAGACATAGTCTCTACTATTAAACATGATAAACAAATACATCAAATGTTTGGCAGCGGAAGAAATAAAACTTGACTTTATTCAAAATGTATAAAGAGTACATTATAAAACTTTCCCAAATGGGAGTATAACTTTATACAAGCATATGATCTAGGTAGAGGAAGACTTAAACTAATACAACTTGTCTCCACCAATTACATAGCAAAAGTTTATGCAACTAGTCCAAGCTATGTAGATGTGTAAGATCTCCTTAGCCTTAGGCAGGTTCACCACGCTTCCATGCACACTCTGATCCTAGCCTGGATGGTTGTGGTCATCCAGCAAGAGAAAGATAAAGGTATGTGTTATTCAAGAGAAATAGGACAATTAAATAATCTAAAGCATTGCAATATAAAAGATTCTCTACACTAATAGATTTCAAAAGGAATGAGGCAAGTATATGAATAAGAGAGAGAAAACTACCATAATCAATCACCACAATAATAATCACGTAGCATGAATATATTAAGACACAAAGTGTAACACCCAGATTTTCATAACACATGAGCGGAAGCAATAATTTTTTTTATCTGGGAGTGTCACAAACATGATAACCATTGCAATAAAAGTAAATGAAACACTTTGCAAAACTAGTAAAACTGATTCATACATAGCTTTTTGTCAACATGAAACTACATCATGCTTATGCATAAGTTCATAATGAAAAGATGTCAATACGCAGGATCATCTAGGTAGATGGCACCCCACTAGGCACGCTTGAAAGTCTCTTAAGCCTTTGTTGGTCCCTTTGTACTTCAATTGCTCCAAAACATGCGGACATCGCGTCCCCAGCCATGCATTGAGAAAAAAATAGTCGTTAGAGTAAGTGGTATGAGTATTCTAAAATGCACATTACCGAAGAGCTAACAATGTTACAAAATATTCTTAGACATTATAAAATTGATAGCAAATGTTGACTAAAATCTGAAAACATAATATCTCTTGACTTCTTTAACTCTTATCTTTCTACTCTATCTTTTCTAGAGACCTATACCTTGGGTCTCATGACCTACACCAAAGTGTATAGGTCATACTTATCTCATCTGAATTCCTCTCATCACACTCATGGATGAGATTACAGACATGCTCTAATCTAAAGTATCTTTTACTTACGATTTTTATCTATTTGTGGCCACCATTATACGATAAGTCCTCTTGAATTGGCGTATCTACGCCCTGAATTGGTGCCGTAACACCTCTGAAATGGCACTACATGCCCTGAATGACACCGAGGTGTCTCTGAATTGGCGTGTCTATGCCCTGAAATGGTGCCGCAACACCTCTGAGTTGGAGTGAACACTCCTCTGATTGGCAACAACTGCCTCTGAAACGTCCCGGGACTACTGAATGAGGACTTATCATATAATGTCTTATGTAAAAGTTTCGACTTATTTATCTTAAGTCTAAATTTACTTAATTCTTAATCTGAACTGAAGCTGAATACTGATAGCTTTACTGAATACTGAATCTGAACTTATCTTATATTAAAATTGAACACTGAAAACTGAACTTATCTGAAACTGATTACTGAGTACTGAGCATGTACTGAATTCTGAATCTGAATTTAAATATGAATCTTTTATTCTTAAGTGATAAACTGAATCTACAACTGAATGCGAATATGGGTCTCAATTACTTCATAATTGAGATTTGGTCTAAAATCCTTATCATGTATCTTTTATTCAAATCTGGCTACACACACAGTGAGTAGTCTAAGTCTGAATCTAAATCTCTTATTCTTGAGTTCTAAACTGAATCCATTATTGGATTTGATCATGTATCTCATTATCTTGGTAAACTTTATTCTAAAACTCTGATTTGGTAAGATTACTTCATTATACCAATTATATCATACATGAGTCTAATGTCTTGTGAGACAAGATCTGAAATGAGTATAGAAATACTAAATATACAAAAGTAACTTAAGTAATGTGTATAGAAAAAGTATGATTTCTGATTCTTGGCAAGATAACTCATTCTCTGTTAAAACCTCATCAAAATCTGATCTTAATGGACTTAAGTCTTAAAATCATAACCATAGAATAGAAACCTTAGAAAATCTTAAGTTGCATCTTAATCATACTCAATTTAATCTCATTAAGTCTGATCTCAACACATTTGTATGAACTTAAATCTTAAACCTTAAGGTAGAATTCATATAGATTCTCATCGTGCAACTCAATCATGACTTAATATCTCATAATTTGATAATATCATCACAAACTCATGTTACAATATCTTTAATGCCACTAGTACCTTTATCCTAGAAATTGGGCCATGGTCTACCATGTGCAACACCCATATTCTCATATAATACTTAACTTTTAAACATCAACCTTATTAAGGAATCTATTTCACTTCCTAATTTCTTAGATCGCTACATATATAAGAAACCTTGATGACATGTTCCTATTTGAAATCTCAATACATGGTTACATCTATATTTAAGAGATATGATAGAACTATATTTTCTTATCCTTCTTATGAACTTAACTTCATGATCTAGAATCATTCCATGACACATCACTACTTAAGGTATTGAGCATATGAATTTCTACAATCATAAGCACATAAAATATTTCTTACATATTTAACTCAGAATGTAGGACATGAAGGTCTTATCTAAGAAGCATGTAAATGTACTTGATTTGATAAATGTAAATACTCATGGGCATGAACTACTTACCTCTTGTGTTGATGACGTCCTTAACTTAGTCTTGATTTCTTGTCTCAAATCTTAACCACCTGGATATAATCAAAGTTCTATAAGTCCAAGTACATGTTCCCTCTTTCTATTTCTAAATTTCAAAACCCCATCCTCCTAATTATATATACCAACTTAGAGTTCTTATTTAGACTAAACATAACTTTAATCTGAAATCACCATAAAATATTGGTGTTGAAATAAAATAAAACTCATACTATATAATCTATATTATCTTTATACTCAAATAAGACATAAGTCGTCTTATGAACTCATATGAACATATAGATCAAAGAAAATCTCAAACATAGTCATATATACTAATATTACTTGACTCTATTATGAAATCAAATTAAAAACCATTTAGATAAATAATATCAAACTTAATTAGACATATATATCACTTATTATCTCAAGATAATCATCTATTGTTGTAGATAATGGCCACTTAGGTCCAAAAGTACATACTAACCTAATAACATAAGAAATCCATCAAATCTATAGAAAATTAATCATATAATGTAGGAATGATCACATATTAAAATGTCATGTCATTTAAAAAATCATATCATGGGTGAAATACCCAAAATACCCTTATTAGGGTTTACATTAAAAACCTCATTAAAACTTCATATATGAAAGATCAGGATCTGAATTAATGTTAAACATATCAAAATATACATTCCATAAAATTTGTATGAATTTATAAATTCGTTTGCTATTTTTAATTGACCAAACATCAAAATCATATAGTTTTGAATACACTATTTTTAATAAATAACAAATATCAAAATCATAATATGGAAGTATTTTTATGTGATAGTACTCATCATGAGCTTTCTGTACGTATCTTGTTTGTCCCAAACTGAGATTTGTAGTTCAAGATATGAATTTTCGAAAGTACCTCAGTTTGGATCAACCCCAGCCATTGATTTGACATCGAAGGGCCATGCTCAGCGGCGCCCCTCCTTTCATTCTCCTCTCTTGGTCACGGATCCAACCTGTGACCCGCTTCCTTCATCACCCGATAGCACATAGCGGATCATCCCCTCTTGTATGCGTGGAGTCGTCACCGAGCCGTCGTGAGAAGGCACTCCGGCGACCCCAACCTCGAGGTGGAGGTCGACGTTCTACAAGGTGAGGAACCAACAGCTTCGTCCGGGATTCCTAGCCATGGGCGGCGGCTTCTTGGTGTGCAAGGATGGCGAGATAGAGGATCCCTAACTCAACCATGCTTTATTCCGCCGTCAGGCTTTCCTCTCGCCCTCTCTATTTCTTGCTCTCGGTTTCATGCGAAACCCTAAGATCGAACTTGTTAGCCCCTGGTAGACCGAAATCCGAGGCTTTTATAGCCTCCCATGCTCGCGATCATGAGCGAGGGCCCCCTTTTGTGGGTGCTCTGTTCGCACCCAGCAAACAGGGGTCGCGGCCTCCAGTCCGTGCGGACTGGGGTCGCCCCCTTTTTTATTTTCTTTTTCTTCTTCTTTTTGATTAAACTCCACTTATAAGAAATATTTATATAGCCCACCGTATAGCTCAGTTTGACCTCAAATTTTAGGACAAATACTATAATACCATCATATTTATATGAGCAAGATTATAAGTAAAAACTAGCTGTACTAATACTCCAAACATGTCTTTTAAATACAAACATTATAATTACTAATTTAATTACTTAGACCACTATATACATCAAAATCATCTGAAATTTCTCCCACCATCTTATATTCTAATTATTATTCTACCAAAAATATTTTGAGCATTCATTATGACCATGAAATACTCAATTCTCAATTTGCACTCCAAGGACCTATTTGTAGAATTTAATTGGTCCAATAGGGCTGGAATTGAGCTCTAGGGCACATGGCCCGTCCCTTATATTTCAAAGGGTCCATGAGCTTGATTGTATTCTGAAACATGAAAGTAAGTCTTCAACCCATATAATTTCTAAATTGAAGTCCATGTATAACACATGTGATCAATATTTCTTTAGTTTCATAATATGAAAACCTAAGCTAGGTCTAAGGCTCAAGCCATGAAGTGGACTTGTCATATTATATATATATATCACATTATTGTTCGTAGGAATAATTCATTTATATTCATCTACATCCGACTGCAATCATATACATTTAAGCCATTGTGTGAGTATTAGTTGACCGGATGACTTGTGTTACAAATTTTGTGAAGTTAATTACCTACCTAGCCATGGTTAGGTTCATTAGGTCCCTTGGCATACACTTATTAGAAAACCCCACATTATCAGCTTGGACTAGCTATGAAATTGAGGATGTTACACAAAGTCATCTCAATGTAGGGTGAGGCACCTATTGGATCTCACCAAGTGGTAGGGGGACTAAAATCACATTGCCTATATAAAGTGGCAGGGGGACTAAAACCCCAGTGCCCGGCAGGAGGACTAAAACCTCAATGCCCTATGGGTGGTTTGTACTCATGTACACTACATTGTCATTTGGCCTAAAATACATCATGCTTAATAGTTCACTTGGTTGTAGTGAGAAATATAAAAGTAACATTTGCATCACATCATTTAGGAATAAAACCCATGAAATAAAGGAGCCAACAAAGGTAACAAAAATATACAATATTTCCAAGTAAATGAGCCAACATAAGTGGTAGAAAGATTCACATAATTCAACTAGATGAGCCACAATGTCCTTAGAAGCATAAAATAAGTAAAGAGCCAATAAAGGCAATTAGAAGGATAACAAGGCTAGCACATAATGAAGGTAGGGTTGGACAAGACCCAACTGAAGGATTAGGATTGTTTGCACATAGATTTCACAAACATACATTCCACATATATAATAGGAATCACATACACCAATAGGTTTTTACATATTAAAATAGGATCCACATACCTGATCTAGATTCATTACCATTACTTTCACCAATCATATTGTTTCACTTCCATTTTCCCTAGTTATAAACATTACACATGTATTAGTATTTATAAAGCTTAAAGCATAGGAAAACCCTAATTTTGGAACTTATCTTCAAAACCACGATTTAAGGTTCAAAACCTAGTCCAATCAATTAGTCACATTCTCCTGATTAAGAAAACATATTTTACTACCCAATTTGGAGTTAAAATAGATTAATTACACATTTTCAACCATTTAATATAATCAAATAGGTATCCAAAGAAAACTTCGAAGAAGGAATCATAATTGGGACTCTAGAACAATAAAATCATATTCTACATGAAAAATCCTTTCCAACGACTATTTATTTGCATTTTTCTGACCATGGACCGATTTACTATGAATTAAGTAAAATCGGCCAATCATAATGCAAGAAAACAATAGCGTGACAGTAATGAAAATGCAATTTGATGTAAATAGTAGGTGAAATGACCAAAATACCCTTTATCATAAAATCGAATTAATTAAGTAGCGAGGGCAGTACTGTCATTTGAAAAATTCATCATCGTTGGCGAGAAACAAGGGAAGGGATGAATTTACGATTATGCCCACGGATGATTAATCATCCCAATCATAGGGGCATGACCACGGGCATCATTGCACGGCCAGGCTTCTTTAGCCTTGGCCATGGCGTGAGGGTTGTACACCCTACTTCGATTCCAGGGTCGTTGCACACCGTCTGGCCACCATTCGACAAACTGGAACCACAAATGTGGCCGATGGGCTCCGGTGAGTATCGAGGAGCATTCGCTACAAGGAGAGTATATATGTACTGCCATTTAGCTCCAGAAGTAGCCGGTGAATAGGGGTGATGAAAACTCAATCAACAGTGCCAAAAACTGAGAGATGAACGCCAAATAAGGCTCGGAAAACATCTAACGGTGCATTGCGAGTCCAAAGCAGGTCCTTCCACTGCCGAAGGAGAACTGAGGTTTGGAATCCGCTAAGCTCCGACGAGGTCAGAACTGCGGTCTATAGGACCCGGAGTTTGGGGCTACCTCGAGACTAAAAGAGGGTACGGGGAGGAAGAGCAAAGCCCCTAGTTGCTTACCGATTGCTCAATTGGCCCGAAGGTTTCCTGGTGCGAGCAGCTTGACGTCGGTGCCAGAGAAAAGAAGACAAGTAAATCGGGGGAGAATAGGAGGCTAGGGCCCTAATTGAATGGGGAGGAAATAAGGTCGGGGCTCGAGGATGGTTTTCCTGGCCTCAAGTAGGCAAGAGGGGAACTCTACCCTGCTCTGTAATCTCTCCGCGAAGAAAAGGTGAAGAGACCAAATGGGCATTTCATGTTCTTGGAGAGGTATGCGGCGATTAAAAGCTCGTTTGAACCGGCTCGTCAAAACAAAGCCAAAGGGCTTGAAATCGTGTGAAACGATCAATCACAGAGGGAGAACAGTCACGCGAGAGTAGGCTGGCCGTAAAATGGATGGACTCGGGGCAGCTCAGGGGTTGAAGATAATGATTTGACCATCAGATCAAAAGGGATATCTGATGATCGCATACAGGCCGTTGGATCGGGGTCGGGGGCGCGTGACAGTAGAAAATAACTGAACAATAGTGTGACGAATGACATTAATGAAATCAATATAGTTACCATGGTTACACTATATTAAAAGCTTATAAAATGGATTTGGAGGGTCAAATGAAGTCCAAAAGGCACCAAATTCTAACCACATGCACAAATTAATGTGTGGAATCATGCTATGCAATTAGATTCTCATTTTACTCATTATTTGGCCCTTAATTACTATATTTCTCATTAAAGTGTATATTAATATATTAAAATGAATGAGTTATATGAAAAGACTTCTTTTAATGGATTACATGAGTGAATTTCGAGATATCCATCCATTATTAACTTTAATAGCAAAATCTCACCATTATATTCTATTTATATATATTATTATCATTTTTTAGGAGAGAGAAGGAAATTAGGTTAATTACACTCATAATTAATTGTATTACATAATTTTTCTCATATCTTATCGAAAAAGATGTAAGAGCTCCAAATTAACATTATCCACTTATTATCTCTCATAAAACTCCATTTGCATTATTAGTCCTTAATTATTACATTAAGTGGGTTATTTGTGCAAACACCCCTTTATTATCATAATTGGGGCAAACATGGAATTTCACCATCATTAATGCTCAAATTGCACTTTAAGTCCAAAAACGACCCAAAAGGATGGGAAATTTATGAAAAAGGTCCAAATGGACTAGAAGGCAAAGAAAAGCTCAAAAGTGGATAAATTGCAGGAAAGACCCTGGATTCAGTATGTTACAACACTCCACCCCTTAAAGAGGATTTCGTCCCCGAAATCACAACAAGAGGAAAGAGAGGGTGAGTGTGCAACTTTCCAACCTTAAACAACTAGGTGGGTATTAAAAACTCTACACATAAGCCAATTCTTACTAAGGTTTTCACAAAACCTATCAACTTTTATCCAACACAACATAATCAACATTTTTGTCTTATTAGCATAAGATCCATCATGAAGAGGCAGCATATTTATTATCCATAAATTGTGCCACATTTTATTCCCAAACAATTACATCTTAGCATTATATCTTATGTATTTCCCTCATCAAGGGTTTTAGGGTTTACTAAGCCATAACATTTTATAGATGCATTTGATCACCACCTTAATAACTTGATATTATTATCCATTAACTTCATCATGTAGGATTATCACATATTATCTTAGTGAGAACCATATAATATTATCAACAAATTATTAAACTTATAACAAGTACAAATGTATCACATTAATGGCTTATATCTGAGTTACATATTGTCACACTATCTTTCATACTCATATCCATGGCATCATTAATCATTTTCTCTTATAACACTAATTAATATGAATTAACATCACATTATATGAATCAAATTACTCATTATCACATTACTGGTTTGATTCATAAACCAATTTATGATAAGATGATTAATGAGATGTATGTAGTGAACAAGGTGATATGTCTTACCTATGTTGATAATTGGATCACAATTATGATTAAGTGATTATAATCCATTTACATGTACCAAGGCACATTATGCAATAACACCTAATGTCACTTAGTGTATCATGAAATCATTATATATTGTTAGGGCTAGATGATTACATCTTATGGTTTAGGTCAACATGACGATTACCAATTATGCCTTTATCTATCATTAGGGTGGCTAAGTCAAAATTATGTATATTCACAAATATTAATGAATTACTACTTATTATTTGCATCAAGAATATATTAAGGTTTGAGCATATGAATTATATGACTTATCCATTTGTTCATAAACAAACAAGATGGATTACAATATATTATGTTTGTTCAACACTAAACATATAAGCTCACTAATCTCATGTCTAAGGAGTTAGGGTTTCTTGATTTCAAGGCATTGAGGGACTCCACCCCCTTAAAGAGGATTTCGTCCTCGAAATCAGTAACTCCAAAATCTATCAAGGTACTAACACTACCATTCCACTTAAAGGGTTGACTAATTCAAACTATTTTAAGGGTATAAGGGTATATAACAAAGTATAAGGTCCAACACTAACAATTTTACTAATCACTACCTTCCAAGCTTTAAGGTATAGCATAGGGTACACTAACCCTAACATGGCAATCTAAGACTCCTATAAGATACTTAGGGATTTCAAGATGATTTTTGTTTGAAAAAAAAACAAATCATCATATAAGGGTTTCTAAGGTTACTCAACAATAAGGTAATATGTCGAAGGGTAGATTATTTCGAGTTGTCTGTATCAGATCAGGCCAGGCCAGGTCATATGAGCATGATTTTAGAGCAAAAGTCATATTTTAAATTATGATAGTTGTTATTGTCAAATAATGTGAAATTTAGCAACCAAGCTAATTAGGACCCAAGAAAGAAATTTTTATCATTATATATGGGTTTTGGGATTTCTTTTTGTGAGTTATATCATCATTATGGTTTAGAAAATTTATCTACATATATATTGATAATCTTCAATCAGAGTCCATGTATTTTTCACAGTATCACCAAAAGAGTTGTATATTATTATTATGCACGAAATCCCACATTTTTCTCATTTAGAATATTTAGTCCATTAATTTAACTTTAATTTAGATGATTGGAAATGATATTTAATGACTTCAAAAGTGGAAATAAATCCCAAATAAGAATTCCATGTACTAAAATTAATCTATGTGTACATTTTCACATTAGTTGAAAAATCTTATTTATCCTAGTTTTAGTTTAGGAGAGAGAATATAACTTAAATTCCAAAATACTAAATAAACTAGTAAATTTCCAAAATGGAAAATTAATGAAAAAATCATACATTTCACGTTTTAGTTTGCTTGTAGGCCAAGTTTCATATCTTTTGAGTGTTCCTAGATGCCTCAAATTCATTAAGAAAAGAAAACAAAAGATATGACCAAAAATATTAAATTTATTTTTAAAAAGAAAACATATAATATATTAAATAAATGGTACATACCAACTTATAAGGATTATACATATATAATTTATGTGAAGTTGTAATGAATAAAATTGTGGTGTAACATAAAGAGGAAACAATCTTGTACATGCATGTTAAATCTATCAAGCTAGTGGCGCGGAGGAAAATTTTGCCAGCCCCCAAGCTCTGACCCTTTCTAGACACCATCACTTCAACTTCTTGCTATAATAACTAATCAATAGATAATTCACCAAAAATTTGACAAATTTTATTTCTAATATGAAATTATTATGATCCTAAATCAAATTTTCATGCTAGGTCAACTCTAAGGTGAAAAACATACTATAGGGAAACTATATATGATAAGGGTTCTATCTAGGAGACAATTTTGAATTAGTTAAGAATCCAACTACCTTGATGCTCTGATACCATGCTGTAAAGACATAGTCTCTACTATTAAACATGATAAACAAATACATCAAATGTGTGGTAGCGGAAGAAATAAAACTTGACTTTATTCAAAATGTATAAAGAGTACATTATAAAACTTTCCCAAATAGGAGTACAACTTTGTACAAGCATATGATCTAGGTAAAGGAAGACTTAAACTAATACAACTTGTCTCCACCAACTACATAACAAAAGTTTATGCAACTAATCCAAGCTATCTAGATGTGCAAGATCTCCTTAGCCTTAGGCAGGTTCACCAAGCTTCCATGCGCACTCTAATCCTAGCCTGGATGGTTGGGGTCATCCAGCAAGAGAAAGATAAAGGTATGTGTTATTCAAGAGAAATAGGACAATTAAATAATCTAAAGCATTGCAATATAAAAGATTCTCTACACTAAGAGATTTCAAAAGGAATGAGGCAAGTATATGAATATGAGAGAGAAGATTGCCATAATCAATCACCACAATAATAATCACGTAGCATGAATATATTAAGACACAAAGTCATCTCAATGTAGGGTGAGGCACCTACCGGACCTCACCAAGTGGCAGGGGGACTAAAACCCCAGTGCCTATATAAAGTGACAGGGGGACTAAAACCCCAGTGCCTAATATAAAATGGCAGGGGGACTAAAACCCCAGTGCCCGACAGGAGGACTAAAACCTCAGTGCCCTATGGATGGTTTGTACTCATGTACACTACATTTTCATTTGGACTAAAATACATCATGCTTACTAGTTCACTTGGCAGTAGTGAGAAATATAAAAGTAACATTTGCATCAGAGCATTTAGGAATAAAACCCATGAAATAAAGGAGCCAACAAAGGTAACAATAATATACAATATTTCCATGTAAATGAGCCAACATAAGTGGTAGCAAGATTCACATAATTCAACGAGATGAGCCACAATGGCCTTAGAAGCATAAAATAAGTAAAGAGCCAATAAAGGCAATTAGAAGGATAACAAGGCTAGCACATAATGAAGGTAGGGTTGGACAAGACCCAACTGAAGGATTAGGATTGTTTGCACATAGATTTCACAAACATACATTCCACATATATAATATGAATTGCATACACCAATAGGTTTTCACATACTAAAATAGGATCCACATACATGATCTAGATTCATTACCATTACTTTCACCAATCATATTATTTCACTTCCATTTTCCCTAGTTATAAACATTACACATGTATTAGTATTTATAAAGCTTAAAGCATAGGAAAACCCTAATTTTGGAACTTATTTTCAAAACCACGATTTAAGGTTCAAAACCTAGTCCAATCAATTAGTCACATTCTCCTGATTAAGAAAACATATTTTACTATCCAATTTGGAGTTAAAATAGATTAATTACACATTTTCGATCATTTAATATAATCAAATAGGTATCCAGATAAAACTTCGAAAAAGGAATTATAATTGAGACTCAAGAACAATAAAATCAGATTCTACATGAAAAATCCTTTCCAACGACTATTTATTTATATTTTTCTGACCATGGATCAATTTACTATGAATTAAGTAAAATCGGCCAATCAGAATGCAAGAAAACCATAGCATGACAGTAATGAAAATGCAATTCAATGTAAATAGTAGATGAAATGACCAAAATACCCTTTCTCGTAAAATTGAATTAATTAAGTAGCGATGGCAGTACTGTCATTTGAATAATTCATCATCGTTGGCGAAAAATCAGGGAAGGGATGAATTTACGATTATGCCCATGGATGATTAATCATCCGAATCATAGGGGCATGACCACGGGCATCATTGCACATCCAGGCTTCTTCAGCCTTGGCCATGGCGTGAGGGTTGTACACCCTGCTTCGACTCCAGGGTCGTTGCACACCGTCTGGCCACCATTCGACAAACTGGAACCACGAATGGGGGCGATGGGCTCCGGCGAGTATCAAGGAGCACTCGCCACAAGGCGAGTATCTCTATACCGCCATTTATCTCTAGAAGCAGTCGGTGAACATGGGTGATGAAAACTCAATCAACAACGCCGAAAACCGAGAGATGAATGCCAAATAAGGCTCGGAAAACATCTAACGGTGCATTGCGAGTCCAAAGTAGGTCCTTCCACGGCCAGAGGAGAACCGAGGCTTGGAATCCACTAAGCTCCAGCGAGGTCAGAACCGCGGTCTATAGGACCTAGAGTTTGGGGCTTCCTCGAGACTAAAAGAGGGTACGGGGAGGAAGAGCATAGCCCCTAGTTGCTTACCGATCGCTCAATTGGCCCGAAGGTTGCCTGGTGCGAGCAGCTTGACGTCGGTGCCAGAGAAAAGAAGACGAGTAAATCGGGGGAGAACAGGAGATTAGGGCCCTAATTGAACGGGGAGGAAGGAAGGTCGGGGCTCGAGGATGGTTTTCCTGGCCTCAAGTAGGCAAGAGGGGAACTCTACCCTGCTCTGTAATCTCTCTACAAAGAAGAGGCGAAGAGCCCAAATGGGTGTTTCATGTTCTTGGAGAGGTAGGCGGCGATTAAAAGATCATTTGAACCGGCTCGTCAAAACAAAGCCAAAGGGCTTGAAATCATGTGAAACGATCAATCACAAAGGGAGAACTGTCACGCGAGAGTAGGCTGGCCATAAAACAGATGGACTTGGGGCAGCTCAGGGGTTGAAGATAATGATCTGACCATCAGATCAGAAGGGATATATGATGATCGCATACAGGCCGTTGGATCGGGGTCGGGGGCATGTGATAGTAGAAAATAATTGAACAATAGTGTGACAAATGACATTAATGAAATCGATATAGTTACCATGGTTACACTATATTAAAAGCTTATAAAATGGATTTGGAGGGTCAAATGAAGTCCAAAAGACACCAAATTCTAACCACATGCAAAAATTAATGTGTAGAATCATGATATGCAATTAGATTCTCGTTTTACTCATTATTTGGCCCTTAATTACTATATTGCTCATTAAAGTGTATATTAATATATTAAAATGAATGAGTTATATGAAAAGACTTCTTTTAATGGATTACATGAGTGAATTTCGAGATATCAATCCACTATTAACTTTAATAGCAAAATCTCACCATTATATTCTATTTATATATATTATTATCATTTTTTAGGAGAGAGAAGGAAATTAGGTTAATTACACTCATAATTAATTCTATTACATATTTTTGCTCGTATCTTATGCAAAAAGATGTAAGAGATCCAAATTAACATTATCCACTTATTATCTCTCATAAAACTCCATTTGCATTATTAGTCCTTAATTATTACATTAAGTGGGTTATTTGTGCAAACACCCCTTTATTATCATAATTGGGGCAAACATGGAATTTCACCATCATTAATGCTCAAATTGCACTTTGAGTCCAAAAACGACCCAAAAGGATGGGAAATTTATGAAAAAGGTCCAAATGGACTAGAAGGCAAAGAAAAGCTCAAAAGTGGGTAAATTTTAGGGAAGACCCTGGATTCAATATGTTATAGAAAGCAACAGTGTGAGATTCCAAATCTCAACGGATATATAACTCACCACCATCTCTATTATTATCACAGATAAGATAAACTGAGCAGCAATAAGGACCAATGTCCAGAGCAAACTGAAACATAGTAGGTGGGTTCTCATCATATCATCACTTTATACATGTTATTCATTATATGTCCTTCTCAAGGACCAATGTCCAACACAAGGACCAATGTCCATCATAAGGACCAATGTCCATCACATCATAACCTCCATAGCTCATACCTGGCTATGTACATCAATCAGTATCACATGCATGGTTAGAAGTTGATAAAAAGAAGGCAAATCATCATCATCTCATAGAACTCATGCTATATATTTACATCATACATGTTACATCATAGCCATTAGGGTTTCACTTCTCGCAATTAGGGTTTACAAGGTTGGATCACCAACCACCCTTAGGTTAGCACTTTCCTCATTATTATGAGATGTATTATGAGACATAGAAGCATGCTTCTCATTATCATTATAAAACATGTTATGTGGTTTAGGAACATAGCCCTCACATCATACATACAACTACTCCATAGGATCTCATATCATCACTATGAGACCTTAACATCAACATGGTATGTATCAACTACCATCACAAGATGTCGATTAGGGTTTACCTCTATGGTATTGCGTAACCCTAAATGTATCAGGCAACCACACTAAGGTTGGGTATCAACCACCATACTATTTTAGGGTATCAGCCACCATACTAAGGTAAGATATCTATTTATCATAACTAGGTATCAGTCTATCATCACTTGGTATCGAGCACCACAAAAGATATTAATTTATCATCACTAGGTATCGATCTATCAACACCTGGTATCGGGCACCACAAAATATATCAATTTAGAGGTCCATGAGAAAGTGTATTGGCCATACAATCTCATAGGGTATCATCCTATGTATCCCTTTAGATATCGACCACCTTCACCATCATGGGATATCAGCCATACCAGCAACTAGGGTATCGGCCTAAAGTATCACCAAGGGATATCGACCACTAGGGTATCAGACACTAGAGTATCGACCACTAGGGTATTGGCCGCTATGGTTTAGAGTAGTATCAATTGAACCTCAAGGGAGATGTCTCCCTCTTCAACTCTGGGTGTATCGAGTTGCATGTGTGTCGGATTATATGTATACCAGATTATGGTTACCCATGTCGTCTTCCATACTCAACTAAAAGCATGGAGATTCAACACTCCTCCTTACTAGTCATCACTAGATCATAACAAACCCCATCATGGTAGGTATATCGGTTTAGAATATCAGTTTACGTTATCTTTTAGTTTAGCATATCATATCTGTTAGCATATCATATCGTTTTAATCATCTTCTACCTCAAGATGACGATACTAACAAAGCAAAGGAAAGTGCATCTCATGGCAGCAAATTAGCAAGGTTATATTCTCAAAAATAGAATGTAAGGCTACCCAGAAAAGCTACTAATAAGAAAAGAATAATGGGCTAAGGACAACTAGTAAGATGACAAGTATAAAGGTGATAATAATAAGGAGAGTTTAGATTTATATAACCCGCCTCAAGGGTCACCACCAAGCTCTAAACTATAAGGTTAAGCTCCAAGCTCACGAACTCAAGCTAGAGGAAGGAGATCCTCCAAGAAAAAAACCTCCAAGAAGGAAGATAGAATCACGATTAAGAGAGAGTAAAAGAGAGGAAAGAAGATACAAAGGTCCATGGCTGAGAAGAAGAAAGAAGAAGAGAAAGAAAGCTAGAAAACCATGGCTTACCAAGGAAGAATATGAAAGAGAGCACCACAAGCTTTTGGCTCGCCCACCAAGCTCTAAGGGAGAGTGCTCTTCAAGCTCAAGGTCATCCACCAAGGAGAGAAATATAGGATCACTAAAAGGGTTATATTGCATGGAAAGAGAGGGTATATATGCATGGCCAATGAGAGAGAGAGCAAGGGGAAGGTGTCACCACCTTAGAGCCCTAGAAGACACACATCCAAGAAGAAAGGCCACTTGTAACTATTGGGTTTTAGGGGGGGCAGAGAAGGCAGCGGAAACAAAAATTTTCTCCCCCAAACCCGGAACAAGGAAACGCGTCAACGTCTATACAATAGGAAAGGATGGTTTGTGGAATCATACCTTGTCCCGAGGCTTGCTCGGCGACAATACCTCACGGCTTGCACGGTCTTCACCTCTGGTCTTGGACGGTGTCTGTGCAGCTCCTGGTCGCACCGGGACTGTCAGGATTGACAACTGCCCTTCGAGCGGTAGAAACCTCTCGCCTCTGAAGTAGTCCACACGGACCACCTGGAACTCCAATCTCCTTGTCCCACAAGGAATTGGAAGGAGTCGCACCCTCCTATCAGCGTACTAGTCGCTGGCACACTCTCCTACCACCAATTGCTTTATGCAGTTGTCTTTCCCTTATTGTGCCTCCCTTATCAGGTAGCACTTGCTCGGGCTCTCTCTCGGTTACCAAAACCAGAGAGAACGACAACTTCACAGAGCAACTGGTTGCACTGAGTTGTACTTTGAGAAGCCCCCAATACCCCTATATATATAGAAGGGTCATGGGACAGGGTTCTCCATCCCGGGAAATGCGGGACTAAAAGTAGGAGTAGAAGGGTTCAAGATTTTCCACAAAACAACCAACTCGCAACTTGAACCGATCGTTTTACAACTGAAACGGTCGGTTGGGGACCTGAACCGGTCGGTTGACACCTCAACCGATTGGTTGGGACACCTCAACCATTCGGTTCATTTCTGAACCGGTCGGTTCATGGTCCTGGTCAGTTCCCGATTGACTTTCCATCTTTTGTTTCTAATTAGTATCAAATACCAATCCTTGTTCCAATCAAATTGGGCAAGTGAAATGAAAGGAAAATTCTCACCAATCTTACTTTCCCAACTTGCTCGGTTGCATCAGTTGAACCGGTCATTTCAACACTTGAAGCAATCATTTCACCCTGACCATGAGCCGATCGACTCACAACCTGAGCCGATCGGTTCATCACATGAGTCGATCGGTTGGGAGTGTAGATTGTGCAGAATCAGTCAATTGTAGTTTCAATCAATCCGATACTCTAATCAATCTATCCAACACCTTGAACACTATGATTTTGAGCTATCAATTAATTGAGTGTTTAATTGAACTACTAAACTCCTTTAGTAATCAATCTAAACATTGTTTGTGGAAAAAACTCCTCTTCCAGGTTAAATCCTATGTGTGTGACCCTGTAGGTCCATTTCACGTTGGCAGTGAAAGTCCATAACACTTATGTCTTCACAAGAAAAGAGCGGTGCCTAGTCACACATCAGTTCTACCCAAGTGAAAGTCAAAAATTGGAGAACAACTTTCAATCCTACAATCCATGAATGGTGTAACAGAGAACGTATAATTACTTTGTCACTGATATCCCAAATGAACTCAAGGCATGGAACAGTCATCCTGTCAACGTTCATTCACTTTCTTGATCTCAGAGTAGATTGGAAGAGATATGTATGACATCAATATCACATATTGATTCACACATGCGTGCGCACGCATATTTCAATCCTACTCATCAAGTGACCTTGGATATCAAACTCCCTCAGGAGGGACAAATCCCATATCTATCACTCACCCCTCAAAAGCCCCATGTGTCAAAGCCACCCAATCATCACCTTTATAACAACCCATGTTTCAGGAATGTGTTTGATGATGTCAAAGTGTGCCCAACAACATGTGTTGAGTGTAGTGATTTCAGGTCAAAGAATCACACTCACCACCATCACTGTGAGTACTGACTGTGACTACCATATCATGGTTCCATGTGTCAAACTCACGGTGGGTCTGTCTAGTACACTTGTTCTCTAACAAGTACCTATGTGTTTGGTTTGATATCTCTATATCATGACTAATGAGATTTTGTCATCAACCAACACCACAATCTAGTCTTGTGTGTCATTGCTGTCTATCTACCTTCCACAATGACATCTGACTAGGGACATAATCAAGAATGTACAAACTCTTAGCATCCGTATGATCTCATCGTTCAGGTCCTGAACCTGAAGGCATACGTCATTGAGTACTGTCATTCTCTAGACATTCAATCCGTTCTATCACTATCTCATATGACTGAACCAGAAAGAATTGGAAGCTTGCCTTTGATGTTTATCAAATCAATCTTAATGTATCCCACCAATCATCCCATGATTGTCTCTCAGGGCATACATACCAACAGACTCCCACTTGCACTGCGAGCCAATCACCCTTGAATCATATTCATAGTGATCTTCAAACATGTCCCACATGTTACTGTGCTCTTGTGCCAACATAGTGAGTTATGGAAACACCTTGCCAAAGTTAGTATTAATTGCTTGTCTCTCATCTCTTCGTTGTACGTCATACGTATGAGATGGAGTTGTCGTAATATGCTATCTAGTATTCCTTTGCTAACCTTTATCCACATTGCATGATCAAGGATTCCATACTTGTCATCAATGAGCGGAATATCTATAAGTTCATCTCATGAACTTCCAGATCCATATAGTATCCACTGTTGTTCTCTAACACATAGATACTCGACTTTTCCTTTTAAATGGTTTTATTGGAACACTTCCAATTATCAACAAACTTTCACTTTTATATATCCTATATATATTTTGCGATTAATTTTCTGTCCTTTCAGAAGTTCGCATCAATGTAACTCTTTACATTGAACTCTTCCTTATCTCCATAGAACTAGTACTTCACAAATACTTATCAAGTTCTCATGGTATTCCAGTAACCCTTACTGGAAGTAGACAGACATCCACTCGATATGTCCCACATACGAGTTATCAGGATGAGCACATCATATTGCCATGTCCTACATACAAGATGATGAATGCATTTTGTTCTTGCCATGTCGAAGCATGCAAGATAATGGGATGATTACATACATGATAGATCCATATCTATTCTTAGTGTTCCCATTCTTCATAAGAATTGGACACTTGGCCTTGGGATACTAACTCCATGTATCATGGACAAGTTTTCTCCCACTAAATCTGTGTACACTGAACCCTTCAGTACAGATTGCCAATGTATGTTCTCTCTTTTCCAGTTTAAGAGGTTTTCGAGAACTATCTCTATAGATCTCTATTCCTATCACATAGGAAACATCTCTATCTTCCTTAAAGATAATTTCCACTTTGGATTTCCATTCTAGAACATTTCCATTTCACATCAATATGTGGAATGTGAACACGCTCCCACTAAATCACAGATCCCTTCTTTATCTTTGACATATCAGTCAAACCCTTTGACTATATTATCAAAGTAAAGATCCAATTTTGAGTTGCTTGTACTCAATCAATCACATTGATTAGTCCATTGTAACTTATAGACTTGATTTGCATTAGTGGATTCATAAACCTTATAGGTTATGTCACGTACATATCCTTGTTTTATTCCTCATAGGAATGCGGTTTTAGTATCCATATGCCAAATGTCTTAGTCATTAAGTTGCAATAAACAAGCATCATCCTTCTCAAAATGTTATCCATGTGTCTTAACACTTAAGACTTGTTCGCACTTATGGATTTTATTCCAATGGGTGCTACCATCAAGGTCATACCTTATGGTTCACATGGATGTCATTTAGGATGTAATGGTCATAAACCATAACTCAAAATTTGGTTCCTCATATTCATCTAGATAGTTGACTCATCACATGACCAACTCATCACATAGATAATTGAGGTGTATCCGTCAAGGATATAAGAAATCACAACTCCTTGTGATTCTTTATGTCCTTTATTAGTGTGGGGTATTCTTTTATTAAGAAGAATTCAGTTATTTGATAATCATTCTCTAACTCCTTAGAGTATGATTCCTTCTTGATTTAGACATCACCATGCCTTAATCATGAGTTCACTATGATACACTATCATAATCACTCACAAGGATCTCAAACATTTGGTCCAAGTATTTCATTCATTGATCTCATCAAGAATTAACACTTTACCAAATTCATACTTCATCTATGATATTCTTGAACACTTCAAGATATTCATATTGGTATTTCTCTAAACACCTTTTGAAGTATTAGCATTTGTTCCAATAGGTATGTAAATACATCACATGTATTATACCTAATAGGATAATCATTCTCCCACTACCATTAGTGAAGATTGATTAATCATGTCCAAGATATTCATGTCTCTTACTGGTTCTATAACCAAAAGAGTCTAGATTTATCCATCACATGGAAACTAGAAATGAATTTCTCATGATTGATGCTAATTTGATTGTTTGAGTTATCTATAACGTTTAGGTATCATTTTATCTTATGCATATCAAATACCACAAGATAAACAAGGCATTGCCACAAAGATCATATCTTTAGAAATTGAAATATCTCTTTATTGATTGCCATTATTGTCATACAATATGCAAAAATAAAGTGTTTCTATCTATTGGCAAATATGAAATAGCAGTTCATAAATGTATTACATGCCTTTTAGGCTGAAAATAAACTAAAGTACTCCTATCTATGGTGGCAACACTTTCCCCATTTATTGAGTGCTTTACACTTTACATCTTGGTATCATATACCTCAAAAAGTGTTACAAGTTTACTTTCATGACACCTTTAAGTAGAGACGTCTGTCGCCTCCTTCTTCTTTTGTTCTTCCAGATAGAGAGGACAATTCCTTTTCCAATGTCCTGGCTTTTGACAATGGTGGCAATTTCCTTTCTTGGTCACGCCTCCCTTGGCCTTGAGAGAAAAAGACGACTTGGGCTCCTGGCTAGCATCAGAACCTTTCTTAGCTTTGCCCTTGCCCTTGCACTTGGACTTGCCTTTCTTGCTTGTGATCACCATCACAGACTTAGGATTGTCATTCTTCATCTGTATCTCGGCTGTCCTCAACATGCCCAACAACTCTGACATTGGCCTATCAAAGTTGTTCATGTTGTAGTTCATCACAAACTGATTGTAGGATTCTGGCAACGATTGTAGTATCACGTCCGTAGCCAACTCTTGGCTTAGTGGAAATCCCAGTCTTGTCAGGTTCTCCACATACCCAATCATCTTGAGTGTGTGAGGACCAACTGGATCTCCTTCTGTCATGATGCACTTGAACAGTGCCCTTGAGACATTGTATCTCTCTTGCCGTGCTTGATCTTCATACATGTTCCTGAGATGTTGAATCATCTCAATGACACCCATGTTCTCATGCTGTCTCTGCAACTCGTGGTTCATAGATCACAACATCAAGCACTTTGCATCAATGGCATCATCAGAATGCTTCTTGTAAGCATCCCTTTCTGCCTTTGGTGCATTAGGAGCAGGTTCCTCTGGAATTGGAGTATCCAGGACATAGATCTTTCGCTCTTGAGTGAGAACAATTCTCAATGTCCTATATCAGTCGTGGAAGTTTGTCCCATTCAGCTTGTCCTTTTCAAGGACCGATCACAAAGAAAAGTGATTGTTGTTTGTTGTCATTTGTACTACAAAAGGAAATATGCAATTTTAGTCCAAAACTCATTTTTGACTTATTTGATTGATTTTAAAAAAAATTGACGATATAATTAGGCCTTTAATTAATTATCGCTTCCACTATTTTACTTCAAATTGATAGCCCTCACCATAAATTCGGAAGATTGCAGCGTACAACCTTCTAGTGGGCAAGATCCTGAAATCCACTAAGTCGTGGACTAACTAGGGCTGTCACCCATAACTTAGATCTCTCAGGTAGGCAACTCTTGCCAATTGCATCATATGCAACTCTTGATGAATGAACATGCGCAACACCTTGCCATGAACATTCCTGGCCTCTAGGCTTAGATGCTCTAAGAATCACCAATTAAGTCTAACCCAAAAGCCGACACAGTAAACATGCACCCTGCTTTGGCAGAACCTACATGTCTACCCTTCACACTTCCACAAGATAGACGGCGCACCACGCTTTGGCATAACCTACACTTGGTTGATCGAGTTTTTCATGTGTGTCGCTAATGGAAGGCATATAAGACTTAATATTTTAATGAGGGATTTGGTTTTATATACATATACATATCCAATCACCACAATATATAGTACGTATCATATACATGCTATATCCCACAGAAACATGCAAAATGATAAAAGCGATGATTATGGCCATCCTAATGTGATTCCTCGAGCCAAGAGGAATCACAGTCATCTAGGTCTACATCACATGTAACATGTACAAGATGAACTCTGTGCTTTGCCTTTCTGGGTTTGATCAACTCATCACATGAATGATCGGCTCGCCATCAGACTAGTCAGCTGGGTGCCACCAACCGATCGGTTGGCTCCTCCAACCGATCGGTTCGCCTGGTCATCGTGCATCTCATCATGGCCGCCACCCGCTCGTCTCGCTCCTCGAACTGGTCATCAATCGATCGGCTCACTCCTTGAACCGATCGTCTAGAAAGTCAACCGATCGGTTCACTCCTTAAACTGATCGTCTCAGCTGTCGTCAGGATGTCTGTCGTTCTTCGACATAACAAGAAATAAAATTCTATCCTATTTTACATTGTAAAAAGAGAAACCTCGAGTTACATTCGAGGGAAGAAAAGGTAGGAAAGAAATCTCAAATTATTTCGAGTTACATCAGGAATAGGAGAAGGAAGATCGGTGCGTAGACTGAGATGCAAGCAACCACATACAACCATACATAGATAGGGTTTATTGGCCATAACCATGCTATACATCCACCATAAAACATGTTTAAGGGCGACGTGTATTAAGTGCATTAATAATACATATCATATATGTAAATTGGGATTTGTGGATTTAGGATTGGACATGCATAAAGCCAATTTTATTCACATCGTATGCAATAAATAAAGGCGACAAACCAAAATCGATCATATCGATAATCCCTAAAGTATAGAGCAGTTGACGTGGCTCTGATACCACTGTTGGGTTTTAGGGGAGGCAGAGAAGGCAGCAGAAACAAAAATTTTCTCCCCCAAACCCGGAACAAGGAAACGCGTCAACGTCTATACAATAGGAAAGGATGGTTTGTGGAATCATACCTTGTCCCGAGGCTTGCTCGGAGACAATACGTCGCGGCTTGCGCGGTCTTCACCTCCGGTCTTAGATGGTGTCTGTGTAGCTCCTGGTCGCACCGGGACTGACAACTCCTGGTCTCACCAGGACTGTCGGGATTGACAACTATCCTTCGAGCGGCAAAAACCTCCCGCCTCTGAAGTAGTCCACACGGACCACCTGGAACTCCAATCTCCTTGTACCACAAGGAATTGGAAGGAGTCGCACCCTCCTGTCAGCATACTAGTCGCCGACACACTCTCCTGCCACCAATTGCTTTCTGCAGTTGTCTTTCCCTTGATGTGCCTCCCTTATCGGGTATCACTTGCTCGGGCTCTCTCTCGGTTACCAAAACTAGAGAGAACGACAACTTCACAGAGCAACTGGTTGCACTTAGTTGTACTTTGATAAGCCCCCAATACCCCTATATATAGGAGGGTCATGGGATAGGGTTCTCCATCCCGGGCAATGCGGGACTTAAAGCAGGACTATAAGGGTTCAAGATTTTCCACAAAACAACCAACTCGCAACCTGAACCTATCGTTTCACAACTAAAACGGTCGGTTGGGGACCTGAACCGGTCGATTGACACCTCAACCGATCGGTTGGGACACATCAACCGGTCGGTTCATTTCTGAACCGGTCAATTCATGGTCCTGGTCAGTTCCCGATTGACTTTCCATCTTTTATTTCTAATTAGTATTAAATACCAATCCTTGTTCCAATCAAATTGGGCAAGTGAAATGAAAGGAAAATTCTCACCAATCCTACTTTCCCAACTTGCTCGGTTGCATCAGTTGAACCGATCGTTTCAACACTTGAAGCAATCATTTCACCCTGACCATGAGCCGATCGACTCACAACCTGAGCCGATCGGTTCACCAAGCTGAGTCGATCGGTTCATCACATGAGCCGATCGGTTGGGAGTGCAGATTGTGCAGAATCAGTCAATTGCAGTTTCAATCAATCTGATACTCTAATCAATCTGTCCAACACCTTGAACACTATGATTTTGAGCTATCAATTAATTGAGTGTTTAATTGAACTACTAAACTCCTTTAGTAATCAATCTAAACATTATTTGTGGACAAAACTCCTCTTCTAGGTTAAATCCTATGTGTGTGACCCTGCTGGTCCATTTCACGTTGGCAGTGAAAGTCCATAACACTTATGTCTTCACAAGCAAAGAGCGATGCCTAGTCACACATCAGTGCTACCCAAGTGAAAGTAGAAAATTGGAGAACAACTTTCAATCCTACAATCCGTGAATATTGTTACAGCGAATGTATAATTCCTTTGTCACTAATATCCCGAATGAACTCGAGGCATGGAACAGTCATCCTGTCAACGTTCATTCACTTTCTTGATCTCAGAGTAGATTGGAAGAGATATGTATGACATCAATATCACATACTGCTTCACACATGCGTGCACATGCCTATTTCAATCCTACTCATCAAGTGGCCTTGGATATCAAACTCCCTCAGGAGGGACAAATCCCATATCTATCAATCACCCCTCAAAAGCCCTATGTGTCAAAGCCACCCAATCATCACCTTTATAACAACCCATGTTTCAGGACTATGTTTGATGATGTCAATGTGTGCCCAATGACATGTGTTGAGTGTAGTGATTTCAGGTCAAAGAATCACACTCACCACCATCACTGTGAGTACTGACTGTGACTACCATGTCATGGTTCCATGTGTCAAACTCACGGTGGGTCTGTCTGGTACACTTTTTCTCTAACAAGTACCTATGTGTTTGGTTTGATATCTCTATATCATGACTAATGAGATTATGTCATCAACCAACACCACAATCTAGTCTTGTGTGTCATTGCTGTCTATCTACCTTCCACAATGACATCCGACTAGGGACATAATCAAGAATGTACAAACTCTTAGCATCTGTATGATCTCATCGTTCAGGTCCTGAACCTGAAGGCATGCGTCATTGAGTACTGTCATTCTCTAGACATTCAATCTGTTCTATCACTATCTCATATGACTGAACCAAAAAGAATTAGAAGCTTGCCTTTGATGTTTATCAAATCAATCTTAATGTATCCCACCAATCATCCCATGATTGGCTCGTAGGGCATACATACCAATAGTAACACCATGCAATAAGGTGATAGGATCTATGTCTCACCCACTTGGTCACTAAGGAAGGTCAAGGTTGATACACTCATCCATCCCCTTCACAAACCGATAGGGATGAAACCCTAGGTCACAAACTGATATGGCATTCCTCTAGTGTCACCACAACTCGATATGGTGATCCTCAAGATACCACCAAACTGATAGGATGTCCCTCAAGACACCTCAAGCAATAGCAAGCCTCCTCAAGGCAACCACAAACTGATATAGGGTATCACCAAGGCTCTCAAGCCTAAGATAACATTCTTATGAGCAAAGCACACCCCAAACATGTGCCCAAAACATCACCAAAGATGTCACCACTCATCCAAGGACAAAACAAGCTACACAACACCTCTCTCCTATAGATGATGCCAAGAGAGAGAAGAAACACTCTAGAGGTGGCAAAATTTGTACATCAACCCCTATTCTGAGTGAATTGCAAGTTTGCATCAAACCTCTCCACAAAACACAAGCATCAAGAAATAAGCTCAAACAAGGAACTCAAACCTCCAACATGCCCTAATTACATCTCATGTGATTAGATCAAGGAGCTAAGCATCACACTTAAGAAAAACAAATAGGGTTAGCCCAAAATGTGGGTTAGGGTCCTTACAATCCATAAATTCCTGACATGGATTCCCCCCCCCCAAATCCTAAGAGAAAAGATATGGGTACTTCCTCATCATCTCCTCTTCAAGCTACCATATGTCTTCCTCGGCACCACAATGATGGCAAATAACCTTCATAAGCACAAGGTCCTTCCTCTTTAACTTCTTCACCCTCTGATCAAGGATCAACACTGAGCCCTCCACATAGGTCATATCCTCATTAAGCTCCACCTCCACAGGCTATAACACTGACTCTATATCCGGATTGCACTTACTCAACATACTGACATGGAGCATTGGATGCAACCTGTGCAACTCACCTGGAAACTCCAACTTGTAGGCCACCTTTCCAACTCATGCCACAATAGGGTAATCTCCCATAAACCTGGGAGCCAACTTACCCTTCTTCCCTAACCTCAAAACACCCTTCCAGGGAGAGACCTTCAGATATACTTTGTCTCCCACTTGGAACTCCAAGGATCTATAACGATTGTCTACATACAGCTTCTGTCTGTCCTATGCTTCTTTCAACTGTTGTTGTATCACTTTGATCTTCTTTGTCGTCTGTTATAGAAGCTTAGGACCTAGAAGTTGATACTCCCATGTCTCATACCAACACAATGGAGACCTACAACGTCTCCCATACACTGCCTCATATGGTGCCATGTCAATACTTCTCTTATAGCTATTATTATAGGCAAACTCTATCAGACTGAGGTGTATATCCCAACTTCTTATAAACTGAAGAACACAAGTGTAACATACTAGATCTCAGACCCTACCCTGGAAGTTGACATTTTGGACTTAGCCAAACAAGGTTGAAGGTTAGACCTAAATAGATGTTTAGTATAACCCCAATGAGCTAATGCATGTATAGATCACCTTAATGTAACCTAATGTTCTAACATTAATTTTAGGTTTATAATGGATACATAAAATATGCCACATAACTCATTTTGGTGGTAATATGAAGATAAGGAACTTAATTGGATGAATAATTTAGATAATGGGATGTTAATGGGCCATATGATATATCTCATAAAAAGAAGTCTCAAAAGTGGAAACAAACTTCAAATTCAAAATCTACATATCAAAATTAGCATACATGTCAAATTTCATCTAATTTGGACAACCTTGTATTAGGATAAGTTAGGAGAGAGAAAATGAATAAAAGGTATAAGTAATGAATAATGTGATTATATAACTTAAAAATATGGAAATAATGGAAAATTCATATTCAAAACATCAAAGATAACTTGTGGATGAAGTTTGGTCCAATTTGGATATTGTTTGTGTAAATTCTGCAATTTTAGATACATTTTGGACTTTTCTGCAATTTACACAATTGGGCAATTTTCTTTGCAAATTTTCACATGCATTATAATACTTATATATTCCCTTACCATTCTCGAGTTTTTAACTATAGGGCACCTATTTGCACCTTGGTTTGAAGGTGTTTCTTTCCAAGGGCATTTTAGGGATTACTCTCTTTATAAATGAGCTTATCTTTAGATGCTATCAACCAATGGGGTTATTTCTTTGATTGGAGGTCGGTTGGGATGGCCTATAAGTGTCCATAAAATGAAATTTGTTATTCAAGAAGCCCCTATGAGCTGTCCTCTTGCATGGCCATGAAATCCCTAGGCTAAGTACACATGGAAAGCTCCATGGACACCTCATGCTTGACTTCTTCCTTATCCATAAAGGTTTGCATTTCCATAGGAACCCTTAGCATTGGATACATGTAAAGTAACTTGACACCTCGTTCTCGACTTCTTCCTTAGCCATAAAGGCTTGCATGTCCATGGACACCCTTATAAATGACACATGGAAAGTCTCATAGCCACCTCATACTTAACCTCTTTCTTTATATAGCCATATCTACCCCTTCCCAAATCCCAATTCAAAAACTCTTGCATCCTTTATTCCCTCTAGCTTAGAGCATCATTCCTACTCTATTTTTCCATGAAGGTGTTGTCCCAAGGTAAAAGGAGGTGCCTACCTTGGTGAAGAAGGCTCCAAGGGTTCCAAATTTCTCGATTTAAGATTTCTTAAGCTCCTCCTTGGTGATTTTGACCAAAATTAGTAAGTATCCTCCTTTCCTTCCCTATTTTCATGTTGTCAGTCATCCTTACACCTTCCTCTAGGTCGGAACCATGGCCTTCCATGGTGAAACCCCACCTATAACCCATAAACACCTCATCTCCATGTTCTTTTGTTAGGGTTTTTCGCCTCTAAAGTGGAGAAGGTGCTTCTTTCTTGAGATAGGAGCTTTGTTGGAGAAACTAGCCTCTCTAAGCTTGGGAACCTTACTTATTGGACTTATCCACCTTCCCTAGAGGATCTTTGGAGGCCTATTCTTGACTTGGAATGTTGAGACTCTGAAGTTGAGGTGGGATGTTGTTACGACCTCACCTTTCAGTAACCCCCAATTAAGGGAGACCAAGAGGTTGAAGTCGTACCCATTAATCCCGGATCAAAGGTTCGACATATAACCATAAACAATTATTAAATTCTAACAGACTATACTGAAAATGGTAATAAAATTTTTCTTTGCATACCTTGAAAAGTTGGGAACAAACTAACTTCTAACCTCGGACGAACTATTCTAACTAGTTTCTCCTTGTTCTTTAATTCTTGAATTCACAAGGTGTCATTTTACTATTTGTCCTTTTCATTGTACCTAAAATGCCGACAAACAAAACGTCAGTCAGCCGAAGCTGGTATGTGGAGGAAACAGATAATGTTCAACTATGTTAACAATATAATCATTCAATTAATCATTTAACAATCAAGATTACATTTTAAGCCATACAACTCAATCCATACATATTCTCGAACTCTGGGTTGTCCCTGCAGTGGACATGAATATCACCTCTCTTTTAGGTAATAGAGTTGCATGGCAGTATCCGAAGATAGCCCAATATCTAACTCAGTATGACTTGATGGTCCTACCTCCATGGTAGCCATGTACTAAGTCAACCATAGACCTGATGGACCTACCCAATAGGTAGCCATGTACTAGGTCATCCATAGACCTGATGGACCTACCCAATAGGTAGCCATGTACTAGGTCTTTCTCTAACCTGATGGACCTACCCTTAGGTAGCCATGTACTAGGTTAGCTATTATGCCACAGAGAGAACCAGGATCTGAGTTTGTAGGCATATATTCTTTGTGATAGTCATAGCCACATTATAGTTTGCATGAACTAAATAAACACCCAACAGTTTATTTGAAGCAACCAGTAAAACATTCGGAAATCATCGTGAAACTAGAACGGTTATTCATAAGCGTAACCACATACCTGTCCCAAATATTCTCAAGCTAATATCAATTCCAACCAAGAAAGCAATCCAAGGAAGTAATTCAACCACATATTCAAGAATCCTGAAAAACACATCTATTCCATTTACTACACACTTTATCAAGATTCTTTCTATCCAACTTGAAATTGCTTCCTAAGGTTTCTGTATCCATTTTAGGGTTTCGTTTTGCATTTAGGGTTTTCCTTCATCCTTTACCACATTAAACCCTAATTTTATGCCATAACTCAAAAACCCTAGTTATCTTATCTATTCTTCAGTATTAAGGTTATCTCAACAACATATAACCCTATTTCCACATTTAAAGACACATTACTCATCAATTAATTTCATTAAACTTCTTTTACATTAAAGCTACTATTTTTATCCCTTTTAATTCATGATGAGATCATTATGTGCATCTATCATTAATTCAAAGCTCATTAGGGTCTAATTAACATATGAACTCATTTTGCCATCATTTCTACCTTTTATTCATGAAAAGACCCTATTTACTACTTTTAGGGTATTTATCCAGAAATTAGGAATTTTAATGCTCAAAATAGCTTAGATTCAGCATATTCCAACTTTAATCATGAAATTAATCAATTAAAGCCATTAACCGACGAATTAGTCAATATTAGGGTTTCAAGGCCCACTAAAGTATATTCATGCAATTGAAACTCTAAACTAACTAATTATATGCAAAGTCCATCCTTTTTCTTCCAAATATCCATTTTTTATCATTAACAGGCTAATATCAACTTTAATCATCTATTACACCTTACTAATCACTTTAATCATACCAACATAGGGTTATTTAAACAATTAACACATTAAAGTTGATATCTTCCATTACTTTTCTAATTTCATAAGGAATCAGGCTTCAATTATATTTTATTTAGATTCCTATCGATTTTCTGAGTAAGTTTCATATTTTATGCATACTCATCCGAGCTACCGTTAGAGAGATATGAATTTTATAAAAATACCTTCTTTGGACCAATCCAGGAGCGCCACGTCAGCCTCCTCCATGCAAAAGTTGGCGCGGCTTTGGAAACATGACGAATTTTCGTCTTTGCCCCTCACTTAAAATACCCGACCTTCATACCTCAGAGGGTATTTCTGTCCACTGGCCGAGGGGTCTTCCCCTACCTCCAGCCAGCCGTGCGACGCCGGCCCTAGCCGCCCTAGGCGTGGCTCTACTCCTCTTTCTGGGCCGCGAAGCTCGCCGAAAACCATTCCTTTACTTCCGCCACCCTTGGGCGTACACATGGAGCCCCTAGTTCCTGGCCAAGATGGCCAATTCTCCGCTAGTGGGCCAAGATCTTTCTGTCGCTACTGCAGCCTAACGGCCGTCACTGTGCACGTTCCAGGGCACGCCCTTGATGGCTGTGCTCCCTTACGGCGTCGTGGGAGCACCCTGCTACCATCAGGTCCTCGACACAGCCCCTAGATGTCCCCGGGATATACTAATACCCTCAACTAGGGTTTTACGTGCAAGAACAAGAAGAAGGAGAAGAAGAACGTGGGATACTCTCTCTCCCTTCGAACCAAGACTCAACCCCATATATAGGGGAGAGCACGAAGCCCTTAGACGTGCCTCTACGAGATCTCAAGTCCTAACCTCGAAAGGAAACTTACTTTCCTTGATTTAGAAGCAGCCACATTATTTCTCTCTTCATTAACTCTTGATATTTCCTATTTCTCATGGATATTTTGAAATACAAGATTTATCTCTTTCACTCTCCTTATACTTGCCTCTTAGTCATTGGTCTCGAATTTCTATTTTTTATATAATAGAAAATACTTCCTTTTCAGCAATACCACATAATTTATTAATAAAGCAACACATTATCCTCTTATTTTTCCTTTTTAGTATTTTCTCTTTCTTTCCTTTTTATTGGGACTCCTTGGATCCCAAGACACTCCATTATTCGAAATTCATTTTATTGGAATACTCATTATCCTTCTTAATGCACCTATATGCATTATTTTGCATTATCATGTTTATTTCTTAATACAATATTTCTTTTTTGAGGATTTCTCTTTATTTCTCTTTTATTTTCCTCATTGGCATTCCTTTTAATATTAACAACCTCATGGATACGAAATTTCCCCAAGAAATCTCATTTATGCCTCTTTTCATTCATTTTCCACATTATATCATTATTTTCCAATTTCTTTCTTCATAAAGAAATACTTAGTTAACTTTTTCTTTTCTCATTGCTTTCTTCTTGAAACCTTGGACTCCTTGGTGTCCAAGGAACCCAAGAGGCACGAAATCCTCTTTGGATTTGCCTTCTAGAGGTTTCTACATATTTCTTTTATCAATTATTCAATTATTCATTCACTAATTGAATTTTCTTTGTTATTGGGCCCAATAGCCAATCCAGCCCACAAAGCAACCAATCAAGGCTATTGTGAAAGGAATCCATTTATTCAAAACAAATCATATCATTATTTGTTCAATTATCTTTAATATGAGAAATCACATTTCTCACTAATTGTACCCAAAAATTGGGGTTATAACATCCTTCCCCTCTTATAGGAATTTTGTCCTCAAAATTCAAACAAGCAAACAAACTACTCAGGATAAGACTTTTCCATGTCCATCATTGGCCCCTATGTGGCTTTTCCGTACTCATGGCATTTTCAAAGAACCTTTATCATCACATATTCTTTTCTCTGAGTTCTTTCATCCTGGCGTCTATAACCTACACAGATGACTCAGGCCATTTCAGCCTCCCTTGGGGCTCGCTAGGTTCATTGCTCAGCACATGGTCGGGTACCTCACATAGTGCTCTAAATTGGACACATGGAAATCATCTCCCATTACTCTATCCTGAGGGGTAGGGTCAAACCTAACCTTCCCCACCCATCCATCTCTAATGGACCCATGTATCGGGGACTCAACTCTCCTAGATATAACTTAGAGGGGTCGGATTTTCATGTCACATTTTCTCCCACAGTAACTTGTATGTCAGTCTACTTTGCATCTTCTCACGACTCTCATCGTCTCTAGGATCCTTTCATCCCTTGCGCAATCAAAGTGACTTCATCTACATGTACTGGGGTCCCTTTTTCTAACCATCATGTGGTACTTTTCTAACCATCATGTGGCCCTTTTCACCAACATCACCTTGCTGAAGTGGTGACCGATACAACCCCCTTTATAGAGCTTCATATAAAACCCGATACTGGCTATGGTGGTCATTGTCACGTCTTTCATAGGACAAGAACTGGCTCTAGATATCACCCTGAACGAGCACACATGCCCTCATCAGACCCTTTAGTCTGGATCATACTAACCATAGTTAGGGGTGATAAACTATACTAACATTGAGTTCTTCATGCACCTACTTCCACTTTATGGAAGAGAACCTTTAGGTCAAACTCAAGAATCCTTTGAACATGCTTCATGGTGTAATTGAACCCTCTTTCTCATGGGTAGTTCAACTAGATCTGTCCCTTAACAGAACCCTTTCTTTCTCATGTCATTTAGGTAAGGCTACTTACCATAACCCATATTGCATCTCGACCTTCCTCGATCCAGGGAAGACTTATCACAACATCCATAGTGTTGAGCTCTCATTCCCTCTCAGGGATTCTTTTGTCCTCCATATCGATACACTAGGTTACTGGGGTTCATCCTTTACCTCTTGGCTTGCATGGCCATGTAACTTTATCTTAAGCATCCAAAGTTCTATTTCCATTACCACGGTGTATGGTGATCTCTAATCATGATTTCTTGTATGTCATGATTCTTCAAGATCGATTTCTCCAAAACCCTAAACCACTCTAGTCGAGGTTTCATCACCTTCTTTTCCAAAGAAGTGCATATGAGGTTCTACCACCATTCTTTCATCGCATCGAAGACTAGACTGGCTAACCAATCAACCTTTAGCTTTTCAACACATCTTGTTACGTCTAAGTGTTACCCAAACACCTCTCTTTTTCAAACTTAGGGTTAGCCAAACAACCTCTTCTAGATTCTAATCACACAAGTCAGATGTATCTCAACCAGAGCACCTATTACCACTTCACATCCTTAGGTAATCAGGTAACGTTGAAAACATACACTTTCATGTATTTCATTTATCATCTCACCTCAAACTTTATGTCTATCTTTAATTATGAACACTCTCTGATTTCATCATCATGGTGCTCAAACTCAACCTGGTATAACTTGTAAGTTCATATCTCATCATAGAAACTTCCTCATAAGGGGACTACCTCATTCCTCTTAGTGTTAGTAAACCTTCCATGTATCATTCACTTTACCGGGGTAGGTTATCTTCCCTATCCCCATTCGTGGCATCGTTCCAACCTACATTATCTCTTATCCTTGATGTATGGCATGCGTAATGTCCTATCTCTCACCCCCATAACAAGAGGAAATAAGCATTTGGCTGCAGTCCAAATACAGAGTTCTTCCTGTTCCAAGAGTAGAGATGGTACATCCCACCTTACCAGTACACCTTTAAATCTAAGTTGCAACGTGCCACATATGTCTCTTCATCACAAACATTATGATATCAAACTAGTCTTGAACCTACTGAAGTTTATATCCTTGGTCATCTCCTCTAGGTCTATAGGGTACCGACTCTTTTGGGATCATCCCTCTTCCCTCATGCATCAAGAGAGTGCCCTACTCATCTGCCCTTCGGGTCCCATGAGTTCATGAAGGTGATCAATCTCCTAACCCATGGCCCCCGGACAATGATAGCTATTACCTCCCGACCCTATGGTCATGTGCAACTGGGGAATTAGGAAACTCCTACTTTCATCGGTCTTATCCCTACCTGACCCTAGGATAGACTTAGGATTCTCCATTGCAGTACATGTTCACTTAGAACCTTACCCAAGTCTCCATCATCTCTCTTTCTACATTCATGGACTGGCTTTCATCCTTTCATTGGGATCATGGCAACCTGCCTACCTTGGTCAAGCCCCATACCGATTACCTCCATGGTAACTCATTCATATGCAATTAGAGATGGATATCTATGGGTCTACAAGTTCATTCTCATACTATGTACCTTTCACTTAGCTTCTCAAGATCCTATGAGACCTCTTTAGGTTACCTTGAACCAAAAAAACTGATATACACCCTTCCAAAGGGGTCCCTCTCCCAGGATGGGAGAAAACCTATCTCTAAGGTCACAAAAGCTCTTAGGTCTAGGACTTACATCCTCACGATCCTACTTAACCCTAGCAAGCCATTAAGGCACAAGCATATCACTTACCGTATCATGCTAGGTCATACTTGTCCTCTTTCCTCAATGTTGGATCAAGATCATACTTTTTTTTATCATCAACCTAGCTGTGAGGGGTTCATCAAACACGCCTTAAACTTCAGGGGCTCCCCTTTTCCTCTATACATGAGGATTACCATGGTCGCTTCTATAGGAACTCAACTTCTCATTATGAACATTAGGTACACCCCTTCCCCTCTTAGGCCTAGGAACCCTAGGTTTACTGCATGCTCTATCTACAAACCAAGCATGAAAAAGGCATGACATGTACTTCTTGTCATCCTTCAACTCGAGAAACACTTAGAGTTGGATCCTCCTTAAGGACAACCAACAAGGTACAAGGCCTCAGAACCTGTTCATTAAACTCTCTAGGTCTAAGGAATTCTTCTTCCTACCTTAGAAGGTAAACACCTATACTATAGGCACATAGGCCCCAGATGCTTCACCTTCATTCTCTAGGGTTGGTCCCTCTAAAGGCATCCAAGATATCATCAACTTTCAGGGATCAATCATGAGGCAACCACTATCATCCATAGTTAGGGGTTTTAGGCTTCCAACCTTCTTGCTGGGTTTCCTGCTCTCTCTAGAGCTAACCCCACATCCAACCTCACCATTAGAGGTCCTTTCTTCATGAAGGATCAACCTCAAAAGCATATTCTTCGTGGTTGAAGCCTAAGTTCGAACTTATGGTTGCTCAAGATCATCCAGGGTTCCATCCTACTGTCAGCATTATGATGTGCCCTAGATTCCAGCTATGCCCTACCGGTACAAGCCCATAGGGTTTCTATGGTCCTTCACTAACATCATCATCTAAGGAGCTATCCTTTACCCTAACATGCACGACCCTTCCCAGGGTTGGGTTGCCAAAGGTGCTAGGTCACCCATGGATCCTATGGCCTCCCAAAGGCATGTCCTTTCAAACACCTGGTCCAACTCATCTCTCTCTAACCTTCACTTAGGTTTAGGGTTAGCATCATCCTCCGAGGATGTGCCAGGTCTCTACTTGGAATGGAGATCTCTATCTCCAAGATTAACTTATCCTTCTGACCAGAAGGTCTAGCCTCAGGTCTCTTCTGAGGACATGACATCTTATGTCATACGTCCTAAGCATGTATCTATTATTTATTTTGTGCTTAATCTATTAAGCTTATGTCCATGGCATCTTACTTACATGCCTTTCATTAATTTAGTGGAGGATTTCTTAAACCTTATTAACCCTACCCATACCTCAGAAGGTGAGGAGAAGAAAAGAAACCCTAATCCTTTATGTACTTATCAGAATTTTTGTGATGAGAAGGGATGAATAAGATGAGAAGTCCTAAAGGTATCTTATTTCGATACATACCCTAATACTTTGGCCAGGCGGTCACACGGGTCCGGGGGTCCTCATATTCCGACTAGCGGTGCGGAGGAAAATCTTGCCAGCCCCCGGTCGTGATCCCTTTCTAGACACCTCCGTCTTTCAGATACTCCTCTAATAACTCCCTTGGGTTCTATGGAGTTTGTAAAATTTAATAATTATAATGGTTAAATGAGGAACCTACGCTCTGATACTAAATGTTACGACCTCACCTTTCAGTAACCCCCAATTAAGGGAGACCAAGAGGTTGAAGTCGTACCCATTAATCCCGGATCAAAGGTTCGACATATAACCATAAACAATTATTAAATTCTAACAGACTATACTGAAAATGGTAATAAAAGTTTTCTTTGCATACCTTGAAAAGTTGGGAACAAACTAACTTCTAACATCGGACGAACTATTCTAACTAGTTCCTCCTTGTTCTTTAATTCTTGAATTCACAACGTGTCATTTTACTGTTTGTCCTTTTCATTGTACCTAAAACGCCGACAAACAAAACGTCGGTCAGCCGAAGCTGGTATGTGGAGGAAACAGATAATGTTCAACTATGTTAACAATATAATCATTAAATTAATCATTTAACAATCAAGATTACATTTTAAGCCATACAACTCAATCCATACATATTCTCGAACTCTGGGTTGTCCCTGCAGTGGACATGAATATCACCTCTCTTTTAGGTAATAGAGTTGCGTGGCACTATCCGAAGATAGCCCAATATCTAACTCATTATGACTTGATGGTCCTACCTCCATGGTAGCCATGTACTAAGTCAACCATAGACCTGATGGACCTACCCAATAGGTAGCCATGTACTAGGTCATCCATAGACCTGATGGACCTACCCAATAGGTAGCCATGTACTAGGCCTTTCTCTAACCTGATGGACCTACCCTTAGGTAGCCATGTACTAGGTTAGCTATTATGCCACAGAGAGAACCAGGATCTGAGTTTGTAGGCATATATTCTTTGTGATAGTCATAGCCACATTATAGTTTGCATGAACTAAATAAACATCCAACAGTTTATTTGAAGCAATCGGTAAAACATTCGGAAATCACCGTGAAACTAGAACGGTTATTCATAAGCGTAACCACATACCTGTCCCGTAGATTCTCAAGCTAATATCAATTCCAACCAAGAAAGCAATCCAAGGAAGTAATTCAACCACACATTCAAGAATCCTGAAAAACACATGTATTCCATTTACTACACACTTTATCAAGATTCTTTCTATCCAACTTGAAATCGCTTCCTAAGGTTTCTGTATCCATTTTAGGGTTTCGTTTTGCATTTAGGGTTTTCCTTCATCCTTTACCACATTAAACCCTAATTTTATGCCATAACTCAAAAACCCTAGTTATCTTATCTATTATTCAGTATTAAGGTTATCTCAACAACATATAACCCTATTTCCACATTTAAAGACACATTACTCATCAATTAATTTCATTAAACTTCTTTTACATTAAAGCTACTATTTTTATCCCTTTTAATTCATGACGAGATCATTATGTGCATCTATCATTAATTCAAAGCTCATTAGGGTCTAATTAACATATGAACTCATTTTTCCATCATTTCTACCTTTTATTCATGAAAAGACCCTATTTACTACTTTTAGGGTATTTATCCAGAAATTAGGAATTTTAATGCTCAAAATAGCTTAGATTCAGCATATTCCAACTTTAATCATGAAATTAATCAATTAAAGCCATTAACCGACGAATTAGTCAATATTAGGGTTTCAAGGCCCACTAAAGTATATTCATGCAATTGAAACTCTAAATGAACTAATTATATGCAAAGTCCATCCTTTTTCTTCCAAATATCCATTTTTTATCATTAACAGGCTAATATCAACTTTAATCATCTATTACACCTTACTAATCACTTTAATCATACCAACGTAGGGTTCTTTAAAAAATTAACACATTAAAGTTGATATCTTCCATTACTTTTCTAATTTCATAAGGAATCAGGCTTCAATTATATTTTATTTAGATTCCTATCAATTTTTGAGTAAGTTTCATATTTTATGCATACTCATCCGAGCTACCATTAGAGAGATATGAATTTTATAAAAATACCTTCTTTGGACCAATCCAGGAGCGCCACGTCAGCCTCCTCCATGCAAAAGTTGGCGCGGCTTTGGAAACATGACGAATTGTCGACTTTTCCCCTCACTTAAAATACCCGGCCTTCATACCTCAGAGGGTATTTCCGTCCACTGGCCGAGGGGTCTTCCCCTACCTCCAGCCAGTCGTGCGACGCCGGCCCTAGCCGCCCTACGCGCGGCTCTACTCCTCTTTCTGGGCCGCGAAGCTCGCCGGAAACCATTCCTTTACTTCCGCCACCCTTGGGCGCACACATGGAGCCCCTAGTTCCTGGCCAAGACGGCCGATTCTCCGCTAGTGGGCCAAGATCTTTCTATCGCTACTGCAGCCTAACGGCCGTCGCTGTGCATGTTCCAGGGCACGCCCTTGATGGCTATGCTCCCTTACGGCGTCGTGGGAGCACCCTGCTACCATCAGGTCCTCGACACAGCCCCTAGATGTCCCCGGGATAGACTAATACCCTCAACTAGGGTTTTACGTGCAAGACCAAGAAGAAGGAGAAGAAGAACGTGGGATACTCTCTCCCTTCGAACCAAGACTCAACCCCATATATAGGGGAGAGCACGAAGCCCTTAGACGTGCCTCTACGAGATCTCAAGTCCTAACCTCGAAAGGAAACTTACTTTCCTTGATTTAGAAGCAGCCACATTATTTCTCTCTTCATTAACTCTTGATATTTCCTATTTCTCATGGATATTTTGAAATACGAGATTTATCTCTTTCACTCTCCTTATACTTGCCTCTTAGTCATTGGTCTCGAATTTCTATTTTTTTATATAATAGAAAATACTTCCTTTTCAGCAATACCACATAATTTATTAATAAAGCAACACATTATCCTCTTATTTTGCCTTTTTAGTATTTTCTCTTTCTTTCCTTTTTATTGGGACTCCTTGGATCCCAAGGCACTCCATTATTCGAAATTCATTTTATTGGAATACTCATTATCCTTCTTAATGCACCTATATGCATTATTTTGCATTATCATGTTTATTTCTTAATACAATATTTCTTTTTTGAGTATTTCTCTTTATTTCTCTTTTATTTTCCTCATTGGAATTCCTTTTAATATTAACAACCTCATGGATACGAAATTTCCCCAAGAAATCTCATTTATGCCTCTTTTCATTCATTTTCCACATTATATCATTATTTTCCAATTTCTTTCTTCATAAAGAAATACTTAGTTAACTTTTTCTTTTCTCATTGCTTTCTTCTTGCAACCTTGGACTCCTTGGTGTCCAAGGAACCCAAGAGGCACGAAATCCTCTTTGGATTTGCCTTCTAGAGGTTTCTACATATTTCTTTTATCAATTATTCAATTATTCATTCACTAATTGAATTTTCTTTTTTATTGGGCCCAATAGCCAATCCAGCCCACAAAGCAACCAATCAAGGCTATTGTGAAAGGAATCCATTTATTCAAAACAAATCATATCATTATTTGTTCAATTATCTTTAATATGAGAAATCACATTTCTCACTAATTGTACCCAAAAATTGGGGTTATAACAGATGTATCCCCTATTGTTCTATGTTGAGCAATTCACCTATGCTTATTCATTCTCTTTGTCCTATGGACATTAGCCTATACACAATGTCTTTTCTTTTGAAAATCATGGTTCATGTGAACTACCTTATTTGATATTGATCATGTGATTATGGATATTCTTTTGAACTCTTATCTTATGCTTTGTTCATGATGGAACTCTAAAAGATGACATGTGATGTCTTTTTCCCACTTATGAGGTGGATGTATATGTTGGTCACTATGTGGTGACTAATTTATATATTCAGACTATACTTTCTACTTGCATCTACATTTAACATGCTATGTGATTCAGTAGTACTAGAGTAGTGTAATTACATTGGTTTTTATGGCAGATGTATTATTTCCTGTCGAGAAGATGTGATATTTCCTGCTCTTTTGGGATGAAAAGGAACCTCATACCCATGTCATGTGTGAATCTTGGCCCATGTTTTATATATTTAGGAGATTGGAAGTATTCCTTTCTCTATCAGGTTTCAATTTTATGAGATTTGGCTGCCTTTGTGTTTATATTGTTCTAGGGCTATGTTTATCTCACATGCATGCAGGTTGATGATATGGGGTGTGTGCCCTAATTCTTTACATGTGCTTGTGTGGCACAATCTTTATGTTTTATTAATGGCAAGTATTCTTTTATTATAACATGATTTCAATTCCTTTTCTCTTGATACCCATTTGGGTGGTCCTTATCCTTTCTATGGGAAGCATTTTATATTTGATATCCTTCATTCCATATATTGCTCAATTTCCTATTTAGTATGCACATACCAGCCTTTGTTGATATCATATATTTTCTCTTCTTACTAGGGTATGCTTCCAACCCTAGGTGAATGACTTGGATGATAAGGCATTAAGTTTTTGACTAGCTTAAGGAGTTAAAGCTTGGAGACAAAATTTTTATCGTTTAGATTTCCCTCTACTTAGATCCTTATGTTGTATCATACATGTAAATCCTTATGGGATCTTATGATGTACTTTTGTAATCTTTTGTGAAAATTGAGTTTAGTCATTATTTTTGTTCCGATTCTATACTTTAGTTGTTTTGAATACCATTTATTGAAATTTGAAAATGTTACACCTATTCCAGCATACCTTTGAGTGTGTTTGGAATGGATGTTTATTATTCAAATTTTTATTTTAGTAAGGGGGTGATCCCACCTCCTTACAGAATGGTATTAGAGCCCATAGTAGTCAGAATCTGACTATTTCAATTTGTCTCCCTAGTTAGAATCCTTGCCTTACCTTTATGTGACATGTTTTCCCTAGAGTTGATCAATAGATGATGAAGGGTTGATTTAGGATCATATATTTTCACATTAGAATAATGATGAATAGATCCTGAAAATACTTACAAGTAAAAGATGCATAAGTAACCATAGTAACTTGAGGTTTTTTAGCTTGGTCTTTAGGAAGCTACTATGACATGAAGTTGAAAGCAAAGGTGTCTAGAAAGGATCAGGTTTGAGGGTTGGCAAGATTTTCCTCTGCACCACTAGCTTGGTTTACGAGGACTCCTAAATCCATATGATACCGGCCTGGCCTGAGCTGATATGAATTGTCTAAAATAGCATGCTTTTAGGCAATAGTAGCCTTAGACATCTATATGATTTATCTTTAGGGACCCTAATATGTTGAACTAGTCTCCCAGGTGTAAAGACTTTTTTGAGGATGGATAAGAGCAAGTTAATCCACAGTTCATAGTTAGTCTTTATAAGTTATGTTTGTTGTTTTTGCGTGATGCTTATGTAGTTGGATGTAAGGAAGTGTAGTTGAACCTTTTATGTCTAAAGAATAGTTTTGAATTAATAAGATGAATCCTTTAAGGTGTGGTGAATAAGTTGTTTTCTTATATCTGGATGTTTTGATTTTGAGGAAAAAATCCCTTTAAGTGGTGGTGTGCTGTAACATACTAGATCTCAGACCCTACTCTGGAAGTTGACATTTTGGACTTAGCCAAACAAGGTTGAAGGTTAGACCTAAATAGATGTTTAATATAACCCAATGAGCTAATTCATGTATAGATCACATTAATGTAACCTAATGTTCTAACATTAATCTTAAGTTTATAATGGATACATAAAATATGCCACATAACTCATTTTGGTGGTAGTATGAAGATAATGAACTTAATTGGATGAATAATTTAGATAATGGGCTGTTAATGGGCCATATGACATATCTCATAAAAATAAGTTTCAAAAGTGGAAACAAACTTCAAGTTCAAAATCTACATATCAAAATTAGCATACATGTCAAATTTCATCTAATTTGGACCACCTTGAAATATTAGGATAAGTTTAGGAGAGAGAAAATGAGTAAAAGGCATAAGTAATGAATAATGTGATTATATAACTTCAAAATATGGAAATAATGGCAAATTCATATTCAAAAAATCAAAGATAACTTGTGGATGAAGTTTGGTCCAATTTGGATGTTGTTTGTGCTAGTTATGCAATTTTAGGTACATTTTGGACTTTTATGCAATTTACCAAATTGGGAGGGTTTCTTTGCAAATTGCCACATGCATTATAATCCTTATATATTCCCTTACCATTCTCAAGTTTTTTTAATCATAGGGAACCTAGTTGCACCTTGGTTTGAAGGTGTTTCTTTCTAAGGGCATTTTAGAGATTACTCTCTTTATAAATGAGCTTATCTTTAGAAGCTATCAACCAATGGGGTTATTTCTTTGATTGGAGGTCGGTTGGGATGTCCTATAAGTGTCCATAAACTGAGATTTGATATTCAAGAAGCCTCTATGAGCTGTCCTCTTGAATGGCCATGAAATCCCTAGGCTAAGGACACATGGAAAGCTCCATGGACACCTCATGCTTGACTTCTTCCTTATCCATAAAGGTTTGCATGTCCATAGGAACCCTTAGCATTGGACACGTGGAAAGTAACTTGACACCTCGTTCCTGACTTCTTCCTTATTCATAAAGGCTTTTGTATCCATGGACACCCTTATACATGACACATGGAAAGTCTCATAGACAACTCATACTTGACATCTTTCTTTATATAGCCATATCTACCCCTTCCCAACTCCCAATTCAAAAACTCTTTCTCTCCTTTATTCCCTCTAGCTTAGAGCATCATTACTACTCTATTTTTTATGAAGGTGTTGTACCAAGGTAAAAGGAGGTGCCTACCTCGGTGAAGAAGGCTCCTAAGGTTCCAAATTTCTCTATTTAGGATTGCTTAAGCCCCTCCTTGGTGATTTTGACCAAAACTAGTAAGTATCCTCCTTTCCTTCCCTATTTTCATGTTTTCAGTCTTCCTTCCACCTTCCTCCAGGTCAAAACCATGGCCTTCCATGGTGAAACCCCACCTATAACCCATAAACACCTCATCTCCATGTTCTTTTGTTAGGGTTTTTAACCTCTTAAGTGGAGAAGGTGCTTCTTGCTCAAGATAGGAGCTTTGTTGGAGAAAACAACCTCTCTAAGCTTGCAAACCTTACTTATTGGATCTGTCCACCTTCCCTAGAGGTTCTTTGTAGGCCTAGGCTTGACTTGGACTAATTATACTTTGAAGTTGAGGTATGATGTATCCCCTATTCTTCTATGTTGAGAAATTCACCTATGCTTATTCATTCTCTTTGTCCTATGGACATTAGCCTATACACAATGTATTTTCTTTTGAAAATCATGGTTCTTGTTATTTTATATTGATCATGTGATCATGGATATTATTTTGAACTCTTATTTTATTCTTTGTTCATGATGGAACTCTAAAAGATGGCATGTGATGTCTTTTGCCCACTTATGAGGTGGATGTATATGTTGGTCACTATGTCATGACTAGTTTATATATTCAGACTATACTTTCTACTTGTCACTACATTTAGCATGCTATGTGATTCAGTAGCACTAGAGTAGTGTAATTACCTTGGTTTTTATGGCAGATGTGTTATTTACTGTAACTTGGCTACATCTTTCTTCAAGACTAGCCACCAATACATATCCTTCAGATTGTGGTACATCTTGGTACTACCTGGGTGCATATCATACATAGATGTATGATCCTCTTCCAACACCATCTTACTCAGGTTATCCACATCAGGAACTACTATTCTGTGATGATAACATTTTATCTCATCTTCTGTCTCGTGAAAACCATCACACTTCTTGTTGCTGAACTCTGATCTAATCTACTGTGTCACAATATCTACCTGTTGAGCTTCTTTGATCTGTTTTCTTAGCGTAGGCTTTACTTGTAATTGTGCCAACAAACCGACTAACAAAGATACTTCCAACTTGACATTCATCTGACGCAAGGAGACCAACATGTCTCGCTTGTGACATGTCAAAGAGTTTAACTGACCTTTGTTCATGGATGGGGATGAAGACTTCCTGCTCAATGCATCTACTACAACATTCTCCTTTCCTGGATGATAATCAATCGTGTATTCGTAATCTTTGATCAACTTCATCCAACGACGTTGTCTCATGTTCAACTCCTAATACAAAATGATGTACCTCAAGTTCTTGTGATCTGTGAAGATCTAACACTTCTCCCCATACATATAGTTCCTCCAAATCTTCAAAGCATGTACTACTGTAGCTAACTCCAAGTCGTGTGTTGGATAATTCTCCTTGTGTTTCTTAAGTTGTCGAGAAGAAAAATAAACTACTTACTTGTCCCACATCAACACACATCCCAAACCATTCTTGGATGCATCACAGAAGACAATGTATCATTTTCCTTGCTCAGGCAAAACCAAAATTGGTGCACTTGTCAACTTCTCCTTCAATGTCTGAAAAGCTCGTTGACATCTATCATCCCAAATGAATGACACATCCTTCCTCATCAACTTAGTTAGGGGTAGGGTGATAGCATTGAAGACCTTAATTAACCTCTGATAGTAGCCTTCCAAACTTAGAAAACTATGCACTTTTGTCAGCATCTTTGTCTGCTCCCATTCTGTCATAGACTCTACCTTCTTAGGGTCTAGACGTACTCCTTCTACAACTATAATGTGCCCCAAGAAAGCTACCTCCCTCAACCAGAACTCACATTTGCTGAACTTAGCATAGAGCTAGTACTGTCGCAACATTATCAACACCTGACGCAGATGTTGTTCATGTTGCTGACTATCCCGACTATATATCAAAATGTCATCTATGAAGACAACCACAAACTGATCAAGGAACACTTAGAACACCCTGTTCATCAAATCCATGAATGTTGCTGGAGCATTGGTCAGCCCAAACGACATAACCACAAACTCATAGTGACCATACCTCATCCTAAAAGCTAACTTTGGTTTGTCATCTCCTTGGTCCTCAATTGATAATATCCTGATCTCATATCTATCTTTGAGAACACCACCGTGCCACATAGCTGATCGAACAGATCATCTATCCTTGGCAAAGGATACTTATTCTTTTTTGTGACCTTGTTCAATTGTCTATAATCTGTGCACAACCTCATAGACACATCCTTTTTCTTCACAAACAACACTAGAGAACCCCACGGTGACATACTCAACCTGATGACACCTTTGTCAAGTAGTTCTTGCAACTATCTCTTCAATTCTTCCATCTCTATTGGTGCCATCCTATACGGTGTCTAAGCTATGGGTTGCATACCAAGAACTATATTGATCTCAAAATCAATCTCATGGGGTGGGGGAACACCTGAAAACTCTTCAGGAAACACATCATCGAACTCCCTAACCGCCGACACTTCCTGGATACTAGGACTCCTCACCTTTGTATCCACCATGTGTGCCAGAAGTTCCTCGCAACCTTGTCTTAGAAGATTCCTCACTGCCATAGCTGATACAAGACATGTCGAGAGAATCTTCCTATCTCCTTGGAAGATCCACGTCTCACTACCATCCAAAAACATTGCTTGCATGGAACTACAATCCAAGACTACTCTATACTTCTCCAGGGTATCCATTTCAAGGATCACATCGAATCCATGCATATCAAGTGGTATGAGATCCACTTAAATGTTGTGTCCTGAAAAAGAGAGAACACAGGAAGGACACACATAACACTATAGAACTAACCAATTGTGTTTCTAGCAACTAGCTACTCTTCCTATGACTAACAGGCAAAGAGCAACTACTAAGTACTTCACATGTGATAAAGAGTGTGTAGCACCCTGGGTCAACCAAAACAAATATAAAGTAAGAAGAAGACAAATTAGAATGAAATAACTCCATCTGACCTGTCACCACTCGCAGGTTGACCATCGCCTCTGGATGACTCATGGCATAGAATCTAGTCATTGCTTGTTGTCATCCCCATTCTCTACTTCCTTGAGCAGATGATCCAGCTTGGGACACTTGGCCACATCCTCATCCTCCTGCATTGCTATTGCTCTTCTATCTCTGTTAATCCTACTAGCTATGCCTCGATTGCTGGGTCACTTCGTCATCCCTCATTGGTCACTCCCACTTCAGATGTCCTACCTATCCACACTTGTGATAGGCTCGAGTCTCAATCTGTGGCTTAGATGGCCCTGTCACTGATGTTGATGAAACACTCTGGGCTCCTAAGGGTAGAAAACTACAACCTCTGCCCTTACTTGGTGACCACTGTGTTGAATTACTAAACCTCTACGACGCTGGCGGTGTAGAAAACCTCGTCTTCTTGAAGTCACCTGACGACTACCCTTGAAACTATGCAGACTACTTCTTGGTACTCACCACTATCTTTTCCTTCACGGATCGTTCTATCATTCTAACGGACTCCACAAATGCAACAAACCTCACCCGATTCTCCAAAGCAGTAGCTAAGGTAGACAACTCATCATTCAACCCCTTCTCAAAATGATGAATCCTCTGGTCTCCTGTCACAGCCATATAAGGACAAAACCTCAACAACTCCATAAACCTTTCCTCATACTCATTGATCATCATGGACCCCTATCGAATCCTCTCAAACTGACTGATCTTCTCATCAAGATATGTTCGAGGAAAGTACTGACTTATGAACTCTCATCAGAACTCCTCCCAACCAACCACAACACCAGGTCTCTTCTCCTCCTCTATGGCCCACCAATGGCAGCCACTCCCCTTCAGGAAGTACACTGCATGCTTCACCTTATCCTCTTCAGGGATACTCAGGATCTTAAAGGCCTTCTCAAGCTCAGTAAACCACAGATCCACATCTTTCGGGGCAGCTGTTCCAGCATACTCAACCACACCAAATGGTGAAGCCGGCCGAAAGTCTTCCTAGTACCCACATATTCAGCATTGGGAACAGGTGCCCTAGGCTGAGGTGCATGCATCCTATCCTCCATATGATTCATCGTTGCCATAAATTGCCTAAAAAGGGATTGAAAGGTAGGGTTTTCTATCATGGCAGTGTCAACCTAGGGGACTTCAGGCACCCGAACTTTATGTGCCTAGTTTCTTACATCACATGCTGGTGTAGCAAAACTACTCTCGACAACATGTTCTTCGTGTTCTCCAGAGATCTTTCAGCTTTACTTCTTCTTCTGCATAAGCATAAGTGACTATAAGACAGACTGGAGGACACTAGAACAGACAGAAACCCTAGTCCTAGGTCCCTGTAGACTCAATGAACCTAAGGCTCAACCAAGTTGTGATGCCCCATGCCATACAAAGTGAGATTACTCAAAACAAGGCTGTGGAAGAGAGGTTAACAAGCTTATTAACAGAAAACACTATGAATTAAAACCTTTTTCATAAAATATCCATATAGAAAGAACCTTTACACATGAGTCCTTTCATGCCTCAAAGCATTCACGAGGCATGCTGTCAACCTGTAATGAAAGCACTATTACAGAACATATATATATATGATTCCATCATATCTGATATACAAAGGGCACATAAAGATAACACATTCGCAAAACATCTGCAAAACATTCCCAATGACTCGAGCGTATAGGGATGCCTCTTAGACTCTAATAATAAAAGACATCCAACAACTCCCCAACCTTATCAGCTATTGCTCCTCTGGCTATCGCTCAACCTCCTCTACACAATCTCTACCTCTTCGTGCTCGTCCACCTAAAAAGGGTGTGGGAAATCCACAGGGTGAGATTCCAAATCTCAGTGGGAGATATAACTCACCACCATCTCTATTATTATCACAGATAAGATAAACTGAGCAGCAGTATAGATACAACTAAGATGAAGCAGGTAATGATTATTAACAGGAAGGGCAATTACTGTTGAATTATGAAACATCTTAGTAATTTAAAAGGAATATGAAGAACATGTATATTTTCTATCAAGAGCATTATATAAAGATCAAGCAAGGCCTCAACCAATGTTTTCATATTTGATCCTATGCAATTATACTGCACGATAGATTATGTGTTTCATTATGCCCCTAGGATTTGAGTCATACCACCCAAATCCAACCGACCACTTGATAATTTGAAATTGGTGCCACACAAGGTCTAATGGAAGAGCTAGAACCCACAACCTCATCCCCTCGGTCAGTACGAGGACATTGGTAGTGACATCATTAGTCAGACTGCTATAAGTGACTTATAGTCCAATTGTACATATCTAGTCTGCCTTGGTATAGGTCACAATGCTAGTGAGTTCTGACCACAACCACACTCTTTACTAAGATATGATTGCAGCCATTCCTGTATCTCAAATTGGGCTACAACTGCAGTTGTACTCATTATTGGGTTATGACCACAACCAATCCCATTCATATACATTCAGGACACAAGGAGATACCTCAACTTGCACCCCACATATTCAACAATATGCACTCCAAGTTAAACTCATTTCACCATTTAGCAAGTGCTAACACTGAATGGATCTATGGCACAGGGCAAACTACACTATTAGATTTCACTTGATTAATTAGATCAATTAAAACATCTTTAAGCATCAATCAAGTTACAAAGTATAACCTCTAAATAAGATCTACATAAACAGTGCAAAACTCATTACCGGAGCAAATTGAAACATAGTGGGTGGGTTCTCATCACATCATCACTTTATTCCTATTATTCCTTATATGTCAATCTCAAGGACCAATGTCCAATACAAGGATCAATGCCCATCACAAGGACCAATGCCCATCACAAGGACCAATGTCCATCAAATCATAACCTCCATAGCTCATACCCGGCTATGTACATCAATTAGTATCACATGCATGGTTAGAAGCTGATAACAAGAAGGAAAAGCAACATCACCTCATAAAACTCATGCTATACATTTACATCATACATCTTACATCATAGAAATTAGGATTTCACTTCTCCCGATTAGGGTTTACAAGGTTGGATCCCCAACCACCCTTAGGTTTTCACTTTCCTCATTATTATGAGATGTATTATGAGACATAGAAGCATGTTTCTCATTATCATTATAAAACATGTTATGTGGTATAGGAACATAACCCTTACATCATATGTACAACTACTCCATATGATCTCATATCATCACTATGAGACCCTAACATCAACATGGTATGTTTCAACTACCATCACAAGATGTCAATGAGGGTTTACACCTATGGTATCAGTTAACCCTAAATGTATCGGACCACCACACAAAGGTTGGGTATCAACCACCATACTAAGGTAGGGTATCGACCACCATAATAAGGTAAATAATCAGTTTATCATCACTAGGTATCGTTCTATCATCACTTGGTATCAAGCACCACAAAATATATCAGTTTATCATCACTAGGTATCGGTCTATCATCACTTGGTCTTGGGCACCACAAAAGATATCGGTTTAGAGGTTCATGAGAAATTGTATCGGCCATACAATCTCATAGGGTATCAGCGTAAGTATCCCTTTAGAATTGACCACCTTCACCATCATGGGATATCAGCCATACGAACAACTAGGGTATCATCCTAAAGTATCACCAAGGGATATCGGCCACTAGGTTATCGGCCACTGGGGTATCCACAACTAGGGTTTAGAGTAGTATCAGTTGAACCTCAAGGGAGATGTCTCCCTCTTCAACTCTATGTGTATCATGTTGCATATCTATCGAATTATATGTATATTGGATTAGGTTTACCCATGTCATCTTCCATACTCAACTAAAAGCATGGAGATTCACCACCCCTCCTCACTAGTCATCACTAGATCATAACAAACCCCATCATGGTAGGTATAATGGTTGACATTGCATATCGGTTTAGCATATCATATTGGTTAGCATGTCATATCAGTTTAGTCATCTTCTACCTCAAGATGACAATACTAACAAGGAAAAGGAAAGTTCATCTCATGGAAACAACTTAGCAAGGTTCCATTCTAAAAAATAGAACGTAAGGCTACCCAAAATAACTAATAATAAGAAAAGAATAATGGTCTAAGGACAACTATCAGGGTAACAAGTATAAAGGTGATAATAATAAGGAGAGTTTAGAGTTATATAACCCACCTCAAGGGTCACCACCAAGCTCTAAGATCCAAGGTTAAGCTCCAAGCTCATGAATACAAGGTAGAGGAAGGAGATCCTCCAAACACAACACCTCCAAGAAGGAAGATAGAACTGAGGTTAACAGAAAGCAAAAGAGAGGAAAGAAGATTCCATGGTCGAGAAGAAGAAAGAAGAAGAAAAAGAAAGCTAGAAAATCATGGCTTACCAAGGAAGAAGATGAAAGAGAGCACCACAAGCTTTTGGCTCGCCCACCAATGTCCAAGGGAGAGTGCTCTTCAATCTCAAGGTCGGCCACCAAGGAGAGAAAGAAAGGATCACTAAAAGGGTTCTCTTGCATGGGAGGAGAGGGGTATATATACATGGCTGATGAGAGAGAGAGAGCAAGGGGAAGGTGTCACCACCTTAGAACCCTATAAGACACATGTCCAAGAATAAAGGCCACATGTAACACCATGCAACAAGGTGATAGGGTCTATGTCTTGCCCACTTGGTCACTAAGGAAGGTGAAGGTCGATACACTCATCCATTCCCTTCACAAACTGATAGGGATGAAACCCTAGGTCACAAACCTATATGGAACTCCTCTAGAGTCACCACAAACCGATATGGTGATACTCAAGATACCACCAAACCTATAGGATGTCCCTCAAGACACCCTCAACTAATACCAAGCCTCCTCAAGGCAACCCCAAACCGATACATGGTCTCACCAAGGCTCTCAAGCCTGAGATAACATTCTTATGAACAAAGCACACCCCAAACATGTACCCAAAACATCACCAAGGATGTCACCAGTCAAACAAGGCTAAAGCAAGGCACCCAACACCTCCTCTCTCCTCTAAATTATGCCAAGAGAGAGAAGAAACACTCTAGAGGTGGAAAATTTTGCACATCAACCCCTATTCTGAGTGAATTGCAAGTTTGCATCAAACCTCTTCACAAAACACAAGAATCAAGAAAAAAGCTCAAACAAGGAACTCAAACCTCCAACATGCCCTAATTACATCTCAGGTGATTAGAGCAAGGGGCTAAGCATCACACTTAAGCAAAACAAATAAGGTTAGCCCAAAATGTGGGTCAGGGTCCTTACACTAACCCCAAAGTAAATGAGATAGTTTTATTCTTCTTTCCAATGGAAAGAAATTGCACTTACTTTCCATGTGACTTGACCAAAATGGGACCCACTTTTTTCTAGTCGAAGCAACAAAAATGTGAAATCCTATTTTAGGATCTTCTGCTTGTATGCCGCATCCCCCCCCCCTTTTTCCATCTTGGTAGACCAAATTTTCCACATTGTGGATACTATCTCTCATACCAAGTCTTCCAAATTTCAAGAAATGGATATTGTGTGGCTGTGGCTAATGGCAATGTTTCACAAAAGGTTACCTCACCCTAGGATCAACATAAAATAGTGGTCAAGGTAGAGGTGCATATGACATCATAGTTGGAAGCAAGAAGCATGGCTCTCTGGTGGCTATAGAGGATGGGACCCAAAATGATGTGCCTCTCTACCCTCTCCCCAATCTCAGGGAGTTCTATGATTTCCTCTCATTCTCCCATGCATGTTCCTCACTCCAATGTCAATAGGTTTTGCCTTTGTCTCTGCCTTCACTTATGTGCTGAAGACTACTACTCTATGCTCACACAAATTGAAGTTTGATGTTGACAAACATATGGAACTTGTGTAAGACATATCTTAAGGATAAAAGGGAGGACTTTGATGTGAAGGCAAATGGCTTTCCTTTCATTGTAAAGTTGGGATATCTTTTTACTCCTCTCATTTGAATTTATGAAATATAACATGTTTGAAGTTCGGACATAGGTGATAGTGTACAAAGTGAATCTAGTGACAATTGTTCATTGTGTTGTGGGTTCAACCCACTAGGAAAAAGGAACTAAATTAGCAATTCCTTGGTGGGGCTGTTGCAGTAGACTTGTAGGGCATTCAATGGGGTAAGTGTTCCTTTTTGACTAATTTGTTAATGATGTTTGGTGTTGGAGTTTTTATAATGTATACATATAAATCTCTCATGAAACCATTCAATGAGCATAATAAGGCAACCATACAAATATGAACTCTTCTAACAATAATCATGTTCTTATGTTTCTAACCTTGTTGTAGTCAACTTGACATCATTTTCTACATGCTTTTCTTCACAGTTTGAAAGATTTTGCCTTAGTTTTTCATGTATCATGCATTAATTCTATATGCCATTTAACTTATTATCATACAAACTAGATTACTACCTCTTGACATCAACAATGTGAATATCAAATACCTTGACTTCTATTGTATACCTTGGAACTTGCCATCCAAATATGTGACATATCTAATATGACATGCTAGTGAAGGAAAGTTTCATCCAAAAACAAAGAAAACAAACATCAAATTTTCTTCAAAAAGATATATTACACAGATCTCTTAACTACTCATATCACCTCCTTTTTCACCTCATCCATCACTAATCATACTTCATAGTTTTTTACCACTTCTATATATGGAGTATATGTCCACTTCCACTTGGTCTCACCTATTATTTATTCACTACCGCTTCAAATTCCTTCTCTTCCTTTCCATTTGAATTAGATGCCATATAGAAACTATCAAGCACTTCTAATGGTTTTATCATTTCTTTTCCACTTTTTTGTAATAACCTTACCTACTGTCAAACTTATTATCTTATTTGTTTACTTTACTCTATATAAGAATAATTATTTTTGGTAGTTGGCAGGATTCCATTGACCATTTTGAGTTAATATCTAATTGGTTTCCAAGAGTGCTAGTCAACTTAACCTTTATTTCAACTTGACAAGTCATCTATTATCCATTGTATTCTATTTTACTATAAAAAGAAGTATAATGTGGTAAAAGGATTGGGTTAACATGGAATCTTAAAATAAGCACAACGATTTCTATATATATTTGGTGGGTATCAAACAACCCCTATATTTGTTCGATGATGTACTTGTCCAACCAACACTCCCCATATTTGGTGGTTATAGTTTTCTAAGCAACAACCCATACACTAAATTTAGGGTTATACTTGTCCAAATAGAATCATGTCTACTTTTTGGTTCTATGGCCCAGTGAACAACTGCCAACAAACAAAAAATTACTTGCTCGTTATACTTATCTAAGGCTCCTATTGCTTTGGTGTAAGTCATGAGTTCCGTGGAACTCATTTTTCGAGAACTCTAGTTCAATTTTGGGAACTTAAGTTCCATTCACTTTCATGTGATTGGTTTGATGTAAGTGTAAATATGGAAATCATTAAAAATACTATTATTTCTTAGTGTGTAATATAAATAAATAAAGATCGCAAAGACATAAAAAATAATGATATCTATAAAAAAACCATAATCATCTGAAATTATAATAACTTCAAAAGTGGTTATGGTGCATATGTTGCTCCTTTAAAAGTATTTTGCTATGGTAAATTTATAATCTTAATAAAAATATTATGATTAAATCACATCACAATATTTTAATTTCACTTTGTGTATACAAAGTATTGTAATAATACCTACATTTTATGTGCTTGTTAATATAAATTTTGGTTCATCACAATTTAACACACTGTGGAATATTAACTTTACATTTTTTATGAAATTTTTACTATATTATTCTTGCATGGTTATAGTTAATTATTATTTTTCACATCATACTGTTTAAGCATGAAGAATAAAAATATGTTAGGTAAATCACATTGTTTTTCATACGGTGCAGTGTATTTCTTTTTTTATGATGTTTATAATTTTTGTTTTGTAAACTACATTAACAATGGTGGTTATAATGTAAAACATTTACATAGTGATATTATAATGTATAATATTTTGTTATATTATTTTATAGTTTTAACAATGAACTATATCCACACCGCTAATATTTTTAATCATAGATATTTTACATGTGTCACTTATGATGAATGAAAATATAATTGTATAAGAAATGTTGTTAGTTGTCTCAGAACTTGTTTTCTGCTCTTTTTAAGAGGGAACTCAAAGACTGTGTTTTGTATGTAAGTCTGTAACTCACTGGAAATCACGGAACTTAAGTTCCAACAATTACTTTAAACCAATCATGAAAAACTACTTAAGAAATTCCAGTTCATAAGTTTTTCAGACCAGTCACGACAAACCAATTAGAGCCTAAAAATAGTCCTTAGATTTACTTATTGCTTGTATTTTTTAGGTTGTATTGGCTTGGGTGAACAACTTAGAGGAAGGGGAACATGTGTTATGAGAGATGGGATTGATCTGGATTCTTGACATATGAAAAATCTATTGTTGGTGTGTAAAAGGTAGTGCAAGAAGGTGGTATAGGACTTGGTGGTGAAGGGGAACATATGGTATTTGGGTTTGTCACTGATGTTGGGCTTGTAGGATGGATGTCAACAGCTTGAAGTCTTGGCTGATGGAGGTGATGTTTTTGCTATATCTGTATGATGAAATAGAATACTTGGTGGCTACTAGCTTCATGTACAGCGGTTCTCTCTGAATACATGAATATAAGATCAACTATGCATGTTTATATGTAAATACTATACAAGTTGTTCTAAACCATGCATATACAACATTTTATTGCCTTTTTTGTTTGTTTATAATTATAAAATATAAAATGTGTTGTAATTATAATAAAAACAAATATGATAGCATTTGATTTTAGGAACTTGGGTGGTTATGTTTCCTATTAGAAAGTAGTCTATGTATTTATATTACATTCCAACCACATACTTGAATCAATATCATACAATCATAATAAATTTATTTACAAGTATCAGAGAAGTTGGTTTCAGAAATGTTTCTTTTTTATTTGACATGCTGCATATACTTAGGTCATGCTGCAACACCATCTTATGCACTTTCTTCCAACTCTAAATTACTTTCTTGGACATGACATATGTTTTGTTTGATCATTATACTTGTCCAAACAGCAGCCCACATATGTAAACAATGACTCACATATTTGTGATTCGTTGGGCATAATATTTATTTTGTATGGATTATTCTTCGAAAAGAGTTTAATAATGCATATTTGTAATCAATAATAACATAGATACTCCATGAAGTAGACAAGAAAATACCAAAAATAGCATCCACGGTTAAAGTATTAGAGTCAAAGTATTTGAATTAAAATCACAAGAAATGACAACAACACTGCAAAGGTAATACTTGACAAAAAAAATTTATATCAATTTTCACTAGCATTGGACAAGGAAATGCTTGGAAACATACATAATATAGAAAATGATACGAGAATTATATAATTAGTCAATATATTCATAAAATGGATGAATAAAAGTAAATACTTAATAAGCTATATGACAAAGTTCCTCATTGAAGTAGCATATTCCTAGATTATTGTGTAATAAATTATGTGTCAAGATCGTTGGATATATTTATTTGCCACTGCAAAAATTATTGAGATATGTGCCCTCAGATTAGGATGCGTATCATGTTTTACAATTTCTTTCACATAAATACATTTTCCAAAGATGCAATTGCAAAAAGAGAAAAAAACACTGTCAACATCGAAAGATGACAAATAAAATATTAGAACAACATGCAATTGTTACTCACATGTGACATTTTGCAATTATGAACTTTCCACTATTTATTGTTGTTAGGACGATGATGCCTTTCCTTGGTTAGAATAAATGTTTTAAAAACATACCTAAAAGAAAAAAAATCTGATGTGAACAAAAAGAAACTTAGTGCAATGAAATTGAAAAGAGGCAACAAACATCCAATGAAAAAAAATTAAGAAACAAATCAATTAACATAATTGAAAAGAAATAATACAATAGACATTTTCATCAAAGACAAAATAGATAACATATATATGAAAAAATAGTAATATATGAATACAATCTGAAAAACAAAATAAGAAAACACAGGTAGAATAATGTAAATACTAAACAAATGGAGACGATGTTCCTCTATGACAGGTGTGCTAACCAACACCCTTGTTTTTAGAAGATGTCTTATGGATGGGATTGTAATTGGGAATCAAACTAGATTTATTTTGTGATTTGGTAATAAATTCAGCGATGTGAATGAAATATGATGTTTGGCAATGTCGTTGTGACATTGGACTAATGATATTTGTAAGTGAATTTTTACTCCAAAATTTAGGTAGGACCCAGACTAGATGAATCTTGATCTGAAGTGGATTTCACAATCCACTATGAGTTAGTTTTCTTCTGTTCTAACTTTGGTGTGACATAAGATTCTAACTAGCACCAAACTAAATTTTCAAACAATATTTGATCTACATCCATATTACACAATTCTAGTTATAGGACTATAGAAACTCAACTTTCATTATTCATGGTCTACCATATTCATATTAAATTCAAAATATCAGTCCATCATATCTTGAAATCCTAAATATGGATAACATAAACCTAATCTTGCATATTTTCTATACCTAATGGAGTTTCTAGAACATTAGACCCTATTCAAAAGTTTTTCAAATTGGAAAAATATTGGGATTGATCCTTATTGAATACAATCCTAATTATACATATGACACCATTTCTACTTTATTCAAATCAACTACCAATTCATCCAGTAATTTCTTTTGGGATGAAATTTGGACATGTGTTGTATTATGGATCCACAACTCATAATGGTTATCGACAAGATAATGACAAAAGTTATAATTTCTAAATATTTTGATAGGAGAAATAAAAAATTTAGGTTAATACTTATAGTGTTTGATGTGGTTAGTTGGAAAAGGGAGCCTCACATATACTTCTTTGTTGGGGATAGTAAAACGCATCAGCACTTACATGTTTTTCTACCACATTCTTGGGATAAAAGAATGCCATTTAACTAGTTTAGTGTGCATGCAATGGACAATAATTGTCTATGGTTCTCAAAATTGTGCATGCAACACACAACGGTATTTTTAGGTTCCCAAAATATGCATATAATGTACAACAACATTTGGTGGGTCCAAATGTGAAATACACATAAATATGAATGCAAAAAATTATAACAACAATGAAAAATGCGTAGTACTTTGAAATATTAGGTATTGTATATATTAAAAGTGAGTATTGAAACTATGCATATTGAATATAGGCATTGTAACATTTAAAAAGATTATTACATACCAATACAATGAGTGCTACAAATAAAATTGGTGTTTCAAAACAATAGATTTTTATATGGTTTGAAAAATAATACTATGTTCATGAGAAAATACTGCATTTTGAAAAATAGTAGCATGCACCGATATACATTTTTTATTTTCAAAGTATGAGTATAGTCAAATAATGGTACTATGTAAACAATACACATTTCTAAATCTCTTATCCATTACATCTATCTCTCCAACTATCCCCAATAAGTCCAATCTGTCACTTATCACTTCTCTATTAATTCTATCTTTAAATACCCCACACTACACTCATTATCTCTTTAATTAGTTTTCCCTATACATACTTAACCAACCACCTATTGATGTCAATCATGTTTCTTTTGTAAGTGAAGTCCATTGACATACCCCTTGTTTCAAGATTGTCTAACTGGAGTAAGATTGAAATAACACAAGCGTGGTCAATTGGTCTTTGATTTGGTTATAGACAGCCAACATCTTGTAATTACTAGGACTGTAAATGGGTAGTGTATTGTAAACACTTATCCATACCCTTACCTGCGTTATAGTTGCAGGTAATGGGTAGGGTAATTACCCTTTTCCTACAAACCCTGACCCTACCATTACCTACAATTGTTTACCCTTGGGGTGAAGGGCTAGGGTGATGGGTGAAAGGGGTAAATCAACATAAAGATAGATATAGATAATTCTCAACATCAATTTCATATGATATTGGTTACATCAAATACAAAACAAACTAACTTAAAATAGTAATATGTTATTGATAACACCAAAATTTAGGTGTGAACTCTAAGTAATTAACTACAGTTTTGTGCCTATAATAGCCTTGGCATGAACAAATAAGTCTAGATACTTATATTTTTGTAATTTATCTCTATTTGAAGATATAGTTGTTCAAGTAGAAAATTTGAGACTTGCAGGCATAATAGAGACATAAACTCTCCATATTTCTAGTATAAAGATTAGAATGATCAACCAATATGACCTAATGAAACTGGTCCCATTCAGCCAAAATGGTCCAAACATGGCCCTAGGAATAACACACATCCATCATCTTCATCAACTAAATCCTCCCAAGTTAAGAACCTAGTTTAGTGAAATTGGACCCAGTTTGAATTGGAGTTTAATCAACCTCCTTAAACATATGAAAAACTATGAATTTGAAGAGGTGGACCATCAAATGATGAACCTTGACCGATGTAGTTCATTGATGGATCTACCCATGGACAATTTCATGGCCTTCATATCCACCTATCATTTCACAATGGATGGTAAAAAATTAGGGTCGGTTCATCAATCAACCCTCAGCTCACTAGATGTGTCACCTACCAAGCCATTGATGGAAGCCAACTAATGGTGACCAATGGTGGCCACTAATGGAACCAACTAATGGATCCACCAACCAAAAACTTTACTAACCAATGAAGATTAATGATCGATGGTCTAACACCACAAAATTGACCCTGGTTCATCCATGTCGGGACAATTTTATTCCTTCACATATTCGACTATCATTCAAAAGTGGTCTGGATATGTCCAAACTAGATTGGGTTCTCCCCACATACACTAATATCATCTACCACTGTAAATACCCCTCATTGGTAACTCGGGAAAGGGAAACTTTTGGTTCCCATGCATCCATCTTACAGCTCTTAGGCCTGAGAGGGCTAAGGATATCGCTCTATGTCCATTCCCATTGGTTTGAGTCTACTCCTATCAGGAGTGGGACCAGAGTGGAGATTCACTCTCTACTAAAATCAAATAAGAGCCATCATCCATAATAAACATGTATACATTTTTCACAATTGGATTAATAACTTTTATTTGATCTTTCATATATGGTTATCATAAAGATCGAAGTATGGAACCAAAATAATAAACCACGACTATATTAAACTTTACAAGATTACATAATAATCTCCCATAAAGGGGCTTACATGAAGGAAACAACTCCAAGATCTAAGAAAAGGGATATCAAATCCATTACTAAGTCTATCTCCCCAAAGTCAGCTCCACTAAACTAGATCCATGTCATCAGGTCATGTCCACCATGTTCTTTCACCTAAGGGATTAGAAAAATACTCCACAAGAGAAGAAAGATGGAATCAAAACAAAAATGTCAGTATGAGCATATTAATAACAATTGAGAAACCATAGGAAAAAGGACCAAAAATATAACAAGGTTTCCCTCCCAATTGAAAAGTACCATCCAAGTGGATATAAAAATGATATGAATTTCAATAAGATGGTAATCATCAGTTACACTTGCCACTAAAAAAATAAGATGTGCCATAAAAGCACACATACATCATTTAGGGAACATAACCCATCAATAATAATCAACCTGCATGAAAATGAGCTAATCATAACACTAGTGTAAATATGAAGTTAGTGGCAGTTAGGTCACATAACCCAAAATGTGATAGAGAATGACACATAACCAAACTCTCATGGCATACAAGCTGGGGTATGGGGCATACAATCTGCCATCTCAATATATATAAGTGTAAGAGGACTAAAATCTCAGTGAATGGTAGGAGAACTAGAACCTAAATGACTAAAAGTATCACATAGGGGAATAAAATCTTAGGGGAATAACACCAAAGAAAAAAAGTATTATATTAATCTAGGTCTAGTGAATCAACACGCATACACTCAATGTAGAGGTAAGTGAAGTATGGTCACAAATTATATTTGATGAGATTTCTATCACAAAAGTGGATAATATGAAACATACATAGTTCATATATGCAATTTAGATCCATCATAAGACCACAAAAGTTATCTCTTGAAAATTTGGATTTCATGTAGCTCAATTTCTCAAATTAGGGTTATCACATATAATGAGATGAACAAGATATAGATCAGAGTCCAACAATCACTTTCAAAAGAATAAGAAAATGATAAGCACATAACTACTCAAATGTGTCAACTCTTAGAGGAGAGAGAAATGAATAGGTAATATGTCCAAAGGACCAAGATAGAGAAAAGTTATGTCAATTGATCAATATGATTATGGAGATGCAAAATATATCAAGAGAGATAAGAATTAGGCTAATTGCCTAATATAACTCATATGGGATGCAACAAACATCAATACATAGAAAATTAAGTTAATAGCTCAACATAACTCATAAGAGATGCAACATACGATAGAAAAATAATAAATTTATCAATAGGATCAAGGAGATGTAACATACCTCAGATCGAGTATTCATATGTTCAAATTCAACCCTAGGTCTAGGACAGGGTCTTCAAAACACTTATTCGATATATATGTAGAATTAGGGTTAATTTCTCATTAATTACATAAACCCTGAAAATTACCTTTTCATTACTGAATTAGGTAATCAATCATGTGATCTTTATTTCACTGAGCTCATATAATATTTTACTCTATTTTTCTAACTTATAGGTTATTAGTTATGAATTATAGAAAATCTCTCCAATTAGGAAAATCCATAAAATTACATATCTTTAATATTGGACTTAAGTGATGAAACTAGTACCAAAGGATGTAGAAAAATCATATGATTCCAAAACATATTGTCTTATATTTTTATGACATATAAATTAATTATTATGAATATATATATATATATATAATTTTTCAAATAAGACAATTAGCAAAAGATAGATGTACCTTCACATTAGACAATAAACCATATATGTGTGATAGGGTAAATAAGATAATTACCCAGGAGTGAAGTTGTGCAGTTGGAAACCAAATAGATGGGCTAATACATAGAATTGTCCATAGTAGCATGACAGAAAAGTAATGAATTCAAGGGCAAATCAATAAAATGGCTAACATTGATCTTCCTCATCACTCAAACATGTGAGAAATGTAGACCTATACATATCCAGATTTGTTGTTATAACATGGATTTTTCACATGTATTTATAAAATAGATTTCAATGCAAATATTGATTTAACAAGAACAAATTAGAAAGCTTGGTATTTTATATGTCTTGATTGAAAGTTTGGGTTTAAGAATGAAAATTCCCCATATGGAATGAATTTCGAGTATTTTTTGGTTTTTAATAATCCATTTATAAATATTAAGGGAAGAAAGAGTGGAAAATCCAATAATAAAGGGATTACTAAAAGTAATGGACAATTGCTATTTTAAATATGAAATTGTGTGGAAATATCTAGAAAAGAAAAGTCAAAGACAATTAGTAGTTCTGTACGGCCTCATTTTGAACTCGATAGGAAAACACATTAAAAATAGGATTGTTTGCCAAGTTGGTTGAGAGAAAGGAATTAATTTATACCTTAAATATTTCAAATAAAAGGAAGACTTAGAGGAAAAGAAAAGTGTTATTAACTTTTGTATATTAGCCCCAAATCTTTCCCACATCGAGATTTAAGTGTTAAAAACTTCCCATTAAAATTTCAGATCAGTTGGTTAAAAGGAGAGAGATATGAATTAATCTAGTTTTCTTAAAGTGGAAGCATTCATTCATTAATACAATTAAATGTCACAATTTAAACAGAAAAGGAAACCAAGAACCCACCCCTTTAATGTTCACATGACCTATTGAACGTTGGATTGAGATCTGAGGACGCACATGTCGTCATCCACCTCCGGTCAGAATAGGAAATAGAAATAGTTTGGTTCCTTCTTTTTCTCATCTTTCTCTCTCTTTGATTCATGTGCACTCCTAGAAACTCTCCCATTAAGATTAGGAGATAATTCAAAACAAGGTAATCCCTTATTTGGTTGCCTTTGGTAAGAAATTATAGCTTTCCACAATACTCATACTGCTCATCAGCCAACCATCCATAACCCGGGTTTGTTTAAGGGGTAACAACCCCCTACTAGACTACAAACCTCTTCACAAGGCTCTATGAGACCCAACACAATTATCCCTCCTCTCAATTCCATTGCTAACCCTCTCCTCTCTCCTTCACTTCTGATCTGAGCAACACAGTGATCTACTCCCATCGTTCTTCTTGATCTGACTGCCTCTGAGAAATTAAAGGCCATAGACGAGTCTGACAAGGCGTGACAGAGAGGACGATACCCTCACTTTATGCTTAAGAGGATGATAGCTCAAAGTCAACATGCATGTTGACTCACCCAAGTCTGCTCCTTTAGCAGTAGAGGTTAAAGATGAACCTCAACAAAAGGTTCATGTTGCCCTCGACGCTTATGTGGATATGTAAAGGGCATACTCATCTTTTCTACCCCCTTTCTCGCATTCTCTCACCCTATCCATGTGGTGTGGGTTGCTTACATGGAGAGGGTCAATTTTCTCCACTGTGGCATGCGGCTCGCGAGCTTTGCTCAGTCATACGCTGAGATGGTGGGTTATAATTGGCCCAAAGTAAATTATTTTGTAAAAACCCCAGAAAATAAATGGTACATCCAAATATAACATATATGTATACGATTTTGATCAAAAAAATCCAAGGAATATAATGAGATTGGTTCCATGACCTAATTATGTCTCAGATTTCAAAAGTACATAAAGGTTCTAACTTCAATGTGATTTCATGTGAAAACCCTAATTTCATAATATAAATGACATTGATGAAATGGATGACCATAACTTGATTAATTGGACTTAATGAGTAAAGTTTAACCTTTTTGGATTAAAGAACATCTTTGTTCTAATTTGAGATGAATAGTTTATATGATATCAAAAATAGTGTTTCCCTAGTTAAAATGCATTGAAATATGGTAATTAGGGTTTGGGAAGCCTAACCTTAATGAAATCCAAATTTGACCTGAAAACCCTAACTCAGAACCCAATTCAGTCTTAATGATAGTTTGTGAATATAATAGTAATACTTGGGTGTTTTGCATTAATTTCAGGGTGATTGCTTTATTAGTTTCACTTGGTCATATTTACGTGGACATTAAGTCATCTCTATGAAAGGTATGGGGTTATGCCTATGACTACTCACCTTATCAACTTCTGTGCTTCCCAAGGTTTCTCAATTGGATTGCAATTAAAATTCTTGATTGTTTCTTTACTTCCTACATTATATAAAGTCACTATCACTATCATCTTATATAAATGTAACATGCTTAAACTCTGAATATGTATCTTTGGTGAGTTAAAGTGCATGGGGTGAAAGAAGTCATTATGGGAATGACTGGTGATAAATACTGAAAAGGAAGATCACCATAGACCAAGCCCAGAAAGGAAGGTCGATGCATGAAACAAAACTCGAGTGAGGGAAGGTTATGAAAGTCCACTATAGGAATCAAACCCTTAAGAGAGGATTCCCCATAAAGAGACTCCCCTAAAGAGAGGGCACACCACAAATAATGGAAGGATAAGGGTAGAGAGGTTAAAACAAGAAAATGCATGCTCAATTTGTAATGTTAATTGTTGGTATAGCTGATTATGTTGTTACACATACATGAATATATTTTGTTTCCTCTGCATACTCAATATATCTTTATATATTGACCGCATTTTTGTTTCATGCCGTACTAGGTTAAAGTGCAATTAATGATTAAGATGGACATCCATAGAATAAGACACCAAAAGAAAAGATCTAAAATTATTATGGAGGATTTCGATAGTTAGATTTAATTCTTGTTGCAAACAATGGTTTCCTATTCCATATAATTCCCGTGAGGAGATTTTATCTTCATATTGCTACCAAACTCCTTTCCATTCAGTGATTTTTTTATTATTATTGGTTAATTGCTAAACCTTGATCCTCTAAATAAGATAATGAACCTTTCCCTCTCAGTCCACCTTAATTGGGGATAATAGGGGGAGGGGGTGGTTACATTTGGTATTAGAGCATAGATTTACCAATTAGCCAATAATTATTAAAATTTAAAGAGTTCCATAGATCCCAAGGGAATTATTAGGCTATTTTCCAAAGATGATGGTGTCTAGAAGGGATCACGACCCCAGGAGCTGGCAAGACTTTCCTCCATACTGTCAGTCGGCTTACAAGGATTCCTGGGCTACCGTGAATCCTACTTGGCCAAAGCCGGAGGATTTTTTCTAAAATAAAATACCTCTAGGTTTTATTCTAATCTAAATCCATCCCTTCTCTACCCCCTACTTCCTTTACAAACCCCTAGGAACGTGATAACTGCTTCCCCTAACCTTCTAAGAATTAGGGCTATGAACATTAGGGCCGAGGCATCTTCCGCCAAATCATAAAATGCATGTAATCTAGATGTCATGAACATAAATTTAAGATGCTTTAAATGCTATAAACATAAAATTAAGACTAGTTTATTTATGTGAAACTACATGGCCCACACCAGGACCACCTCAATCCCCGATGACACACCCAAGGACTATCTAGAGGGGAGGCCCTCCCACGGGAAAAGGATGTCCTTAGAGAAGAGGAGGAGGTCCATGGAGGGTGAATCCTCCAAAAAGAAAATGAGGTCAATTGAGGCCTATGGTTAGAGAGGTCATGAGCATGAGGTTGTCCCCTTTAGCATCCCAAACCCCAAAGATAGTCCTGACCCTAAAAGTGAACCCATGATGAAAGATGAACCCACGGGTGAAGGTAACCCCAGATCTAGTGGCCCGGGCCCTTTTGGACAAGTGGTGATCCAAACTTCTGAGATGCTTTATAGTGAGCAGAAGAAGAAGCTCACTAAGGCTATCAGTGCTCTAGCCCTCAAGGATGTCAACAAAAATGAGAATGGTGAACCCTTACCTGTCCTTCCTCATCTTGGAACCACCATCCTTGACTTCATCAAGCGAACATTGAGAAGTTCTAAGGTAAGGATAAGACAGAAGTTGTTGACAAGTCAGATGTCTAGCTCCTAGTTGTGGAGAATGGGTTCCACATCCTAGATGTACAACCCAACAAGAAGGTCCTTTTTTCTACCCACCATCCGAATGGAGCTGCAAAGTCATGGTGGGAAAATTAAATTCTAGGCCGAAACTTGACTAAGGATCCTAATGTCTAGGTAGATTTCAACACCATGTTCTACACAAGATTCATTCCCAGCTCTACCAAGTAGGGAAAGGAGAAGAAATTCATGCTCCTTTATCAGGGAAACATGTCATTGGCAGACTATGCTCAGAAATTTTGCCTTCTTGAACGCTTTGCCTATATGCCAACAGAGGAAAGGTGAGTGGAACACTTCTTTGAATGTTTGTATCCTCTATTGAAGCCCCATGTGATGGCTAGCAGACCTCCAAACTTCAACGAGGCTATCAACTTTTCTTAGACATGAAAAAGATTATCTTTCCTACTCAGAACCCGCCCAAGGAATATCTAGGGTTCACTGAAGGCATTTCTGCCCCAAGAAATGGAAACAAATAACTACAAGGTTGAAATAATGGAAATGGTAAAAATGGAGGGAAAGGAAAGCCCTGTCATGAGAGCCAACACCCTAATTGTCATACTTGCGGGAAGAAGTACCCTCGAAGATGCCACCATGAAAATAAGGTGTTATATCATTGGAAACAAGAAGGTCATATAAGTTCCAACTTTCCTCTCCCTAACCCTTAAGGTTCGGGCCCAATGGTGGCTCTACTAATGGCTATAGCACCCCAAGGAGTAGCCCCAATGTCTAGAGAGCATCTACATGGTTGAGTCTTCACCATTGATAATGAGGAAGCTTAGGTTACCAACTGACTCATAGAAGGTAAATATCCTTAGAATCTCATTTTCTATCATGTACCATGAAATGCATAGTAGTATTGACTTTCATAAGTGCAATGTAGGACAACTTGATATAATGAGCCATAATGCTAAATTTTTATTCAACTATGGTTCTACTAATACTTTCATATTGATAAACCTCACAACTATAATTTGTTTGGAATTCAAGGACTTAGGCTATGTCTTGGAAGTCGCTACACCTAGTGATCATATCTTCTCCTCCCTTTTACAAATATTGGTCATTTATGTGAAATATATCAACAATGAACTCTCTAACGACCTTATCCTTCTTGATATGAATGACTTCTATGTCACTATAGGAATACATTATCTTTATAACTATAATCAAATATAGACTATAGGGAAAAGAAAATAAGGGTAGAGAAGCTAGGTCATGCACCCTTTACCATTAGAGGTAGGAAAGATTCCACTACTACCTGTATGTGTCAACTGTGAAAGAAGAACAGATGTTAGCTAAAGGTTATCTAGTGCTCCTATTTGTAGTGACTATCCAGAATAGAAGGTGCATCCCTCATAGGAAATAGAGGTAGTCAGGGACTATGTTGATTTGTTCCTAGATGATTTTCCATGCATACCTCCGAAGAGAGAAGTGGAGTTCTCAATAGATTTAGCTCTCAGCACAAACTCAATTTCCAAGACACTGTATAGGATAGCTCCACCAAATTGCTTTGGTTAAAGAAGAAATTGCATGAACTACTAGACAAGGGCTTCATCCAACCTAACACATCCCCATGGGGAGCACCAGTCCTCTTTGTAAAGAATAAGGATGGATCACTCAACATGTGCATAGGCTACCCAATGATAAATTAGGATACCATTAAGAATAAGTATCCCCTACCCTGCATAGATGACTTGTTTGACCAGCTCAAAACTACTTGAGTTTTCTCAAAGATCAACCTGAGATCTGGATACCACCAGTTGTGAGTTAAGAGTGACGATATCCCAAAACCCACTTTGTGAACCCGCTATGGTCACTATGAGTTTTTAGTTATGCCTTTTGGGTTGTCCAATGCTCCAGGTAGGTTCATGAACATCATGAATAGTGTGTTCCAACCCTTCCTTGACACCTTTGTCATAGTGTTCATAGATGACATCTTAGTTTACTCTGATGACCTATAACAACATCGTGAGAACCTATCTAAGGTCCTTGATATCTTGATAAAGCAGAATTTTATGGGAAATTCTTGAAATGTGAGTTTTGGATAGATCGAGTTTTGTTCCTTGGGTACATTATATCTGGAGGAACCATATAGGTGGACCTTGCCAAAGTAGTGGCCATTTGAGAATGGCCAACACTGAAGAACATGTTTAAAATTTGTAGTTTCCTGGGATTGGTGAGGTATTACTAGTGATTCATCAAGGATTTGTCAAAAACTACTTTTCCCCTAAAAAAACTCACTTGAAAGGATGAGAAGTTCAATTGGCACAATTTGTGTGAAGCACAATTCCAGGAGTTAAAGGAAAATCTTACCTCATCCCTCATTCTGACCATTCCCTCGTATAATGATGGTTTCACCATCTTCAACTACTCATCAAAGATGGGCTTAGGATGCATGTTAGAACAAAACAAGCATGTGGTCGCCTTTACTTTCAGGAAGCTCAAGCCTAATGAGTTGAACTACCCGACCCATATTCAGAACTTGTGGCAATTGTCTATACCTTCAAAATTTGGTGACATTATCTATATGGGGCTACCTTTGACATCTTCACCGAACATAAGAGCTTGAGATACATGTTGACTCAAAAAGATCTAAACTTGCAATAATGATGTTGGATGGAATACCTAAAATATTTCAACTTCACCATAGCCTACCAACCTAGTAAGGTGAAGGTGGTAGCCGATGCCCTATGTAGAAAACATCTCAGTTGTGCAATTCGTTTGGTTAACTAATGGAAAAGACTAGAAGAGTTTTCTTGATGGATTCCACAACCTTTGGCAAATATGATCTGTTTGTCCAATATTCAAATCAAGCCTGACCTATTGACTGAGCTTGTAGCATCCCAATTAGCTAGTCCAAGATTAGAAAAGATGAAGGTTTTGATAGAGAAGCCTCAAACACACCTCTCGGTGGGTGTGGATGGTGGAATCCAATATAAACGTCATATTTGGGTCCTAAGGATTCACCTTTGAAGGCTCACATCCTGCAAGAGGCTCATGGATTGAAGTACATTGGACACCCCAATAATATTAAGATGTTAAAGGATCTACAGTGGTAGTTTTGGTGGTCAGGAATGAAGAGAGACAACTTCTTATGTGTCTAGTTGTCTGACATGCCAGATGGTGAAGGTTGAGCACCAGTGACCCAATGGGTTACTAAAATCTATTGATATTCCTGAGTGGAAATGGGACCAAATCAGCATGAATATTGTGGTGGGTCTTCTCGAGACAAGAAAAGGTCATGATGTAATATGGGTCATGGTAGACCGCCTAACCAAGTCAGCCCACTTCCTTGCCCTAAAGATCACTGCCATGGTGTTAGACTTAGTTGAGATTTACAATAGCGAGACAGTCTATTTGCATGGTGTTTCGAGTTCAGTTATCTCTTATCGTGACCCTAAGTTCACCTAAAAGTTGTCGAAACAACTTTAAGAGGAACTCGGTACAAGCTTGAAATTCAGTGCAACTTATCACCTCAGATTGATGGAAAGATGCAAAGAACGATCCATACCCTAGAAGATTTGTTAAGAGCATGTGTGTTAGATTGGGGTGGATCATGGGAAAAATACCTATCCTTAGTTGAGTTTTCCTACAACAATAGTAGCCAAGCAATATGGGATGCCTCCATATGAATCTCTTTGTGGGAGGTTGTGTCGGTCACTGCTTCATTGGGATAATGTCAGTGAGAGGACCTTGGTTAGGTTAGAGTAACTCAAATTATATGTTGACAAGGTTGATTTGATCAAGCAGAGGCTAAAGATAGTCCATGATCAACAAAAGTCGCATGTTGATGCAAAGAGGAAAGATTTGCACTTTACTGTAGGTGATCACATGTTTTTGAAAATTCTCGACCCCTCCGAGATATAGATAAACCTAAAGGCAATCTGAGTCCCTGATATGTGGGTCTATTCAAGGTTCTAGAATGAATTGGAGAGGCCTCTTATTGTCTAGATTTACTTCCAGAGTACAATATGATGCATGATGTGTCCATGTGTCCAATCTGAAGCGCTATGTGAAGGATCCAACCCTAGTGTTGAACATTGAACCTATATAACTCCAAGGGAGATTGTCATACCCTGAGTCACCTGTGAGGGTAATAGACTCCAAGGTGAAAGAGCTCAGGAATAAAAATATTGAGATATTAAAGGTTTTTTGGAAGAACCATGGTGAGGATGAAGCCACATGGGAGCTATAGACAGACATGGAAAAGTCTCATCCCAAACTTTTTGGATGACTAGTCAAATTTTGAGGACAAAATTATTATAAGAGGGAAAGGTTGTTATAGTGTGGATTTTTTACATGTATGTATGCAATAGATTTGAATACAAATATTTATTTGATGAGGACATATTAGAAAGCTTGGTATTTTATATGTCTTGTTTGAAAGTTTCGGTTTGAGAATGCAAATTCTCCATTTGGAATTAGTTTTGTGTGTTTTATTGGTTTTATTAATCCATTAATAAATATTGACTAAAGAGAGAGTGAAAAATCCAATAATAAATGGATTACTAAAGGTAATTGTCAATTGGTATTTTAAATAAGAAATTTTGTGGAAATTTCTAGAAAAGATAAGTTGAAGGCAACTAGTAATTTATTTCAGCCTTATTTTGCACTCAATAAGAAAATACATCAAAAATAAGATTGTTTGCCAAGTTGGGTCAGAGAAAGGAATTAGTTGGTACCTTAAATAATTCAAATAAAAGGAAGAGTGAGGGGAAAATAAAAATGTTACTAACTTTTGTATCTTTGCCCCAGGTCTTTTCCACACCAATATTTAAGTGTTAAAAACTTCCCTTTAAAATGTGAGATCAATCGGTTAAAAGGGGAGAGAGACATGAATTAATATAGTTTTCCTAAAGTGGAAGAATTAATTGATTAATACATGTAAATGTCATGATTTAATCAGAAAAGGAAACCAAGACCCAACCCCTTTAGTATTCACGTGACCTATTGACCATGGGTTCGAGATCCAACGATGCACACATCGTCATCCAATTCCAATCAAAATGGGGAACATAAATAGTTTAGTTCCTTCTTGTTTCTCTATTTTCTCTCTCTCTCTAATTTATGTGCACTCCTAGAAAGTCTCCCATTTAGATTAGGAGATAATTTTGAACAAGGTAATCCCTGGTTTGGTTTCCTTTGGTAATCAATTATAGCTTTCCCCATTTCTCAGACTTCTCCTCGGCCAACCCTCCATAACCCAGGGCTATATAAGGGGTAGCAACCCCCTATGAGACTATGAACCTCTTTGCAAGACTCTATGAGACCCAACACAATGATCCCTCCTCATATTCCATTGCTAACCCTATCCCCTCTCCCTCTCTTTTGATCTGAGCAACATAGTGATCTACTCCCATCGTTCTTCTTACTCTGACCGCCTCCGGGCAATGAAGTCCATAGCCGAGTCTAGAGAGGTGCGATGGGGAGGATGGTACCTTCAGTTGCCACTCAGGAGCATTCAAACTTAGAATCAACATGCATGTTGACTCGACCAAGTCTACTCGCAAAGAAGTAGAGGTTCAAAACGAACCTCAGTGAAAGGTCCACATTGCCCTTGAAGCTTCTGTGGAGAGGTAAAGATCATAATCATCTTTTTCTCCCCCTTTATGGCATTCTCTCTCTCTAGACATGCGGTGGGGGCCGTTGGCATGGCGGCCCACAGCGTGTGTGCTTTGCTCAATTAGCCTCCAAGGTGGCAGGTTGTAATTGGCCCAACATGAACTATTTTGTAAGAACCCTAAAAATATATGGTACATCCAAATATAACATATAAATATATGATCTTCATAAGAAAAATCCAAGGAATCCAATGAAATTGGTTCCATGACCTAATTCTGTCTCAAATTTCAAAAGCTCATAAAGATGATAACTTTAATGTAATTTCATATGTGAAAACCCTAATTTCATAAGATTAATGAAATTGATGACCATAACTTGATTAATTGGACTTAATGAGTAAATTCTAACCTTTTTGGATAAAAAGAGAATCTTCAATCTAATTTGAGATTAAGAATTCATGTGATATCAAAATTAGGGTTTCCTAAGTAAAAAAACATTCAAATATGGTAAAAGGGTTAGGAAGCCTAACTCTAATGGAACCCTAATTTGACCCAAAACCTTAACTCAGAACCCAAGCCAGTATTAATGATAGTTTGTGAACATAATAGTAATACTTGGGTGCTATGCATTAATTTTAGGGTGATTGCTTTATTGGTTGCACCTCCTCATATTTACTTGGACATTAAGTCATATCTAAGAAAGGTATGTGGTTACGCCTATGACTACTCACCTTATCGACTTCCGTTCTTCCCAAAGTTCCCCTATTGGATTGCAAATAAATGCTTGATTGTTTATTTACTTTCTACAATCTATAAAGTCACTATCAGTATCATCTCATATAAATGTAAAATTCTCAAACCCTGAATATGTATCTCTAGAGAGTTAAAGAGCATGGGGAGAAAGAAGTCATTATGGGAATGATTGGTGATATAGCTCAGAAAGGAAGACCAGCACAGGCAATGCCCGAAAAGGAAGGCATGTGTATGAAACCAAGCTTGGGTGAGGGAAGGTTACGAAAGTCCAATGTAGGGACAAAACACTAAAGAGAGTGTTCCTCATAAAGAGGCTCCCTTAAAAAGAGGGAACACCACAGAGAATGAAAGGATAAGGTTTGAGAGGTTCAAACAAGAAAATGCATGTTAAATTTTGTAATGATAATTGTTTCTATGGAGGGTTATGTTGTTACACCGACATGTGTATATTTTGTTTCCCCCTCATACTTTGTATATGTTGATATACTTACTATGTTTTTGTTGTTGGTATGTATGCCCTGAGAGCCAATCATGGGATGATTGGTGGGATACATTAATATTAATTTGATAAACATCAAAGGCAAGCTTCCAATTCTTTCTGGTTCAGTCATATGAGATAGTGATAGAACAGATTGAATGTCTAGAGAATGACAGTACTCAATGACGTATGCCTTCAGGTTTAGGACCTAAACGATGAGATCATACGGATGCTAAGAGTTTGTACATTCTTGTTATGTCCCTAGTCAGATGTCATTCTGGAAGGTAGATAGACAGCAATGACACACAAGACTAGATTGTGGTGTTAGTTGATGACAGAATCTCACTAGTCATGATATAGAGATATCAAACCAAACACATAGGTACTTGTTAGAGAACAAGTGTACCGGACAGACCCACCATGAGTTTGACACATGGAACCATGACATGGTAGTCACAGTCAGTACTCACAGTGATGGTGGTGAGTATGATTCTTTGACCTGAAATCACTACACTCAACACATGTTGTTGGGCACACTTTGACATCATCAAACACAATCTTGAAACATGGGTTGTTATAAAGGTGATGATTGGGTGGGTTTGACACATGGGGCTTTTGAGGGGTGAGTGATAGATGTGGGATTTGTCCCTCCTGAGGGAGTTTGATATCCAAGGCCACTTGATGAGTAGGATTGAAAAGGCATGCCCACACATGTGTGAATCAATATGTGATATTGATGTCATACATATCTCTTCCAATCTGCTCTGAGATCAAGAAAGTGAATGAACGTTGACAGGATGACAGTTCCATGCCTCGAGTTCATTTGGGATATTAGTGACAAAGGAATTATACATTCACTGTAACACCATTCACGGATTGTAGGATTGAAAGTTGTTCTCCAACTTTCTATTTCACTTGGGTAGCACTTATGTGTGACTAGGCACTGCTCTTTGCTTGTGAAGTCATAAGTGTTATGGACTTTCACTGCCAACGTGAAATGGACATGCAGGGTCACACACATAGGATTTAACCTGGAAGAGGATTTTTGTTCACAAATAATGTTTAGATTGATTACTAAAGGAGTTTAGTAGTTCAATTAAACACACAATTAATTGATACCTCAAAATCATAGTGTTCAAGGTGTTGGACTGATTGATTAGAGTATCGAATTGATTGAAACCACAATTGACTGATTCTGTAGAATCTGCACTCCCAACCGATCGGCTCATGAGATGAACCGATCGGCTCAGCTTGGTGAACCGATGGGCTCAAGTTGTGAGTCGATTGGCTCATGGACAGGGTGAATGATTGCTTCAAGTGTTGAAACGATCAGTTCAACTGTTGCAACTGAGCAAGTTGGGAAAGTCAGATTGGTGAGAATTTTCCTTTCGTTTCACTTGCCCAATTTGATTGGGAAAAGGATTGGTATTTGATACCAATTAGAAATAAAAGAGGGAAAGTCGATTGGGAACTGATCAGGACCACAAACCGATCGGTTCAGAAAGTGAACTGACCGTTTCATGGGTCCCAACTGATCGGTTGAGTGTCAACCAACCGGCTCAGGTCCCCAACCGACCGTTTCAGTTGTGAAACGATCGGTTCAGGTTGCGAGTTGGTTGTTTTTGTGGAAAATCTCGAACCCTTCTACTCCTACTTTTAGTCCCGCATTGGCCGGGATGGAGAACCATGTCCCATGACCCTCCTATATATATAAGGGTATTGGGGGCTTTTCAAAGTACAACTCAATGCAAACCAGTTGCTCTGCAAAGTTTTCGTTCTCTCTGGTTTTGGTAACTGAGAGAGCCCGAGCAAGTGCTACCTGATAAGGGAGGCACAACAAGGGAAAGACAACTGCAGTTGCGACTGGTAGCAGGAGAGTGTGTTGGTGACTAGTACGCTGATAGGAGGGTGCGACTCCTTCCAATTCCTTGTGGGACAAGGAGATTGGAGTTCTAGGTGGTCCGTGTGGACTACTTCAGAGGGGGGAGGTTTCTGCCGCTCAGAGGACAACTGTCAATCCCGACAGTCCCAGTGAGACCAGGAGTCGACAGTCCCGGTGCGAGCTGCATAGACACCGTCCAAGACCGAAGGTGAAGACCGCGCAAGGCGCGAGGTATTGTCGCCGAGCAAGCCTCGGGACAAGGTATGATTCCACAAACCATCCTTTCCTATTGTATAGACGTTGACGCGTTTCTTTGTTCCGGGTTTGGGGGAGAAAAATTTTGTTTCTGCTACCTTATCTGCCTCCCCTAAAACCCAAAAGTGGTATCAGAGCCACGTCAACTGCTCTATACTTTAGGGATTATCGATATGATCGATTTTGGTTTGTCGCCTTTATTTATTGCATACGATGCGAATAAAATTGGCTTTATGCATGTCCAATCCTAAATCCACAAATCCCAATTTACATATATGATATGTATTATTAATGCACTCGATACGCGTCGCCCTTAAATGAGTTTTGTGGTGGATGTATAGCATGGTTATGGCCAATAAACCCTATCTGTGTATGGTTGTATGTGGTTGCTTGCATCTCGGTCTGCGCACCGATCTTCCTTCTCCTTTTCCTGATGTAACTCGAAATAATTCGAGATTTCTTTCCTACCTTTGCTCCCCTCGAATGTAACTCGAGGTTTCTCTTTTTACAATGTAAAATAGGATAGATTTTATTTCCTGTTATGTCAAAGAATGGAGGACATCGAGACGATAGCTGAAACGACCAGTTCAAGGAGTGAACCGATCGGTTGATGTTCTAGACGATCGGTTCAATGAGTGAGCCGATCGGTTGATGACTGGTTTGAGGAGCGAGACGAGTGGGTGGAGGCCATGAAGAGATGCACGACGACTAGGTGAACCGATTGGTTGGAGGAGCCAACCGATCGGATGGTGGCACCCAGCCGAACGGCCTGATGGCGAGCCGATCAGTCATGTGATGAGTTGATCAAACCCATAAAGGCAAAGCACATAGTTCATATTAACAAGGTTGCATGTGATGTAGACCTAGATGACCGTGATTACTCTTGGCTTGAGGAATCACATTAGGATGGCCATAATCATCGCTTTTATCGGTTTGCATGTTTTCTGTGGGATATAGCATGTATATGATATGTACTATGTATTGTGCTGATTGGATATGTATATGTATATAAAAAAACCAAATCCCTCATTAAATATTAAGTTTTATATGCCTTCCAAATGTGACACACGTGAAAAGCTTGATCGACCAAGTGTGGGCACGCCTAGCGTGGTGCACCGTCTATCTCGTGGAAGCGTGAAGGATGAATGTGTGGGTCTGCCCTAGCAGGGTGCATATTCATCATGTTTGCTTTGGGTCGGACTTAACAAGGTGACCTAGATAGGATCTAGCACCTTGAGGCATGGAGATGATCATGGTAAGGAGTTGCATGTGACATCTTATCAAGAGTTGCATATGATGAAATTGGCAAGAGTTGCCTACCTGAGAGATCTATGTTGTGGGTGACAGCCCTAGCTGGTCCATGACTTAGAGGATTTCAAGATCTTGCCCACTAGAAGGTTGTACGCTGTAATCTTCCAAATTGATGGTGAGGGCTATCAATTTGAAGTAAAATAGTGAGAGCGATAATTAATTAAAGACCTAATTATATCGTCAAACTTTCAAATCAATCAAATAAGTCAAAAATGAGTTTTTGGACTAAAATTGCATATTTCCTTTTATAGCACAAATGGCAACAAACAACAATCACTTTTCCTTGCGATTGGTCCTTGAAAAGGACAAGCTAAATGGGACAAACTTCCACGACTGGTATAGGACATTGAGAATTGTTCTCACTCAAGAACGAAAGCTCTATGTCCTGGATACTCCAATTCCAAAGGAACCCGCTCCTAATGCACCAAAGGCAGAAAGGGATGCTTACAAGAAGGATTCTGATGATGCTATTGATGCAAAGTGCTTGATGTTGTGCTCTATGAACCACGAGTTACAAAGACAACATGAGAACATGGGTGTGATTGAGATGATTCAGCATCTTAGAAACATGTATGAAGATCAAGCACGGCAAGAGAGATAAAATGTCTCAAGGGCATTGTTCAAGTGCGTCATGATAGAAGGAGATCCAGTTGGTCCTCACACACTCAAGATGATTGGGTATGTGGAGAACCTGACAAGACTGGGATTTCCACTGAGCCAAGAGTTTGCTACTGACGTGATACTGCAATCATTGCCAGAATCTTACAGTCAGTTTGTGATGAACTACAACATGAACAACTTGGATAGGCCACTGTCAGAGTTGTTGGGCATGTTGAGGACAGCCCAGATACATATGAAGAAGGACAAGCCTAAGTCTGTGATGGTGATCATGAGCAAGAAAGGCAAGTCCAAGCGCAAGGGCAAGGGCAAAGCTAAGAAAGGTTCTGATGCTAGCCAGGAGCCCAAGTCGTCTTTAGCTCTAAAGGCCAAGGGAGGCGTGACCAAGAAAGGAAATTGCCACCATTGTCAAAAGCCAGGACATTGGAAAAGGAATTGTCCTCTCTATCTGGAAGAACAAAAGAAGAAGGATGCGACAGACGTCTCTACTTAAAGGTGTCATGAAAGTAAACTTGTAACACTTTTTGAGGTATATGATACCAATATGTAAAGTGTAAAGCACTCAAGAAATGGGGCAAGTGTTGCCGCCATAGATAGGAGTACTTTAGTTTATTTTCAGCCTAAAAGGCATGTAATACAGTTATGAACTGCTATTTCATATTTTCCAATAGATAGAAACACTTTATTTTTGCATATTGTATGACAATAATGGCAATCAATAAAGAGATGTTTCAATTTCTAAAGATATGATCTTTGTGGAAATGCCTTGTTTATCTTGTGGTATTTGATATGCATAAGATAAAATGATACCTAAAAGTTATATATAACTCAAACAATCAAATTAGCATCAATCATGAGAAATTCATTTCTAGTTTCCATGTGATGGATAAATCTAGACTCTTTTGGTTAGAGAACCAGTAAGAGACATGAATCTCTTGTACATGATTAATCAATCTTCACTAATGGTAGTGGGAGAATGATTATCCAATTAGGTATAATACATGTGATGTATTTACATACCTATTGGAGTAAATGCTAATACTTCAAAAGGTGTTTAGAGAAATACCAATATGAATATCTTGAAGTGTTCAAGATTATCTTAGATGAAGTGCAAATTTGGTAAAGTGTTAATTCTTGATGAGATCAATGAATGAAATACTTGGACCAAATGTTTGAGATCCTTATGAGTGATTATGATAGTGTATCATAGTGAACTCATGATTAAGGCATGGTGATGTCTAAATCAAGAAGGAATCATACTCTAAGGAGTTAGAATGATTATCAAATAACTGAATTCTTCTTAATAAAAGAATACCCCACACTAATAAAGGACATTGAGAATCACAAGGAGTTGTGAGTTCTTATATCCTTGACAGATACACCTCAATTATCTATATGATAAGTTGTTCATGTGATGAGTCAACTATCTAGATGAATATGAGGAACCGAATTTTGAGTTGTGGTTTATGACCATTACATCCTAAATGACATCCATGTGAACCATAAGGTATGACCTTAATGGTAGTACCCATTGGATGAAATACATAAGTGCAAATGAATCTTAAGTGTTAAGACACATGGATAACATTTTGAGAAGGATGATGCTTATTAACTGCAACTTAATGACTAAAGGCATTTGGCATATGGATACTAAAACAACATTCCTATGAGGAATAAAACAAGGATGTGTACGTGACACAACCTATAAGGTTTATGAATCCACTAATGCAAATGAAGTCTATAAGTTACAATAGACTAACCAATGTGATTGATTGAGTACAAGAAACTCATAATTGGATCTTTACTTTGATGATATAGTCAAAGGGTTTGACTGATATGTCAAAGATAAAGAAGGGATCTGTGATTTAGTGGGAGTGTGTTCACATTCCACATGTTGATGTGAAATGGAAATGTTCTAGAATGGAAATCCAAAAGTGGAAATTATCTTTAAGGAAGATGATATGTTTCCTATGTGATAGGAATAGAGATCTATAGAGATAGTTCTCAAAAAACCTCTTGACCTGAAAAGAGAAAGCATACATTGGCAATCTGTACTGAAGGGTTCAGTTAGCACAGATTCAGTGGGAGAAAACTTTTCCATGTTATATGGAGTTAGTATCCCAAGGCCAAGTGTCCAATTCTTATGAAGAATGGGAACACTAATAATAGATATGGATCTATCATGTATGTAATCATCCCGTTACCTTGCATGTATCAACATGGCAAGAATAAAATGCATTCATCATCTTGTATGTAGGACATGACAATATGATGTGCTCATCCTGATAACTCGTATGTGAGACATGACGAGTGGATGTCTGTCTACTTCCAGTAAGGGTTATTGGAATACCATGAGAACTTGATAAGTACTTGAGAAGTACGAGTTCTATGGAGATAAGGAAGAGTTCGATGTAAAGAGTTACATTGATGTGAACTTCTGAAAAGGACTGAAAATTAATCGCAAAATATATATGGGATATATAAAGTGAAAGTTTGTTGATAATTAGAAACGTTCCAATGAAGACATTTAAAAGGAAATGCCGAGTATCAGTGTGTTAGAGAATAGCAGTGGATACTATATGGATCTGGAAGTTCATGAGATGAACTTATAGATATTCCGCTCATTGATGACAAGTATGGAATCCTTGATCATGTAATGTGGCTAAAGGTTAGCAAAGGAATACTAGATCGCATATTACGGTAACTCCATCTCATACGTATGACGTACAGTGAAGAGATGTGAGACATGCAATTTATACTGACTTTGGCAAGGTGTTTCCATAACTCACTAGTTTGGCACTAGAGCACAGTAACATGTGGGACATGTTTGAAGATCACTATGAATATGATTCAAGGGTGATTGGCTCGTAGTGCAAGTGGGAGTCTGTTGGTATGTATGCCCTGAGAGCCAATCATGGGATGATTGGTGGGATACATTAACATCAAAGGCAAGCTTCCAATTCTTTCGGGTTCAGTCATATGAGATAGTGATGGAACAGATTGAATGTCTAGAGAATGACAGTACTCAATGACGTATGCCTTCAGGTTCAGGACCTGAACGATGAGATCATACAGATGCTAAGAGTTTATACATTCTTGTTATGTCCCTAGTCGGATGTCATTGTGGAAGGTAGATAGACAGCAATGACACACAATACTAGATTGTGGTGTTAGTTGATGACAAAATCTCATTAGTCATGATATAGAGATATCAAACCAAACACATAGGTACTTGTTAGAGAACAAGTGTACCGGACAGACCCACCATGAGTTTGACACATGGAACCATGACATGGTAGTCACAGTCAGTACTCACATTGATGGTGGTGAGTGTGATTCTTTGACCTAAAATCACTACACTCAACACATGTCGTTGGGCACACTTTGACATCATCAAACGCAGTCCTGAAACATGGGTTGTTATAAAGGTGATGATTGGGTGGCTTTGACACATGGGGCTTTTGAGGGGTGAGTGATAGATATGGGATTTGTCCCTCCTGAGGGAGTTTGATATCCAAGGCCACTTGATGAGTAGGATTGAAAAGGCGTGCACACACATGTGTGAATCAGTATGTGATATTGATGTCATACATATCTCTTCCAATCTGCTCTGAGATCAAGAAAGTGAATGAACGTTGACAGGATGACTATTCCATGCCTCGAGTTCATTCGGGATATCAGTGACAAAGGAATTATACATTCACTATAACACCATTCACAGATTGTAGGATTGAAAGTTGTTCTCCAACTTTCTATTTCACTTGGGTAGCATTGATGTGTGACTAGGCACCACTCTTTGCTTGTGAAGTCATAAGTGTTATGGACTTTCACTGCCAACGTGAAATGGACCTGCAGGGTCACACACATAGGATTTAACCTGGAAGAGGAGTTTTGTCCACAAATAATGTTTAGATTGATTACTAAAGGAGTTTAGTAGTTCAATTAAACACTCAATTAATTGATAGCTCAAAATCATAGTGTTCAAGGTGTTGGACTGATTGATTAGAGTATCGAATTGATTGAAACCACAATTGACTGATTCTGCACAATCTGCACTCCCAACCAATCGGCTCATGAGATGAACCGATCAGCTAAACTTGGTGAACCGATCGGCTCAAGTTGTGAGTTGATCAGCTCATGGACAGGGTGAACGATTGCTTCAAGTGTTGAAACGATCGGTTCAACTGTTGCAACCGAGCAAGTTGGGAAAGTCGGATTGGTGAGAATTTTCCTTTTGTTTCACTTGCCCAATTTGATTGGGAAAAGGATTGGTATTTGATACCAATTAGAAACAAAAGAGGAAAAGTCGGTCGGGAACTGATCAGGACCACAAACCGATCGGTTCAGAAAGTGAACCGACCGTTTCATGGGTCCCAACCGATCGGTTGAGTGTCAATCGATCGGCTTAGGTCCCCAACCGACCGTTTCAGTTGTGAAACGATCGGTTCACGTTGCGAGTTGGTTGTTTTTTGTGGAAAATCTCGAAGCCTTCTACTCCTGCTTTTAGTCCCGCATTGCCCAGGATGGAGAACCATGTCCAATGACCCTCCTATATATAGGGGTATTGGGGGCTTCTCAAAGTACAACTCAGTGCAAACCAGTTGCTCTGCAAAGTTGTCGTTCTCTCTGGTTTTGGTAACTGAGAGAGCCCGAGCAAGTGCTACCCGATAAGGGAGGCACAACAAGGGAAAGACAACTGCAGTTGCAACTGGTGGCAGGAGAGTGTGTTGGTGACTAGTATGCTGACAGGAGGGTGCGACTCCTTCCAATTCCTTGTGGGATAAGGAGATTGGAGTTCTAGGCGGTCCGTGTAGACTACTTCAGAGGTGGGAGGTTTCTGCCGCTCAGAGGACAACTGTCAATCCCGACAGTCCCGGTGAGACCAGGAGTCGACAGTCCCGGTGCGACCAAGAGCTGCACAGACACCGTCCAAGACTGGAGGTGAAGACCGCGCAAGGCACGAGGTATTGTCGCCGAGCAAGCCTCAGGATAAGGTATGATTTCACAAACCATCCTTTCCTATTGTATAGACGTTGACGTGTTTCCTTGTTCCGGGTTTGGGGGAGAAAAATTTTGTTTCCGCTGCTTTATCTGCCTCCCCTAAAACCCAACATTTGTTTCATGTAGTTTTAGGTTAAATTGTAATTTGTGATGAAGATGGACATACAAAGAAGAAGACACCAAAAGAAAAAAAAATCTAAAGTTATTATGGAGTATTTAGAGAGTTAGATTTATTTCCTATTGCAAACAATAGTTTCCTATTCCATGCAACTCCCTTGAGGAGATTTTATCTTCATATTGTTACTAAACTCTTTTCCATTCAATGAAAGTTTTAATTATTATTGATCGATTACTAAACCTTGATCTTGTAAATATGATAATGAACCTTTCCCTCTCTGTCAGCCTTAATTGGGGATAATAGGGGAAGGGGATCATTACATTTGGTATTAGAGCCCAGGTTTACCATTTAACGTTTAATACTTGTTAAATGTTAAAGAGTTTTGTAGATCCCAAAGAAATTATTAGGGTATTCTCTAAATATGATGGTGTCTAGAAGGGATCATGACTCTAGGGGCTGGAAAAAACTTTCCTTCACACTGCTAGTCAGCTTACCAGGACTCCCAAGCGATCGTGCATCCTTCCTAGCCAAAGTTGAAATATTTTGCCTGAAATAAAATACCTCTAGGTTTTCTTCTCATCTAAATTCATCTCTTCTTTATGCCCTACTTTCCTCACAAAACCCTAGGGACTCGATAACTGCTTCCTCTACCCTTATGAGAATTAGGGTTATCAACATTAGGGTTAAGGCATCCTCAAATCATAAAATGCATGTAATTAAGATTTCATAGACATAATTGTATGATGCTTTAAATGACGTAGACATAAAACAGAGACTAATTTATTTATGTGAAACAACATGGCTTGTACCAATACCATCGCCATCCCTGATGACACACATAGGGACTACCCAGAGGGGAGACCCTCTCACAGGATGAGGATTGCCTTAGAGAAAAGGAGGAGGTCCATGGAGGGTGGATCCTCCAAAAAACAAAAGAGGCCAGATGAGGCCTCTACTGAGAGAGGTCACGAGCATGAGGTTGTCCCCTTTGTCATCCCAAATCCTAAAGATGGCCATGACCCTAAAAGTGGACCCAAGATGGAACATGAATCCAGGGTTGAAGGTAATCCCAGATCTGGTGTCCCAGGCCCTGTTGGACAAGTGGTGATCCAAACTCTTGAGATGCTTTGGTTGGAGTAATAGAAGAAGCTCACTGAGGATAACAGTGCCCTATCCCTCAAGGACATCACCAGAGACGAGAACAGTGAACCCCTAGCTGTCCACCCTCATCTTGGAGCCACCATCCTTAACTTCACCAAGATGAACATATAGATGTTTTGGGGTGAGGATAAGACAAAAGTTGTTAAATGTGGATGCCTAACTGCTAGCTATGGAGAATGGCTTCCGCATCCTGGAGGTGCAACCCAACAAGAAGGTCCCTTTCACAGTCCACCTTCTGGAAGGAGCTTGTAACACCCCTCCAAGTATATACATGTCAGCGAAAGAAAACCCTATGTTGTCCATAATATGGGTCACTTGGCTTGGAGGAATGTCACAAGACATGATATACATAGTAACAAAATAAATGAAACACCATGATTTAAATCAAATTCTAGATTCATATAGTATTCTTTGAAAGAGAAAAGTAATAACATAAACCATCTGATCCTTGATTTAAAATCTAATACGTAAAAGGTAGAACAAATATATAACATAAATCTCCTTTGGAAAACTTGATACTGGATCTTCTAAGGTGTATATGGCACCCCACCAAGCTAAGTCTTGGAATCTTCTACTTTGAAGAACTCACTTCAAATTTCTTTTCTCCTTGATCTAGGGACACCTCATTCCATGACCATGAGAAACTAAAGACATACATCAGTAAGCAGCACTATACATGCTATAAGAACTAAAAAGTAAACATATATACTTGACTTGAGAGAAAATCTTGACATGTATTTGACTTTAGCATTATTGATTACATGAATCTTATAACATGAAGAATTGAGCAGTAAATATATGCATCTCTCTATGACTCCCACATAAGAGCACATGATTGCTAGGAAAGCTCATAATGCTAGGAAAGCCCATAATTGGCACAAATGCCCATGATTTGGCTATAAAAGCCCATAACAACCCCTTGAGGTCCATGATTATCTACGAAAGCCCATAACTAGCATGAATGCCCATAACGACCCCTTGAGGTCCATGATGGTGAAAGCATATAAAAATGATTCAATTCCAATAGTCTTAACATTAACATTACCGTGAACATGAATAAAATATTGAACTTAACATGATGGGATTTCTTCCTCTTGAAACTTGAACTTTAAATCCAATAATCATTAGTCATTAATCATAATCTCTAATCTTAATGAACATGATAATCATAAGACATGATATAGCAATCATCAAGAAATTTATATGATAACATGATTTAAGCATTGAACTTGAAATTGAAAGCATAACTCATAAACCACACATAGCAAACAATTCAACCAAGGTACTTATGTATAGTGGCATGACCCGCTTATCTAGATCAAAGTAGATCTTAACTTAGTTCTCTGATCTTGATGAAAATCCTAAGTTTCCCTGAAATGAACATGCTTTGTATTAATTATCACCTTAATCAACATCCTAAACCCTAATCACATCACCATATAACCATAATCCAAACTAGAGTTCTCTTTTAGACTGAACATAACTCTTATTTGAAACATGATAGAAATATTGCCATCAAATGTATATCCTAAATCACATATTATATAGCATCCATATACTGATATATCCAAATAAAGAAAAAATCATCTTATGTACTAAAATATGTATACATCATGTATTGAGAGTAAGCTTCAAACATAATAATATATACTAATATTACAGACTTAGTTGTACCATGGGAGTAAAATACAATTATAGTCATATACAAGACCAAATAGTCGTACATATCACATACTCTCTCATATAATCATCGATTATCATACCTAATGGCCACTTAAGTCCAAAAATCAAATACTAAAATAGTTATACATTATATTAGAAAAAAATTTAGAGACAGTATTAGCATTGCACAATAGGGTTCTGGTAAAAATATTAGGTCATTTTGTAATCAAATCATGCGTAAAATACCTAAAATACCCTCATTAATTTTTACATCAAAAAATGAAGTAAAGAACAAAATATGAAAGATCAATCTTTAGTGATCATATAAAAATATACTTATTGTAAAATATTCATGAATTTATAAAGTTGTTTGCTATTATTAATGCACAAAACATTCAAATCTTATATCTTTTAGTAATCAAGTTATAATAAATATTATCCATCAAATACACCCTTCTAATCTATTTTTACAAAATAGTGCACATCATAATATGTTCATAGCCACCTTGTTTGATATAATTTGAGCTTCCTATCTCAAGATATAAATTTTACAAGAATACCTCTTTGAAAGAATCATGGTCTGTCGATTTTGGATTTGACTATGTTGTGCGCACAACAACTTCAAAACTTGGTACCTCATGGATCCATACCTAGATCTGGATGGTTCAACCCACGAAACCCTTCACTCTTTCCTTTCTCCTATAGGGCACGATATGAGGGTTGTAATGCCCCTACTACAGCACAAAAATAGAGTGTAGCCATCCTGGGGTGCTCTACGGTAGTCGAGCCACGAACTTGTGGTCATTGTATACTAATGGTTCCCAATCATCATCTATCCCCCTTTCACATTATTTCATAGTGAACTCCTCCTCCCTTTTCATCCTCCTCTTCCCTATCCCTTCTCATTTCCATACTTCAGACCTGGCATTGTCATGGCCATCCTAGTCGGTGAGCCAATGCTAAAAAATCTGACTTTCTCACAACAAAACAAGAATCTTGATATCTCCAACCGAGATGATTCATCTAACTTGTTATGTTTCCCATGACTTCAGGGGATGAGAGAGAGGCCTCAACCTAACTCCTTGCACACCCGTCAGTCTCCATCATCTTCTTCCTCGTTTTCACCTTCTAATTCCTAGTTCTTTTTCCTAGGAAGAAACCCTAACAAATTTTGGCCTCCTCCAATGTTCTAACATGCGAGGCTTTTATATCCCCTCACCATTCTTGGTTTTCTTCAGATCCAACATGGATAATGATTAATTCATGGAAGAAAAAGGATTGTGAGTCCTCTATTTCCTTTGTGTTAAACCTACGCCCACCTATGAACTAGCATGTGCTCAACTGAGACAAGCCATGAACCAATGGTTCAATGCCCAATTCCTTGGCTCAAAGCCCAAAAGACTTAGCAAACCATGTTCCTTCAAGTTTCTCTTATAATTTCCATAGGCTATTAGTTAATTTCACATTGGTCCCAAAATTTTGTTCAACAAATCATATGCATATTATCTTCTTGTAGAAAAATCCTCAATGCCTAGTTCACTACCTAGACTACTCTAATATTGTGTGTGTGATTTCACATGTCTCATGATCTAGATCAACAAATTGAATCACAAAAATAACTCTAAATTTCACCAAAATTGTATCATCTTTTATATATGTCATGAAGAACATAAGATCGGTCCTAACATTCATCACTTAAGCATGTGAGAGCCTTATACAACAAAATTTCAAATATACCCTCGAGTATGGTACCTAATCTTTTAATAAATTGGTTGTTATTGAATGTCTATAAGAACCCTGGTCTCACCATATAAATAAAATATAGGTTTTTCTTGGTAGTACTTATATTCACGTAAATACTTAATAGAAATTTGGGGTGTGACAATACTACCCACCTTATAGGAATTTCTTCCCCAAAATTCCAATAGGCTACCCACCTTAGGGTTTCACATATTTTATGTGTATGGACTCCCAACAATTGTTATAAAGGGTCATAATACATTCAAGGTATGACCTTCTCATGTCCACCAGTCATGTGTAACATTATTACACATATACTAGTAATGAAGTTTGAGACCTAACTAACATCATCCTCATCTAACATTAAAATAAATATAGATTACCCCTATCATGAGGGGGCTACATTAGGGTTTTGTTATCACTTCAAAAACAAATAACTTATTTATGTCAATTTTCACCCCTTTGTATGCATGCTTAGACTTACAATGTATATGATTAGGTTTAGTTGACTATGTATCTCAAACTTTCAATCTCCACTCTTTTTTTTGTCACTTTTGGATACATGTCGGTCGGTCATATATTTAATGGTGACATGTTTATCACACTTATCTTAGCACCTCCTGCGTGCACATGTCCCATACCACATGCACTTGAAAGGACAAGACAAGCATGATTATGCACATAACATTCTCTCTACAAAACCCCATGAGTCTATGTCTCATACCACAAACACGTGGGAAAAAGAGAGATCATGCTATATACAATTCTAGAGTCAACATAAAAGTCCAAAACCATCTAGGAACATAACCCTAATACTTAATTGAACTTATGTCTCGTGTATGGACCTCTACTTTGGTTTCTAATATCTTTCACTTAATCCTCTTATGCCTAGGGTTAGAACATATGAATCTTATGGTTTCTTGGTGACTATCTACTTATTTTCTCTGATACTATATTGTAACGTCCCTCTAAGGATATACACGTTAGCATAAGCAAACCCTATGTTGTCCATAACATGGGTCACTTGGCTTGGACGAACATCACAAGACATGATATATATAGAAAAAGAATAAATGAAACACCATGCTTTAACTCATATTGTAGATTCATACATTGTTCTTTGAAAGAGAAAACTAATAACATAAACCATCTCATCCTTGATCTGAAATCTAATACATAAAAGGTAGGACAAATATATAGCATAAATATCCTTTGGAAAACTTGATATTGGATATTCTAAGGTGTGTATGGCACCCCACCAAGCTAAGTCACGGGAACTTCTACTTTGAAGCACTCGCTTAAAATTTCTTTGCTCCTTGATCTAGGTACATCTCGTTCTACAACCATGCGAAAACTGAGACATACATCAGTAAGTGGAACTATACATGTTATAAGAACTGGCAATTAAACATATATACTTGACTTCAGAGAAAATATTGACATGTATTTGACTTAAGCATTCTTGATTACATTAATCTTAAAACATGAAGAATTAAGAAGTAAATATATGCATCTCTCTATGATGCCCACTTAAGAGCACATGACTGTTAGGAAAGCCCATAATTGGCACAAATGCCCATGATTTGGCTATAAAACCCATAACAACCCCTTGAGGTCCATGATTGGCTATGAAAACCCATAACTGGCACGAATGCCCATAACGACCCCTTGAGGTCCATGATGGTGAGAGCATATAAAAACTAATTCAATTACAATTGTCTTAACATTAACATTACCATGAACATGAATAAAATATTGAACTTAACATGATGGGATTTCTCTCTCTTAAAACTTGAACTTTAAATCCATTAATCATTAATCATTAATCATAATCTCTAATCTTAATGGACATGATAATCATAAGACATATGATATAGCAATCATCAAGAAATTTATATCATGACATGATTGAAGCGTTGAACTTGAAATTTAAAGCATAATTCATAAATCATATATAGCAAAAAATTCAACCAAGGTACTTATGTATAGTGGCATGACCCTCTAACCTAAAGCAAAGTAGATCCTATCTTAGTTCTCTGATCTTGATGAAAATCCTAAGTTTCCTTGAAACGAACATGCTTTGTATTAATTTACACCTTAATCAACATCCTAAATCTTAATCCAATCACCATAGAACCATAACCCAAACTAGAGTTCTCTTTTAGACTAAACATAACTCTGATTTGAAACATGAAAAAAATCTTATCGTTGAATGAATATCCAAAATCATACATTATATAGAATCCAAATATTTATATATCCAATAAAGCAAAAATCATCTTATGTACTAAAATATGTATACATCATGTATTGAGAGTAAGCTTCAAACATAATAATATATACTAATATTACTGACTTAGTTGTACCATGGGAGGAATATACAATTGTAGTCATATACTAGAACAAATAGTCATACATATCACATACTCTCTCAAATAATCATCAATTATTTTACCTAATGGCCACTTAAGTCCAAAAATCAAATATGAAAATAGTTATGCGTAATATTAGACCAAAACTTTAGAGATCGTAATAGCATTACAAATTAGGGTTTTGGTAGAAATATCATGTCATTTTGTAAATAAATCCTGAGTGAAATACCCAAAATATCCTCATTAAGGTTTACATGAAAAGGTGAAGTAAATAACAAAATCAGAAATATCGAGATTTAGAATCACATTGATCATATCAAAATATACTTATTATAAAATATTCATGAATTTATAAATTTGTTTGCTATTTTTAATGCACAAAACATTGAAATCTCATATCTTTTCATTATCAAATTATAATAAATAATATCCATTCAATATACCCTTCTACTCTATTTTTACAAAATACTACACATCATTATCTATTCATAGGCACCTTATTTGATAAAATTTGAGTTTCCTATCTCAAGATACAAATTTTACAAGAACACTTCTTTCAAAGAATTCTGGACTGTTGATTTAGGATTTGACAGTGTTGTGCGCCCAATAGCTTCAAAGCTTGGCGCCTCACGGATCCTTACCTAGATCTGATGGTTCAAAGCCCACAAACCTGGCTGCCCTTTCCTTTCTCTTGTAGGGTGCGATATAGGGGTCATGATTCCCCTGCTACAACCTCAAAATAGAGTGTCGCTGCCCTGGGGCGCTCTGCGGCAGCTGAGTCATGAATCTGCTTGTAGTCTAGGTATACTAATGGTTCTTGATCATCCTATATCCCCCTTTCACATTATTTCCTAGTGCACTCCTTCTCCCCTTCATCCTCCTCTTCACTATCACTTCTCTTTTCTGTGCTTCAGACCTGGCGTCGTCATGGCCATCTTGGTCGGCGAGCCAATGCTCAAAGATCCAACTTTCTCACAACAACCCAAGAATCTTAATACCTTCAACTGAGATGATTCATCTAACCCACTTTGTTTTCCATGACTCCAGGGGATGATAGAGAGGCCTCAACCTGACTCCTTGTACAACCATCAATCTCCCTCATCTTCTTCCTCGTTTTCACCTTTTAATTCCTTGTTTTATTTTTCAGGGCAGAAACCCTAACAAATTTTGTCCTTCGCCAATGTTCTAACATGCGAGGATTTTATAGCCCCTCACCATTCTCGATTTTCTTTAGATCATACATGAATAATAACCGAGTCATGGAAAAATAGGGATTGCGAGTCCTCTATTTCCTTTGTGTCGAACCTACACCCACTTATGAACTGGAACGTGCTCAACTGAGCCAAGCCATGAACCAATAATTCAATGTCCAATTCCTTGGTTCAAAGCCCAAAAGACTTAGCAGACCATGTTCCTTCAAGTTTCTCTTATAATTTCCATAGGATATTCATTAATTTAACATTGGTCTCACAATTTGATCAACAAATCATATACATATTATGTTCTTGTAGAAAAATACTCACGACCTAGTTCACTACCTAGACTACTCTAATATTATGTGTGTGATTTCACTTGTCTCATGATCTAGATCAACAAATTTAATCACAAAAAAAACTCTAAATTTCACCCAAACTGTATCACCTTTTATATATGTCATCAAGAACATAAGATCGTTCCTAACATTCATCACTTAAGAATATGAGAGGCTTATACAACAAAATTTCAAATATATCCTCGAGTATGGTATCTAATCCCTAGATAAATCAGTTGTTATCTAATTTCTTTAAGAACCCTAGTCTCACCATATAAATAAAACCTAGGTTTTTCTTGGTATTACTTATATTCACATAAATACTTTATAGAAATTTGGGTTTTGAAAGAGCTGTGAGCTATGGTGGGAAAATTACATTGTAGGACAAGACCTGAATGAGGAGCCTATACCCTGGGTAGATTTTTGCACCATCTCATCTGCAAGATTCATTCCCAGCTCATCCAATAAGGGAAAGGAGAAGCAATTCATTTTCCTTTACCATGAAAACATGTCATTGGTAGAATATGCTCAAACATTCCGCCTCCTTGAATGCTTTGTGTATATGTTGACAATGGAAAGGCGAGTGGAAAACTTTATTGAACGCCTGCATCCTCTGTTGAAGTCTCATGTGATTCCTAGCAAACCTCCAAACTTCACCAAGGCCCTCAAATTCACCTTAGACACGGAAAAGATTGTCTTGTCTACTCAAAGCCCGCCTAAGGGATTTCTAGAGCTCACTAAATGCACTTCTACCCCAAGAAATGATAACAAAATGCCATAGGGTCGAAACAATGGCAAGGGTAGAAATAGAGGGAAAGGAAAGCTTTGTCATGAGATCTGACACCCTAGATGTCATACCTACAAGAAGAATAACCCTGAAAGATTCTGTGAAAAGAAGGTGTGCTATCATTGTCAACAAGGGCATATCAGGTCCAACTATCCTCTCCATGACCCTCGAGGTTCGGGCCCAGTGGCAGCCCAACTAGTGGTTGTAGCACCTAGGAAGCATCCCCAGTGGTTGGAGAGTGTCAAAGTGCCCATGTATTTGCCTTTGATAATGAGGAAGCGTAAGATAATGCTAATCAACTCATAGAAGGTAACTATCCTTAGAATCCTATTTTCTATCATTTACCGTGAAATGGATAATAGTTTTGACTCTCACAAGCACAATGTAGGAATTCTTGATATAATGGGCCATAATATTAAACCTTTATTTGACTCCGGTTCTATTAATACTTTGATCTCAAAAAATCTCAAAACCATGCATTTTTTGGACTTTAAGGACTTAGGATATGTCTTAGAAGTCACTACCCCTAGTGGTCATATCTTCTCATCCCTTTTAAAAAACACCAGTCATTCCTATGAAATATATGAACAATGAACTCCCTACTGAATTTATCCTTCTTGATATAAATGATTTTGAAGTCATTATAGGAATGGATTGGCTTTATAACTATAATGCAAAGATATGTTGTAGGGAAAAGAAAATATGGATAGAGAAGCCAGTTCATACACCCTTTACCATTAGAGGTAGGAAAAATTCCACTACAAACATGTATGTGTCAGCCGTGAAAGCAAAACAAATGGTAGCTAAAGGTTGTCTAGTGTTACTAGTTATAGTGACTGAGCCATAACAGAAGGTGAATACCTTAGAGGAAATAGAGGTATTTAGGGACTATGTTGATGTGTTCTCGGATGATTTGCATGGCGTACCTCCAGAGAGAGAAGTGTATTTCTAAAAAGACCTAGCTCCCACTACAAACCCAAATTTCCAGGGCACCATACAGGATGGCTCCTAACAAATTGCTTGAGTTAAAGAAGCAATTGTAGGAACTACTAGACAAGGGCTTCATCTGACCAAGCACATCCCCATGAGGAGCATCAATCCTCTTTGTAAAGAAGAAGGATGGATCTCTCTACATGTGCATAGACTACAAAATGATAAATCAGACTACCATTAAAAATATGTATCTCCTATCCCACATAGATGACATGTTTGACCAGTTCAAAACTACTCAAGTTTTTTCAAAGACTGACCTGAGATTTGGATACCACCATTTGCGGGTTAAGAGTGAAGATATCCCAAAAACCACTTTCTGAACCTACTCTGGTCACTATGAGTTTTTGGTTATGCCTTTTGGGTTTTCCAATGCTCCAAGTGTGTTCATTAACTTCATGAATAGTGTGCTCCATCCCTTCCTTAATACCCTTTGTCATAGTGTTCATAGATGACATCTTAGTTTACTTTGATGACCTAGAACAACAGTGTGAGCACCTATCTAAGGTCCTTGATATCCTGCAAAAGCAGGAGTTCTATGGGAAATTCTCATAATGTGAGTTTTGAATATACTGAGTTATGTTCCTTGGGTACATTATATTTGTAGGAACCATATCAGTGACCTTGCAAAAGTAGTGGTTGTTCAAGAATGGCTAGCACTGAAGAACACATCCAAAATTTGCATTTTACTGGGATTTGTCAGGTAGTAATGACGATTCATCAAGGATTTCTTGAGGATTGCTTTGCCCCTGACCAAACTCACTCAGAAGGATGATAAGTTTTTTTGGTCCAATCTATGTGAAGCACAATTCCAGGAATCAAATGAAAAGCTTACCTCAACCCCTATTTTGACCATACCCTCAGGTAATGATAGCTTCATCATCTTCATCGACGCATCAAATATGGGCTTAGGATGTGTGTTAGAGAAGAACAAGAATGTGGTCGCCTTTGCTTCTATACAACTCAAGCCCAATGAGTTGAATTACCCTACCAACAATGAGGAACTTGTGGCAATTGTCTATGCCTTGAAGATTTGGTGACGTTTCTGTATGGGGATACCTTTGACATCTTCACCAACAATAAGAGCTTGAGATACCTATTGAATTAGAAAGATTTGAACTTGTAATAATGATGTTGGATGTAATATCTAAAGGATTTTAATTTCACCATAGCCTACCATCCCAGTAAGGCCAATGTAGTAGCATATGCCCTCAGTAAAAAGTGTCTCAGTTGTGCAGTTGGTTTGGTTAACTAATGGAAGAGACTGGAAGACTTTGCTCAATGGATTCCATATCCTTTGGCAAATAGGATTCATCTGGACAATATCTAAATCAAGCCTGACCGATTGACCAAGCTTATATCAACCCAATTAGCCAGCCCAAAATTAGAAAATATGAAGAGTTTGGTAATGAAGCCTCAAACACACCTCTCGGTGGGTGTGGATGGTGGAATGCAATAAAAGTTGTATTTGGATTCTTGGGTATTCACCTTTGTATGTTCGCATCCTTCAAGATGCTCATGGATCGAAGTACATAGTACAACCCAACACTAATAAGATGTTTAATGACCTGCATTGGAACTTCTGGTGGTCAGGAATGAAGAGAGACACAACTTGATACGCGGCTAGTTGTCTCAAATGCCAAATGGTGAAGGCTGAGCAATGACCCAATGGGTTACTATAATCGGTTGAGATTCCTGAGTGGAAATGGGACCATATCACCATGGATTCTGTGGTGGGTCTTCCCAAGACAAGAAAAGGTCATGATACAATGTGGGTCGTGGTGGAATGCCTAACCAAGTTAGTCACTTCCTTTACCTGAAGACCACTACCACGGTATCAAACTTAGATGAGCTTTACATTAGAGATATAGTCCATTGGCATGATGTTCTGAGTTCAATTATCTCTAGTTGTGACCCTATGTTCACCTTAAAGTTGTGGAAACAAGTTCAAGAGGAACTTGATACAATCTTGATATACAACACAACTTATCACCCCTAGAGACCAATGGACACTCATAAAGAATGTTGTAGGCCCTAGAAGGTCTATTGAGAGAATGTGTTTAGATTGGGGTGGATCATGGGAACAATGCCTACCCTTAGCTGAGTTTTCCTAATAGTAGTTACCAAACCAATTTTAGGATGCCTCTATATGAAGCTCTTTATGGGTGGCCGTGTTGGTCACCACTTCATTGGAATGATGTTGGTGAGAGGACCTTGCTCAGGTCAGAGGAACTACATTTATATGTTGACAAGGTCGCTTTGATCATGTAGAGGCTAAGTAGAGACTGGGATTGACACTAGTCGTATGATTGAAAAGAAGACAAATTTGCACTTTACTATAGGCTATCACATGTTTTTGAAAATATGACCCCTCCAAGCAATAACTAAAACAAAGGCAAAATTAGTCCCCAATATGTGGTTCATTTGAGGTTCTAGAATGGATTGGTGAAGTCACTTATTGACTAGATTTAATGTCATATTATAGTATGATGCATGATGTGTTCCATGTGCCAAATCCAAAGTGCTAAGTGAAGGATCCATCCCATGTGTTGAACACTGAACCTATAGAACTCCAATGGAGATTGTCATACCCTAAATCACCTATGACAATAATACACTCCAAGGTGATAGATCTCAAGAATAAAAGGATTGAGATAGGAAACGTTCTTTGGAAGCACCATGGTGAGGTTGAAGCCACATGGGATCTAAAGACAACCTTGGAAAAGTCTCATCCCAAAATTTTTGGATGACTAGTTGAATTTTGAGGACAACATTCTTATAAGAGGGAAAGGATGTTATAACATGGATTTTTGGCATGTATTTATACAATAAATTTGAATGCAAATATTGATTTGATGAGAACATATTATAAATCTTGGTATTTTATATGTCTTGATTGAAAGTTTTGGTTTGAGAATGAAAATTCACCACATGGAACACATTTTGTGTGTTTTATTGTTTTTAATAATTGATTGATAAATATTAATTAAAGAAAGAGTAGAAAATCCAATAATAAAGGGATTACTAAAAGTAATGGGCAACTGATATTTTAAATATGAATGTGTGTGGAAATTTTTTAAAAGATAAGTTGAAGACAACTAGTAGTTTTGTTCGTACTTATTTTGCACTCAATAATAAAATACATCAAAAACAATATTGTATGCCCAATTTGGTGAGAGAAAGGAATTAATTGATACCTTCAGTAATTCAAATAAAAGGAATACTTAGAGGTAGTGAAAAGTGTCATTAACTTTCATATCTTGGCCCCAAATCTTGCCCAAACTGACATTTAAAAGTTAAAAACTTCCCTTTAAAATTTGATATCAATTGGTTAAAAGGGGAGAGAGATATGAATGAATCTAGTTTTCCTAAAGTAAAAGCTAATTTATTAACACATTTAAATGTCATAATTTAATCAGAAAAGACCAAGACCGAACCCCTTTAATATTTGTGTGACCTAATGATCTTGGGATCAGGATCCAATGACACCCATGTCATCATCCACCTCCAATCAGAATATGAAACAAAAACAATTTGGTTCCTTCTTGTTTATCGACTTTCTCTCTCTCTCTTTGATTCATGTGCACTCCTAGAAACTCTTCCATTAACATCAGGAGATAATTCCAAACAAGGTAATCCCTGGTTTGGTTGCCTTTGGTAAGCAATTATAGCTTCCCCCAATTCTTCGACTGCTCGTCGGCCAACCCTCCATAACCTAGGGTTATATAAGGGGTAGATACCCCCTACGAGACTACAAACCTCTTCACAAGATTTTATGAGACCCAACTCAGTGATCCCTCCTCTCAATTCCATTGCTAACCATGTCCTCTCTCCCTCACTTTTTATTTCTCAATGTGTAGGATCTATGGGCTCTAGAGGGGGGTGAATAGAGCTATGAACACTTAAATGAGATTCCTTATACCTTCAAATTATATCACATGATAAGGTTGCATATATGGAATTTACTTGCATCTAATCATACATAAAAATGATGAGAGAGAATGAACTAGCACAAGAACACAAGCTATGAATAGTGGTTACAAACTCCAAAATAGGTGAGTGTACATCAACAACCTAGAGAGGTCCACATCTAGGATTTTTCATCGATATCTCACTCCTTATATTCCATTATAAGAGTTACCACATTGACCTTCCTTTTTAGAGACAAGGATACCTAGCCTTCCCTTTGAGGAAAAGAGAGCCAATAACCTTACAAAGGACTTACCCATCCATGAACAAGAGTCTTCTACCTTACCAAGGACTTACCAACTTTTTCAACGAGTCTTCAGCCTTCTCTAAGGACTTACTCACTCTTGGAACAAGTCTTACACCTTCAAGGATTTACCAACTATTAACTTGGATCTTTTGCCTTTGACTTCACCTTCGCCAAGGAGAAGCTTTCACCAAGGGACTCCTTCCCTTCTTCTTCTTCACCTCTCTTAACTAAGAGAGAGAACCTTATCTTTATAGTAGAAAGAGAGATGGGGAGGTGGAGGAAGTGAGAGCCTCATAAGATATACATATTTGTATTCTCTTTAAAAAATAAATTTAGGCAGAAGGCAGACACTGAGAAATGGAACTACCTGGAATCCAAAGACTGGGAGGAGTTTGTTACCCAAAGAAAAACAGATGAATTCAAGGTATTAAGCACCACTCCCAATTTAATCAATATACGTTCTTATGTATTCACCTATTCAAGATTAACCTTTAGTGTTACTAACCAAATCAATATGTTTACTACTAGGCTATCAGCGATGCTCAACGAGCAAGGCGTGCACTGAATGTGTACGACTACACAATGGGTCCAAGAGGATATGCAGGCATTCACCAAAGACTACAGGCTGAGTCTACTGCTCAGCCTGCTACTACTCAGGAGACTGTAGAGTCCTCTACTACTGCTCCCGCACCTCTGCCTCGCTATGCTATGTGGATAGTTGGGAGGCAAAATAAGAAGGGAGATATAATGAAGCCCGCAACTGCTGAGGCGACTACAAAAATGGTACAAATCAACTCTTAGAGCAATCGATCGATATTGATTATTGTTATGTTTACTTACCAATTTCTATTGATGGCATTAGCAGGAGCTGCACGAGTAGAGAAAGGAAGGCAAGTTCATCTCTCAGGGCATAAGGGGTCAACTGAAAATTGCTCTGGGTAACCCAGAGAATCTGGATGTGTTAGGGGTGCAGGCACTGGTGTGGGCATCAAAGCGTTCTTTGGGCCATCCCAGTGCAAACATGTCCCAAAAGCGGGACTTTCACAAGTTCAGGTAATCTATTCTTTTTTTAGAATGTTATCATGAAAGGGAATTCAATAATCGATAGCTAGCATTTCTTATATCCATGTATAGGTAGATGAATTAATTGAGAGGAAAGTCCAAGAAGCAATAGTGAAGTGGCAGGCGTCTCAGATGGCCAATCAGACGCTACATGTGACATGCCACACTTCTATTACTCCTACTGCAGAGGTTGGGAGTAATCTTGTAGACCCACCACCTAGCACATCCTCTGTAAGTATTTTTATGACATTGTAAATAGTCTTTTCAAGATGATATGTTTGTGTATATATGCATATAACATTCTTTATGTAAATTTGTAGGGGTTGAAGCCATGCCGACTAAAAAGTCAAGAATATGTCATTGTAGAGGCACAGGCTTACCCAGCCTTTCTAGGGGACATATGCCACGGGACTCCAGTACCAACTGGTGCAGTTCGTGTGACCCTGATACGTGTGCTCCCCAGTTGGAGGGATCTTCCATTGCCATATGCCCACTCGGATGCTGAAACGCTTGTTGAGACAGAAGGTGGAGTGATAATGTGGCCCAAAGCGGATGTCGTCTATACTAATATTGTATGGTAAATTTACATTACGTTATTTTTTTAGTGTGTATATATGAGTTAATTGATCTGAAATTATATATACAGGTCAAAAAAATGACATCTGCTACATCTCGACCTCCACCTCCACCTCCTCAACTACCAATTTGGCTTCCAAGGGACCTACATGCCTCGTTAGGTCCTAATTGTAGGGGTATGATAGTATGGATCGACAAACATGATCGAAATTGCCCTATAAATGTTACAATTTCGGAGGATACTACAGGTCAATCATACGATAACAACCTATTTATACAAGTTTTGTATACGTATTAATGCATAGGTATTAATGCAAGTCAATCATACAAAAACAAGCTATTTATACAAGATATTTTGGAGTTGTTTCGTTATCATTGGTTGAACACATCCATGATAGAGCTGTGGATATGGTGAGCTCTTGTTTATACATCTATATACCTTGTTTTATATATGGTGATCTGGTTTCTTATATATTAATGCATATGTAATACATGTTTTGCAACCACTTACACATGATATGTACAGATTTTACATTTTCCCATGTGGGATTTTTGGTTCCATCTTTGATTAGTCTTGTAGATACAGACCCTTCTTCAATTACTTTATACTGCAGTGCTGCTTTTGAATATTTTGGTGAAAATAAAAAGATGGTGATAATAGATCCATTCAATGTCGAGTAAGTTTACTTTGCTTATAATTTGGACTTAAGAAAATTACATTTTTATTGTGGATTTTGAGTTATTAATTTTTAACTTTCATACCTGTAGTGGTAGGCATTGGGAGTTACTAGTTATTGTCCCCAAGACGTTCACTGTCTATTATCTAGATCCTGTGGGGAACGAATTGAATACATTATATGGACACACAATGAAAAGGCCATTATTCCCATGAGAAATATTTCACATTTTTATATCCATTAACATTTGTTATTACATTACTATTTAATTATGCAATTTAATGTGTTACATTAACATGTAGGCCTTTACAAGAGTTCAAAAAAGCTGGAGGAAAGATCCCCAGGAAAAAGAATCAACCACTTAATTGGGAGAATGTGAAAGTAATTTCCCGACTCCAATGTATATATTATTTATGTGAACTGTGCTTATTTGTATTTTTGAATATTTTTTATGTTTCAATTTATAGTGTGCTACACAAGACAACGGAGGGGCATGTGCCTACTATGTGATATGATTTATGGACCTAATCTTCAAATATGTCATAATGGAAATCGATAATATACATAAGGTATTATATATAGTCTCATTAGATAATATGAAATATATCAATCTTATCATATATTATTAATTATATATATATGTCATTCTCTTTGTATGTGTTTAAAACTGACTTCAATACAGGTGGAAAGTTATTAGATGTACATACTCCCTATACGAGGGAGGAATTAGATGTTGTAAGAGAAGAATGGGCAAAAGCCCTACAAGTAGTGGGATTTTTTAAATATAATTGGGTATTTGATGACAATGATGATGATGATGAATAAAGAATGATATTTCTAAACTTTGTTCTCATAATTATTTTTGTGTGAATGTGAATGACTTTTTCTGATCAATACATGAATGCCTGAATGTGAAAAGAGATGAAATAAATGGAACTGGATGTGAATGTAAATGACTTTGTAGGTTTATACATGTATCTGATCAATACATGTGTCTGAATGTGAATGACTTTGCAGGTTTGTGGCCTATTGTTGGTTGATATCAATGGATGTTGTAAACCTGCAGTTCAGAACTGAATTGCAAGTTCTGCATCCTGCTGACCAGCCATACATCAGGCTTACAAACTGATAAGAAAAGAAATTAGAACATAGGCATCAGTTATTTGTATAAAACCGACACCAAATATTTATAACATCAGTTGTTAGCCAAAAATTGACAACTTTTCTCTTGCTGGCGTCGGTTATCTGTCAGAACTGACACCTATTGTGTTCAAGTACCACGACCGTGTTGGGAAGCACGGCCGTGTTGTAAGGGATATTGCATCGGTTAGTAGCATAAAAATGACGTCTTTATTCTGTTATGGCGTCGGTTATTAGCAAAAACCTGACGCTTATAGTTCCCTTGCTGGTGTGTTTTCGGTGGCGGGAAGGGTTATGGCATCGATGTTTGTTTAATAACCGACGTCTTTGATCATGATATAGTGTTGATTTTCATTAAGAACCGACGCTTATAGTTCCCTTGCTGGCACGTTTTCAGTGGTGGGAAGGGTTATGGCATCGATTGGAAACCGACACTAAAGGTGTCGACTTTTAGCGGCGCCCACTTGGGTGTCGCTTGGAAACCGACGCTAAAGGCTCTAAATAATCGACGCCAAAGGCCTTTTCTGTAGTAGTGTGTAGGACTAGCTCTCTTATAAATATCCTACTCACTCTAATGGACATAGCAAGTGATTAAGATTAAGAGTGGAAGGAGGCTCTTAGAGGCACTCAACTATAATATAGGGGCCTTCATGGTTCTTGGTTAACCATGGGATGAAGCCCAAGGGTTCCTATTTATAGTTGAGGATTCCTACTATCCAGTAGAAGCACTAAAGGATGAATTCTAGCCATTTGGGGTGTTGCAACAAATATTTTTTTGAGTTTTACAATACTCTAATGGTTAGAAACACTTTTTCTACACATTTCGTACAGTGCAGTCGAGTGAGTTCACTTTTGGAAAAATCAGCCAATGGCACTATGAGACAAAGCAATTTTGAGTTTGCAGACTAGTTTATCCTGGATGAAACTCGACCGACAGGGTGTCAACCGAGTTTGTCCAGGGGAAACTCGGCCGACCCTGGGAGTTATCGATATTGACACAAGGTTGTCGGTCGTGTTTCATGTGCGATAAACTCAGCTGAAAAAAGTGTATGTGAAGAATTTTGGAAAGTTCCATAAAAGTGCTTAAATATTCGATTTAAGTGCTCTTAATTTTTCTTATCTTAATTACAAGTCATATAGTCATTACAAGTGATTTACAACATTATCCTAATGGATTTGAGACATTTTTTGCAAAAGTGCACTTGTATTGATTTTGACTTATCTTTCTCCGAGTTAGGATGTGTAACTTAGGGTATTTGGAGTGCGTATATACCTAATCTAAAATCACTCAAGTAGAAGCATTAGACACAAATGAGTGGAATGGTTAGTCATCGTCAAAACAAGGGTTTAGTCAAGTTAGACCTTGAGTCAACATTCTCCCCCTTCTTGAAGATGACAAACCATTACATAAATGTTTGGAAAGCATTTTAGTAAAGTCATACCTTTAGAGAAACCTATGGGGTTCAATAGAATTAAGTTCATATGCTCCCCCTCAAATTAAACTAATGGAGTTCACATACTCCCCCTTAATTGATGCCATTTCTTCTACATGGTTAGCTTTCATAACATTTATAGAAACTATGTCTTCTAATATATGTTCTACATATATGTGTTCTCCCATTTAAATAATACATGTCATCTCCCCTTTGTCATTTTAAAAAAGTAGGGGTTGAAGAGATAAAACATAACTTGTTAGAAAAGGGATTGTAGAAGAGTAAAATCTAAGGGATTGCCCAAGCAATACATATAAAACAAATCAAGACATGCATTTGAACAACCCTGGATGTTATTCTAGCATATATCAAGGAAATACTATGCAAGCAAGTAACTCACAATAGTAGATATACAAATCAAGGAACAAGCTTGAGTATGTATGAAAAAGATACAAGCATAGCATATAGTTGAATACAAATAGATGAAAAGGTTATAAATACATGTATATGAACTACTAGTAGATGATATCACACGTGAGAGATATTAGTAGGATCTAGATCATAGTAAAAGATGCACAAGTTAAAGAACAAGCTATGATTAGATATAGATAAATATCCAAACAATGAGATATGCAACTTCAGGGGCATGAAAGGATATTACTCACTAGAAAATATGCATCATTACCAAAAGATTATTACCACTAAGAAACTAAAGGTTGCATCAAATGATATACAACTAGATAGATTTTGCTAGTTGGAGCACAAAAAAAGAAATTTCGATCACAACCAAGAGAGTCAAAGACATGATCATCAAAACATGTATAACAACTCGAGACAACTAATTGCAAGATAGGAAATTTAAACCAAGGCAATATGCATATCATAAAAGTACCAAAGGCAGTGCCATAGAATAAGGATAGTGGTTGAAAAATTCTAGTTGAGAGGGAAATTCTCATCCAAAAATCCATATGTATATTATGTGCACAGTGTTGTCGGTCGAGTTTCTAGGTTGAACTTCTCGGCTGACAGCTATTGGCAACACCCATTGGTGCTTGTCGGTCGAGTTTCTTTTAGGACAAACTTGACTGACAATAGATACTGTTAAAAAGCACATATATTTTAGAAAATTTTATCTAGAGGCATGATAAATATATAGAAAATATCCAAACATGTATGAGCAAGTTAATAATGTACTATGAAAGCATCAATGGCAATTTTTAAGTAGGAAAGTGATGAGAATCACAATATACCAAATTTTGACTAAAAAACCATATGTAAAGTGCTTACAAACTTGACAATACAAGTTATGATTGGATATTATCAAGGACACCATTACCTATGTTCTGACCATTTCCTTTCCATTTGTTGATACCGCATACACATCTCACCTTAGCACTTTAATGTGGATTGAGAAACTAATTTGTAAATCAATAGCTCATGTCAATCCATTGCAAGCGACCTACAAGAAGAAAGATGAAATGGTCCTTAATCATATTTTTGGATTATGAGGGGTTAGTTTAACAAACCAAGTCATATTGTTATTGGATGCTTTACTAAAAGGGAAATATGTCGCATAATGACCCATTTACATGACCCCCTAGCCTTGGAACTAGAGGATTCTTCATTAAAGATTGAAGGCCCTATCTCTTATTGTTCCTTTGGCGACTATCAAGTCCAAAACCATCTCTACCCATTTGTTCGGTAGTATGATATGCGATTTGATTAAGATTCTTTTTATCATCTAAGAATTTTTGCATGGAGGACCTCAAGCTATGATTATCATGCATAATAGAAGGAATAGTAGAAGAAAATTTATTGATATTATCTCTAGCATACAAAAGATCAGTTTCCAAGCAAAGAGCTTTTGTCATATAAGAAACTTTATCAATATGAAGAGCAACAACATTATTCTCTCTACTAGTAGAACTATAACAAGATTCAAGGACTTTGATTTTAGAAAGCAAGGAAGCATTTTCTTTTTCAAACAATGCAATCTTACAAAGATAGACACTATTTTCCGATTTTATTCCTTAGAAAACAAAGTCTTTGTCCTCTTTTTTAGTTTGTAATATCAATATCAAGAATGAGATAATTCATAATTTTGCTATGCTCTTCATTAGAACTAGACATAAGAGGTTGAGCTTCTAGAAATCTAAACTTATCAAGCAAGTTAGCATTTCAAGTTTAAGAGCATCAACTTGTCAATGATAACCATTGTTTTCATCTTGTGTACTAATATTAACATGTTCAAGTCTATATTTTTCTTCATGAAAGTTATCAACAATTCTAGTAAGCTTTTTCTTTTTCTTGTTTAGGAGACTTAAGAGAGGCATGAGTAGCATGAACAATTGCAATTAAAGATTATTTATCTAAAGAGTTTAGATTTACCTCATTTGAATCATCATTTAAACTTGCCATGAGAGCAAAATGGCATTCTTCATCTTCACTAGAGCTTGAGCTAGATCCTCCACTAGAATCTTCACTTCATCTTGAGTTGGAAGAGTTACTAGAGATTTTGTGCCATTTCTCATTCCTCTTGTTCTTCTCTTCCCTTCCCTTGTGATGATGGGTCTTTTTTCCTTATGGAAACCTTCCTTAAAGTAACCCTTCTTTCCAAATTTGAAGCACCAAGTGAAGGAGGTAGTCTTTCCTTTATGAAGTCTACCTTTGGAGTACATAACATCTTCAATTTTCCAGGATGGAGAAGCTTGACCAATAATAGCTTCAATTAGACTTTGATTTCAGCCTTCTTCATTCTCTTTAGTTCTCTTCTTGTCTTTCTTATTCCTCTTGCTTGTCAAGTTTAACTTCATGGGCTTGTAGATTTCCTATGAGCTCTTGAATAGGAATATCACCAAGAGACTTTGCTTCTTTAATGGAAGTAACATTTGATTCCCACCATTTATGAAGATACCTAAGGATCTTTGATTTTATATTTCCTCTATCCATAGGATGAGCTAGGACGACAAGACCATTTATGATGGTGTTGAGTGTAGAGTACATTTCATCCACTCTTTCTTTCTTTCCCATCTTGAAATTCTCAAGGAGACCATTGAGCATATAGACTATACTTTATTTAACTTTCTTTGTCCCTTCATAAGTGACAGATAGCTTTCTCCATCCCTCATAGGTTGTCTCACAAGAAGAAATCTAGTTGAACTTGGTGGGGGGAAATAGAGGCATACAAAATATTGATGGCTCCAGCATTCGAGGTTGCTTTCTTCAAAGTGGCTTCATCCCATTTTTCTACCTTTGTCTTTTGTAGCTTGTATGGAAGATCCACCACTATCCATAGCTCAAGACTTGATCCTTGGATGTATTATTGTAACCTTCTCTTCCAATAGAGGAAGTTACTCCCATCAAATATTGGAATGTTGATGAGGTATCTCCCTCCTTGATGATCACCCATCTTCTCCTACTTGTGAAAGTATTGCTTCAAGAAGACTCACTCTGATATCACTTGTAGGATCTATGGGATCTATAGTGGGGTGTGTGAATAGAATTATAAACACCTAAACAATATTCACTAGACCTTCAAATTATAACACAATATAAGGTTGCATATATGGAATTTGAGTGCAACTAATCATACATAGAAAGGATGTGAGAGATTAAGCAAGAACAGGAACACAAGCTATGTATAGTGGTTTGAAAATCCAAAGCAGGAGAGTGTACATCCACTACCTAGAGAGGTTAAGCTCTAGGATTTTTCAACCTAGTATCACTCCTTATATTCGATTATAATAGTTACAACATTGACCTCCCTATTCTGGGACAAGGATACCCAGCCTTCCCTTTGAGGACAAGGGAGCCAATAACCTTACAAATGACTTACCTATCCATGGACAAGGGTCTTCTACCTTACCAAGGACTTACCCAATTTTGCAATGTGTCATCGTCCTTCTCCAAGGGCTTACCCACTCTTGCAATAAGTCTTCCGCCTTTAAGGATTTACACACTCTTGACTTGGATCTTCTGCCTTTGACTTCACCTTCTCCAAGGAGAACCTTTCACCAAGGGACTCCTTCCCTTCTTCTTCTTCACCTTTCTTAGCTAAGAGAGAGAACCTTCATCTTCATGGTAGAAAGAGAGCTTGGTAGGTGGAGGAACTGAGAGCTTCACAAGATATACATATAGGAGTAGCTCTCTCACAAATATCCTACTCGCTCTAATGGATGTAGCAAGTGATTAAGGTTAAGAGTGGAAGGAGGCTCTTAGAGGCACTCAACTAATATATAGGGACCTTCAGTGCTTGGCTATGAAAAACACTAGAGGGGGGGTGAATAGAGTTTTTAAATATTTTAGCAATTATTTAACTCAAACAACCACAAATGAAGAATGGAAGAAGGAGACAGGTGTTTAGAGTGGTTCCAACTTTAGCAAATACTAAAGCTGTCAGTCCACTACCCGGTTGCTTACCCAACTGGGATTTTGAAAGTATTAATTTTATTACCTTCACAAGGATTTACACAAAATGCAATACTTTCTTTACACCCCTTGAACAGCCTTCACTTGAAGTAGATGCACCAACTTGAGGTAGCCTTCTTGAAGTAACTCCAAGCTCCCCCTTGAAGTAGCCTTCCTCTCTAGAAGTAAACTCCCGTTGCACCAGCCTTCTTGAAGTAGCTCAAGGTCCCCTTCTTCACCAAGAAGATCTTCAACCTCTCCAACCCGCAGCCTCCAACCTAGGAGTAGCAAGGAGAGTACAAACAACAATAGAGAACAAGAAAGAAAATAGAAATTACAACTTATCCTTTTGTAGCATAAGGCTTGATTTGCCTAGATCAAGCGTGTAGATCTCCTAACCAAAGTGTATGGAAATGTAATTGCAGTGGATAGGAGATGCTAGCCTATAGGACACGAAATTTGAGCTAAGAGAAGAAGTAGCCAATTGTCACTATGCTCAATTTGCTCATAAACAGGTTGCTCAAAGTATGCTCAAAGATGTAACAAGTGAGTTTAGGTGTCCTAAGGCATGTCCTATTTATAGGAATGTCCTACAAGTGCTTAAGGACGTTCTAGACACCTTCTAAGGGTTTCTAAGTGCTTAACTATCTGTTAGGTACAAGTTTGTTGCTTTAGCAATGGCTAATTAATTAATTCTGCAGTTGCTCTCAGAGTCCATCTCGGTCGAGAAATGGTCGACCAAGACACCTACTCGGTCGAACTTTTGTCGACCGACAGGCTCTCTGGATCAAGTGTATGCAACGTTTATCTCCAACTGCCAACCACCTTGTCAGCTGTGTCTAACGGCTACTTGGGTCTTTCTCGGTCGAGAAGATTGTCGACCGAGAGTGTCTCGGTCGAGGAGTTAGTCGACCGAGATTGACCCTGTTTCAATTTTTCAATTAAGGCACTAAGTGTGTGTATGAGTGTGCATATGTGACACTTATTTGAAGGGGATGACCTATCTAAATTTGATGTTTAGCTAGGGAGAATCTAATGCTTGATTTACATGAAATCTAAGTACTTGTACATTATATATTTGTACAAGTTTTTACAAAGTGATTACATTTCATGAAAATATAAATATGTAAGCATATGGATTTCCCTAATTGCTTTGTCATCCACCTTATTCCTGCAACACTCAAGTAGCACGTTAGATTAACAAGAATGAAATGTTTGTCATTATCAAAACAAAGGGATTTTCAAATGTCCATTTAGCCAACAATCTCCCCCTTTTTGAAGATGACAAACATTTCCTAAATATAAAATAAGAAAGTATAAAACATGTGATTTTCATACCTGAAACTTACCTTTGTAAATTTCTTCTCTTGTTTATAAAGTGTGTGCTTATTATTCCCCATGAATTATGGAACATGAAATCCAATCCTTTAGGGAATATAGCAACTTTCAATGTAAAGCCAAGAGTTTATGAAACTCATTGATTGAGTTTTGCACAAATACTAAGTTTTATATTTATTTATTGTTTTGCACAAATACTAAGTTTTATATTTATTTCTCCCCCTTTGTCATTTCAAAAAGATATCCATTTAAGAATAAAACTCCCCCTTAATTAGATGTCCCAAAAAAAATGTCCATTAAAAGCCAAAATGATGTAAGTAAAAGTTATTTTTAAGAAGCACAAATATCAAAGAAGACATCTTCCAAAGGAGTGATAAGCAATTGCTTCCTAATCTTGTTAAATTGGTCTAGTGGAAGCGGTTTTGTAAAAATATCAGCCAATTGATCTTCCGTATCAACATGATGAAGAGAAACATGATTTTTAGAAATATGATCCCTTAAAAAGTGATGCCGGATTTCAATATGTTTAGCTCTGCTGTGTAAGATAGGATTATGTGCTAAGTTTATAGCGCTTGTGTTGTCACAAAGAATAGGTGTAGATGAAAGAGTAAAACCATAATCATTTAATACTTGTTGCATATAAAGCACTTGAGCACAACAAGATCCAGCTGCCATATATTCAGCTTCAGTTGTAGAAAGGGCAACCGTGTTTTGTTTCTTGCTAAACCAAGATACTAAAGCTCTCCCTAACAAGAAATAGCCACCACTAGTGCTCTTGCGATCAAGTTGACCACCAGCATAATCAACATCAGTATAAGCTTTAAAATCCAAGGATTGTCCTTTTGGATACCATAAACCAAAACATGTAGTGCCGGCTAAGTATCGAAGAATTCATTTAACTGCTTGAAAATGAGAGTGCATAGGTTGGGATTGAAATCGAGCACAAAGACCAACGGAAAACATGATGTCCAGTCTAGAAGCAGTTAAGTAAAGCAAACTAACAATCATGGCTCTATATAAGGAATCATCAATAGGTTCCCCATCTTCATCCTTATCAATTTTAGTAGAAGTGGCCATAGGAGTAGTAGCATGTTTGCACTGATCCATCCCAAAACGTTTTAAGAGTTCTTTAGTATACTTTTCTTGGCTTATAAAAATCCTGGCAGGTGTTTGTTTAATTTGGAAACCAAGGAAGAAGTTTAGTTCACCCATGAGGCTCATTTCAAATTCTTTTTGCATAATGTCACTAAATTGTGTACACAATGATTCATTTGAAGCTCCAAAACTAATATCATCAACATATATTTGAACAACAAGAAAATTAGATGTATATGTTTTGAAAAATAAAGTAGAATCTGAATTTCCAATAGAAAAACCATTATCAAAAAGATATGTCTTGAGCCTTTCATACCAGTTCCTAGGTTCTTGTTTTAAACCATAAAGTGCTTTCTTAAGTTTATAAACATAGTCACCTTTTTCCGCTATTTCAAAACCGGGTGGTTGGGCAACATAAACTTCTTCTTGAATGATTTCGTTTAGAAATGCACTTTTTACATCCATTTGGTAGAGTTTGATGTTTTTATGTGCATCAATAGCTAATAACATTCTAATAGCTTCAAGTCTAGCTACTGGTGCATACGTTTCATCAAAGTATATTCCTTCTTGTTGATTATATCCTTGTGCTACTAATCGAGCTTTATTTCTTATTACTTCTCCTGCCTCATTGAGCTTATTTCTAAAAACCCATTTAGTTCCAATGATGGTTTTATGTTGTGGTTTAGGAACTAAATCCCATACATCATTTTTTGTGAATTGATTTAATTCTTCTTGCATTGCTATTATCCAATAATCATCTTTAAGAGCTTCAGATATCTTCTTAGGTTCAATGATAGAAACAAAAGCCATGTTTGCAACATCCTTAAAGGAAGACCGAGTTTTTACTTTATCATTTGGATTTCCAATAATTAATTCTTGAGGATGATCCTTAATAAGTCTAGGTATATGTTGTGTTTCACTTTGGTTATTGTTTGTAGTATCTTTCTCACTATCATTTGGTATGTTTAAGTTTTCGAATTGATTAGTAAGATCAATTATTTCTAGATTTTCTGATTTGGACTCTTCATGAAAAGAGACATGAATAGATTCCTCAACTTTTCTAGAGATAGTGTTGTAGACTCTAAATGCTTTGCTAGAGGTAGAATATCCCAAAAAGAATGCTTTGTGTGATTTAGAATCAAACTTATCTCTATCATCTTTGGTATTTAAGATATAACATGTAGATCCAAAGGTATGAAAATAGTCAACTCTAGGTTTCTTAGAATGTATTATTTCATACAGAGTTTTCTTCAAATGAGAGTGAACAGTTACTCTATTTAACACATAGCATGCGGTGTTTACAGCTTCAGCCCAAAAGGTTTTGGGGGTGTTATGTTCGAGCATCATAGTTCTAGCCATTTCTTGTAGTGATCGATTTTTCCTTTCAACTATGCCATTTTGTTGTGGAGTGCGTGGAGCAGAAAAATTGTGAGTGTACCCTTGAGATGTGCAAAATTCTTCAAATACATGATTTTCAAATTCTCCACCATGATCACTTCTAATGGTACATATTTTGCTTTGTAATAGATTTTCAATCATAGGGCAAAATTTTATAAAAGCATGAATAGTATCATCTTTGGTTGCAATAAAATGTACCCATGTATATCTACTATAATCATCAACAATATCAAAACAATATCTTTTGCCACCGATAGATTGTGTCCTCATAGGTCCAAATAAATCCATGTGAATTAATTCTAAAGATCTACTGGTGCTAAGTTCATGTTTACGTTTAAAAGAGGTTTTAATTTGCTTTCCCAGTGTACATGGTTCACAATTTTCAACTTGATCAAAGGATAAAGTAGGCAAACCACGAACAAGATCATATTTCACTAACTTTTTGATAACATGTGAACTAGCATGTCCTAGCTTTTTATGCCATAATTGTAAAGTATTTTCATTTGCAAGCAAGCATTTTCCTACTACAGATTTCATAGAGTTAGGTCTAAGAATATAAAGATTTCCAACTCTTTTTCCTTCATAGACAACATTTGTAGTGTTTTCTATTAATAATTTGCAGCAGGTTTTGTTAAATAAAACATCATAGACACTATCACATAATTGACTCACACTTATTAAGTTATGGTGCAAACCATCAACAAGTAGAACATTTTTTATTTTGAGGTTTGTGCCAATATTACCTATTCCAACAATTTTACCTTTACCGTTATCTCCAAAAGTGACTGTTTCACTCTTCTTTTCTTCACAAGTTTGAAATGTATCCTTGTTTCCAGTCATGTGTTTGGAACATCCACTGTCAACCACCCAATCCTACATTAGAATGTAGGTTTTGGTACCCATGTGATGGTCCGGTATGGTTAGAAGCATTTAAGTAGAGACTGTATAAAAATTCTGATTCAGAACTTCAGTCGGTCGACAATTGTTCGACCGACATCTTTCTCGGTCGACTAATCGTTGATCAAGAAGGTTGCTGTATTGCAAATTAAAGACAGAAATTCAGCCGGTTGACCAATTTTCGACCGAAATAGTTCCTTTTTGATTTTGATTTGTCACAGGCATCTGGTCGGTCGACAAAAGTTCGACCGATTATATTTTCGGTCGACAATACTTCGACCGACTAAGTTTCTGTTTCAGTACAGCAGTTCAGAAAATTATTGTAATGCATAAAACCTTTTATTAAGTTGAGATAAGACAATATGAATTGCAAAATTAAGCATTTGATCATATCTCAACTGAATTGCATTCGACTCTACTAAGTTTGGGATTTTGGGACCCAAACTAAGTAGGAATCCTTGGTCTTATATGGGCATGAAAATGAATAATGTCCAAGACGTAGACAAAAATGACAAGTAATAGAGTCAACTTCATTTCTCTTTCTAGGAATTGTATTCTTAGGTACACACATAGTCCGAGTTCTTTTGGTTTGATTTTTCTTTGGATCATATCCCAAACCTTTTCTTCCATTGAAACTAGAGGAGGCTTTTAGGATGTTGTCAAGGATATCTTTTCTTCTTAACTCATGTAGGTTTCTTTGTAGCTTAGCAATGTCATCCATCTTCTTGTGTAAATCTTTTCTAGCTTGATCTAAATCAAATAATAGGGAGTCTCTTTCTTTTACAACATTGTCATAGTCTAGATGGTTACACATAATTGGTTGAGTCTGAAAATCTTTTAGTTTAGCTAACAATTCAGTCTTTTCTTGAGAGAGAAGATCAACATTTGTTTCTAGAGTGAGTAGCTTGTTAGTACAATCATTTCAAGATGTTTTTAAAGACAAATTCTCAAGATCAATGTTGTTCTTTTCAGAAGAGAGATCATTTAATTTAGCATATAGCTCATCATTTGTTTTGATAACCTTCTTTAGTTTCTTCTTGACATCAACATACTTATCATGAGTTTCTTGTAAACTAGTAATTAACTCTTCTTTAGGAAGATCAAGTAGGCTTACCTCTTGAGAGTCTTCATCATCTTCTCTTGCCATTAGACATTCCACCTTTTCTTCTCCGCTTTCACTTTCACTTGACTCGTCCCATGCAGCTTTATAGGCTTTTTCTCCCCTCTTCTTGTGTGAGCTTTTCTTTCCTTTCTTTGCTTTAGGACATTAATTTTTGAAATGTCCTTTCTTTCCACACTCAAAGCACCTAGGAGGAGAAGAAGAAGAACTAGAAATTTTGTTAGATTTAAATCTTCTATATTTCTTACCATTGACAATCAATGCTTCTTCTCCTTCTTCTTCACTTGACTCCTCACTTTCTGGTGTAATTATCCTTAAAGCTTTTAGAGCCACATCCTTCTTCTTTCCTTGCTGAAGTTCATGTTCTCTTCTTTCTTCCTCTTCTAGGGTTGCTTCATGAGCTTCTAGATTGCCAATGAGTTGTTCCATTTTCAGCCGAGTGAGGTCATTAGCTTCTTCAATGGATGTCACCTTTGGCTTGTATTTAGGAGGAAGTGATCGAAGGATTTTTGATACCTGATCTTCTTCAAGAACAGTTTTCCCTAGAGCATTTAAACTATTAACAATAGAAGAGAATTTTGCAAACATTTCACTAATAGATTCATTTGGATCCATACGGAAGTGTTCAAACTTTTGTTTAAGCATGCTAATCTTAGAATTCTTGACTTGAACTGTACCTTCATAAGTTATGGACAGTCTATGCCAAATGTCATAGGCTGTGTCACAGTTTGATATCCTATTAAATTCTCCTACTGAAATTGAACAATATAAAATGCTTACAGCTTTGGCATTCATTTGAGCCAACTTTACCGTGTTTGCATCCCACTCTGCATATTGTGTTTGAGGAAGCTCGTATGGGGTTGACACCATCCTCCATAAGTACCAATTGATGCCTTGGAAGTAGAACTGCATCCTTCTCTTCCAATATGTGTAGTTTGTTCCATCAAACGCTGGAGGTCTAGCAACAAGTGTCCCTTCAAGGTTAAGATTGTTAAGCACCCCGTCACCGATTCTTCAAGACCTTGTTAAGGTTCCTTGAAGCCTGCTCTGATACCAATTGAAAAACACTAGAGGGGGGGTGAATAGAGTTTTTAAATATTTTAGCAATCATTTAACTCAAACAACCAAAAATGAAGAATGGAAGAAGGAGACAGGTGTTTAGAGTGGTTCCAACTTTAGCAAATACTAAAGTTGTCAGTCCACTACCCGGTTGCTTACCCAACCAGGATTTTGAAAGTATTAATTTTATTACCTTCACAAGGATTTACACAAAATACAATACTTTCTTTACACCCCTTGAACAGCCTTCACTTGAAGTAGATGCACCAACTTGAGGTAGCCTTCTTGAAGTAACTCCAAGCTCCCCCTTGAAGTAGCCTTCCTCTCTAGAAGTAACCTCCCGTTGCACTAGCCTTCTTGAAGTAGCTCAAGGTCCCCTTCTTCACCAAGAAGATCTTCAACCTCTCCAACCCGCAGCCTCCAACCTAGGAGTAGCAAGGAGAGTACAAACAACAATAGAGAACAAGAAAGAAAATAGAAATTACAACTTATCCTTTTGTAGCACAAGGCTTGATTTGCCTAGATCAAGCGTGTAGATCTCCTAACCAAAGTGTATGGAAATGTAAGTGCAGTGGATAGGAGATGCTAGCCTATAGGACACGAAATTTGAGCTAAGAGAAGAAGTAGCCAATTGTCACTATGCTCAATTTGCTCACAAACAGGTTGCTCAAAGTATGCTCAAAGATGTAACAAGTGAGTTTAGGTGTCCTAAGGCATGTCCTATTTATAGGAATGTCCTACAAGTGCTTAAGGACGTTCTAGACACCTTCTAGGGGTTTCTAAGTGCTTAACTAGTCGTTAGGTACAAGTTTGTTGCTTTAGCAACGGCTAATTAATTAATTCTGCAGTTGCTGTCAGAGTCCATCTCGGTCGAGAAATGGTCGACCGAGACACCTACTCGGTCGAACTTTTGTCGACCGACAGGCTCTCTGGATCAAGTGTATGCAACGTTTATCTCCAACTGCCAACCACCTTGTCAGCTGTGTCTAACGGCTACTTGGGTCTTTCTCGGTCGAGAAGATTGTCGACCGAGAGTGTCTCGGTCGAGGAGTTAGTCGACCGAGATTGACCCTGTTTCAATTTTTCAATTAAGGCACTAAGTGTGTGTATGAGTGTGCATATGTGACACTTATTTGAAGGGGATGACCTATCTAAATTTGATGTTTAGCTAGGGAGAATCTAACGCTTGATTTACATGAAATCTAAGTACTTGTACATTATATATTTGTACAAGTTTTTACAAAGTGATTACATTTCATGAAAATATAAATATGTAAGCATATGGATTTCCCTAATTGCTTTGTCATCCACCTTATTCCTACAACACTCAAGTAGCATGTTAGATTAACAAGAATGAAATGTTTGTCATTATCAAAACAAAGGGATTGTCAAATGTCCATTTAGCCAACAGGCTAACCATGGGATGAAGCCCAAGGGATCCTATTTATAGTTGAGGATGCCTACTAGCCAGTAGAAGCACTTAAGGATGGATTCTAGCCATTTGGGGAGTTGCAACGGAAACTTTTTTCTAGTTTTGCAACACTCCAATGGTTAGAAAAACTTTTTCTACACATTCCTTATAGTGTATTCGATCGAGTTTACTTTTGGGAAACTCGACTGGTGGCACTATGTGACAAAAAATTTTGAGTTGTCGATTGAGTTTATCCTAGATGAAACTTGGTTGACGACTTAAAATTGATTTTCCTGTGTAGGGGTGTCAGTCGAGTTTGTCCTGAGGAAACTTGATAGACCCCGACAGTTACCAAGACCGAGACAATGTTGTAGGTTGTGTGTCATGTGAGTGAAACTCGGCCGATAGAAGTGTCTGTGATGAATTTTGAAAAGTACCATAAAAGTGCTTAAATATCCGATTTAGATGCTCCTTCTTTTTTCTTACCTTAATTACAAGTCATACAATTATTACAAGTGATTTACAACATGTTTCTAATGGATTTCAAGCATGCTCCACAAAAGTGCACTTGCATTGATTTTGACTTGTCTTTCTCCAAGTTAGGATGTGCAAGTTAGGGCATTTGGAGAGTGTCTATACCTAATCTAAAATCACTCAAGTAGAAGCATTAGACATAAATGAGTGGAATGGTTATCCATCATCAAACAAGGGTTTAGTCAAGTTAGACCTTGAGTCAACATAATGGTCTACTCCCATTATTCTTCTTGCTCTGACTACCTCCAGGCAATTGAAGGCCATAGCTGAGTCTAAAGACGCATGATGGATAGGATGGTACCCTCACTTGCCACTCAAGATCATCAAAGCTTGAAGTTAATGCATGTGTTGACTCACCCAAGTTTTCTCATGAAGTAGTAAAAGATGAAGACAAACCTCAGCGAAAGGTCTGCGCTGCCCTCAGCGCTTTTGTGGAGAGGTAAAGGGCATGCTCATCTTTTTCACCCCGTTTCTCACATTCTCTCACTTAGACACGTGGTGCGGGCCACTGACATGGTTCAAGCCGATTGGATCCGTCATGGTTCACGATGTCGGGGCTTTTCTCAATCATCCTCTGAGGTGGCGGGCTATTATTGGCCCAAAATGATTTATTTTGCAAAAACCCTAGAAAATAAATGGTACATCCAAATATAACATATAAATATATTATTTTGTTCAAAACAATCAAGGAATTCAATGAAATTGGTTCCATGACCTCATTCTATCTCAGATTTGAAAAGTTCATAAAGTTGCTAACTTTAATGTGGTTTCATATGTGTAAACCCTAATTTCATAAGATTAATAAAATTGATGACCATAACTTGTTTAATTGGACTTCATGAGTAAAGTCTAACCTTTTTGGTTAAAAAGAGAATCTTGGATCTAATTTGAGATTAAGAATTCATATGATACAAAATTAGGGTTTCCTAATTTAAAAGGCATTCAAATATGGTAATTAGGGCTTGGGAAGCCTAACCCTAATGAAATCCTAATTTGAGCCCAAAACACTAACTTAGAACCCCAAGTCAGTCTCAATGATAGTTTGTGAACATAATAGATACTTGGGTGTTATGCATTAATTTCAAGGTGATTTCTTGATTGGTTGCATCTGCTCAATGACTCCTTGCCTTATTGACTTCCGTTTTTTATGAAGTTTCCCGATTAGATTGCAATTAAAATGCTTGATTGTTTATTTACTTCCTGCAATCTATAAAGTCACTATGAGTATCATGTTTTATAAATGTAACATGTTCAAACCCTAAATATGTATATCTGCTGAGTTAAAGAGCATGGGGTGAAAGAAGTTATTATGGGAATGACTACTAATCAAGCTTGAAAAGGAAGATCACAACAGGCGAAACCCAGAAAGGAAGGCATGTGTATGAAACCAAGCTCGGGTGAGGGAAGGTTATGGAAGTTCACAATAGGGTCCAAACTCTAAAGAGAGGGTTCCCCATAAAGAGGCTCCCCTTAAGAGAGGGCACACCACAAAGAATGAAAAGATAAGGGTTGGTAGGTAAAAACTAGAAAATGCATGTTCAATTTTCTAATGATACGTGTTTCTATGGTTGGTTATGTTGTTATACCTACATGTGTATATTTTGTTTCCCCCACATACTAAATATATCTCGGTATACTGACCAATTTTTGTTTCATGTCCTTTCAGGCTAAACTACAATTAATGATGAAGATGGACATCCACAGAATAAGATACCAAAAGAAAATATCTAAAGTTATTATAGAGGATTTAGATAGTTAGATTTGTTTCCTTTTGCAAACAATAGCTTCCATGTAACTCCATGAGGATATTTATCTTCATATTGTTACCAAACTCTTTTGCATTCGGTGAAATTTTGAATTATTATTGGTTAATTGCTAAACCTTGATCAGATAAAAATGATAATGGCTATTGCCCTCTTAGTCGGACTTAGTTAGGGATAACAAGGGGTTGGGGTCGTTACATCTATGATAGCCAAATATGACCATTGATACAAAAGTAGGTCCAAAGGAGGTGTTTGATGCCTTCTTTGATCCCTATAGACCCCAGCCAACCAAAGGAAAAATTGAGAGGAATGAAGAGTCTGAACTGATGTTGTCGCCATGGTAGGCCCCAAGCAGTACCCACAACCAAACCACACACACATATGGGAAAGATTATAGGTCACACAAGAAACCACCATATCACATATGACAACCCAAAGCCAGATATGCACACCCATGACAAAGGCAAACAAAAACATGACTTTCCAGCAAGATCCAGTAGAGAAGTAGATAGCAAGAAAAGAAAGGAATTAGTAGAAACCCCATGAATCTAGAGATAATGACATTGAATTTAGATTCTCTAGACCATTACTGGGAGTTGATTAAAACTTCATGACTTCAGAGTTGCTTAGGAAACTTGGTAGAGATTAGATATTAAGGTGAGGCTGAGAGGATCTATATGAGATGAAAGAGGTAAGACAGATGATTGTGCTCAACTTTTGAGTTATCAGTGATGGTGAAGGTTGAGTATTTATAGGATTTAATGATAGAGGAGGTGGTAGTCCCCATTGGATCTAGAAACAAGGGAGCATCTCAAGCAATGGGGACGGAATCTGAGAAGAAGGGATTTTTTGGGAATTCAGGCATATGGTAAGGTTGGGATCGACCAAGGTATGAAAAAATTATAAAAACTCTCCCCAACTCAAGAAAGCAATAGTCAAGAAAGGATATGAGGTGAGAAGGGATGAAATGTGAAGAGAAGAAAGGCAATTCTTGTTTCAAAAAAATTAGAAACTTATCATAGGTTAAAGATGATCAATATGAGCACGATCCTAATCCAATGAAAAAGAAAGGAGATGACATATATCAAGTAAAGAAACTGGGTTTGATGTCATTAAAACCTGAGAAACCTTAGGAAACCAATTTTATCAATTAAATACATTGATTTAAAATATATTATTGTGCTCTGTAATTATTTAAAAGCTCAAACAAGGGTCAAATAATACCAATTTTGGCATCTTGGCTAATTAAGCTATGGATCTGATTCTAGCATTATTTTCCATTTTGGAACCATCAAGTATTTTATTTAATGTTTTTATCCTTATCTTATATTTTCTTTACTTAACAGAATTAGGACATCTAGAATTATTCATTTAATCTCAAACTTGGAACCCAAGCTAATTGTGACCCAAGGACCATGATTCTTCAATTCAATCTGGGTTTTGGAGTTCCCTTTCATGATTTCTATTACAATTATATTTTAGGCCCATCACCATTAAAATATTATAACATTACACCATTACCATCATTATTTATTATTTAGAGTACCATTATCTTCAGATTGTTACCAAAAGAGTTTCCTTATATTATTATGCACGAACTTCCATATTTTACTTATTTAAATTATTTAGATATATATTTAGACAATGGTACATTATCCATGTCCATGGACATGAAAATTCACATTTTTATTCTTATTCATGTCTTAAGCACATTGTGACACTTACAAAACATATCTTAGCCATTATGTGAATACTGGGTATCAAAGAAAACATATGTGACATATATCATGTTGTGATGCCATTAAATGTATTCCATTTGTTCTCAAGCATATATATATATATATATATATATATATATATATATATATATATATATTATAGTTACCATTGGGTTAACCATGTTACATGTATTAACTATATATGTTAGGGTATAAATTCATCCATGTTTGGTCAAATCTAAGGGACCAAGCTTACTAACATCCTAATCGTTGAAAAAGGTAAGATTCTTGATTTTTGTATGTTACAACAATCCACCCCTTAAAAGGATTTCATCCTCAAAATCTATTCATCCATATATATCAACCAACTACTCTCCACTACTTCAAATGTTTAACCTAATCAGTCAAGCTAAACAAATATTAAATATATTAGATTTACATATACAAGTTTTTTAGTCATGTTGTTCAATATGTTCATAGGTCATACACCCAACTAATAGGTCATACCCACCTAGGGTTGAATGTTAGGTCCTTATGTTTCTAAGCTAACAACCCTAAGATTCACATGATCATTCAAAAATCCATAGGGTGCAAAAAGGTAGGTCAACTAAACCTTTAGCACAAGACACATCTTCTGAGTCATCACTCCAGACACCAAAACTATAGTTTAGGTTATCTATTCCAATTAATGATAGAATTTTATTACCAAGACTTCATTCATCTCTTCATTCTGAATTAACTCAATAATTCACCAATAAAATCCATGAAATTTTTCTTTGCAAATATAATAGTTTAATGAAAATAATTTTTGGCAGTAAGAAACTATGCAAGTGTTTATAAAATATGGTGGTAAAAATTAACGTGATAACCAAATCACAAATTTTCCATCTGCAATATCTCCTTATCAACTACTATTCTCATCCTTATTACATGTCTTCATCCTAAAGTTAAATCTCATGCAATCCAAAGAGATACATTACAACTAACCAAGATTATTAGGTAAGAACACCTAAATGCACATCACATTAGGGTTTACTAGGATAATTCTCATCTGTATCTCATATTATTTGAAATCTTCCTTTCTTCAGCTGATGAACAACTTAGGTAGATTCTAGTGTAAACATGTCACTTACAGGGTAACTATGTAAGGAAAGCATTCCAATTAGGGAGAAAAAAAAATCAAAAAAGTCAGTATCTGACTGTCTTGGCTCTGATATCATCATGTAAGGATTGGGACCCGAGAGGGGATCCACTCCCTACTAAAATCAAATAAGAGCATAAATGTATAAATTTTTCACATTGGATGAATAACTTTTATTTGATATTTCATATATGATTATCATAAAGACCAAGTATAGAAGCAGAATAATAAATCATGACTATATTCAACTTTACAACATTACATAATAATCTCCCATAAAGGGGATTGCATGAAGGAAAGGACTCTAAGATCTAAGTAGATGGATGTCCAAGCTATTACAAGTCTATCTCCAAAGAGTTGTCTCCACTAAACCAGATCCATGTGATCAAGTCATGTCTACCACGTTCTTTCACATAAGGGGTTGGAAGCATACCCCACAAGAGAAGACATGCGGGAGTTGTCAACACAAAAATGCCAGTATGAGCATATTAATTAGGATTGAGAAACTTTAGAAAAAGGACCAAAAATATAACTAGGCTTCCCATCTAAAAGAAAAGTACCATCCAAGTGGATATCAAAAGAATATTAATTTCAATAAGATGAAACATAATAGTTACACTTGTCATTAATCACAAATAAGATGTGCCACCAAAGCACACATAAAGCATCAAGGGCACATAACCCATCAATAATAATCAACCTGCATGCTAGTGAGATAAACATAACACTAATATAAATATAAAGTCAAAGGTAGTTAGGGAACATAACCCAAAAATTGATAGAGAACAGAAAATAACAAAACTCCCATGGCATACAAGTTAGGGTATGGGGTGTACGGTTCTCTATCCAATATAAATAATTGAAGGAGGAACAAAATCTTAGTGCATGGAAGGAGGACTAAAACCTCAATGCCTAAAAATATCACATAGAGGAATAAAACCCTAAGGAAGTAACACCCAAGAACCAAAGTATTAGATTACTCTAGGGCTACTGAATCGACATGCATGCATTAAATGTAGAGGCAAGTGAAAGTATAGTCACGAAATATATTTAATGAGATTTCCATTACACAAGTGGATATGAAACATAAATCACATAAGTGGGAAAAATAGTTCATACTCACAATGTAGATTCATCATAAGACCACAAAAGTTATCACTTGAAAATTAGGGTTTCATGTAATTCAATTCCTCAAATTAGGGTTATCACATTTAATGAGATGAACAAGATACAAATCAGAGCCCAATAATCACATTTAGAAGAATAAGAAGTTCACAAGCACATAATTAATCAAATGAGTCAACCTCTTAGAGGAGAGAGAAATGTATAGGGTAATATGTACAAAACATAAAGAGAGAGAAAAGTTGGGTCAATTGCTCAATATGATTATGGAGATACAACATACATCAAGAGAGAGAAGAATTAGGTTAATTTCTAAATATAACTCATACAAGATGAAATACAAATCAAGAGATAGAAGAATTAAATTAATTTCTCAATATAACTTACATAGGATCCAATAAACATAAAAAGAGAGAAATTAGAAATTATTCAATATGATTCAGGAGATGCAGCATACCTCAGATCCAGTATTCATATGTCCCAAGTCAACCCTAGGTTCAGACCAGTGTCTTCAAAACACTTATTAAACATAATTGTAGAATAATGGTTAATTTCTCATTAATTACATAAACCCTAAAAATTGCCTTTTTATTAGTGAATTTGGCTATCAATACCATGTGATCTTATATATTACATTTTAATGAGTTCGTACCATATTTTACTTTATTTTTACGACTTATAGATTATTAGTTATAAATTATAGAAAATTTCACCAATTAGGAAAATCCATAAAAATCACATATTTATATGAATCAAATTTAAGTTATGAAATGGGTACATAAGGATGGAAAAAACATACAATCCTATACATATTTTACAAAAAAATACAATCCAAAACATATTTTCTTATATTTTTATGACTAATATATTCATTACTATGAATTGTTTAAGATAAATACATTTATTGGTTTATTACATAAAACAACCAGAAAGGACTGATATACCCCTGCGTCATAGAATAAGCCAAATCTATGTGACATGATAAAGCTGGTAATTACCTAGGAGCAAAGTTGTACAATTGAAAAACCAAAAAGATGGGTGATTAGATCAAACTGTCCATGGTGGCATGATAGAAAAGTAATGGATTCAAGGTCAAAGCAATAAAATGGCTAATAGTCAACTTCCTCATCACTCAAACACATGAGAAATGTAGATGTGTACATATCTAGATATACATAAGACAAATATGATCATTGATACAAAAATAGGGCCAAAGGAGGTGTTCAATGCCTTCTTTGATCCCTATCAACCGTGATCAACCAAAGGAAAAATTGGGATGAACGATGAGTCTCAATTGATGTTGTAGACATGGAAGGATCCAAGGAGAAACCTATTGGCCACAACCAAACCATGAACACACACATGGGAAAGACAATATGTCATGCAAGCAACCATCAGATCACATATGACAACCCAAATCCAGATATGCACATCCATGACAAAAGAAAACAAAAACATGACTTGGAAACAACATTCAGTGGAGAAGCAGATAGAAAGGGTAAAAGCAAAAATGCAAAATCACCATGAATTCAGAGATAATGATGGTGTGTTTAGCTTCTCTAGACCACTATGAAGGCTTTGAGAGTTGATAAAACTTTATGACTTCATATTTTCTTGGGCAAATTGGCCAAGGTTGAACATCAGGGTGAGGTTGGGAGGATCCATCCTAGATGAAAGAGGGAAAATGGAAGATTGTGTTTGACTTCTAAGTTATTAGTGATCATGAACAATCAAGTATTTATAGGAACTAGGGCTAGAAGAGAGGATCGTCCCCAATGGATCCAGAAATAGGGGAACATCTAAGAAATGGGGACAGAAGCCAGGAAGAAGGTATTTTTGGATAACTCAAGTAAATGACAATTTTGGGTTCGACCAAGGTATGAATAGATTTAGAAAACTCTCCCCAACTCAACTGGGAAAGAATTGATAAAAGATATCGGGTGAGAAGGGAGAAAACGTGAAGAGAAAAAAGCCAATTCCTATTTTGGGAAAACCATAAAATTACCGCAAGTTAAAGATGATCAAGATGAGCCGGATCCTAATCCAACAACACAAAAAGAATTCCACATTTAGCAAGTACAAAAATTGCGCCTGGCATCATTAAAATTAGAAAAACCTTAGGAAACCAATTTTATCAATTAGATACATTGATTTAAAATCTATTTCTTATGTCCTTAATTATTTGAGGGTTCCAACAAGGGTCTAATAATACCAAATTTGGCATCTTGTCTAAACTAAGGTATCTTGTTTTTCCATTACTTCCCATTTTTGGAGCCATCAAGTATTTAAGTTAATACTTTTACACTTATCATATATTTTCTTTCCTTGATGGAATTAGTACATCTAGAATCATTCACTTAATATCAAACTTGGCACCCAAGATAATTGGGATGCAAGGATCAGGAAACAACCTTTGGTTATTTAGAAAAGAAATTATGGGTGTCTAAAATATGTGGAAAAGGATCAAGATTCTTCCATTAGAATTGGGTTTTGGAGTTTCCTTTTATGATTTCTACTAAAATTAGATTGTAGGCCCATCACCACTATATTATTATAACATTACATCATTACCATCATTACTTATTATTTGAGGTCCCATTATATTCACATTGTTACCAAAAGAGTTTCCTTCTATTACTATGGACAAATTTCCATATTTAACTTATTTAGTTAATTAATTCAATATTTATTTAGACAGTGGTTTATTATCCATATCCATGGACATGATAATTTACATTCTTATTCCTATTCTTGTCTTAAGCACATTGTGAAACTTATTAAACTTATCATAGCCATTATGTAAATATTGGTTATCAAACAATAGATGTCACATATATCATGTCATGTGATGCCATTGTATGCATTAAATTTGTATATATATATATATATTTGTGTGTGTGTTATAGTTATCATCGGGTTAACCATGTTACATGTATTAACTATATACATTAGGGTATAACTTCATATTTATTTGGTTAAATCTAAGGAACCAAGATTACTAACCTCCTCATCATTGAATATGGTAAGATTCTAAGTTTTGGTATGTTACAACTCCCATAAATCCACACCAGTTCCCGTCAACCACCTCCATCATCCACTCATTTCCACTAGTTTACACCTTCACTCATCATGCCACTAGATGAACCGGGCCTGGTTTGTTGAACTGGTGTGGGTTACATCACCAACCATCCACACAAGCTACTAATTGGGATAGAATCCAGGATAATGGAGGCCAAGTAGTCTATAAGGCCAAAGAGGATGACACAAAGGAGGATATCCAACCCATTCAAATGCTAACGAGTGAGACCTACCTCTCCTCCATGGGGTAATCTCTTCCTCTTTTATTCTATTTTTATCCTTTATTTATATACAAATATGTATTTCCATCTTGTTTGGTACCAACTATGCTTGTCTATAGCTATTTGATCTCCTTCTAGGCTATATAGCCCATTTTGGATATGTTTATGTACTTCCACTCTTAGCAAGTGGTTAATATTCAAATCTAGCATGATATTGTTCCATCTTCTCTTTTTTTGTTATGATTGTCTGGTTCTTTCTTGCATGAACTTTCATTTTTACTAACCCTAAAAGATTACTGATAAGAATGGGAAGAGAAGGTAGTTTGGACTAAATACTGAGAAGACAAGGTCCAAGGGAGGATCTACCCGAAATACAAGGCCATATAAATCTGACCTGACACTATAAAACCAAACCCAGTTCATCCAACCTAGGTTGGGTTTGTTGTGTTAGGATTACCAACAAATCTTTTTCTAAACCTATCACTCCTTGTTGTTCTGTACCCAAGAGGTAATTTATAACAATCATGGCTTCGTCCATGATCCTCGATAGAGGTATTGAGCTATTGATGGGGTTTTAGTTATGCTGCTCGAGAGCGATTGGCATGACCCCCCAAAAGAGTAGTTACTATGGTACATGTTGGGTCAAGATGTTGGTTGCCTTCTAGTGTGTTCAAGGGTTGTCTATGCCTAAGATCAAGGTAGATAAACTACCTAATTTGTCGCTACATAGCCTGGAACTCCTTCTTAGCCTGAAAATCCTTCACTCAGATAGTAGGATTTGATACATTTTGCCTTCATTTTTATGTTGTATTGTTTTCATTGACTTGTTTCAGTTCTATGTATATATCTACCATCCCTTTTTCTTACCAAAGTAAGATTCAAATCTTAGGGAAAAAAAATTCTCCACATCCCTATGTTTGACCCCTTGTCAATGCTTCAACCCCACATAATGTTTCTGGTGTCCCAAGGGTTTTGAGTTATAAATTTAAAATCTGATCTTTAAGGGATCATGTTTAAATTCAAACTACATCCCAAGGGCGATCAACTTTTGGTGTAGTTTCTCCGAACATGGTTTTCCACATTTAACACCTAGATATTTTGTGAATTTTTGAACCATTCATAGGGATAGTGACAACTAGAGTTCCTCTACAATGACCTCCCCTATTAAATTTGTCGACTTTGACCTCAAACAAATGAGAAATGATTATGTTTAGCTATTTAACAGCATATCGTCCCTGTTGCCCTAAGTTTTAAGAATTTCTTAAGGACGAGAAATTTTTTTAAGCTTAGGGTGGAAGGAAAGTTCACCCTTATATCATTTCACCTTCATATTCTTTTATTTTATTTTCCATGCATGCACATTTTATCTAACTTGTTTCTACATCTAAATATATTGCATGTAGAATAGATTTTTTTTAAATTTCACACTATTGCCTTATTTTAAACTTTATACATTAACTTTTACTTCTTAACATAATCTTGCTTCTTAATTTGTAGACCTGAAAACTAATTCTATGAGGTGCAACATCATTGTTAAATGCTTATCTATGCATCTGATCATGAAATTATCCTCATATTTTCTTTATCTCTATCTTCATTCAATTCATTGACTCTTTCCTATAAGTTTAGTAGTTGATCAAGGGTTATGCACCATTTCACAATTTGACAATGCTTGTTTTCTTGACTCATGTAGTGAATGAAAAGCCCAGGATTCAGGATCAATGATGGGATAGTGTACGATCATACTTTGAGCTATGCTTTCAATGACTCAATGATATTTTAAGGATCTATGAACCATATGGAAGATTGTGTTGAGCATCATGAAAATGATGATGAGTTTTGAGTTTTAATCATGTTGGATCTTTTTCCTATGATGTTTTTTGCACCATCCCACATTATATTAAGTCAAAAGAAAATTTAAGAATGTGCAAAAAAGGTATGGCCACCCAAAATCTCAGAAACAATTCAAATAGCACAAAAGAGCACCTAAAATAAAATACCTAACTCCTAGACCTATAAATTGGAATTCAGAGAACAAAAGCCAAAAAGTGAACAGAAGCATGAGCATTTATTTTTCTCTTTTAGGAGAGTTCATGATGGTGGCCAAAGAGTGTACAACTTCACTCTCAAATGTGGGTATGTCATACCTAGTAGTGCTACCCCCAAAATCTCATTAGAGAATCCTTCAAATACCATAGGAAACCTGTGAGATCAACCCAGTAGCAAGGTTGGTCTAAGAATGAAGCAAGGATTTTTTCTCACTAATTTGGGCCAACTATCTTGGAATCCAAGGACCATTGATTGTTACATGGACCAGCTTGATGCATATCAAGACCCTCAAAAGTCACTAGAGTTTATTTGTTTTGATTCTATTTAGGACCTAAATAAGTGGAAGGTGTGTTGTTCTCGATTGGTTTGCATGAATGTGCAATGACATGTCATTACTTGTCTTCATCTTGTGCTAGATCCCTTAGGTACTATAGCTTAACACTAACATCTATGGTTCAAGATCCAAAATATAATTTTGGATTGTATTGAATTCTCTTAAGCATGCACCAATATTCTGTAATCTTACTTTATCTAGTTTTGCTTGAATGGTGGGGACTTGTTTTGAAACAACATGTCTTTAGAGGCTCACATTTTCAAAATATTTTTCCTTACCTTATCATCTATCACCAAGAACAATTTGAATGTTATCTTTTGTTATTTTAGTTGAGGCTTTCTTGAGGACAAGAAAATGATTAAGCTTGGGTGGTCGATAACACCCAAGGTGTAAATGCTAAGTAATTAACTATAGCTTTGTGCCTATAATATCCTTGATAAACCCAAATAATTCTACATACTTATCTTTTCCATAATTTATATCTCTTTGAAGATACAATTGCTCAACTAGCCAATTTTGTGACTTGCAAGCATCCAATTACAGAGTCATCAACTCTTCTATTTCCTAGGACAAAAACTAGAAAGATTCAAATTGAACAACCATCCAGTCCTGATGAAACCATCCCCACTTAAGAAAAACTAGGCTGAATTAGGCCCATGGAATAGCAAGCAGCCACCATCTCCATTGATCATCTCCTTCCAAGTCGATGGTCTAGGTTCACTGAAACTGGCCCCAGTTTGGAGTAGAGAATCGTCTACCTTCTCTAATAGATGAAAACCAATGAATGCCAAGAGGTGTACCATCAATAGATGAAACCTAGACATATGATGTTCATTGGTGGCTCCAGAAATGGACAAGTTCACCAACCTTCATGTCCACCTACCATTTCACAACTAACAGTACAAAAAAAGGTGGGTTCACAAACCCACCCTGATTTGGCATACCAATCATCAACCAAGCCACCAATGGAAACCATTTGATGGTGTCCACCGATGGAACCAACCAATGACTCCACCAACTGGTGACTTCACTAACCAATGGAGATAAATTCTTGATAGACGAATGCCACAAAATTGGACCTTGTTCATCCAAACTAGTCCAGTTTCATTCCTTCACATATCCATCCTTCATATGAAACTGGCCCTTGTTCACTCAAACTAGGCTAGGTTTTCCCTACATACAGATATATCACCTACCACTATAAATACCCCCTCCTTGGACACTAGGCTGAGCATTCCACATTTTTTGTATCTAGACATCTTCTTTAGAGATCTTAGACCCAAGATGGCTAAGGATCTCACCCTACATTAATTCCCATTGGTTAATGTCCATTTTAGTTGGTTCACACCATTTACCATTGACGACCTCCATCCTCCACTCAGATCTATCAATTTCCAACTTCACTCATCCTACTACCAGATGAACCTGGACTGCTTTATTGAATCAACATGGGTTTTGTCACCATCCATCCACACAAGCTGTTGATTGGGATGGAATTGAGGAAAAAAGACGTCAAGTAGTCGAGAATGCCAAAGAGGAAGATGCAAAGGATGATATCCAACCTATCCATATCATAAGGAGAGAGATTCACCTCTTCTCCACAGCTAATCTCATCCTCTTCTCTTCCATAATTGTCCTTTATTTCTATCAAAACAATGTATTTCCATCTTTGTTCAGTGTCAACTATAGTTTCTTATGGATAATTGAGCTCCTTCTAGGCTAAGTAGCTCATTTTAGGCATGTTTATGTACTTTGACTCTATGCAAGTAGTTGATGTTCATATCTAGCATGCTATTTTTATATCTTCTCATTTTGGTTATGATTATTGGATTGGTTGATCTCTTTCTTTTATGAACTATAGTTTGTATTAAATCCAAAAAATAGTGGTTAAAACTAATTGAGAAGGTAGTTTGGACGAAACTCAGAGAGGACAAGGTCCAAGGGAGGATCTACCTATAATCCAAGGTCATATATGTTTGACTTGACACTACAAAACTGATATAGGTTTGTCCAACCCAGGCCAGGTTCATTGTGTCAGGTTTTTGGCAGAACTTTGTCACTCCTAATTCTACTATCTATTTTGGACTTGAAAGGTAATCTGGAATAGTTAGGGGTGTTCATTCATTATCTTCGATAAATGTATTAGGCTATTTATGGGGCATTAGTCATGTTGGGTTAGATACATCTGGATGATTTCCAACAAAAGTAGCTACCACGGTACATCCTGGGTTGGGATGTTAGTTTCTTGTTAGGGTGTATGAGGTTTTTCTATGTCTAATAATGAGTTACATAAAGAACTCAATTCATGGTTACATAGCATGGATCTCCTTCTCTTAATTAGTAGTATTTGATGGAATTCACCTTATTTATTTTAGTTTGTTTTATTTCCTTTAACATGTTCTAGTTCAATGCATATATCTACCATCCATTTGACTTATCTAAGTAAGGGTCAAATCTTAGGCATCTAAATGTCCCCATGTCCCTATGTTTGACACCATCCCACTGCTTTGACCCCATATAATATTGTAGGCATCCCAAGGGTTTTAGTTATAAATTCAAAGTTCTTTTCTTAAGGGACCATGTTTGGTTTCGATCCATATTCCAACATTGATCAAATATTACTAGTGATGTACACCCAAAATACAGGTATGTAACCCAAAATATACTTCAAAAAAGAAGGTCTAACTTTTTTGTATATTATTCTATATCGAATATTTTATTTTTTTGTAAAATGATAGTGATTAATCTCACTTTATCAATGATTTGGCATTATTATATTAGAGGAATGGTAGGATTTGGGAGAAAAGGAGGCACCGATCCAGTGGCAATGGGGGAATAATTGTTCATCCACCTAATCTGAGCACAAGTTGTGGTGGCCAAGGAGGAGAAAGTAGCAAGGAAGCTCTTAGAAAAAAAACATATTATCCCAAGACACAAACATTCTGCAAGAATTTCTCCAAGAAACAACCACTTCAAAGGCAAAGACACAACTGTAGATCATACAAAGACTAGGAGTATCATTAAACTATAGAAGCACATCATGAGATCCTATTGTAACTCATATGACACAAGACCAAAATATCTCTATGGAAGAAGATTCACAAGCCATGGTAAGTGATAAATTCCCATATCTGTCTGCAAACAATCAAAACCCTAATGCATCTAGAGACAGAAATAAGAACAACACAGATCCAGACAAACTGATATCCTATAGAAACATAATAGGAGGAGAAGTTAGTTCTGGAACTCAACCTTTCTTAGGATTTGAAGATTCTAATGTTAGATTGATGACATAACATATCAAAATAGGATCATGTGAAGGGAGTACCAAAGTTCAAGACTGAAGGTTGTATCTATGAAGAACCATGAAGCCATGGATGTATTATGTGATCATTAAAGTCATAGCCAAAGACATCAGATACCTCACCCTGCAAGTCTGTATAAGATCAATGTGGCATCCTTTAGGGATATTCATGATTTTCCTATTTCTTCATTCAAGTAACCAGTGAAGATAGTTACCTCAAGGTTCTCACAAGAGGCCCATGGATAATAATGGGATCCTATCTCACTATACAACCATGTAAACCATGTTTTTCTCTTTCCTCAAGCAACCTACGATTCATTGTGGGCTGGTTAGAATACCTAAGTTGCCTATTTTCCTTTATCAATAAAAATTCTTAGAGGAATTAGATATGTAATAGGAACAATGATTAGAGTAGCTACTAATAGTGATCAGAAAAGAAGAGGGAAATTCTCCCTCATTGCAGTCAAACTAGATACTAATCAACCACTAACACCTGCAATATATGAGAAAGATATGGTCTTCAATATGAAAATATGACAACCATCTGCATATTTTTTGGAAAATATGGACACATTGACAAGGAATGTAAAGAGAAGGAAGCATCAATACAAGCACATGCCAACAAGGATAGCACAACTGACAATGTGATTACATAACCAATACCATTGGGAGACTTCAACAAACAAATGCATGAAAAACCATTTCAAAGAGGCTGACAAGAAAGGTGGAAAGTAATCGGAAAGTACCAGAAGTAGAAATAAGAAATAGATTTGTAAACCTTAGCCTAAATTAGGAACAACAGATGAACAATAAGTGTACATCCAGAAACAAAGTGAAAAACACAGGATACAAATGGAGGTAATGGAAAGCTAGCAATAAAGGTAAAAGACAAGCAGAAGAAAATGGTCCTAGAAATTTGATCAAAGACCAACTTGAATTCTACCAATAGAACCCAATGAAACATAAATGGGACCACATCAGGTAACATTATGATTCCACACATGTTGCTATTAAAATAACATATCTAATACAATCGTCATCCCAAGACAACAAAAAACTAAAAACTAGAACCTATGCTTTGACATGGGTAGAGAGGGAATACTATCTATACTTACAAAAGGTGATAGTAACTCAAAGACCCAACCTTCATTTAGAGATTTGGTAGGCATCTATATAAGAAATAGGAAAATTCTTAATCCTAAGAATCTAACAAAGAATTATTCCAGGAACAAGATTAGAAAAGAAACAAAGATCAACGTTGAAAGTGAAGAAACCGAACAAGAAAGCTTTCAGACATACAATCCAACTTTCTGATGATTATAAAGACATGGAACGATCAAGGGTTCTATGGAATGGACACCCAAGACACAATCAAAGATATATTATTTACTTACCACATTGATATCATGGCAATTCTAGAACCTTGCACTAGTGGGTGCATAGTGACACAATCATCCACAACTTGGGTTTTGATGAATCATGCATAGTCAAAGGAAATGGATTTGCATGAGGTATATGGCTTATGTGGAAATATAGAATAGGACATGTTGAAGTTTTAGCATTCCACAAACAATTTTTCAACTACATCATAACTAACATATCTTTGATTACTATTATATATGCAAGCACAAGACAAACTACACAATGACTACTATTGGACCATATTGAAACATTACCATCGACATAAAAGATACCATGGATCGGAGTACTAGGAGACTTCAATGCAATACTAAATGTAGATAAAAATAGGAGGAGAACCTATACATATGGGTAGCTGTAGAAAATTTGCATTAGGTATATCCAATGTGGGAAACTTCGCCTATGTTTTCATCTTTTGTGCAAATGTAGCCGGTCCCAAGCCCGGGTAAAGGAGGAGGGTTGGTGGTAGGTTGATTTCCAGCCATAAAAACTTTTTCACTCTTTCTATGACATGGATCCTTATAAAAATTTCATTGGAGCATCCCTACCTAGCGACACACTGCATCGGAAACTGAGTGCAGTGATAAATATGCAAGGGGTTTTGACACAGCGATGCCCAGTTGTGTTGAAGGACAAGAAAGGGTTTCCACATCTTGGACGGGTGTGGGTAAAGAAGCTAGTCCCTCTGCATCATCGCCCGGATGTAGTGAAAAATGTGTTAGGGTTTCCACATCTTGGTTGAGTGCGGGTAAAGAAGTTATTCCCACCGCATCATTGCCCGAATGTAGCGAAAAATGTGCAAGGGCAACATTTTCGATGAAGGTAGGTAAAGAATCAAGTCCAAGAAAAAGGTTTAGAGTTGGATCTTGGAATATTGGCTCTTTGACAGGAAACTATTTGGAGATAGTAGATACCATGATGAGAAGAGAAGTCAATATAGCTTGCTTATAGGAAACTAAGTGGACAGAGGAACGTTGTAGAGAGATTGGAGACACTGGATACAAAACCTTGTATACATGCATTGATAAACATAGAAATGGCATAGGTATTATTGTTTATAATATGTTGAAGGATGATGTTGTCAAGATCACTAGGATGGGTGATAGAATCATATCTATCAAGGTCGTTCTTGGGGGAAAGATTTTTAACATTATTAGCGCTTATGCCCCCCCCCCCAAGTTGGCCTTAGCGAGGAGGCTAAGAAGGATTTTTGGGATAACATGAATGAATTGATGCAAGGAATACCGACAGAGGAGACGATCATTTTTGGGAGTGATTTAAATGTCCATGTGGGGAGTAGAAATGATGGATATGAGAGAGTTCATGGTGGTATTGGATATGGCAGCAGAAATGGTGAAGGAGAGAGGATATTAGATTTTGCAGTTGCATATGATATGATTTTGGTACACTCCCATTTCAAGAAAAGAGAATCTCATAAGATTACTTTCAAGAGTGGGCACAATTGTAGCCAAATTGATTACCTCGTGACAAGGTGGGATGATCGTAAAGTATGCAAGGACTATAAAGTGATTCCTAGCAAAGAACTCACGACCCAACATAGGTTGGTGGTTTTGGATATTAACATGAAGATCAATATAGGCAATCATAAAAAACATCAAGATAGAAGGATCAAGTGGTGGAATCTTAAAGGAGAAAAGAAATTGACCTTTCATGATAAACTCATCAAGGAGGGAACTTGGAACTTAGAGTCTGATGTCAACACTATGTGGCATAACATGAGCGCCTGCATAATAAAAATTGCCAGAGAGGTTTTGGGGGAGTCTAAAGGTTGTGGGCCTCCACAAAAAGAGACTTGGTGGTGAAATGATGAAGTACAGAAGGCTATTAAATTGAAAAGGGAGATCTATAGGAGCTTTCCCAAATCTCGAGATGATGCAACACTCCAGAGATACAAGCAAGCAAAGAAAGAAGTGGAAAAGGTTTTTCAGGAGGCAAGGTCTAGATACTTTGATGGAAAAAAGATATATATAAAATGGCTTGTATAAGAGAAAGGAAAGGAAGAGACTTGAGTCAAGTAAAATGCATCAAGAATGAAGATGGTAGAGTGCTGGTAAAGGATGATGATATCAAGAACCAATGGAGAAATTACTTCCATTAGCTTTTCAATGGAGATACTATAAATAATGTTAGAGACTCGTGTGACAGGGATACAAGAGATATCATTTACACACAACAAGTTTCACATTTTGAGGCAAAAAATGCCTTGAAAAGGATGAAAATGAGAAAGGCATGTGGACCAGACGACATTCCCATTGATGTATGGAAGAGTATGGGGGTGAAGGAGTTATGTGGTTAAAAAAATTATTTAACAAGATCATGAAGATAAAGAAGATGTTGGATGAATGGAGAAATAGTATTATAGTCCCCATCTATAAGAAAAAAGGTGATGTCAGAGCTGCACAAACTACAGAGGTATCATATTGATGAGTTACACAATTAAGCTTTGGGAGAGGATTGTTGAGCAAAGACTAAGATCTATAATGCAGATATCAAACAACCAATTTGTCTTCATGCCTAGTAGATCAACAATAGATGTTATTTTTCTAATAAGGAGGGTTATGGAGAAGTATAGGGAAAGGAAAGGAGATCTTCAAATTGTTTTTATTGATTTGGAAAAGGCTTATGATCGATAACCCAGAGAAGTGTTGTGGATGGTTTTGAGAAAAAAGGGTGTGCCAATACAATGCGTTGACTTGATTAAAGACATGTATGGTAGCTCTACTACAAGTGTGAAGACTCATGGAGGTGAGACACCAACATTTCCCATCACAATTGGGGTACACCAAGGATCCACACTCATCCAATATCTGTTTGTTCTTATTATGGATGAGTTGACAAAGTATGTTCAGGATGATGTTCCTTGGTGTATGTTATTTGCTGATGATATTGTATTGATTGACGAAACTAAAGATGGTTTGAATGATAAAGTTGAACTTTGGAGAAAGGCACTGGAATCAAATGGATTGATGATTAGTAGGATCAAAACTGAGTATATTCATTATAATTTCAGCCAATCTCGCAGTGTGAAAGGCGGATCAAGTTGGACAGAGTAGATATACCAAAATGTGATAAATTTCGTTACTTGGGCTCTATCATTCAAACAGATGGTGATGTCCAAAATGATGTTTGTCATAGGATCACTGCAGGATGGTTGAAATGGATGACTGCAACTGGAGTATTATGTGATCACTAAAAAGCAAGTATTATAAAACTACTAAACAGCCAACCATGCTCTATGGGAATGAATGTTGGGTGGTGAAGAAACAAGGACTCAACAAGATGAACATGGATGAAATGCATATGTTGAGATGGATGTGTGGGAAGACAAGAAAAGATCGCTTGAGAAATGATTATATCAAGAAAAAAGTGGGGGTGGCGAGCATTGGGGACAAGTTGTGTGAGGGCCGACTCAGATGGTATGGACATGTGCAATGCAAACCGACTAATGCGTCTATACGAAGCAATACTATTGAGGCAAGCACAATTAATAGAAGAAGAGGAAGGCCTAAATTAACATGGGAAGAGCTTATAAAGAGAGATTTTGAATCTCTACATCTCAACCAAAATATGACCCATGATAGAGTTGAATGGAAAAGAAGGATCCATGTAGCCGACCCCAACATAGTTGGGATTGAGGCTTAGTTGATGATGATGATGATGATGATATCAAATGTGAGACTAGAAAAACTTAGAGAAATAGGCCCAAACATGACTTGAAAAGAGGTTGGCTCCAAGAAATGCTTGAATTGGTATGGCTAATACTGAATGGATTGAAGAATACCCATACACCTCAGTAAAGGTTTTACCAAGGATGAATTCATACCACTCTCCAATTCTAGTCTATACTGAAAGAACCAATACCAGTTAGGGTTACTACACCAAGATACATATTAGTTGGAACACGAGGTCGTCTTTAAAAGTTTATTCTAAAGAACATGGAATGAAGATGACCAATTCCACAATTCCTTAACCAAATTTATGAGAAGTGTTGCATCATGGGACAGAGAAGAAAGAATGAAAATTGAAAATAGAAAAATATGGATACTCTCACAACTAAAGAAGTAACAACAAATACTAAGTGAAAACTACAACAATGACAGTCACAACCGGATGTTGGAATACACATTGACTACATTGAACTCGTATTCTAGAAAATTGAGGAATGGAGGCAGCGTGCAAGATGTGACTAGATGAATGATGGAGAGATGGAAACATGAAATATTTCCAATCAATTGTGAAATCTACGAGAAGAAAAACTATCATATTAAAAGTTAAAGACAAAATTAGAGATTTGATGAAGATAAGAATAATATGAGATATATGATCAAGGATTATTTCAAGAATAAAGAACAAGGAATAGATAGAACTCACAAATTTAGACTTCACACTAGAAACTTTCCTTAAATGACATACAATCAAATTGTTCACAATAGCTCCATACCAAATGACAAAGAGATTGAGACCACTATGAAGATGATGAACCCTTTCAAAGCACCTGGACCATATGGGGTGGATGATGGCTTCCTATAACATAATTGGAAAATATTAAAAAAATCAATATGTCTGATGATTTTGGAATGCTTTACAGGTGAACCTATTTAGGATATGTTAGCCAACACCATTTTGGTTTTATTTCCCAAAAACAATACTCCAGAATCATGTAACCATTTGAGACCGATAGAACTTAACAACATAGCACTCAAAATCATTTCCAAAATCCTTGTTGAAATAATCAAACCATACATCCTGCATTGGATATCTCCCTTGTAGAGCAGCTTTGTATTAGGAAGAAGAATCATTATAAACATAATTCTAGTACAAGAAATCATTCAATCAATGAATATTACTAAAGGGAAGAAAGTATAAATGGCTATCAAACTGGATCTATGTGAGGCATACAACAAGATGAGCTGGACTTTCATTCAAGATGCTCTTCAAAGAACATCACTGCCTAAAAATGTCATCATTATGATTATGAACATCATCACAGTAGGAGAAATCTCTATTGCATGGAAAGGAGAAAATCTTCAACCATTCAAAGCAACAAGAGGAGTAGGTTATGGTGATCCTATATCACCTTGCCTATTTTTTCTTTATATAGATGGATTGAGCCAATCAATTACAGAAGAAGAGCTCATAGGAAGATGGAGATCATTCAAATCAACGAGAATGGGACAGTCAATTTCTCATGTCTGCTTTGTGGATAATGTAATTCTCTCTGGAGAAGTTACAACAAAACAAAAAAGAATGATGACTAAAGCACTACATACTCATTTAGTCTTGTCACCTGCCTAAGGAGTGCGGGATGAATAAAATTACTTTGTTGGTGCCCAAAAAATGAATACTAAAAATAAAGCAAGTAGTGGTGAGACTTTTTTGGGTTTTTAATAGACATAGTAAATGTATTAGAACCCCAACCTATTAATTCAACCCTATTCTATAGTTTATGTAGGTGCAGAAATTAGGGTAGAACATTTTCCTTTACACTAATGTTTTTTGGTTTGAATAAAGTGGGTGATGGGTAAAGGAATAGTGGTTAAAAATATGTTTACCCTTACCCTTTCATACATGGTATAGGCGATGGGTAAATGGATACTACCCTACCCATTTATAGTCATATATTCTTCTTGTATTGCTTCATGATCGATTGGACAATCGTACATGTTAGTGATTCACCACTTCACTTGTTGTACGGGCTTCTCAACGTGATAAACCCTTGTGCATCTATGTTCATCAATTGATGATGTACTTTTGTGAAACTGTAGTGCTTACGGGACTTCTTTGGGATATCTTAATTCCTATTACTATGAGAGGGGATTGAGATTGACCAACATCTAATTACATTATTATCACTTATCACGTGCCTTAATATTTTTTTTTAAGAATCATGTCTCATTTGATGTTATCCCATTTGTGGAGGCCATCCTAACTTGGAAAATTATTATCCTTGTAGTGTTGGTATATCTATACATGTTTTTGTCCTGTGTCAAGTGTACATCTATCATGGAGGGTGGTTTATTATATGCCCTATGGAAGTTTTTTAACATGGATCAAACTTGTGCATATTTATTGAAGCATATATATAGGGATGCCGACATCACTCACATATGTGGGGATTATTTGCAACAAGTTGGTGCTAGAATGCCACATGCTTGAGGAAGACTAGTAATGTGGTTAGTGACCCTCACCGACCAACATGTTTACTAGAGGTGGGTCTACATTGGTGTGTATGCTACAACTTACATTATGGTGATGGAAGGTTTACTCAACCTAATTTCTCATCATAACTTGAGTCATTGTTTGTCTTACTATCCTTAAACTTTTTATGATAGTTCATATGTAGAAAGAAAAACTAATCTATCGTAAAAGAGATACCATCATGATGAAAAAGGATCTATCTATCAGCTAGGTTGTCATATAGCACAAGTTATGTTCATAATTTGCTCAATTTTTAGGTTCTTCTTACTAAGGAATAATCGTATGATTGAGATGTTTGTCAAAGTACAAACCTCAGAGGATGTGGTGGTCACACTTGTTGATTACCTACAAATATGATGGGCAATAAGAAGAAGGTGACAAACTCTATGTTCTAGATCTATGTTTTCCCATTTTAGGACATTATTTTCTATAAGTATTGATTGTAGGTTTCTTGTTAGTCTCAAATTATATATTAAGTGATTCTTCATTGCAAAAGTGGATTAATTATTTACATATTCTTGTTTTGGGTACACTTTACCCATATATAAACATTGTCTTTCATGTGTAGAGATTTACCATAAGAAAAAAACATGAAATGATCCTTGTTCCTAATATAAATGCTCAGAACCAAAAATTAATATTGAAGTTGTAATTGACACACTCTCTTGGTTAAATATGAGATCTAAGGCTTGTTGATGGGATCAGATAAAAGTGATCATGAGTTTGAGTGGAATTTCGGTGTTAATATGGATGTCTGATTTATGCTATAAGTAACTTCCCACTTCCCATTTAGTGAGTGATCTAGTCGATATTATAAGCATGTTTAAGCATTGAAAGGATTTGACTGGATTAGTGGCAGCTTGTTTGAACTTATGAAGGAATTCCCTTAGGAATCACTTGGCCTAGGAGAGAACTAGGACTTGTTTCCCCTACTATATATTGATAACATGTTGGCCCAAACATAGTGGGCAACTTTTGGGTTTAATATAATGTTGTGAGTAACGATACCTTTTCTTTGGGGAGTCTATAACAAGAATATATGTCATCTATCTTATTGTGAATGTATCATAGGACATTGGTTCTCAATATCTTTGTATGGGATGCTTTGAGCCTCATTGGTCATTGACATCATGTCTTTTGATAGTTTGGCATCAAGAAATTCACGACAATCACATACATGCATTTGGAATGGTGATACACCAATGATCAAAGTCTAAAATTAGAGCACAATTACTATGGATAAATAATGCATGATATTTTCTTGGGGCATGCTATCTTATTACCAACATTGTCCAAGAGGGAAAATGTCTACTTTGGTAGAGGGGAAACTAAGCATTATGCCACAATTTGTCGACTAATTCCACTCCATATGCCCTCTTTTTGGATCCATTCGATACAATTATAATAAATATTATGGTTTAAAGAGTGGTTGTTTCATGTGTGCTCATATTTAAAAATGTTGTTTAAAATAAAAAGCCTTCCAAAATGAAAACTCAAATATAGGATAATATTTTCATTTGCATTTTGATAGATATCCAATCACATCATTAGTCATCTCACTAAATCTCCACCTTGATCGATATCCAAAGATATTTAATTTCTAGGTGAAGTGTGAAATATCTTACAATTAAGTGTATATTAGAAGGAATAATAAAGTTGACATTTAAAATGACAGTTGGTGAGATATGTGATTTGGTGAACATGGCCATAATTAATCTTTCCCATGTTTGGGTCTGCTAATATGTGTTTAACCTTATTCCTTTAAAGAGTCTCTATTGCATGTCTTCTTATAATTAGTGTAGGTTCCATGTATTGTTTATTATAAGGGTGATATTAGGTTTGTGAGCTATTGGGTCTCAAGATAATTGTTATGATCATTTCATAATAGGTCCATACTTATATTTTATTACATGTTGTCATCTAAAGAAATTATAGATATGAATTTTCTTGCTAACAAGGAATTTTAGGTATTTTATGTGCTCCAAGAGGTTTCATCTACATTGAGGCTTTTTATAAACTATGGAATTACATGTGGACAAGATTGATATGGAAGAGGGGCATGTACCATCCATGTTATACGTTTGTTGAGTTTTAGGATTTTTGACAAGGGGGCACAAGAGGATAACAAAAGTTCCCAGACAAGAACCGTAACTCGTGGATCCTTCATTGCCATAAAACATAAGTATATTAAATAAGAAGTTGAGTATATCTTAGCATGCTCAAAAAGAAAGAAACATTTATCACGGTGTTGATCTCTACTTCCAAATCCAGTCCTCAAGTCAATTTAGTGATATAGTTAAAAAGTCTGTGTAGTGTAGTAGCTAGGTCGTCATTCAAGAAGCATCTAGAAGAGAAACCATCTTCCTTATATGAAGGAACTTATCTCCAAAGCCTCTTCGCCTTGGCCTCTACATCATTGACATGGATTGAGGGAACACTTTGATGCCACCTTGGCCTCCAAGTTAAAGTGGAACTAGATTGTTCATGTTCTAGCATTTCTTACTCCTTCACTCCTATCATGGGGTGTCATTCATGGAATTTCTTTCTCTTTCTCAAAGGAAAAAAAATTGTGACCCTCTTTTGTGTTTCACCTGATGGATGTCCACCCCTTTATATAGGGAAGTCATGGGTTAGGTTTTCCCAAAACCCAAATCCTTTATTCTAGTTGCAATCTTCAATCAAACACTTAATAGGAAATACTTAGGAAATATTGTCCAACACACCACAACATAATTTCTAAAAGGCAAACATCATTAATCAATAGATTATGATAAGCACATAAAAATATCATTTCCAAAATATTTTCACAAAAGGACTAACTTTCTTTAATTTTTCACAAGTTAATTTACAAGATAAAACTCTATAACCACTATCACCACCTATATTCAAAAGATATATGATCATCATAGTTAGAGCATATGCATATATACAAGGCATGCAAGCCAAAAACACGAGTTGTGGATACAAATGAGAAGGTGATTTTGAAGTTTGATTTCTCTATCTATGTGGATTATGCTCTCTACCATTATATGGCCTTTTCATTGTCAAAGATCTCCATAAAAAGTCAATTCATAATCATTATTATCAAAAAAATGTATCCAATATACTTGTTCTAAAATATGAGTGTTGCCTTGGATTGTTTATAAGTAAAAAATCTAACTTCATGGTTGTGCTTTCTCTAACTAACTGACTCCATTTTGTCATTTTGTGTAATATGTTGATGGAAACAAGAACATAGATATTATACTAGTATTTAGATGTAGCAATTTCACATTCATGGCTGACACTTTGTAATAAAGATGACTCTTATTGGACGTAGTGTTGTCCATGAGCGCTAGAGTGATACTTATTGATGTCATAGATGTTATAAGAGAAAGATATACATTCAAGGATAGCCATGTAAGTTTCTGAATTTAATACATTTTTATTCTATTTTGGTAAAGGTAGCAAACAAAATTTTATATATATTTTCAACACTCAATGGTTGCATATGGAAAGTGTCTTTTAAAAATATTTTTATCATATGCATTGTCATTTTAAGTTGGAAAGACATGTGTTCTTGACATTGTATACATTTAGTTATGATTGTAATACCATGGACATATCCATCTCAAAAATATTATAAAGAATGAATCATAGACTTGAAACTTTCCCCCCTTACAAGATATGATCTATCTTATAATATACAAGTTTATTGCATTATTAATGTGTTCTGTCTATTTTTTGTTTCTAATTGAGTTATTTATTTTAATTATTGATTCACTTCTTACTTTTGTTTGATCATTGGGTTTGTCAATGCTTTGGAGATCATTAAACTGCAACTGAAATAATAAACGATAATTTTTTCAAGCAATTTACTTTTGAAGGTCTTATTATATAAAAACTCATTTAATAAATTTCTTGAATGAGTAGTCCTTATAATCTTAAAAATCATCAAATTGTCTTACTATATGGTAAAGTTATTGGTTAACATACTTCATGATGAATATTCTGTAAAGCAAAATTTTAATGTCATCTTAAATTATGCTTTCAATATTACTAACCAGAAAATGCTAGCAACATATGATACGAAAAAGTTTTTTCCTTTCCATATCAAGAGTATATTTAATACTATTTGAGTTTGATTGCACTTTTATTTTCTCATCAAGAAGTAATACCTACATAATACACCATACTTTCTATTATGAAGAGTCTAGATATTGTGTTGTGTATTCTTGTATTTGTTCTAAGTTACCCTACTTCTTAAACTGATATTTTATTTCATTTTCCTTTTGTTCTTAGACACAATTGTATTTGAATAGTGTTACATTCATTCAAAGTTTTTCTTAACATATTTTATTCCTAATGAATAAATAAAGACCAAGAATTTTGGAATGTATTTGATAGATTTCATAACCAAATGACATTTTTTCATAATGATACTTTGTACACTACAACATAGCTACTATAGACAATATTGTAATCACAAATGACATCGTCCTTTGGTTTTCCAATGATATTTTTGGATCTCTTAGAAAGTATGCCAATCACATCAATTGAATCTTTATCAATTCAAGCTAAATAAAAAATAGACTATCCAAATGAAACACATAGCAATCACCTTACTTAGAAGAATGAACATGTGCACCATCACATGATTCTCATTTTTAGTTCATTCAAGAGGTTTTTGTGAATACATTTCCAATGTAGTATGATTCTTATTAAGTTGGTATGATACCACATACATGGATGGGGAAGGTTGCCACTCTCACAAACCAATTTTCCCACAAAAAAAGATATCCATTTCAAAATAGCACCATACATTTGTACAATTAAGAATCTTTCGTTCAATTGGTGTTAACATCAATAAAATCTTAATAAAAAAATTTAATAACATGGTTTCCTTTTACAATATTTTTCATCTGACTCTTTTTCAATTATCTCATTTTCATGCATATCTCCAAACAAACCATACTCATAGAGATTTCAAAGGAAAATAAACCTACCCAAATTCCCTATGTTGTTTTAAAATAAAAGTATATATGTAACTAAATCTTCTAAAATAATTATCAAGTGAAGATAACAAAACATTTCAAAAACACCATCAAAAATGAATTGCATGATTTTTCTATGCATATGTAATGAGCTAAATGTAAATTGGAATATGATATACGGTTGTATATGTTAACTTTGTAATTGTGGTATGTTTTATATATTTATTAGAATGATTATAAGTGCCAAACTTACCTCACAAAAGTTTTATTTAAAAAAGTGCAATGCCACATCCATCTCCTATTTTTGACTTTTTAAAGTGGTTTTAGATTCAACTTTAACGAACATAATAAATAAAAGAATACTAGATTTGTACTTCAATATAATTATCCATTGAGGAAACAAAACACTTATTGAATTTACTTTAAAAATCTTCAAATTTAAATTTATCATATATGATATGTCACGTGTTTATGCTTGTGCATGTGTCTATTGACTAGTAAGTATATTTAAGAAGAAGGATATTTAGTATACCTTAGAAAGCTTAATAACCATTTATCATAATGTTGATCTCCTACTTCCAAATCTGGTCCTCAAGTTAGTGTAGTGATATTGATCCAAAGTCAATGTAGTGTAGTAGCTAGGTTGTCCTTGAAGCAACAACAAGAAGAGAAACCATCTTCCTTCTATGAAGGAACTTCTCTCCAAGAATTTTTGCACATGCCTTGACCTCTATGTTGTTGACGTGGATGGAGGAAACACTTTGTCACCACCTTCATCTCCAAGTTGAAGTGGAACTAGATTGTTGATGTGCTAGCATTTCTTACTCCTTTCCTCCTCCTAGCATGGGATGGCATTCTTGGAATTTCTTTCTATCTCTCAAATAAAGAAATTCTTGTTCCTCTTGTGTGTCACATCCCATGGATGTCCACCCCTTTATATAGGGAGGTCATGGGTAAGGTTTACCAAAAACTCGAAACCTTTTTTCAAGTTGCAATCTTCAATCAAACTCTTAATAGGAAAGACTTAGAAAATATCGTGATGTCCCAACACACCACAACATAATTTCTAAAAACAAATTGATTACACTAACAAACATAATTAATCAATAGATTATGATAAGAGAATAAAAAAAACCATTTCCACAAGATTTTCACAAAAGAAGTGACTTCCTTTAATTCTTCACAAGTTAATTTACAAGATATAAACACGTAACCACTATCACCACCTATATTCAAAAGATATGTGATCATCATAGTTAGAACATATGCATATATACAAGGTATGATAGCCAAAAACATGAGTTGTGGATACTTCTGAGAAAATCCACCATGTTCTGAACTGAGAGTATACAGATGACCCTAAGACACACCACACAAGATCTCAACCAACCTTCAAGCTACTACTATCCTCAAGGAAAAGTCTCCTCTCCAAAAAACAATTGGGTTACTCTTCTAGTCACCAAAAAATGTGGATATTTATGATGTGAGACACATGCCCCATTGGTATGAGATAAAAAAATAATAACATTAAAATCTTACAAGAAAACAATCAATATTAGGAACTAAGGAATAATAAAAAGGCATCAATAATATTTGTAAGGTATAAAATAGTAGTAAATGCAAAATAAGAAAAGAAAGTAATACTTGTAGATGTAGTATCACAATACAACATTACAATGTCAATAGTAAATTAACCCTTAGAAGAAATATTACATGAATATCTTCTCTCCCGAAGCAACAAGTAACATGCCTCCCTCTACCCACAAGCAACAACCATACAAGTTACCGAAAGCAACGGTATGCCTCCCTCACAGAGCGCATCATTCAATTCTTTCAAAGTAATTGGATCCTTTTCCTCATTTGAGAATCTCGTCCCTAATTCCACTCCTCCCAATAGAGTAACTAAGATCAATTCAGTCACGCTTTTCATGCTCCAATTAAACACTTTCCATTTTGGATTATGATCAAAGTAGAAGATTTTTGTTTTCACCGAACATATGCAGATCAAATCATGATATTAGAACTTAGAATAAGAATAAGTTTCTTGATCAATCCCTCATTCTTTGAGAATCAAAAAGATCATTTTCAAGTTTGAATTTTTTCATTTAGAATCTAGGTTCTTCTACTTATTGATTTTCTTTCTCTTTTTGGATTTTGATTTTGTTTTATTCTTGATTTCATTCATTTCAATTTTCATTCCCTCTCTTTTGATTCCCTTCTATCATTCCTTAAGTCCCATAGGTTTCAACCTATACAATCTGACCCATTTTCTCATCGAGCAGAGGATGTAAAAAAAATCATCTTTCTCAAAAGTCATATGTTCAATCTTTGATTTTTTCTTCTTCCTCTATCCCTATCTCATATGTATAGCATTTGAATCAATGGAGAACCTTTTCTTCTATCTATATGAATCTATATTATTACATTCCAATTGAAGTCAAAGCATCAACCCCTTGCTTGACTTTAAAGAACAAGATGGAAAAGAAGAAGATTGACGGTGTCACAGTAAATGGAAGCCAAACCAACCCATCACGCACCTAGAGGAGTTGATTGCCCTTCCATATTTTGGAGAAGAACTCGCCATCCTTCTGATTCATAAACCCTTTGAGGGGGGCTTCTTCCGGGAAGGGGAGAGTGGTTGAGTGGTTAAAAGCAACTTACTGTAAATCTATTGAAGGTTTTACGTAGGTTTGAATCTTGCCTCTCCCACTTTTCTCCAACTCCCAAGAAGAGAAAGGATGCATTCGTTAGCGTAGGAAGGTTAAGTGAATTTTTTTTTGTTTGTGGTTGTGCTAAATTGGCATCTGTCATTTCTAAAATATTAGAGTCGATTGTTCGAGGATTGATTAGTAGCCCTAGGTTGATTCAAGCAAGAAAATCAAATAATTTCATAATTAAGACTTGTGTGGCTTATGACATACCAAAACAAACCACAAAATAGTGGATGAGAAATCCCCTAGATACCATTAAGGTCTTTATATATACCAAACTATATACAACCTAGACACGCCTTTATTGTTCTAAGCAAATATAGAAAAGAACTAATCATGGAGTGCTTAAAGGCCAGCCACAAAAACTATGTCCACCTTGGTACTCAATTCTTGGAACCTAATTTAGAGTATAAAACCAATGTGACAACACAAATATTATATATATATACATATATATACATGTATATATATATATTATAGGGAAATATGGAAGCAGAGTAGGAAGCACTAACAAAAAAGTTCTATCCATATTTCCTAACTAGTATATCGCATCAACAATAATGTATGTAGAAGGAGGGTTCAAGATGTACGTGGTCCTAGAGCGAGTCCAATGACAATCTTACACAAAAATGTGCTCACTTTGCAAGTAGCACATCGGCGTAGTTGAGGTCATTCTCTTAGTGTGAAAACAATAGCTTCCACACCTTTACATGTCCATGCAGACCACTGGGATCTCCACATTGCACTTCTATAGCCAATGAGAAGGAGTTTCCCTTCCATTTATTAATGTGCTAGCATCAAATTCCTCCCCCTTGTGGTCCCTCCCTTTCTTGGAAAAATTACTCATGCTCTCTCACATGTTACCATAATTGTGAGAAGATAAGTGTCTTGAGAGCATTTCCCAACTTCCTACTTACATAGGAATGGATGGGATAGGGTTTCCAAAACCTTGGGGATATGAAAGGTCAGGTCTCATGGTTTGATAGATGTTGCGTGTCGCCAGTCAGTCAATTGGACCGTCCAATTGGTCGACTAGCACAACAATTGCTAGATTGGATTGTCCACTCACATTCATGCTTTGCACTAGGCTGATGAGAGCTTTTGTTTTTCCAGAGATTTCTCTTAAAAGATGTATTTGATGCCCCATACTTCAAATATATCAGATACATCATCATAATTATCATACATGTCAGCATCGTCATAATATATGTCTTCATCACTCCCTTTCTTAGATTCAGTTAGGCATGGAAAGTTGGGGATAGTCATTGGTGTGGTGTGTTGTCTAGGCTAAATTTTTCCAAAATTTCTCCAGGTGTTGGATCTATAGCTTCCTCCATGTAATTTTTAATGACTCTCTTGTATTTATTATCATAAGGACTTCCATATATTCCTCCATACTCTTTATGTTTGAGTGCATTGATCATACTTGGCCAATCATAGTGGTGCTTATAAACTTGATTTCATCCTCATCTTTAGGCATGATCCAGTCTTCAGACTATTAATTGTTTTGGGTGGCCCAGACTCCCTTGGTGACTTAATTGATGAGGGTGATCCCCTCCCTTCTGGAGCAATATTAGGGTAGTCGTCCTGGATATCTTCATCAATTTCTTGAATGAGGTATGGCATTGTCACAAGGAGGATCACTTTGGTGATGCCAGATCCATTTGTTTTTGTGGTGATAGTATAGGGGAAGTATGGATAGGGACACTTTCACTTGGGTCCTAGGTCCTATTAGTATAACACCTCAAGCTGACTTTCTTCATTGAGGCATATTATCAATCTTACACACTCAGATTGTAGAATGGTGGCAGGTAGCTAAGGTAACTATCTTGGTCACCTCACTTGTGATGGGACATAGTGAGGTTGGTTTTCCAATATGGTGTCCACCTCACTAGTGACTCGTGGATGAGAATAAAAAGGATATGTAATCTAAGGTCCAAATCCCTTTTGCCTTGGTGGGATCTAAACAATTTTCAAGCACCCTTTTTGTATAGCCCCCAGGCCCTAATCTGGGAGAGTATGCATCTCCCATATTCGTTGGGAAAATTGGATGGGGTCACATCAGATTAGGCATGGTCTTTGTCTTTGTAGTGATACATAGTTCATGGTAGTGATATGAAGCATTTAAAACTTGAGTTGGAGTTTGTCTTCCTCTCTGTAGGCTATGGTGGTTCTTGGGTTGTATTTGTGGACTATAACAATAGCATGTCTTTGTCCATACTGGAGTTTTTGATGTAGTGACAACCAAACCACTCAGTTATGGAAAATCCAAGGTCGACCTAAGAGGAGGATAAAGGAAGGGCTCAACTCCATGACCATGAACAATATTGAGAAATTTTGTGTTCCTATCTGTAACCCAGTGTCAATCTTTCATAGGGCATCTTTTAATGCACCTTCAAATGATGTGGATTTTGTGATTGTTTGTGGTTTTAGGGATCCCTCTCCATATTGATAAGTGTCTAGAGGGGGCATACATTGATTCATGCCCTACTGTCGATGAAGTAGGAAGGAATCTCGATACATATATACAAGGTCGTGTTTCCCTCCGTCATGAATCTTTTCCAAGGAGAAAGATATTAAATGTTGGATCATAATTAACCTAATTATATCCATGAGTGCTTCTTCTTTCACCCCCTTAAATATGTAGGATTCCTTGAGGGTCTTCATTAGGGACTCTTTGTGAATGGTATAATTCTTCATCATATCATCTAGTGATACCTCTCCTACAGGCTCATTCAACAATTGAATAATTTCTAACCCTTATGGATTGGTCTTTTCATAGAGATAAGGGGTATGAGGTACTTGATTGGTGTTGATTGTGGGAATAAAAATTATTCATGTCTTCTTTTCTAATACCATCTAGGGGTTCTTTGTAAGGAATCCGTCATGAAGATTATCTTTGCCTTCCTTTTATACACAAATGAGGGATTCTTTACTCAGGTGGAATGGGCCACTACTTGTATAGTTGTCATTTTAGGTGTTTCTAGTTTGTTATCTTGCTAAAACATCATTATAGGTGTGGCTACCATGGCTACGGTAGGACAAGTTACAATAATCATCTTGATGGTCATAGTGGCATTTGCTTTTGGAACTCAGAATGGGTGGATGTTCTGTCCTAGACGTGCATGTGGTATAATGAATGGCTTCAGAGGGCTCACAGGGATCGTTGGCTTCTTCTATTAGATATTGTCAATGACATGGTCACTTTGATAGTAGTTCTTGAGATTTTTCTTGAAGGGGCCAATTGGCTCATGAGCTTGATCTTCAAATGACAATATGGTAACCACAACATTGGATGGTTATGGTATATCTTTAGTCTAGCCATATTGAGTTCCCCTTGTTTGATCAAATCTCACAAAGCATGGTTGAATGTGTGGCGTGAGTTTGACTTGTGCCCCTTTACAGGGTGAACATCATAGTAGAAATTGGCATTATAACTCTTACGTTGGGAATTTGGTGGATCTCTCATGAAAGAAAACATCAAAAGATGTTTTATGGTGGGTATAATAGAGTTGAGGGAAGCCCCTACGGTAGTGAACTACCTTTTTGGATTAGCACACTCTTCCACTACAAGAGTCATTGATGGAGACTCCAATTATGGTGTTTAATTTCTTGTAGTACGTTGTTGTACATGTGGTTGTAATGGTGGTGATGTGTACCAATAGTTTGAGGTGGCACATGCTGAGGCTCAAAATATTGGTTGGTAGGTTGTGCCATTTGTTTTGTTATTGTGGTGCCATGATGACATTGTTGGCTTGAGGTGGTTGAGCTTGAGTTGGAGCTATCAAAATGGATGGGAAGTGTCACTTCTTGTTGCCGGCTAGAATCAACATGGCTCTTACCATTGAGTCAACCGCCTTATTCTTTGTCCACTTTGACTTTTGGTTGGTTCTTGAGGATGCATATTTTTGTTGAAGAGTGAGGCCTATTTTTTAAGACCCCTCTCTTAATGTAATTATCAATCCAAACCCCTAATTGAGTTAGTTCTTACAATGCGTTGTACCTCTACAAAGATACTAGTAGTGTGAGCACATGTTGCTTATTATCACCAGGGTGAGGGCTTATTTGTTAGTAGTCTTGAACTCTAGTTGTGTGACCAACTCTCACCATCAACTGATGAAATCAGAGAAGATTTCCTCCATCTTCTATTTTTGTAATTTGAGGTCTTCCTTAGTTAGGACCTAGTCTAGATTCCATGCATACTAAAAATAAACCTCTCAGCTAATTAGGCCCAAGTGGTGAGCATTATTAGGTCTTACTTGTTGTTCCATACCAATGTTGGGCCTGTTAGAGTTTGTGCAAAATAGAAAATCAAAACCTTGTTTTCATATTGTTCCTCAATCATGTTGAAACAACATGACTTGACATGGGCAAGTAGATCTCCCTTCCCTGAGTATTTGTGTAATTTTGGCATATCAAAGTTATTAGGTAAACTTCCATCTAGAAAATGAAATAAATCACTGAAGGTCTTTCTATCATCCTTTTTCCCTTCCAATGGTTTCAACTTACACAAAATATCAAGAATGAGGGGATCAATGACATAAGACTCTAGAATGATGGCTGCTTTACTAGCTATTGTTGTATGTACAATTGGTGGTATGATTGTTGTTGCTGGTGCCACATATACTAGTGGCGGGAGCCCATATGGTCCTCCCATGCACAAATTGTAGTAGGAGAATGGTGGTGGGTAGAATGAATAGATCTCAAGGAGTGCTCACTTCTTATTCATTTGTTGTGCATCAATATTTGTGTAAGTGTTTCCCTTTTCTATGGCTTTAATATTTTCCCCAATGACCTCAAGCTATTCTTCCTTCTTATCTTCTTTGTCTTCACCATCTAGGATTGGGGAATATGTCCTTTCCTTGGGATACACATGGATTAATCCATCATTTATATGCAACAAACACTAATATTGCCTAGTGCAGATAAAGGTTCCCATACAATGAATGAGAAAGACAGTGTTGTTGTAATGGTGTACTAGGATACTTCACCTATGGTTTCAGGGTGGAACGGTCCCTCTAGATTATTGACATTGTATGGATGCATACAGGGAATGTTGACTGGTTGTTCAGAACCACTTGGTTGCCAGACCCTTAGGAGGTTGAAGTTTTGGGCACCTGGGTGGTGTCCTTGAGTTTCTCTCCTCTAATAGGTTTGTCTTTTTTTTTTCAATGTTGCCTATAGCAACCCTTTGGGTTGTCAAATCTCATTGCTTGATTCAAACAACTTGACCAATTTCTTATAAGATTGGGTAAAGTACAGACTCCTATTAGTTCCCATGATGTCCTAAAATTTAGGTTAGCAAGATTTAAAAGTAGGTTTTAGTACAGAACATGAAGATATTTTGTTCCTTAGGATACATCCCTCCATATACATTATATCATATGAACATTAAAATAGATTTGAAAAGGGTACTCCATGCTCTTCCACAATACTTCCTAAATAATAGATACTTACAAAGGATCATTCTAATTGGATTGCAAAATAGTCATACTTTTCCTTGGCTTGGGTGATATAGATGAGTTTATCCATTTTATATGTGGTGAACCTATCAATATCATGATAAGGTAGGTCAAAAAGTGTTTGGAAATAATTGGTGGTAGAGGTCAATCAATAACCATTTAGAAGCTTGGGGTTGATGATTGTGGGCGAAAAATCTACTACTTCATGTAATGAGTGTAATCTGACAATCCTCAAAGCATGTTTCCATGTAAATTATTTAAAAAGGATGGTGAGACTAGGGTTCAAGTGATTATCAAGGTTAAGTTAGCCTATCAAGACTAAGTGAGTGTAATTGATTAACCACCCTCTTCCCTAAGGTATCATTGTTCAAAGTGTCTTCATGTTGATTTAGGACCCTTGATCACATCCCCCATGCCATATGCCCAACCTGATTTGATAAATCCTTTCTTGGAGTGGCTCCCCTATTGGAGTGAGGTGATAGACCAAAGTGATGAAACATCTTCTTGGATTATTCCCATGGGAGAGAAAATCTGAGATAGAAGGTGGTATACTTTTAAGTCATAGTCCACGACTATATACATATGAGCGTGATAGGGATTTTGTAGTACAATTTTAGGTCATCGTCTAGTATCGTCGTTGGAGGAAATAGGCAAAAAAATGTGTTACTAGTTGTCATCTCAATCATAGGGAAAATCCATCGAATTTGATGTATGGTGAAACATTTAGGACATGCATTCAATGCATGATTGATTTGGTGAATTGAGTTTGAGATCATGAATCATGGTGCCTTGCAAAAAAAAATTTGTGAGTCCTTTCCAGGAAGAAATAAAAACATTCTAAGCTAAGAGATCCCTTAAAGAAGTTGATGTAAATCACACTTCTGAGTAGCTCCTAACCAAAACCATATTTGGATGTTATATGTTTGTGGAAGAATATTGTTAGGTAAAGTTGGGCAGGCTTACAGCAAAAAAATCTAGAGATTGGTGAAGTATGAGGCATTATGATAGGTTTTCTAGTTTTGGTTCCTTAGATTTATAGTCAAGGAGAACATTTTTTAAGATTCAAACCAAGTTCTAGAAGCCTTTTAGTAGGTATCCCAAGGATCAAGTGTGAGTGTTGGCTTTGAATATGAGATCACATAGGGCATCCTTTCAGCAAAGACTAAATCAAAAGATTATGGGACATTTACCCTATGTATTGAGTGTCAATTTGAATAGCCTTCTGATACAAAGTGATGGAAAAGAGTCCAGTCAAACTCTAAAGGCAAGACAAGGCTCAAAGGTAAATTTCATCATCCTAATAGGGAGTATAGGATTGAAAAATATACTTCAAATTTTTAAAGGGATGTTAACATGCTTATGGCACAATTTAGGTTGAGGGACTACATACCAGAGACATTAAAAGGTTGTGTTCCATCTTGGAATAGATTACTAAGAAGATTTTTGATATATTGAGAAGATTGTCTCATTTTGAAAATATTGTTTATCTATAAAAGATTGTTTCATTTTTTACAGCATAGTTAATTCTAACAGACTGTATCATTTTGAAAAGATTGTTTGAAAGATTTTTTTTTCATTTTGTAAAGATAGTTATTTTTGAAGGATTCCTTATCTATGAAAGATTGGTATTCAATATTTTTTAAAAAAATATTGTTAATCTTTGAAAGATTATTTTATTTTGAAAATATTTTTAATCTTTGAAAGATCGTTTCACTTTGAAAAGATGGTTTTCACTTTCAAAAGATGGGTTTCACTTTAAAAAGGATGTTTAACTTATAAGAATTATTTCATTTTGAAAAAGTTGTTAATATTTGAAGATTGCTTCATTTTGAAAAGAATTTTTATTATTAAAATAATTTTTTTTCATATTGAAAATATTAATAACTTTTGAAATACTGTTTTATTATGAAAATATTAATCATTGAAAGAATTTTCTATCATTAAGAGATTGCCTAGTTTTAAAAAGACTATTCATCTTTGAAATATTGTTAAATTTTTAGAAAGATTATTAGTCTTTGAAAGATCATTTCATCATGAAAAGATAATTAATCTTTAACATATTGTTACATATTGAAAAGATTGTTATTATTTGAAAGATTGTTTCATTTTTAAAAGATATTTTAATCTTTGGAAGATTGTTTTCATTTTAAAAAGATTGTTACTCTATGGAAAATTGTTTCATTTTTTAAGAAGATGGTCAATCTTTGAAAGGTTGGTTTGATATTTTAAAGACTGTAACATAAGTGTTAGTAGAGTGTGCATAATAAAGAAAAATCATAATCAAAAGCATGTAATTAGAAATAATCTTAGGAAAAGGAACAAAAAGCAACAACCTTGGAATCATGCAAAATAAACCACATGTTTGAGATGCCTTTGTCAGAAGATCAAACTCATCCCATTTAGCCCAAGAGTTAAATATGTTTTTATGTTATCACTCAAGTATGACATGTATGGGAGGGGTTGGTCCTTGACTCGTCTGTGGCATGATGGAACTCATCATGGGGTAACCCAATTTCATCAGATATGTGTACTACTCTCAATAACCCTTGTGACTATGCCAGTTGTAATTGGTCATGAATGATAGAAAATGGGGTATCCTCAATACCTTTAAACATCCATAATTATGATGTACCAATACCTTTGCTAACACCAACGTGCCTCCTCTAGGGATCCAATACGGGCGTTGGACTCATTTCGTAGATGCATGGATTTGTAGGTGTACATAAGTGCAAGTGCAAAGTGTTATCATTTCTGATGCAATACCATGACAAGTAAGAAAAAGAAAAGGGAAGTAAGCAGGAAATCCCTATGCAGAAAAGCAACCATTATCACTTCCTCAAAACGCATCAGTCATGAAAGTCAATAGGTAACCAAAAGAAAAGGATGTTCCTGCTAATGAAGGGTGTTGGTTTGGTATGCCTAAAGAGCCAATCATATGATGATTGACATGGCATATAACATAACAGATTTGATTAATAATCATAAAGGAAAACTTCCAATTCATTCTATTTCACTCAGTTTTGAGATAATGAGGAAACATTGTGAATGTCTAGAGAACAACAATGCTCAATGATGTATGTCTTCAAGTACATGACTTGAACAATGAGATCATACAGATTCTAAGAGTATGTACATTCTTATTATGTACCTAGTTGGCTATTTTTGAGGAAGACAGATAAACAACAGTAACACACAAGACTCGAGTGTGGTTTGGTTGATGGAAAAATCTCATTATTCATGATATGGTATATCACACCCAGTACACAGATACTTGTTAGGGAATAGGGAATCAAACAGACCCACCTTGAGATTGACACATGGAAACCATCATTGGTGGTCATAATCATCTCTCATAGTGAAGGTGGTGATTGTGGTTCTTAGACCTAAAGTCACTACACTCAGCACATGTCGTTCAGTATACTTTGACATCATCAAATGTAACCCTAAATAAGGACTGCCGTAAAGGTGATGATTGGGTAGCTATGACACATGGGGACTAACTGTGGGTGATGTAGATGGGATTTGTCCCTCCTATTAGAGTTTTATATCATGTCCACTTGATGAGAGAAACTGAGAAATGCATGTGCATGCACATATGAATCAATATATGATATTGAGGTCATACATATCTCAAACAGTCTGCTCTTAGTTGCAGGAACATGGATTGAGCAATGTGATGATAATGATTCCATGTCTCAAGTTCATTTTAGATATCAGAGAGAAAGGAATTATACAATCACTACAACACCTTACACAGATTATAGGTTGAAGTTGTTCTAAAACTTTCCATTCACTTCGATAGGACTGATGTGTGACTAGGCACCACTCTTTGCTTGTGATTTTATAAGCTAGTTATGGACATTCACTGTCAACGTGATATGGGACCTATAGGGTCACACACACATAGGAAATCATCTGGAAAAGGAGTTTAATCATGAATGATGATTTGATTGATTACTAAAGTGTTTATGTATTCAATTTAAGCAAAAAATCAGCTGACTAGACTACCAACTGATCACTTCAAGTGTTGAGATAACCATTTGGAGTGTCAGGCTGATTAGAAATTGAATTGGTTGAGTTCTGCATGAATCGGGGCACCAACCGATCGGATCAGTGAGTGACATGATCGGCTCAGGTTGACTGAAATGACCGGTTCACCTAGTGAAATGGTCATCTTAGGCGTGCCAACTGAAGGTTCTATTGACATTCCCAAATTCGTGAGAAAAGTTAATCATTTCACTTATTCAATTTGATCAGTATAAGAATTAATGTTTAGCATTAATTGGAAACGAATTGCCAATTCATGTGAAATTGGGAAACACGTTGATACAATTGGTTCAGGTTGTGAACCGATTGGCACGCATGTGAACCGACCAAATCGGTCGCCAACTGACCATTTCGAGTTTTGCAGGTTGTGAAAATTCATGATCTTTTGGTCCCTTCCACTCCCACGTAGATTGGGAACCCAGACCATAACCCCTCCTATAAATAGAGGGGTATTGGGGGCTTCTCAAAACACAACTCAATTGCCTCTGACAATTTTTGTCCTCTCCGGTTGTGGTAACCAATAGAGAGCCTGAGCAAGTCCTACCCACTAAAGGGAGGGATAGCAAGGGAGAAACAATTATGGGGGAGCAAGTTGGTGACTAGTACATCAATGGGAGGGACAACTCCTTCCAATCTATTCTACTAGAACAAAAAGAGTTCTAGTTGGTCCGTGTGGACTTCTCTAGAGGCAAGGAGGACTTTTCTTGTCGCTAGGAGGACAATGTCGGCTTACAGTCTGTGGCAAGATTGTAGGAGCCACTATAGACGGTGTTTGAGTTTACAGTTCATGGTGAAGAGCAGGAGCTGCACAGATACCGTCCAAGAGCAACTAGAGGATAGTTTCACTGTAATGAGTTATAGGCACTGGACTTGCTCCAGAACTAGGTATAAACTTGTTAAACCATCTTTCCTATTTCATAGTTATTGACGTGATCTTGTTGTTATGGGAAATATGGATAGATAAATTTTGTTTTCGTTACCTACTCTATACTCCTATTTCCCTACAGTGGTATCAGAGCCACATCAATTTACAATGTTTTAGGATAATCGATATGATTGGATTTTTGGTTTTCATGGTTTATTTATTGTATAAGATGTGAATACTTAAATTGTTTCATATATATGCGTATTCGATCAAACACCACATAAACCCAAACTATAATATATATATATATATATATATATATATATATATATATATATATATATATATATATATGATATATATATGCAATTTGCATGTGTCACCCTAAAAGCGGTTTTGATGGTGGATGTGTAGTGTGGTTATGGACAATACCCCCATATCTGTGTGTGGTTGGATTATTTGGTTTTATTCCTATTATATCTCAATTTGCATACTGAGCCTATACCTCCTTCTTCCCAATGTCAAGTTAATTCCTTCCTACCTTTGCTCCCCTCCAATGTAACTTGAAGTTTCTCTCTACCACGTAATAAGATTAATAGCAATATGTTAGTTTCCTTTTCTTACAATGATAAAAGATGACAATCAACGTCAGATAAGCCAACCATTTCACATGATGAGCTAACTGGCTAGAGGACCAAGAAGGGCGGACCACAGGATCTAATTGACCTATTGGTGGGTCCAACTGACTATTTGGAAGGAGTCCAGAAATCAATAGGACAGGAGGCCAACTGATCATTTTATAGGACCAACTGACCAACCAAGAGGGGAGACGGTTAGTTCAAGGGTTGAACCAATCAACCTGGATTGACAAGCACAGATCTACACCAACAACATATTCATACATGTGATGTGATCATTAACCTAGGTGGTAGTAATTCCTTATGGCTCTAAGGAATTACAGTATACATGGCCATAACCATCACTTTTTGTTTTATATTACATGTTTACATTATGGGATATAGAATGTATATGATACATACTATATATGAGGTGATTGGATACAATATATATATATATATATATATATATATATATATATATATATATATATATATAATCCCTCAATCAAAAATATTAAGTCGAAGATGCTTTCCATTAGAGGCACACATGAAAAGCTTGATCGACCAAGCGCAGGTTATGCCAAAGCATGGTGTGTCGTCTATCTCATAGAAGTGTGACGGTAGATATGTAGGTTATGCCAAAGTAGGTTGTATATCTATCGTGTCTGCTTTTGGGTCAGGCTTAATTATGTGGTCTTAATGAGGTTAAACAACAGAATCATACATATAACTATGGCAAAGAGTTTTTCATATTATCTATCCAAGAATTGCATATAATGCAATTGCCAAATGTTGTCTACCTTAATGATTGACTATGGATGTTGGCGTATTGGTTGGGTGATAGTTGAATTATTTTGAATCTTAGATCATTAGAAAATTGTCTATTGCAATTTTCTGAATCGATAATTGAGGGTTGTCAATTTGATCAAAATAATGAGAGTGACAGTTAATTAAATATCTAATCAACATCGCCACAATTTTAATCAAATCAAATCAAATCAAAAATGAGTTTTTGACAAAATTGCAAATTCTTTTATAGAATCAAATGGAAACAAACAAAAACCATTTTTCTATGGGATTGGCCCTTGAGAAGGACAAGCTAAATGGGAACAAGTTCCATGACTGGTTCAAGACACAAAGAATTTTTCTCACACATGAGCACAAGCTCTATGTCCTTGAGACACCAGAGCCAGAAGAACCCCTTCCAAATGCACCAAGGGCTGATAGGGATGCTTACAAGAAGCATATTAAATATGTTGTAGATGTCAAGTGTCTAATGATATGCTCCATGAACTATTAGTCGTAGAGGCAGTATGAGAACATGGATGTGATTGAGATGGTCACACATCTCAAGAACATGTTCCAAGACCAGGAAAGACAAGAGAGATATGATGTCTCTAAGGAATTGTTCAAATGTAACATGGAAGAAGGAGATCCAGTAGGTCCTCGTGTATTCAAGCTTAATGGGTATGTGGAGAATCTTGCTAGACCAGGATTCCCCTTGGGTCAAGAGTTGGCCACTGACATGATTGTGTAGTCCCTGCCAGAATCATATAGTCAGTTTGTCATGAACTACAACATGAATGACTTTGACAAGTTGTTGACTGAGTTGTTGGGTATGTTGAGAACAAAAAAGGCACACATGAAGAAAGAGAAGCCCAAGTTTGTCATTATGATCAACAAGAAAAATGAGAAGTCTAAATTCAAAGTCAAAGCTAAGAAGAGTTTTAAAGTTGTCCAGAAGCCCAAGTCTTCATATATATAGGTAAAGGGAGGAGTAAAGAAGAGAGGCGATTGTCACCATTGTCACCAGTCTAAACATTAGAAAAGAAATTTTCCAATCTATTTAGAGGAATTAAAGAATAAGGAAGGCATTTAGGCCTCTACTTCATATATAAACATTATAAGATAAACTTAATTACTTCTGCATCTTGGTATGTGATACCAGATATGTAAGGCCCCTAAACTTGCTTAATGAGTTGAATAAGTTTAATTATCATAATTGAATTTTTATAACCCCAATATAACCTTGTTATATGCTTTGAAATCATAATACAAGTTTAATTTTCAAATTTGGTCCAATTCGGACATTGTTTGAGCAAGTTATGCAATTTTATGTACATTTTGGACTTTTCTATAATTTACCCAATTGAGAGGTTTTCTTTGCAATTTATCACATACATTATGTTCCTTGGATATTCTCTCATAGTTCTTGATCTTTTTGAGACATGGGGATCCTATTTAAACCTTGCTTTGAAGGTGTTTTCTCTAAGGGTATTTTAGGGTTTGCCCCTTCATGGATGAGCTACCTTTAGTAGCTATCAACTAATGAATTATTTGTTTTGCTTAGAAATTCAAGAAACGAGGGATAATCATGTCTCTGTAGACGGTGGGGGAGCTTATTGTGTGTGTGCTTGTATATTCTTAATAGTTTAAGGCCATGACCACTTGGAGAGATACTAGAACTTCAACTTTTTCTTTTTCTTTTTCTTTACCTTAATGTTCCATATACTTATCCCTAAGCACCAAAATGAGAAATTTTCTCTCCACCACTTCCCTCCTTATATGAACCTCGTTATCCCTCTGTGCTTCTATGAATTTCCTATCCAAGGAAGAAGAAAGAGGGGATATTCTTGGAAAAAGAATCTAGGGTTGCAATTGACTTCCTTTTAGGGTTTGAAAAGCTTCCTTCTAGTGATCTTGACCTAAAAGAGTAAGAATCCCCTTATTTCATCCATTTATTTATTTTTTATCCTACCTCCTACCTTTCTCCAAGTTATAACCTTGTTGTTCCATGGTATAAATTGCTCTAAAGCTCTAAAACCCTACCTTTCTTGCTCCTTATGCTTAGGGTTTGCTCATTTGATGAAGAAAGGTGCTAGATGGACGAGTTCACAGATTATGCTTGGATTTTCTTCCCTACCTTCTCATGTTTTCTTCTGTTTGGGAGTTTATCTTCTAATTATAGGCATTTTTTATAACTTGCTCTACGTTTATTCCTTACCATAAGCTTGCTAGCTCATGTTCTTGCTTTTAAATGACGATCCATGCCCTTAAAAGCTATGCTTAACTTGGATTTAAATTTTTATAATGTTCCTTATTCTAATTTAAGTTCTAGATGAACCTGTGATCATGTGTATGTTATTCCTAAGGTATAATATGACTTGGATCATGTTGTTTTGACAACCTATGGTGCTAAGCACCTATCAACCAATGGTCTATTTTAGGGTTTTAAGTTGATTTCTTCTATAAACCCATGACCCGATGATGATACCATTGCAACAACCCTATGGTGTTGTCTTCATGACAACTGATGGTTGGGATAAAAAGTGTTAGATGATGGTGACAACCTATGGTCACCCCTTTAGGTCAGGTTTTGGATCAATTAGAAGTTTAATGATCAACCATTAAGTACCCTACTGATGTTATCAATCAATGATGACATTAGCTTAATATTTGATGTTGATTAATGAATATAGTGCTGATCTGACAACCTATGGTGACTTAATGGTCACTAATGATGATGGATCAGGTCTCCACAACCTATCGTGAGTTAATCATATAGTTGTAGCATCAATTAAGCCATATACCAATGGTTTCTTGGGTCACTTGATGCAATGGTCGGACCAATACTGTAATTGATGGTTATAACATATGAACTGGACCCAATGGTCAAGATCTAATGTTTTTTCCTCCAATAAAGTAGAATGATGGCTAATATGTTGGTCCTAATAATGTTATTTAGATGGTTTTCTTTATATGATCAACTTAAGGAGTTTACTTGTTGACAATGGATGGCTTGTTTTAAATGAACAGTCGATTGTGGGTTTTACAGTACTCTCAACAGAACCCTTATTGTTATTAATCAAAGTATGTCTAGGGTTAAATGGTGACTTTTATAGATCAAAACTCAATAACATTATATATGATTCATTCAAGGTGTTTACTAATGTAAACGACCAATGACTATACCTTTTCAACATTTGATGGTTAGAAGTTGATGCCTCAATATTCCCATTGTTTTGGGTGAAGCGTGTAGTGTAATGTTATGATTCTAATGATGAGAATTTGATGGTTCAATGTCTTACACTTGTAGTGTTACCCTTTCCCTCACATGATTATGATTTATAATCACCATAAGGAATTAGTGGGTAACCCTAATGAGGTATAGCTTGTTATACCTAGCTTTAATATAACTAAATGATGGTAAATGGGTATGAATAGTCCTTGAATGACTAATACAACCATGGTTTACTCTATTACTATTGTTCAAACCCTAGTATGCTATAACCTGATGGTTACACCTTGATTTATGTGTGGGTTCATACTTGAGAATAGTATGGAATGTGATGGTGATGCTTCACCTTATGCATCCATGATCCAATGAGGATGTCGTGAGTTAGGGTTTGGGTATAAATGTTGATTAGTAACATTAATATAATTCATCTTGTTGAACCTAACTCTAATGCAAATATATAAAGATGAGTATTCATGTTTAACATTCTTATATGATGGAATGATGGTGGAATAACCTCCTTAATATGATCGTAACCTCAATATGTTAATTGGTGGTTATCATAGCCACATGGTTGATGCTTTCTTATGCTAAACATGTGCATTATGAATATGATGATGGTTAATCATATCTAGATTCCTTTCATGTTGTTGTAATAAATGATGTTCTTAATGTTAATATAACCCTGCCATGATTGTTTATGAATATATCCTAGCTCATTAATGCAATATTGTGTTGATCCAGTGTATTATATGTAAGTGATGTTGTTGAGTCTTGTTATAAGGCATGCAAAGATAATGATGATCTTGCAAGGAATAGTATGATGGTCTTAATGACCTTTGGGCATGGTTGAGCCCTAAATGTGGTGTAATCATCTTGTGTTGATAAGGGTTGATACCCTGTGATATTGTGAAAAGGATTTATATCATGTGATAGTATGATGGTCTTAATGACCTTTGGGCGTGGTTGAACCCTGAATGAGGTGTAATCATCTTGTGTTGATAAAGGTTGATACCCTGTGATATTGTGAAAAGGATTTATATCTTGTGATAGTATGATGACTAGTGTGGTCTCATGAATGGCTAGTGAATAGTACCATGTAATGATGAGATGAGAAATTATGTTCCACACATTTTAGATCGTTTAAAAGTTGTGATATTTATATGCTTGCTAGAAGTGAATTAGGGTTCGTATGTCCACTTGTTTGGTGCAGCCTTAATTCACTCAATTGGCATAACTAATCAAGTGCAACTCTAATCATGTAGTGCCCTATGTCGTAGAGCCTTCTTCAATGTCAGAACTTGTTGGATGATGAAACGAGTATTCCTAAGGGAAACTCGGAGCGCATACTATTGAGTATGTGGGGGTGGCAAGTTGAGGATATATCCTTGTCATTCACAATGTATCTTCTGGAGGATGGATATGGTTATGCCTCATACATCTGATGTCATTGAGGACAACTGTGGTTGTACCTCAGATTAGAGGGTTTTATATACCCTGGTTTCTAGTGTCGTGACCTGTACCAAGGGCAGACTAGTGGTTAGTAGCTTAACTATATGTCACTATGGTGGCAACTTTGACTGATATGTCACTGCCTTTTACTCGTACTGACCGAGGGGAAGAGATCTTAGGATACTGACACTCCTAGATCTTGTACGGAACCGAATGCCCTTCGCAGGGGTCGTTTGGACTTTGAATGGTATGATTCAAATTCCCCAAGGCATAATAAAAGATGTAAGACAGTCGTGTAGCATATCTGTTTAGGGTTATACACAACGCTTCATATTGGATGATAACCCTTGTTTGCTTTCTTTTCATTAAGATCGTGTATAGTACAATAAGAGATAATAGATATGATTATGGTGTAGTTATGCACATGTTGTAAACATGCTTAAGTTGTCAAATATACTAACACTTATGGTTAAGATGATTCTTCTAGCTATATTTAATATTGCTAGCCATGCCTATGTAATTATACATGCTTAAACTGGTAATCATGCCTATGCAGTTAATTGTGCTATGATGTTAGTTCTACTTATGATATAGATTTATCCCCTTTATTTGATATGCCAATATTGATAGCCATGTTATGTTACTAGACATATTCATGATTTTAGGGATGCTTATGCTACTAGATAGCTTGTACTGTTAGAAAGGAATATGACGATAGTCAGATTAATGATAATGATTGTTATTAGATGCAATTTGATGATATTTGAGTAGATATCTATCCAAAGAAATGGATTTATTTGTTATCTATATATGCATTGATGATCATACTTGTAGCTAAGATTCATTGATTAATCTGTTTAGCATACTTAAACTCTTTAATCTATTCAATTGATTATTAAATACTCCAACTGCTTAGTTATCTACTATTTAAAATGTTGTAATCAATAAGTGTTGTTGGAGGTTATATCTCTTGCTGGGACATGAGTCTCGCCCTTGTGGTTCGCCACATTTTTTTAGGTAATCGGATGTGACGTACACAAACATGTAGAAGCAAGAGGAGTTATAGTAATGAATCTTTGAGAAAGTTGATTAGATGAATAGTGTGTCCTAGAGTCATCCCTGTACTCTTAGGTTCGGGTAGGAAAAGTTTGTATATGGTGTTTCAAATGAATTAGAATTTTGTTAGCATGTTAATACTTGTTTGTGTGGCATATACAAATATTGTTCTCATGTGTATATAAATTGTGGCTAAGGCAATAGACCAATTTGTATCAAATTCTTGGCATAGTATGGATACAAGAAAGATGTTGGGCTCTTATGCAAATGTTTTTGAGCAGGTGTTGATGTTGAAATTGGTTTTTATTTACCCATAGTTTTGGGTATGTGGTTAATTGGTGATCGATTTTTTTTATGTTTTGAGTAATCTCGTTTAGTGTAACAGGTTCTCACAAGATATAGGTCATTGATGAGAAAGATCTGACAAGAAGTAAAACCTTCATGAAAGGATAAAGATGGACTATGTGAAGTAAGAGTTGCTGAAACTTTAGTCTACATTTAAATTAATCTTAGCCCAATGGGTAGAGTTGGTTGAACTGCTATTTCATTATGCCAATAAATAGAAATATTTACTTTATGCATCTTGTATGACAAGGATGGTGAATCAATAAAATGAGTTGTTAATGTTTTTTTTCAAAGATGTGATTTTGTATGGCATTGTTGCACCATCTAATGATTTTTAGATAAAATAATATTAATATGAATGTTTATAACATTAATTCCAAAGGAGTATAATTGATAACTCAAACAATCTTTAGCATAGTCATCTAAGGCACATATGTAAGAAGTGCATTATTAGAATCCATATTGATGGTTATCTAGACTCTTTTTTGGTTATCAAACCAATAAGAGACATGAAAATGTTAAATATGAGCATGACACAACAGCCTCCACTAGAGGTAGTGGGAGCATTAGCATTCTGTAAGAGATCATACATATCTATGTATGAAGATTTTATGGAATAAATGTTAAAGGTGGCTGCTAATACTTCATCATATTAACTGATGATCTCAGTTGATATGTGGTTTTATATTTGGTGAAAACTAACATGAATCTCTTGAAGTGTTCAACAAGATTATAAATGAAGTATAAATTTGATAAAAGTATTAAGAAATGTTGATATGATAAAATGTTGAAATACTTTACATCAATAGTTTGAGGACCTTCAGGAAGAACTGTGATAGTATATCACAAAGTCAAATCCATCTGAACATGATGATGTGTCAAAATGAAGGAATTACATCATGATGGGTCATGATATGATTACTAGTTAATCTAATATTCTTATATCCCCATGAACATATACCTTTTACTAAATGATGTACCGTTTGAATGGTTTATAAGACATCATATGAGATATGATATGGGAATGTCCCGATATGTATTAAAGATTAAAACCTACATAAAGAAATAGTTTCTTAAAAGGGTTTATCCATAAAGCATGATCGTTGAATACTACCTTTAGTCCCGATTCGACAACAAAGTGTTTGTTGCTAGGATAACTGAGTTCCAAAAGAATCAGTGAGAGAAAAAGTAGCACTTGAAAAGTTTGAGATCAACATTGGGTATAATAAGAACTGAAGAGAATCACAAGTTGTTGTGGAATTTCAAGATCATCATGTAACACAGAACCTCACAGTTTTAGTAGAACACATATAAAATTTGAGGATGGTGAATGCAACAACTCAGATGGGTTGGTCATGAGATGATGAGCCAAAAAATCAACTAGAAGCTATTGAGAATCATAATCTGATAAATGACTTAATGCAATTATGGAGTCCATGTATAGTAACAAGGTATGACCTTGCTAGTACTACCTAATGGGTGAGAACAAAAGGGTGATGAAGGCTTTCATTGCAAAAACCCACATGGAAAACATGAGAGAACAGATTGGTTTAAAAGGTTTTCAGATTAGTTCAAGTTGTTGAACATGAAAGAACTCCTTTACCAATAGTCATTCTTGTTGATGCACCTAGAATAGACTATGAGATTTGGTATATGAACATTAAAACCAGATTCCTTAAAAGGAATATGTGAAAGGATGTGTACATGACACAACCTAAAGGTTTTATAACTTCATCAATGCAAGTAAGGTCAATATGATACAAAGTTCAATCTGGGATTGAAACAAGCATATCAGAGATGGGATCTTTTGACTTGACAAGTGAGTCAAAGAGTTTGAATTGAATCAAGATAAAAGATGAAATCTATGATTACAAAAGATTTAGTGGGAGCATACATAAATACTCAACATATGATGGGGAATACCATCTCAATATAGTGAGTACTGAGAACTGGCATGGAAAACACCTTCAGCAATGAAGGATTAGGTGAAACATCCTATGTGATAGGAACTAAATTCTATGAGATAGGTTTGGAAAATTTAATGACCTATATATGAGAACATATTAGCAAGATGTTGAAAATTTCAACATAAAGGATTCAATGAGAGAGAATTAGGATTAGTCTCTCATGAACCCTATCATGTGATTGTTGTGAAGAATTGAGTGACATGAGTAGGATGCCATATGCAATAGCAAATGGATTCATCATGAATGTTATAAATGTACTTATCTTGTGAAGAATATAAGGGTTGATACCATGTGATATTGTGAAAAGGATTTATATCTTGTGATAGTATGATGACTAGTGTGGTCTCATGAATGGAAAGTGAATAGTACCATGTGATGATGAGATGAGAAATTATGTTCCACACATTTTAGATCTTTTAAAAGTTGTGATATTTATATGCTTGCTAGAAGTGAATTAGGATTTGTATGTCCACTTGTTTGATGCAGCCTTAATTAACCCAATTGGCATAACTAATGAAGTGAAACTCTAATCATGTAGTGCCCTATGACGTAGAGCCATCTTCAGTGTCAAAACTTACTAGATGGTGAAACGAGTATTCCTAAGGGAAACTCAGAATGCATACTATTGAGTATGTGGGGGTGATAAGTTGAGGATACATCCTTATCATCCACAATGCAAGTTGTGGAGGATGTCTACGGTCATGCCTCATACATCTAATGTGATTGAGGACAACTATAATTGTACCTCAGATTAGAGGGTTTTGTATATCCTGGTTTCTAGTGTCGTAACCTGTACCAAGGGCAGAGTAGTGGTTAGCAGCATGACTATATGCCAATGTGGTGGCAACTTTGACTAATATGTCACTGCCTTTTATACTCGTACTGACTGAGGGGAAGAGATCTTAGGATACTGGCACTCCTAGATCTTGTACGGAACTGAATGCCCTTTGTAGGGGTTGGTTCGAATTTGAATGGTACGATTCAAATTTCCCAGGGTATAATAAAAGATGTACGACAGCCGTGTAGCATATCTGTTTAGGGTTATACACAACACTTCATATTGGATGATAACCCTTGTTTCCTTTCTTTTCATTGAGATCACATATAGTACAGTAAGAGATAATAGATATGCCTATGTTGTAGTTATGCTCATGTTGTAAACATGCGTATGTTGTCAAATGTCCTGACAGTGATGGTTAAGATGATGCTGCTATCTATGTTTAATATTGCTAGCCATGTCTATGTAATTCTAAATGCTTAAACTACTAAGCATGCCTATGTAGTTAATTGTGCTATGATGTTAGTTCTACTTATGATATAGATTTGTTCCCTTTATTTGAGATGCCAATATTGATAGCCATGTTATGTTACTAGACATATTCACGATGTCAGGGATGCTTATGCTACTAGATTTCTTGTGTTGTTAGCAAGGAATATGATGATAGTCAGATTAATGATAATGATTGTTATTAGGTGCAATTTGATGATATTTGAGTAGATATCTATCCAAATAAATGGATTTATTTGTTATCTATATATTCATTGATGATCATACTTGTTTCTAAGATTAATTGCTTAATATGTTTAGCATACTTGAACTCTTCAATATGTTCAATTGATTATTAAATACTCCAGCTATTTAGTTATCTATTGTTTAAAATGTTGTAATCAATAAGCATTGTTGGAGGCTATATCCCTTGCTGGTACATGGGTCTCACCCTTGTGGTTCGCCACATTTTATTTGGTAATCAGATGTGATGCAAACAAACATGTGGTAGCAAAGAGGAGATACAGTAATGAATCTTTGAGAAAGTTGATTAGATGTCTAGTGTGTCCTAGAGTCATCCCTGTACTCTCAGGTCCGGGTAGGAAAAGTTTGAATATGGTGTTTTAAATGAATCAGAATTTGGTTAGCATGTTAATACTTGTTTGTGTGGCATATACAAATATTGTTCTCATGTGTATATATGTTGTGGCTAAGGCGATAGACCAATTTGTATCAAATTCTTGGCATAGTATGGATACAAGAAAGATGTTGGGCTCTTATGCAAATATTTTTGAGCGGGTGTTGATGTTGAAATCGATTTTAATTTACCCATATTTTTGGGTATGTGGTTAATTGGTGATTGATTATTTTTATGTTTTGAGTAATCTCGTTTAGTGTAACGGGTTCTCACAAGTCGGTATCAGTGCTTTAGGTTCACTGAGTCTACAGGGACACTAGGACTTAGGACTAGGATGATGTCAAAATTGGGAATATGACATAAAAATATGGTGCATACTACCTAATCTCAGTGTTTGGGTGCCCTGGCCAGGTACTCAATTATTGAAGAAAAGGTAAGTATGGAACTCTTAGATTGTTATCTTTTTTATTACTCTGATCAAGTAGTCATTTTGAAACAATCTAAAGAGCATAATGAATCAGAAATCATGGTGTAGATAACTCAATATTACCTCAAGAGAAGGTGAGGATTACATCATTATCTATCAAAACTTGAATTGTTGGTAACTATAAGAGAAAGATATACAACACCATGAAATTTAAATCTGAATCTAAATAATCAAAAGAGGAGTTCTTGAAGATGAAACTCAAGAAGATAACAAAGTTAAAGATAGATAATTTTGTTCTTATAAAGTGATTCAAGGTATGCAATTCACATAAGATGGAGAGAACTCCTACGATAAGTATAAAATGAAAAGATGAATGCGAACAATGACAAAGAAATAAGGTGGAACCTGAGTTAATCTCAGACCAACCTATGTGCGTAGGAAAGTGTTAATGTAAAATCATCATGGCATGTGAAATAAATTAAGGTAGATGATCCCAATTTAATGAAGAAAATATGGAATATGATGATTTACCTGTTGATAAGTGGTTGAAAAACATAATAAAATAAGATAACATATCCTAGTGGGATAAATAGTCATCAAGGAAGGAGTAATGAGATATGTTAATCATGATGATTCCTAAGCTAATGGCAAGGAACCCGAAATGAAAAAGGTAAAATGATACATAAGACGTTGTAACCTACATAATGAAAATAGAATTGGTTACCTTTTTGCTAGTGGTCCTTGAACAATGTTGCATGATGTGGGAAGTGTGTTTCCCTTTGTGTCTTTCCTTTCCAGGGCACAGCTTTGAAGTGGATCGTTGCCACTTTGTATGTGTGGATTCATTGTAAACATGAGGGTGGATAGCTTATTATAGCATAAGGTTGTTTGGACTACGGTTCCAAGATCATAAATTTTGTGATGATTTTGCTTTTGAGCCTTCCAATAATTAGAAGACTCCTCTTATATGTCTTGAGATTTGTTATGGTGGTAAAAGTGGATGAGATAATGATGTGAGTTCCTTATAGCACATGAGGCGGATACCAACGTAATGAATCCTAGTATCCAAGATGTATCAATAGTATGATAAATATGTGAAGGTTGGAGATGTTTATTAAATGAGCTTTCCAATTATTCCTCTTTTGTAGAGAGAGAGAGAGAGAGAGAGAGAGAGTTGATGATGATCCTATAAATGTTGCTTGGAAGGAAAAATAAAAGTGACTTTATAATGTTGTGTCTGGTCTAGTGATAGTTGGGCAAGACCACTATCAAGGATAGATGGTTTGTTGATACAATATATATAATTTTAGGATCATATCTAGAATTTAAAGTTGAAAGTTACTATTAGATTTGTACAGGTGACACAACAAGCTTCTATGTTCCATATTTGCAAATGTCATCTTATGTGGGGGGGTTTTGTGCTGACCCAAGATGAGATATGTATGAATGATGTGACATCACCATGATATTCAAGTAACCATGTGAAGTTAATAGTATGAGGTGCAAAGGAAGTACCCATCTTTGTTTACCTTGGATTTCGGGGGTGAAATCCATGTTAGGGGTTTATAGTTGTAAGGCCCCTAAACTTGCTTAATGACTTGAATAAGTTTAATTATCATAATTGAATTCTTATAACCCTAATATAACATTCTTATATGCTTTGAAATCATAAAAAAAGCTTAAGTTTCAAATTTGGTCCAATTTGGACACTGTTTGAGCAAGTTATGCAATTTTATGCACATTTTGAACTTTTCTACAATTTACCCAATTGAGAGGTTTTATTTGCAATTTATCACATACATTATGTTCATTGGATATTCTCTCATCATTATTGATATTTTTGATCCATGGGGCTCCTGGTTAAACCTTGGTTTGAAGGTGTTTTTTCTAAGGGTATTTTAGGGTTTACCCCTTCATGGATGAGCTACCTTTAGTAGCTATCAACTAATGAATTATTTGTTTTGCTTAGAAATTCAAGAAATGAGGGATAATAATGTATCTATGGAAGTTGGGGGATCTTCTTGTGTGTGTTCTTGTATATTCTTAATAGTTTAAGGCCATGGCCACTTGGAAAGATACTAGAACTTCAACTTTTTCTTTTTCTTTACCTTAACGTTCCATATACTTATCCATAAGCACCAAAACGAGCCATTTTCTCTCCACCACTTCCCTCCTTCTATGAAACTTGCTCTCCTTCTGTGCTTCTATGAATTTCCTATCCAAGGAAGAAGAAAGAGGGGATATTCTTGGAAAAAGAATCTAGGGTTGCAATTGACTTCCTTTTAGGGTTTGAAAAGCTTCCTTCTAGTGATCTTGACCTAAAAGAGTAAGAATCCCCTTCTTTCCTCCATTTATTTCTTTTTTGTCTTTCCTCCTACCTTTCTCCAGGTTGGAACCTTTTTTTTCTATGGTAGAAATTTCTCTAAAGCTCTAAAACCCTACCTTTCTTGCTCCTTATGCTTAGGGTTTGCTCATTTGATGAAGAAAGGTGCTAAATGGACGAGTTCACATCTTATGCTTGAATTGTCTACCCTACCTGCTCATGTTTTCTTCTGTTTGGGAGTTTATCTTCTAATTAGAGGCCATTTTTATAACTTGCTCTACGTTTATTTCTTACCATAAGCTTGCTAGCTCATGTTCTTGCTTTTAAATGATGATCCATGCCCTAAAAATCTATGCTTGAGTTGGATTTCAATTTTTATAATGTTCTCTGTTCTGATTTAATTTCTATATGAACATTTGATCATGTGTAAGTTATTCATAATGTATAATATGACTTGGATCAGGTTGGTTTGACAACCTATGGTGCTAAGCACCTATCAACCAATGGTCAATTTTAAGGTTTTAAGCTGATTTCTTCTATAAACCCACAACTCGATGTTGGTACCATTGCAAAAACCCTATGGTGTTGTCTTCATGAAAACTTATGGTTGGTATCAAAGGTGTCATATGATGGTGACAACCTATGGTCACCCCCTTAGGTCAGGTTTTAGATCAATTAGAAGTTTAATGATCAACCATTAAGTACCCTACTGATGTTATCAATCAATGATGACATTAGCTTAATATTTGATGTTGATTAATGAATATAGTGTTGATCTAACAACCTATGGTGACTTAATGGTCACTAATGATGGTTTATCAGGTCTCCAAAAACTATTGTGAGTTAATCATATAGTTTTAGCATCAATTAAGCCTTAGACCAATGGTTTCTTGGGTCACTTGATGCAATGGTCGGACCTATACTGTAATTGATGGTTTTAACATATGAACTTGACCCAATGGTCAAGATCAAAATTTTATTCCTCCAATAAAGTGGAATGATGGATAATGTGATATGTTGGTCCTAATAATGTGATTTATATTGTTTCCTTTATATGATCAACTTAACGGTCTTACTTGTTGGCAATGGATGGCTTGTTTTAAATGAACAGTCAATTGTGGGTTTCACCATCTCAACAAAATCCTTATTGTTGTTAATTAAAGGATGTCTAGGGTTAAATGGTGAATTTTATAGATCACAACTCAATAACATTATAGATGATTCATTCAAGGTGTTTACTAATGTAAACGACCAATGGCTTTACCTTTTCAACATTTCATGGTTAGAAGTTGATGCCTCAATATTCCCATTGTTTTGGGTGAAGCGTGTAGTGTAATGTTATATTTCTAATGATGAGAATTTGATGGTTCAATACCTTAAACTTGTAGTGTTACCCTTTCCCTCGCATGATTATGATTTATAATCACCATAATGATTTAATGGGTAACCCTAATGAGGTATAGCTTGCTATACCTAGCTTTAATATAACTAAATGATGGTAATTGGGTATGAATAGTCCTTGAATGACTAATACAATCATGGATTACTATGTTACTATTGTTGAAACCCTAGTATGCTATAACCCGATGGTTACACCTTGATTTATGTGTGGGTTCATACTTGAAAATAGTATGGAATGTGATGGTGATGCTTCACTTTATGCATCCATGATCCAATGGGGATGTCATGAGTTAGGGTTTGGGTATAAATGTTGATTAGTAACATTAATATAATTCATCTTGTTGAACCTAACTCTAATGTAAATAGATAAAGATGAGTATTCATGTTTAACATTCTTATATGATGGAATGATGGTGGAATAACCTCCTTAATATGATCATAACCTCAAAATGCTAATTGGTGGTTATCATAGCCACATGGTTGATACTTTCTTATGCTAAACATGTGCATTATGAATATGATGAGGGTTAATCATATCTAAATTCCTTACATGTTGATGTAATAAAGGAATGTTCTTAATGTTAATATAACCCTGCTATGATTGTTTATGAATATCTCCTAGCTCATTAATGCAATATTGTGTTGATCAGGTGTATTATATGTAAGTGATGTTGTTGAGCTTTGTTATATGGCATGCAAAGATAATGATGATCTTACAGGGAATAGTATGATGATCTTAATGACCTTTAGGCATGGTTGAGCCCTGAATGAGGTGTATTCCTCTTGTGCTGATAAGGGTTGATACCCTGTGATATTGTGAAAAGGATTTATATCCTGTGATAGTATGATGGTCTTAATGACCTTTGGGTGTGGTTGAACCCTGAATGAGGTGTAATCTTCTTGTGTTGATAAGTGTTGATACCATGTGATATTGTGAAAAGGATTTATATCTTGTGATAGTATGATGACTAGTGTGGTCTCATGAATGGCAAGTGAATAGTACCATGTGATGATGATATGAGAAATTATGTTCCACACATTTTAGATCTTTTAAAAGTTGTGATATTTATATGCTTTCTAGAAGTGAATTAGGGTTTGTATGTCCACTTGTTTGGTGCAACCTTAATTCACTCAATTGGCATAACTAATCAAGTGCAACTCTAATCATGTAGTGCCCTATGCCGTAGAGCCTTCTTCAACGTCAGAACTTGCTGGATGATGAAACAAGTATTCCTAAGGGAAACTCAGAGCGCATATTGTTGAGTATGTGGGGGTGACAAGTTGAGTATATATCCTTGTCATCCACAATGTAGGTTGTGGAGGATGGATATGGTAATGCCTCATACATCTGATGTCATTGAGGACAATTGTGGTTGTACCTCAGATTAGAGGGTTTTGTATACCCTGGTTTCTAGTGTCGTGACCTGTACCAAGGGCGGACTAGTGGTTAGTAGCTTGACTATATGTCACTGTGGTGGCAACTTTGACTGATATGTCACTGCCTTTTACTCGTACTGACCGAGGGGAAGAGATATTAGGATATCGGCACTCCTAGATCTTGTACGGAACCGAATGCCCTTCGTAGGGTTCGGTGGACTTTGAATGGTATAATTCAAATTCCCCAAGGCATAATAAAAGATGTAAGATAGATGTGTAGCATATCTGTTTAGGGTTATACACAACACTTCATATTGGATGATAACCCTTGTTTTCTTTCTTTTCATTAAGATTGTGTATAGTACAATAAGAGATAATAGATATGATTATGTTGTAGTTATGCTCATGTTGTAAACATGCTTATGTTGTCAAATATACTGACACTTATGGTTAAGATGATGCTTCTAGCTATATTTAATATTGCTAGCCATGCCTATGTAATTGTAAATTCTTAAACTGCTAATCATGCCTATGCTGTTAATTGTACTATGATGTTAGTTCTACTTATGATATAGATTTGTCCCCTTTATTTGAGATGCCAATATTGATAGCCATGTTATGTTACTAGACATATTCATGATGTCAGGGATGCTTATGCTACTAGATAGCTTGTACTATTAGAAAGGAATATAATGATAGTCAGATTAATGATAATGATTGTTATTAGATGCAATTTGATGATATTTGAGTAGATATCTATCCAAAGAAATGGATTTATTTGTTATCTATATATGCATTGATGATCATACTTTTAGCTAAGATTAATTGCTTAATCTGTTTAGCATACTTGAACTCTTCAATCTATTCAATTGATTATTAAATACTCTAACTACTTAGTTATCTACTATTTAAAATGTCATAATCAATAAGCGTTGTTGGAGGTTATATCTCTTGCTTGGACATGAGTCTCGCCCTTGTGGTTCGTCACATTTTTTTTAGGTAATCGGATGTGACACAAACAAACATGTGGAAGAAAGAGGAGTTATAGTAATGAATCTTTGAGAAAGTTGATTAGATGAATAGTGTGTCCTAGAGTCATCCCTGTACTCTTAGGTTCGGGTAGGAAAAGTTTGTATATGGTGTTTCAAATGAATTAGAATTTTGTTAGCATGCTAATACTTGTTTGTGTGGCATATACAAATATTGTTCTCCTGTGTATATATATTGTGGCTAAGGCGATAGACCAATTTGTATCAAATTCTTGGCATAGTATGGATACAAGAAAGATGTTGGGCTCTTATGCAAATGTTTTTTAGCAGGTGTTGATGTTGAAATTGGTTTTGATTTACCGATAGTTTTGGGTATGTGGTTAATTGGTGATCAATTGTTTTTATGTTTTGAGTAATCTTGTTTAGTGTAACGGGTTCTCACAAGATAGAGGTCATTAATGAGCAAGATCTGACAAGAAGTAAAACCTTCATGAAAGGATAAAGATGGACTATGTGAAGCAAGAGTTGCTGAAACTTTAGTCTACATTTAAATTTATCTTAGCCCAATGGGTAGAGTTGGTTGAACTGCTATTTCATTATGCCAATAAATAGAAATATTTACTTTATGCATCTTGTATGACAAGGATGGTAAATCAATCAAATGAGTTGTTAATGTTTTTATTTCAAAGATGTGATCTTATATGGCATTGCCGCACCATCTAATGATTTTTAGATAAAATAATATTAATATGAATGTTTATAACATTAATTCCAAAGGAGTATAATTGATAACTCAAACAATCTTTATCATAGTCATCTAAGGCACATATGTAAGAAGTGCATTATTAGAATCCATATTGATGGTTATCTAGACTCTTTTTTGGTTATCAAACCAATAAGAGACATGAAAATGTTAAATATGAGCATGACATAACAGCCTCCACTAGAGGTAGTGGGAGGATTAGCATTCTATAAGAGCTTATACATATCTATGTATGATGATTTTATGGAATAAATGTTAAAGGTGGCTGCTAATACTTCATCATATTAACTGATGATCTCAGTTGATATGTGGGTTTATATTTGGTGAAAACTAACCTGAATCTCTTGAAGTGTTCAACAAGATTATAAATGAAGTATAAATTTGATAAAAGTATTAAGAAATGTTGATAAGATAAAATGTTGAAATACTTTACATCAATAGTTTGAGGACCTTCAGGAAGAACTGTGATAGTATATCACAAAGTCAAATCCATCTTAACATGATGATGTGTCAGAATGAAGGAATTACATCATGATGGGACATGATATGATTACTAGTTAATCTAATATTCTTATATCCCCATGAACGTATACCTTTTACTAAATGATGTACCGACTAAATGGTTTATAAGACATCATATGAGATATGATATGGGAATGTCCCGATATGCATTAAGGATTAAAACCTACATAAAGAAAATAGTTTCTTAAAAGGGTTTATCCATAAAGCATGATTGTTGAATACTACCTTTAGTCCCTATTCGACAACAAAGTGTTTGTTGCTAGGATAACTGAGTTCTAAAAGAATCAGTGGGAGAAAAAGTAGCACTCAAAAAGTTTGAGATCAACATTGGGTATAATAAGAACTGAAGAGAATCACAAGTTTTTGTGGAATTTCAAGATCATCATGTAACGTAGAACCTCACAATTTTAGTAGAACACATCTAAAATTGGAGGATGGTGAATCCAACAACTCAGATGGGTTGGTCATGAGATGATGAGCCAACAAATCAACTAGAAGCTATTGAGAATCATAATATGAGAAATGGCTTAATGCCATTATGGAGTCCATGTATAGTAACAAGGTATGACCATGCTAGTACTACCTAATGGGTGAGAAAAAAAGGGTGATGAAGGCTTTCATTGCAAAAACCCAAATGGATAACATGAGAGAACAGATTGGTTTGAAAGGTTTTCAAATTAGTTCAAGTTGTTGAACATGAAAGAACTCCTTTACCAATAGTCATTCTTGTTGATGCACCTATAATAGACTATGAGATTTGGTATATGAACATTAAAACCAGATTCCTTAAAAGGAATATGTGAAAGGATGTGTACGTGACACAACCTAAAGGTTTTATAACTTCATCAATGCAAGTAAGGTCAATATGATACAAAGTTCAATCTGGGATTGAAACAAGCATATCAGAGATGGGATCTTTTGACTTGACAAGTGAGTCAAAGAGTTTGAATTGAATCAAGATAAAAGATGAAATCTATGATTACAAAAGATTTAGTGGGAGCATACATAAATACTCAACATATGATGGGGAATAACATCTCAATATAGTGAGTATTGAGAACTGGCATGGAAAACACCTTCAGCAATGAAGGATTAGGTGAAACATCCTATGTGATAGGAACTAAAATCTATGAGATAGGTTTGGAAAATTTAATGACCTATATATGAGAACATATTAGCAAGATGTTGAAAAGTTCAACATGAAGGATTCAATGAGAGAGAATTAGGATTAGTCTCTCATGAACCCTATCATGCGATTGTTGTGAAGAATTGCGTGACATAGTAGGATGCCATATGCACTAGCAAATGGATCCATCATGAATGTTATAAATGTACTTATCTCATATAATCTTGTATTGACTGGACATGACAAGATGATATTAATTTCCAATAAGGGTTATTGGAACGTCATTTTAAACATCCATTAGTACTTGTGAAGTACTTAAGGATAAGTTGCTAGAGCATAATAGCAAGGAAGAGTTGGGTGTAAAGGGTTACCCCGATGATTGCTTCCAGAATAACAAAAGTGATCGCAATAAAATATGTTTGATATTAAGAAAAAGAGTTGTGTGGTGGAAGGATTCCAAACTATAGGCCATTAATTCAATTATACAATAGAAACTGAGTATCGTGATGTTTTGAAAATAGTAGTGGATACTATATGGATCTAGAAGTTCATATGGATGAACTTAAAGATATTCCAACCATTGATGACATAATAGAGATATTGTGACAACAATGGAGCTACTGGTTAGGCAAGGAATATCAGATACCATATTACAGCAGTTCCATCTCATACGAGAAATCGTACAGTGAAGAGATGAGGAACATGCAATGTGGTGACTACAGTGAAATGTTGCTAACCCACTAGATTAGCAATTGCACAGCTAAAACATGATGGACATGTTTGGATCATTAAGAATGAGATTTGTAGGTGATTGGCTCTAAGTGGAAGTGGGAGTATGTTGGTATGGTATGCCCAAAGAGCCAATCATGTGATGATTGACATGGCATATAGCATAAATGATTTGATTAATAATCATAAAGGAAAGCTTCCAATCCCCATTTTGTTTCACTCGATTTTGAGATAATGAGGAAACTTTTTGAATGTCTACAGAATGACAATGCTTTATGATGTATGTCTTCAAGTATGTGACTTGAACAATGAGATCATATAGATGCTAAGAGTATGCACATTCTTATTATGTCCCTAGTCGGTTGTTGTTGTAGAAGGCAGATAGATAGCAGTAACACAAAAGACTGGAGTGTGGGTTGGTTTATGGCAGAATCTCATTAGTCATGATAGGGTATATCAAACCAAGCACACAAATACTTGTTATAGAACAATGTATCAAATAGACCCACCTTGAGAGTGACACATGGAAACCATCATTGGTGGTCATAGTCATCTCTCATAGTGAAGGTGGTGATTGTGGTTCTTAGACATGAAGTCACTACACTCATCACATGTCATTTGATATACTTTGACATCATCAAATGTAACCCTGAATAAGGATTGCCATAAAGGTGATGATTGGGTATATGTGTCACATGGGGACTGACTGTGAGTGATGTAGGTGGGATTTGTCCCTCCTATTGGAGTTTGATATCTTGTCCACTTGATAGGTGAGACTAAGAAATGCATGTGCATGCACATATGAATCAATATATGATATTGAGATCATATATATCTCAGACAGTCTACTCTTGGTTCAAGGAACATGGATTGTACATTAATAGGTTGACGATTCCATGCCTCGAGTTCTTTTTCGGATATCAGAGATAAAGGAATTATACAATCACTACAACACCTTACACATATTGTAGGTTGAAATTGTTCTCCAACTTTCCATTCACTCAGGTTGCACTGATGTATGACTAGGCACCACTCTTTGCTTGTGATGTCATAAGCTAGTTATGGACATTCACTACCAACGTGATATGCGACCTAAAGGGTCACACACATAGGAACTCATCTAGAAAAGAAGTTTAATCATGAACGATGATTGAATTGATACAAAAGTGTTTAGGTATTAAATCAAGCAACAAATCAGGTGACTAGATTACCAACCGATCGCTTCAAGTATTAAGACGGTCGTTTGGAGTGTCAGGCTGATTAGAAATTGAATTGGCTGAGTTTGTGCATGAATTTGGGCACCAACTGATCGGCTCACTGAGTGAACCGATCATCTTAGGTTGGCTGAGATGACTAGTTCATCTAGTGAACCAATGGCTAGGGTGTGCCAACCAAAGGTTCTAGTGGCTTTCCCAAATTTGTGATAAAAGTTAATCGTTTCACTTGATCAATTCGATCGATATAAGAAGTAATGTTTAACATTAATTGGAAATGAATTGTCAATTCATGTGCAATTGAGAAACATGGTGAAATGACTAGTTTGGGTTGTGAACCGATCGGATCCAATGTGAACCAACTGGTTTGGTAGACAACTGGCCATTTTAGGTTTTGCAAGTTGTGAAAATTCATGATTTTTGGGTCCCTTCCACTCCCACACAGATTGGGAACCCAGACCCTAACCCCTCCTATAAATAGAGGGGTACTAGGGGATTCTCGAAACATAACTTAATTGCCCCTAACAATTGTTGACCTCTCTAGTTGTATTAACCAATAGAGAGCTTGAGTAAGTTCTACCCCTAAAGGGAGGGATAGCAAGGGAGAAACAATTGTGGGAGAGCAAGTTGATGACTAGTACACCAACCGGAGGGACAACTCCTTCCTGTCTGTTCTACTAGGACGACATGAGTTCTAGTTGGTCCATGTGGAATTATCTAGAGGCCAGGAGGCCTTTGTCCATCGCTAGGAGGGCAACGTCAGCTTGCAGTCCATGGCAAGATGGTAGGAGTTGTTGTAGATGTTGATCAAGTCTGTTGTTCGTGATGAAGACTAGGAGTTGCACAGACACCGTCCAAGAGTAACTAGAAGATAGTTGCACTACAATGAGTTGTATTCGTTGGACTTGTTCTAGGATCAGGTATAAACTCTTTAAACTGTCCTTCCTATTCCATATCTATTGACGCGATCTTGATGTTATGTGGAATATAGATAAATAAAATTTTGTTTCCGCTGCCTACTATGTGCCCGTATTTCCCTACAAAGGGCTCTCCTATCCTTTCCTCTCTCTCTCTCTCTCTCCTTTAATTTATTTTTGAAAAAATGAAGCGAACAAGAATCCTTAGTAGGGAATCAGAACAAAACACTAAAAAGGGGGAATAAAAGGAACCCTAAGAGAAAAAAATACAAAAAGTGGGAAAATACCCCAAAAACAAAACAAAAAGAAAGAAAATACAAAAGCTTGACAAAAGGCATATTGGATAGAGAAATTTAGAGATAGAGGGAATTTTTGAGGATCTAGGTACCAACAAAATGTTGGGTTTCACAACCCAAAGAGGGATCATAGAATCCCTAGTTCTTTTTCCCCATCTCTTATGTCAGATCCTCATGGCAAATAGAGAACTGAAAAAAAACATAAAAGAGAGGAAACAAACGTGAACCAAATAGAAACCCCGAGAAATGAATCAAACTAAATCACCTACTCTCCATGGTGAGGTTTCCAAACTGTCATTCCCATTTGAAAAAAATCTCCCTAGGAAGCTAATTCAATGGTCACTAAAACAAGGTGAAATAGAATAAAAAAGATAAAATTGGAGTTGTCTCCCATTTTTATTCACAAAATAAGGAAAAATAGAATTATGCATTCAAATCATTAGTAAAACACCAAGAAAGCCTGAACATATCTACACTCAGGAATAGATAAGTAAAAATATTGGAATGTAAGCCCAGAGATTGAATTTGGTGATCTTATTATGAGTGAGGAAGTTGTTAGCACCCCTACATCACACAATATTTGGTATTGAACCTGTTGTTCTATGATATCTAGTAAAGATGGTTTTAGGTTTTAAGTAAGGTCAACAAATTATTTTAAGGAGGTTAAGGTGGTTTTTTAGGTTTACAGGTCTTTGGGGTTGGATATGGTCATTACTTTCTCTTTGTTGCCCTAAAGATCCTAATTTTTAGATTAGGATCCTAATCACCTTAGGAACTCCCATGGATAAGAACCCTTTGGAGTAGTTAGTGTTGAGAATAATGGGGGCAACAAACAAAGTGAATGCAACAAAAAGATATCCACATTTTCTACCAACATATCTCATTGACAAGATGTTCTTAGAAAGAGTGTGTGTGAGGTATACCTTGTCATGGAGCAAGCCCAACAACTTTCTTCTTACACAGTGGTGTGTGTCGCTCCTCATGTGCAAGGAATGTCCTCGAAGACGTCCTTTGAATGCAGTAATATGTCACTTGCATCTCTATGTAGTCCACACAGATGGACACGAACTCCTCATCGCACTGCTAGAGCCAACCGGGAGGGGGAAACCTTTTGTTAGCAACATGCTAGCATTGTAGTCTCCTTCTCTCTCTCTCATTGATAATGATGACTAGGGCTCTCACGTACAAGAGTCTATGTATTTGACCCAACCATCATGCCCCATTTAAATAGAAGAGGCAAGGAATCCAGCTTTTCAAAAACCCTGAGAAATGAAAAGGCGACGGTTACATTTAAAGCAGCCCGCTCGTGGACAACCAAGCAGATAGTTAGAACAATCTAAAATTATGTTATTAATTAGTTAATCAAATAATCAAATTAATCGGCTAACTAATTTTTAGGTGCTTGACTGGCAACTTCAAGTGACTTCTAGAGGATAGTTAGTCGACTTATCATATAAGTTAATGATTCTAAATCCAACCAATCGACTTAGACCTTTTAGACAACTATCAAGGATTTCAATCAAGTATTGTTCTAGTTGATTACATACAATTTTAGTAATCAATTTGAATTATAACACTTCCAATCATGTCCACAAGTATAAGCCTATTCCAATACATCAAATGGTTGTGACCCTATAGGCTCCACATTATATTGGTAGTGATGTCAATAATCAAATGATGATTACATTAGTAGTTATTTGTGTCTATAAAGACTTCATTTCCACCCAATTAATTGAAGAAGTTGGAGACCTAATATCATGACCAGTGTTACAGTGATTATATAATCCCATTGTCTCTAATATCCAGATTGAATCTCAGGCATGGGGATGTCATCCTCTAATTTTTCAATCTTTGCTCCTTGATATAGAGTTAGAGTATATGAGACAACCATGAGCTCAATATAATATATTGACTCACATGAGAACGACCATGTATTTCATAGTGTCATCATCAAGTGGCCAGGATATAAATTGAATAGGAAGGAAAAATTCCATCCAAATCACTAACGGTAATCCACATGCATCACAATGCAGATAAACACTACTTGTATAACAACCCTTATTCAAGGTCACCTTATGTACTGTTAAAGCACAAAAACAACATGTGGTCACTATAGTGACTTTAGGTCTAAGGACAAAAATCACCATTGTTACATTGAGGTGTGATTCTAGTTGCCATTATTGGATTCCATGTATCACACTCGAAGTTTGTCCAGTTAGCTTGTTCATAACAAGTACATATGCATTTGACTTGATATCCAATATCATGACTAATGAGACATAGTCATATGCCAACACACATACTAGTCTTAATGTATTATCGTCATCCTAATATAAACAATAATATTTAAATAGGTACTAAGACAAGAATGTGTACTCTTAACATACACATGATCTCATATGCAGGTCCTCGACATAAAATCACATCATTCAGTCATAAATTCTTATGATATTATTATATTTATTTGTCATCTCATATTGAATCACAATCATAATTGCCTTTATTAATAATCAAATAATTACAAGATGTGTCATTACAATCATCATATAATTGGCTCTCATGGCATACAACTACATTTAGGACAAACCTGTAGAAGGATAATAACAAGATTCAATTCTAGTGAAGTAATCAAATCAAGCAGAGTATTTGAGTCACATTAGAGGTAGATCTAAACTATGAGTAGTTAAAGTAGGTCAATATAGGTACTTATGAATAGATAAAATTATTTATAAGATGTTATGATCAGTTCTAAATAGTTTATCAGTCTAATCAAAGTAAGTAAGATTATTGTTATGTGGCCTAACAATGTTAATATAACAGTCATTCTAGAGGAAGGATCCTCTAGTCATGTAAAATACCAAAAGTAAAAGGGAGGGGTAGTTCCATCTATGGATTTAGGAGAGTTAAAAGAGGCCCAAAATACAATGGCTATGGGGGTATTTATAGGATGGGATTAGGCTTGGGGGTTAGTGGTGTAACATTTTGGAAAAACAAAAGATTGTTGTGATCTGTCAGGTAGACACATGAGTGGAACACGTCATTCCTCCATGTGGCCCATGGTGGATGGTTGTCATCTGCTGAGTGTTCCCAAGCAAAGAAAACAATGCTTTTTTATCTTATTTTCTAGATATTTTAGGAATCCTTTGGATATATTTTGGATAAAATCAATTGGGATCACATGATTAGGTTATATATGGAATAAAACTCAAATAAATAATGAAAAAAGATAATAGGATATTCATTTGTGATTGGTCCTACTTATCATGAAAATATATATGATTTTTGTGAATATAAACACAATTGAATATTCATAGGATTAAAATATATATTTTATTCAGGATAATCCAACTAGGAAATTTATGAAAAAGGCTTTTAAAAAGCATAACTAAACACCAAATTGCACTTAAGTCTAAAGAAACATACTTTTCATATAGAAACCCTAAACTTTGGTAAATGGGTGAATTAAATAGGTGGAAATATTCATGATAATTTTGAATAGATGAATGGAATCCATTATTTTCTAGAGATCTGATTTCATCTTGATTTTTAGATTAATGGCCAATAACATGGAGTAAACAAACTAAAATCTTCATATTATTCTTCTATTTGAGTAGAATTCTCAAGCTAGTGATATTATAAGGATTGAGCTTGCTACCTTCATTAGTACTTCAGTAATTTCAATTTATGACTTTGATACTTGCCATTTTGCATAAAAACCTTATTAAATTTGGGTGATCACATAGAGATTGCAAATGATCATGGTGAGCCACTAGTTGTAAAAGATATGACATAAGGTAATGAGTTATCTTATAGATGGGCTTAACCAAAGATAAGAAATTCTTCTAGAACATGGAACATTTGAATTCAGTATCTAGGAACATTTTTAACATATACTATTTGCCAATTCATCAATATTGATGTTATGGGTTAGGATTTCTCCTATGGATCATCAACTTGTGATGAATGTACTATAAACATGTATCCTAATATAGAAAGTTTTAGCATGTATAGATACTTCTTCAGTTATTTAAAAAATAAACCTAATATTTATTGTTCCATGTGATTTTGGAGTCCTTTTGTTGTAACTTCAATATAGTCTCCTCACTACCATCAACTTCTTGATGAAGAGACTAATATATTGCAGTCTCCCTGATATACCTAAATATCATTTTCTTTTCATAGAGGGAATAGTTAAATAGCAAATTGATGTTTTACGATCCAATTTATGCCTCACTATATGACTATGTATTCTAGAAAATTACTAGAGGTGATGATGAAGGTGCATTTTTATGGGTTGATCTGAAGATGAAAAGTCACGATCTTCTAGAAAATACCTTCTAAGCATGACATGAGATATTCTTTGATCTTGGATTCAACAACCCTATCATTGATGAATAACTTGATCTCCATGTGCAGATAGTCATGTATTTAAGCCACCTAGCTTGTTGGTATGTAGCATACGTGTCATTAAATTTAATATGACCTGGTAGAAAAATACTCCCCATTCTATTGTGAGCTCGATCTCTTCCATGTCTAATGACATCATTTTAATCTAGTTGTATCCTCACAACCCACCAATGAAACTAAGTAGGCCATGTGTGGTCATATTATCCACCAATACATTGATAAGTGGTAGTAGAAAGTCATCTTTCTGGATTCCTTTATTATGATATATATTAGATGCTCATTTGAGCTCTTCCATATTTTTTTGGAACTAATAAAATGTTGGCCACCATTCGATATAATAGTGGATTAAATCATTATTATACAACTTCTACACTATATTTTAGATCTTAAGACTCCATTTTTGTTGAATATGATGTTGCTTTTATTTCAATGCACACATACCATAAATTGTATGGAGATGGTGGATAGTGATGGATTCCTAGAGTCATGAAATGTCAACTTAGCCTGAGTGAGTATGCCAATGTAGAGGCGATAAAGATATACCAATATGGGTATGAAAACATTGCCTTGACCTTCATGTGACGGTGACCATTCATGAGCCTATGTTTACTATTTTTGTTCCATTTTTAATATGAAAAAGATTATGTTATTCTTTCATATAATATATGATTTGTATGTTTTTTATAATTGAGGGAGGCATCTATTAAAATTAAGCAACTTCAATCATGTAGCTCCATTTGTTATATCATTCACATGGGAGAGTTTTTTGTAATTATTTTGGCTAAATGACTTTTTTTATCCTTCTCTCAATGAATTTACAACTAGGAACCCAAGGAGGATCATGGAAGAAGAGTTAGGATAGGACCTCATCAGTTCTTGGTGATTTTTAGACAAGGGTTGTCCTAGCTTAGGATTTTCATGAATCTTGTACATGTTGGAGTAACAAGATCACTCTTTATGTTAGTAGTGTGTGGCTACATGTAGTGAGCATCAATATTTTGAATACACATGCATTATAGTTGTAAAACCCATCCAAAAACATACAAAAGCCAACGGAACTCTCATATTCCCAACATAATGAATTGAAATTTTGGGGAACGTCACATGCAAAGAATATCATAACAAGAAAAGTAAATGAAAAAATGTGGCATTAAAGAAGGAAATATTCATAAACTTCTTCTCATAAATGGAAAACCTAATCATGCAACATTCTAGAACTTAAATTTATCTTTCGAATATATCATTAAATAATAAAAAGGTTGACTAATTCTAATGAAAAATGTCTAGGTCCATGAAGTATATGGAACCCTGGTAGATTGTATTTGGGTATTATTTTTATGCCTAAAGTCCTCATTTAACTCCTTAGATTCCTTAATATAGGGTGTCTCTCCCAAAAATCATCAATCACAAACATACATCATCAGTAAGTGTGATGGACACTATATGAGAATTAATATATACCTAGAATAGAAAGGATACTTGTCATTATTGTACATAGTAACTTATTAAGCATATTAGCATGTATTAACTTAGATGATTGACATATGGACCTCTCTATATAATCACCCACTAAGGAGAACATAACACTAAAATGGGTTATAATTATATACAACCACGAGGTTCCATAAGTGTGAGGAACATATATTAGGAAAACATAGAAAAGTAATTTTAAAAACTAGAAAACCAATTGTATAATGTTAATATGTGACCCAAGTTCTAGGTAAGGAACCATAGTATGTGAAAGGAAGGTATTATATACACCCCAAAAAATTGGTATTTTTCATCCCTGAATAAAGAATGTAATTTCAATTTCAAAATGAGCATGTATAAAACTAAACATTTTGGTTTAACCTAGGGTAGTTATATATGCATCGTATGAATAGAAATGATGAAGGAGTGAATGTCATCATCTCTTTTGGGTGCAGTTATCATTGCACCACTAGAGAGGATTGGTAAAATAAAGTATTTTTAGTGAGTTCAATTCTATGATATATCTTACATTTCTTGAACTCTTAGGATTGAAGGAATGGTATTCATTGATGTATTCTCAGACATAAAAGGGAAGAGTGACTCCGAGATCCACACTTACTATCTTATGGTTCATGTATGCCCCCAAAATCAGGGGCATGCATCTAAGTTCTAAAGAATGAGAGGGTTTTGGATATGTGAGAGCTCGAGTATGGTTGTAGTTGTAAAAGACTTTGAATATTGATAAATAGGATATTGTTATAATATTTGGATGGTGTACTATAGTTTGATTTGGGATTGATCTTGTCTTATTGATGATCTTCAAAATATTCCCTAAAAGTGTACGTGTGTACATATGATTTTTGTCAATTGTGCACTTTGGGACTCTAAGATCGGGCACCTTTGCACTCTAAGACAAGATAAAAGAAGATTATGAAGTAAATTAATTCTTTCTTTTTCTGTGTGTGCTTCTCATGTAACCCAATACAACTATTTTCATGTGAGTTTATTTTAACGTTTGAAGAAAAGAGAGTTGGTGTGGATGGGTTTTTTAAGATAATTCTTTTGTCCATGCTACTTTAGGACACTTGTATTGAGATGTATCTCTTTTCATGGATGGTTAGACTAAATGGTTGTATATTGGGTACATTGGCAAAGTTCAATTTTCACCCTGTGGTTAAGATGTTGCACAATATATATGTAGTGGTTTTGTTCCTGTCTATGCATGCTTTTCTATGGAAATTGATTCAAGAAAGGTGGTCAAGGATGGAGTTTCTAATAAAAAGACATCCATTTTGATCTGGTTCTTTCCCAAATTAGGGAATTGTTGTGAGTTCATGAGGTGATCTTGAGCATACTAGATATTTGTATATTTATTCCAAAATCTTGTGAAATAAAATCAACCAATAAGATCAAGTTGGTTCACATATATAGACATATTTTCACTAGAACACTCATTTCAATCGGCATTACGAACGCTATAAAATCTTGACATCCCTCATAATGAAACATGAGAACCCCAGTTGTATTTTTATGTTTCTTAATACAATTTGAAGTTAGTGTCATTGGGCTAGACTCAAGTAAATTAGGTTGAGACCTCAGTATACCATTTGAATCTAGTTTGATGAAACTAGATTTTGTGTATGATGTCACCGTTTAACATCTAGTTGATGATCACAACTTAGGTGAAATTGAATTCATGTCTGTCAGAATCCATATACAATAGAATTAAGAACCAAACATAGGGTGTCAACATGTGGGATCTATTTTGAACTTATAGTTATACATTGAATCTAAATTCCCCCCTCAAGAACACCTCTTAAACCCCACCCACAACTAGCCCATTCAACAGTTAGGGTTCATCTCTATGGACTTTTCCATATCAAATTGGCCCAATATCTACCTTCATTGTCGTTCCATGGTGCTAAATTGAATACTTTCTAACACTCAACTTACATCAAATTCCACAGGCATCTCCTGATACTACAACACCAACATCACTACTCTCTAAAGAGAGACACCTTGAGGGATTTTTGTCTCAATCGAGGACCACACAACCTACTTGCCCTAGCCTTCACAAAATAATTCTAAACCCTCACTATAATAGTATTGTGAAGGAAAGAGTTGCGATGACATGGATCTAAGGTTGACTACAACTGGTCTACTAGTTGTCAACACACACCAACACCTATTCAAACATCCTTGCCTCCCTTTCAGTTCAAGACTAGGTGATCAGAATGGATAAAAGAGATGTCCACTCCCTCATTCGATGGCTATAAAAATGTTAGTCTTGTTCTTTTCTAAATTCATGAGAAGAAACTAATACCTGATAAAATTTAAAAATAGTGGAACATTTAGAAACAAGATAAGTAGTAAGTTATAGTCATAACATTTAACATATTTTTATATACCATGAAATTCATCTTGCTTGTGGTAGAAAATAGTTGATTTTATAGCAATGTTAACTAAATCCCTTCTTAATAAGAATGTTATAAAAAAATATTCTCCACTATGAAAATTATGAAATTCAAACTTGTGATTATAGTAAACCTCCGTATAATTTTAATATTGTGGAAATCTTAATGAGGAAAATCATATATGATGATTTTTTCTTAAAATTGGACTTTGAAAATCTTTCATGAATTAGATAACCACATAGACTATGAAATCATGAAACTATACTTTTTGATGTCACTATAGAACCTAATACATCAAAATGAAAAATATGAGTTAGAGTACTTAGCTCAATCTAGGCCCAAACCAAACAAATGAACATGTAGAGTGTATAGAGACACACTTATTAATGAACCCAAATTTCAAGTTGATTAAGTTCAACTAATAGACCCTCATTTTATCAAAATTCATATCTTGTCAGGTATAATAATATTAATATGTTTCTTGGTCTAAGTTATAAGATATAAATATGCTCTCTAAAATTCCAAGTCTTTTGACACAATATAACTATGTAGTGTCTTATTTTTTGTTTTCATGTAGAGCATAAATAATCAAATGAATTTTAGTTCTTGAGGTATTCATCTTTACTATTAAAGGATGCATTAGTGTTTCCTAGTACACTACATTATATCACTATGTGCAAGGAAGTAACCTACAATATTTGGTACAAGGGGTGGCCCAACATCTAGGTTTCTTAATAGTCCACCTGATTAATGCAACTCATTTGATATGAATACCAAATAAAAGGTTTTTTGTTATTTCAGTTACTATTCATCAATTTTTATTCCTTCCCATAAGCTACTTTTGACATGAAACATTTTGTATATATGTATATCGTGCCCCATGTTCCAACCCCTCATGTATTGACCAATGTATATATGTATTTTTTATTGTATATACTTATTAATCTGGACAAATTACTATAATGCATTGAACTTATCTATCATGGAGGATCAATACTTATCATCTAGTTCCTTTGTTTAGTTTCAGTTTTAGTTTTTATGCCTATTTTATTGGGCTTAATATCTCTTAAATGGAAGTGATGGAAATTGGGGTCATCACAAGATTGTCGTATATTGTCAATTTTTTACATACTCTAATATATATAAGAAACTATTGATCTAAAATTATATAATCATCATGACATGTACTTTGTGAGAATACATGAATATATCCCAAACAATAATGATTTGAGATTTTTTATAAATTTCATCCCCAAGTTTGGAAACAATCAAAACTATGACTTGTCTGTCATTTTCAAGTTTAATATTGAAGCTTTGACCATTGACATAGTTTTATATTATTTATCACTTTTGATGCGTTGAATATACATGAGTATCAACTTTTAGCATTTGGACCTTATAAAAACTAGGCCATATTATTTGAATGTAAAAGATATAACTAAAAGAGGACCCTATTTTAGTTATATTCTCATTGTCCTTGGTTAGAATGGAAATATTACTTCATGGTCATTTTTCATGTTTTAGTTACAACTTAAGAAAAGTTTCTAATATTTAGAAACCGATGAGTCCATTGGGGATGGATTCAAGAGAATTTGAATGCAGAAAAGAGCCCTTTTAAGTAATTTTGAAATTACCAATTGTCTACATGTCAAAATAAAAACCAATTTCATGGTTAAATCCCACGTTTTTAGAAATCATGGAATGAATTTTGTGGAAGCTTGTGGAATGTATTTGAGAAATATGAAAACAGAGGCTATAAATGCATATTTTTTAGTGGTTCAACAATTTACCTATTCTCTTAGGCTTATATTGAAGACAACTTCATTATAATCTCTTATACTTTTACAATGATTTTTATGAATACATTTCTTTATAAATATCTTGGTATTTCCTAAATACTTTAAGGCCAATTGGGGTCTAGATTAAATAAAGAAATCTCCTATGTTTTAGTATACTAGTGAACGCACACGTGCACATGCACGTGACATATAAAATTTGTTGGAAATATGCGGGGAGAGGATTCGTCTGTGAAAGGTTCCTCGATATTTGTGTTGGTTGTTTGAAAGGAGAGAATCAAGGAACTATTTTCGTGGGATGGAGAGAGAAATATAGAATTAAAGATAATAAAAGTTAATAGGAGAGTGTGAGAATAAATATTTGTAGGAGCAAAATTCCTTGAAAAAAGGAGAGAAGAGGGTGAATCAAGGAGAGCGCATCATCAAACTCACTCTTTTTATAGTAGTATAGATATGAGTTTTTTATTTTTTTTTCTAAATTTTTTAGGACATTGGGGACTAAATACGAGAAAGATTGAGATTTGAAATGCCTATTTTTGGGTGATTGTGTAGTAAATATATTTTCTAGGGTTCATATTGAAAACTAATTCAACAACTAACTCCAAGTTTCTATGTAAAAATCAAAGAAATCTTTTTTTGGGGGGGTGAGACTAATTATTATTAATTTCATCTTTAGTGCAGATAGAACATGACCAGTTCGAATGTTTAGGCTACAAGTAAGCCAACTAGGTGTTTGGAAAAGAAAGAGAACCAGCTATATTATAACTATTGACTCTTTCTTTGATGATATCAACTACCACATTCAAAGAAAGTCTTTTTAACTTAAAAATCAATATTTTTTCATAATTGGTCTATAAAACTTATGAGCTTGAGTTTCTTATAAATTTTTTCATAATTAATTTTAAATTGAGAAACTTGAGTTCTGGATATTGTTGAAGAGTTACAAATATATACAATACAACTCTTCAGTTCCCTTTTAAAAGGAGCTATTAACGAGCTCCAAGCTAATTCACAACACTTTCTATGGAATTATATCCTATTTTCTTTATGAATGGCATACATAACATATTTATGAATAGAAATGGTATGGTGCAGATATGATTTACTATAAAAATCAAAACTATGTTATGGTAAATATTATGCACCATAACCACATTATGGTAAAATATTATGCACCTAAACCACACCATACCATTGTGGTTTTCAAAAATGGAAAATATGTGCACAATGAAAAAATAATCACACCGCACAATGTTACAAAAAATGTGGTTTAAGTAACATGGTTGAGAAAATTAGTGAAACAATCATAGTTCATTGTACTATTGCATTAATAATATATTAAAAATTAACATTTTTCTTTGCGTTATATAATGAACCAACAATAATATGTACATACACATAAAATTCAGATATCATTACATTCTACATTCGAAAAAGGTGAGCTAAAAATGTTGTGATGTGAATTTATCCATGAATATATATTAAAATCATAATGTACCACACTATCATAGTTTTTAAACAAAGAATCCATGACCAGTAGTGAGGTTATTATTGTTGTAAAGACATTGTGATTGTGTGTGGTTATGATTTTTCATTACATCTTTGTCATCCCTACTTATTATTATATTACATAGTGAAAATTAGACATTTTATAAGGATTTTTAAGTTCACACTCATAAGAAACCAATCTATAAATGGAAGTATATGACTTAAAATTTACATTAAACCAATTGGAGTCTTAATGAATGTGTTGAGGCCACTTGGGGTCGGTTCAAGAGAACCTCAGTTAATAAGCAAAAATTCACATTTAGGGTATTTTGCAACTATAACTATTTGTCCAAGGTTTAGATTGCATATCTAATTCTTTAAGGATCTTCTGTACTTCTAGGTGTAGTGTTTTTAATCTTTACTTAAGGCATGGATTGGAGTGAACCCATGAAAATATCTTGGAAAAGACATTTTGGGTGATTATGCAATTAACTTATATTCTTCAATGTTTTATATTTAAAAATATATTTGATATCCATATCCTTTTTGGATGGCATCCTATATATAATATTTTGACTAGGGGTGAATTTAATAAAATCTAATAATGTAGGTCAAAATGAGAAGTTTGGTTTTATTAGTTATAAACCCATTGTGAGGGGTTTAAAAGTGATTTCACCTTCACCTCTGATGTTTCAGGGGAAATTTTTGAGATTCTTTGGAATATTATGTATATAAAGAGGTAACTTGGGGTGGATTTTAAGCATATAAGTCAGTAATACCCATTTTCGGAGATTTTGCAATAAACATATTATACATATTCATACTGGAAGTCCAAAATACATGTCATACTATTATTTTTATCATGCAAAATGTTAGAAATGCTTAGATCATTTGATTCCATTTGATGATTGATTTGAAAAAATATGAGAAATAAGTCAAAAGTATATATTCTTGTGCTATTACAATTATACTATTTATGTAGTGTTCAAATTGCAATACTTCCATAATCACCGATCATACTGATAAAATGTTAATTTTTCTTAACTATTTGAATTAGCTTTTGTGACATTTATCAAAATATAAGTCATTTTGTCGTAACATAATCAATATCTAGAATATTGTTTAGTGCAATGATAGCTAATATGACTAGTGATGAAAATGATTTGGATATATATTGGGTATACCAATTATTATATCCATTTTCCCAAGTTTCTAATGCAAATATACATATTCGCTTATAGTGTTCTATGATGTCAACTTAAAATAAGTGTGATAATACACATAAAGAAGTGAACAAAAAGAATAACTCAAATGGTGTGGCTAGGTAAACCTCAATTCAGAGTCTCGAGTTCAACTCCATGTGTGAGCTATTTCTCAAAAGTGTTTACCCCTCCCGCGGTCCGCTAAGGGCTAGCAATCAGGTCGGGTCTAATCGGGTCTTACCCGTAAAGTGAATTTTGGGTTTAATTCGGATCTTAAATCGAGTTTCTACTATAAAGTGTATGCAATGTGCAAAATTATGACATACATGTAAAAACGTTATGCAATATTCACATTAGATATATGTTATGGAAATTCAAAAAGAGACTCGGTCATTTCAGGTTACACTCGGGTTGAACGGGTCGGGTTCAGGACATCCAAGTGCCTACAAGTAAAAATTTGCACACATGACTGAATTTTAATTTAGAACCAAATGAGCATTTTCAGGTTTAATGTGGGTCATTTTGGGTCAGGCCTGATCGGATCATTCAGGTCAGGTCCAGGATTGCCAGCCAGGCTAACTGTAGGCTTTACATGGTTCCTGGATAGACGGGACACTCCCGGCCCCGAGGGTTTTAGGGTGGATCACATAGTAGCATTGGGGATGGTTTCCTCAAAATAGAAATAAAAAACGAACTTGTGTTGAATGTTAACGTTTTTTTTACGAATAGTAAACAGTTATACAGTATCCTGCGAATATCTCATGTGCTACTAAATTGTGCGACGGACGTTAACATCCATGTCCATCCGTAGCTATTTACACAATATCACCGATGCAACCACCTTTTATTCAAAAGAATAATCAACATGAAGATTCTAAAACTGCTGTAACCATCAGTAAAATGCCATCTCAAAATCACAAATTTGTTGTGCCACGAAGATATAGTGAAACACGGAATCTCAGAAATTTCATGAGCACAATAAATCAGCACAATATAATGATGCAAGTTGCATCAATGCTACATGAGCTGTTTTTTTGTACAGGGATAAAAACCCTTCTCCGGGAAAGTTACAACAAAATAGGAAAACTGAGTAGTTAGTATTCTGTAACAGGAAGTATGTTATCACTTGTAGCATCCTGCAAGCCAGCAAGCAATTAGCATACTGGGTACACTTTCAAAGCTACCTTATGCGACCACATGCTATTGTTGAAACCCTGCAAAGACCCGCTGACGTTGTGAATGGAACATCCTTGTAGAAGGCTATACACTCAGAGTTGGTGAGCAAGTCAGGCTGCAAAGTTTCCCACACCTTTTTCTTTGGATTCAATATTTCATCAGGTTCACCAACGAATCCAGGAAAAGTCACCTTCTCTCCAATTGGTGCAGAGGATGGTGGTTCCACCAGTTCAACCTGTGATGTTTTATTGGCAATGCTTAACAGATCCATAAAGAAATAGCCCACACAAGATCAAAGGAGTTTAAGAGAGAACATAATTCCCTAACAGACATCAAGCAGGGCAACTATTGACATATCTACATTCAAGAACGTTGATGAGTCCATACAATCTAATATGAAAAAGAAGGCCAAAAAATGAACAAGACAGTATAGATATTAAAATAGATGGTGCATAAGAATTGGTCTTAGATACAGGACGAATTTACAAGAGACGTTACTATTGAAGGAGTGTGCTTCCAGGGAGGCCGGCGTCCCCAAAACAAAAAGGTGACATCATGGAAATTCATAACATTCAGTTCAATTCTGCAACAGCTGGGGTTAGTTTACAGATTTTTTCATTGTTAGAGCAACCACGTGCTTCACCTTTGGATGACGAAGTCAAGACTAAAGCAACAGCTGACGAGTTCCAGGCCAAGGCAACGACTGTTGCGAATGATCCGGAAGCAGTTCAACTACGTGGCTGTACACCTGTGTGTGAAGCTGTTACGTGACAAAGGATAACGTGGAACCAGTAGAGCATCGTGCAAATGCACCTCCACATTTCTTGTATCAGATCCTAATTCTATGGATCCACACTTCGGAAATCAGCTGTATATATATATGCAACTTGTGTACTCATAAGGTGTGGAATATTCATGTAATTATAAAGCTTAACATTCATATTAAAAATTCTGCCCTATCAAGTATCAACAAACATCTAACAAGTCAAATGTACCTAGGAAAGCAAAATTTTGATGTAATCGTGTGTAAAAAGATAATATCAAATACGGTTGACACTGAAATATGCTAACCTTGAAATGATCACAAACATAAGTCATTAAGACAACTGTTTTTGCATTTGCATAAATACCGTTTCGAAGATTGATAACACATCGTTCAGAAAATTTAGTAATTTAAATGATTTGAAGAAGACATCTACAAAACAGTTGTGTGTTTTATCATAAATAAAGGCTAAATTCATGATCAGATTGAAAAACAGTACATGTAGTATAAAAACTGAAAATAATGATCTCAAATCAATAGTTTTGTGATGATAAGCACTATACTGGTCTTACTTTGGTTCCATCGTCACTTGAAGCAGCTAAGATCATAGCTTGTGATTTTATACCACGCATGGTCGACGGTTTCAAGTTACAGAGAACTAAAACCTTACGATTCTGCAAAAAGAAAAAAAGATCAGAAACTGGGATAACGTACTTCAAAAAGAACTTAGATCTCACCTGCATTTGTTCCAGGGGAATATACTTAACAAGACCACTGACAACAGTCCTGTTTGAATTTTCACCAACATCAATTTCTTCTACATATAGGGAATCGGCATCTGGGTGCTTCTGAACTTTTGTTATTAGACCAACACGTATATCTAGCCTAGATGCGGAAACTGATGCTTCTGGAGCCTTTTGCTTTACTTCTGCCACAGATTTGCCTTTTTTCAATTCATCTGCGAAAAAGCAGAATATGTATGTGACCCCGAAATAGAAAAAGGTCCATTACTGTTGGAATAACTAGCAACTGCAAATAAGTCATTTGTCACAGGAAGAGTATTGAAATAGAAAAACACAGGTGGCTGAATAATGCACCTATCATTTCAGTGTCATAGAATTTGATAGCATCTTTCTATACAGATTACAATAGTGGGGGAATAAGTGAAAAAGCAACAAATATTTTGTCAATACTGGCAAATAAGCCCAATTTCTGTTTAAGTGTCAATACTTTGCATGGCCAAAGACTTTTTAGAGAACCCCACAGGAAAAAGTTAAATTTCATAGAAAAGCACAAACTTCGGTCCTGTCAAACCCATCCCACGGTTCCAAAAATTACTAATTTAGAATTAATTCCTCTCACAGATTGTTTATAGCAAGAGGGAGTTTTTGAAATTACTAATTCAGAATTACTCTTCTTATTCCTTCCCGTCTTCTCATATTCTACCTAAAACTTCAAAGCTGCGCCTCACCATGGTGCAGTTTGCATGACTGATCACCTGTCCCCATGCCCGATATCCCGCTCGACCTGTTTGCACGTGCTTCCAGCGATGACTTTGGTATCAAGGCATAGTAAAGTCATAGTAGAGACCATTTGTGATATGTGAGACCAAAGGAGCTGGGTGACATCAATGGTGATGTTCATAGATGGCTTTTAAGACTTAGATCCCATCCCTCTGAACACGAGCTGTTTCGCATGCATAGGCTACACAGAAGAGAGTGTGTATGCCTCCTTCACATGTTTGCTGCTTGTAAGCTCCAAGTGGTCCTTGTTAGTGGATATCCAGGTGGAAAGCAACACCATCCTTCAAAAATGAGACTTTAGCCCTTGGAATGGGTATTGGCAACATGAAGCCTCTAGCTTGTCCATAGAATACACTCCGTAGGTTGGTCATGCAACCCTTTCCCTTTGAGCATGAAATCCTTCTGATCTATGCTAGTGCAACAGCCTTGGCATTGTTGAAGAGCTTAAACTATAGCTACAAGCCCACAAGCGGTCCCTAGGTAGTCATATTGTGGGTCCCATGTACCCATTGCCCGTGCCATGTTATGGGGGAGGAGCCATAAGCATAGGCATCATTCTTAAGCATGGTAGCTACACAGATGCATATACATATACATCTATAATATGGAGTTGCTGCAAATAATGACCATCCATCTAAAGCTGTGAAGTCAAAACACGGAATTTATAGGAACAAACTCAAAAGATGGATAAAATCAAATCCAAAGATCACTTATGATATTAATGGAATCTTTATACTACAAAAAATGATGATAACGACTTGTATCATGTGTACATTATGTGATCAAAATATTATCTATGTGGAATAATTATTCCATTATACATTTGCAATATGAAATCAAATAAGTGTAAATGGAGAATGATTTATTATAATAAATTTGCATGTCAAATTCCTAGAACAACGTCCATTAGAATGACGAAGTATATCTACAACAATGATGTATAATAGATAATTCCCAATGGCGAATAGGAGGGGGAGACATCAATGGAGGAAAAGAAGAAAAGGAGGCACAATTCATATTTCTTTTATATAAGGAATTGGTTTGGCCCTTCGTGTTCACGACGTGTCTATGTTATCAAAGACGTATCCATGCCAAAAACAAAGGTGGACAACAACTAAATTGTGTCCACCGCATGTCTATGTCAGACACGTGTCTAGGACAGCCATAGCTGACCTAGGGAAGTGTTTGTGCTTCCTCAGGTATTAACAAACAAATAAGAAAAGGTTGATATATATATACATATATATATGTGTGTGTGTGTGTGTGTGTGTGTGTGTGTGTGTGTGTGCGCGTCCATATATTTGTGACCTGAGTCGGGTAACTAAGGTTAGTTACTTGCGGATCCACTTTTATAACAAGAAGGTACTAAACTGTAATGAGAAGGCTGAATTTGTAATACAAAGACTCGTTTTGTGAAAACAACGTCAATTTTGTATTGTGTTCTGCTAAAACAGCAAAAATAATATTTCTGGAAGAAAAAAAAATCTCCGCCCCGAACTGTAACCAGGAATGAAAATTTGTAACCAAAATGAAAAGATTGTTATGGGAACGTTCATATTGTAACTAGAATCACTGCGTAACTACTTTATGTTACCCAGCTGGGTAACGAATACATCCTATATATATATATATATATATATATATATATATATATATATATATATGATTCCTGCAACAATAGGTAAGCTTTGACTACCTGGAAGATCGGTATGTTTTTCTAAGAAATATTCCAAAAATAAAAGGATATGCTCCCACAACCACTTCTTCACCCACCAATAGATGAGAAATAGGAGTTTTTCTTATATTGCAAAATTTCTAACACCATTATCTCTTAAACTTACCCAGTGATCAAGATCAAAGAATGGTCACAAATTGTGCAAGATAGCATATGTATTCAATTCTTGTCATTTGCAACATAAGTAGAACAATTCCCATTAGCAATAAAAAAAACTGGTCTAGCATGCTTCCTTGGTGCGAAAAGCAAATAAAAAGTGAAACTATTGATGTAGGTCATACACAATCTTTACATACTCATGTACAAAGGTTCTTCATATAGGAGTTATTCTTGCATTATTTTTGTTTTTCTAGTTTGTTATGTTTTGTTTTATTAAATGGGTTCTGCAAAAGCCTTGTGATGTAGTGTCACACGGCTAGGCGGCTACTTCTAGATTTGGTCAGTCACTAAACACTTATATAACTCTTCTAGGGGATACCTTGATGATTAATACCAAATTTATTAATGTTAATTTAGGTTGCAATTTAGTCATAATCATCAGGGTAACAAATGCATCGGTTCCTAAACCCCAGTCTTCCTTAGGGTAAGTCGTTTGGGTGACAATATTTGGTATCAAAACCTAAAACCTAATCTTCCTCAAGGTATTGGTCATGTTCTTTCCTTTGCCTCTTCTGCCATCAAAAATTGTTGACGTCGTCCTCCTTGTTGTGGCAGCACCACCCGCCATTGTCAACTTCCATGCCTCACGCCAGCCACCACCAATCATTCTCCTTTTCCTTTTTGTCAACCAATGGTGGGCAGAGAATTCATGACACCCGAGGTGGCATGAAAGCATGGGTTAGGTTATTTAAATGAATATAAAAGTTCATTTATGCAATTATTTGATTGACAAGCCATATATGTTGATATATGTACATGCACACTTCTGTATGCACCCACACACAGTATAGAAATACATTGATTTGTGCTTGTTTGTTGGTATTATATATATATATATATATATATATATATATTTATATATATATATACACATATAGAGTCAGGCTAGAATACACTCGAGTGTATCCGGAGCGGAATACACTCAAGTAGTTTTTCATGATGTAATATTTTTTTTGAAAATCTAATCCGTTGATCTTATTAAACATCTTGTGAACAACTCATACGCAAAATTTGAGCACATTTGGATATGTATAGCTCATGTTATGAAGACCGCAAAAATTATGCATTTCAAATTAGTTTCGCGCGTCGATTTTGTTGCCCTTGGATGAGTGACTTACACTCATCCAAATGGGCTCAAAATTTGTATGTAGCCTATTTATAGTATTACGGTGAAGATCAACGGTTTACATTTTGCAAAAAATAGTCTTGATATGCAAACACACTTGAGTGTATTCGTGCGATCCGTACACTCGAGTGTATTCTAGCCTGACTCTCTCTCTCTATATATATATATATAATCAGAAGAAGCTAGTCGATGTCCCTTCTTTAATCTTACAAAATTTAATTTATATATATATATACATATATATATATATATACATGTATATAGATACATATACTTATATATACATATAGATACATATCAAATACAGACACACACACTGGCTTAGATGAAGATATGACGACTTGGTGATTCAGATGAATACATTGAAGTTCATAAAGTTAATGTCACAAGGAGGATTAGTTAGTAATCCATGTTATATGTTTCCTTGTAGTAATAATGTTCCCTCTCATGTGGTGTCCTCATATTCGAAAACTATGTAAACTTCTTTGAGGAGAAATTAGCATCCTTTTGTATCATTCAAGGTTAGAAATGAAAAAAAATTTATTTCTCAAGTGTGGATCCTAGAAAAACAAATACGATCCTTATCCCTATGGTCTTCCTTCAATGGTGTGAATTAGAGGACGGGTCGTAACAGCCTCGGTTACACATGTATATAGTAAATATCAACAATAGTTGCATTTATAAAGCTCTCCCTATATCTTCATCTACAAAATTAGTTAGACAAAGTTTAATTAAGATATTTGTACTACTACACCAAACCATAGTTGTTAAAGCAGCTAGGCGCTAGGCGTTTCTTAAGGGGTGCCTAGGCGGGCACCCAGGCGTTTCTAGGCATTTTGCTTTTTTTTACAAATCATGTTCATTTCTATATTTACATCCATGATTTTATAGATATGTAGATATTAAGTAATGTGATTATTACATAGAATTTAGGCAAAATCACATTTAAAATTACCTAAACTAGAACTTATTGGCCCTAGTCTGAAATCATTTGAATTAAATTTTATCTAATTGACCTAGTTTGCCCTAATTTGGCCTAAATTAGCCTAATTTTGTATAACAATACCTAATTAGACCCATTTTTCCTAAATTTTTCCAATATTGACCCAGATGACACCAAATTTGGCCAAATAATACCCAATCTTCCCAAGATAGAACTATCTCCCGAAAATCATACTTGTTTTCCCCCAAGTAAAGACCAAATGTACCCAAATTTGACCTGATTTGTCCTAAATCACACCTAATTTGGCATAATATGGCTCAATCAGACCTAACTACCCCAAATGTTCCTAATGTTGACCTAAAAAAGACCTAATTTGACTAAATCTAACCTAATCTCACCAAATCAAACCCACTTCCCCCGAACCAGACTTGATTTCCTCAAATCGACCTAATATGCCCAAAATTGACATAATTTGGTCTATTTAAACCTAATTTTGCATAACATGACCTAATCAAACCTAACTATTCCTAGTTTTCCCTATATTGATCTAAATGGGGCCTAATACGGTCATATCAGACCTAATTCCCGCAAATCATACATGTTTCCCCAAAATCATGCATGTTTTCCCCAAAACAAACCTAATTTACCCTAATTTGACCTGATTTGGGAACCCATTTCAACCATAAAATGACTCAACTTGATCAAATCCAAACGTAAATTATGCTAAATTAGCCTTTAAGTGGCTTAACTTGGGCTAAAAAACCTTGGCGGCCACTAAGGTTAGCTATGGGGTTGGGCGCCCAGTTTGAGGCAGCTTGCCTAGAGCCTAGGGTGGGCGCCCTGATAACAAAGCACCAAACCAAACAAATGGAATCAAAAATTGATAGTTCCAACTATGTCCAACCAAAAAAAACACTTGTAACTTAAACCCCATACTTTGAATTTCCATATATTCTAAAAAATACTTTGCACTCCAAGTACACCCTACCGAATCGACCCTTAGTATCTAGTAGTATATTTAAAGGTAGTGTACTACTAGTGAGTACTGTACACACTAGACAGTACAATAATCTAATAACTCATTGTAGTAGTATACAACAACATATGGACTAGAAATAGGTAGGCATGGGCTTGATCAGGCCCAAAAAGAGGGACTGACCAAGCAGGTGCCTCTCTTGCCCAAGGTGGGCACTTTTGGCCAGAGGCCCGTTTAAGCACTCACTTGGGCCTCTTTTGGAGACAGTGACCACAACTCAACTTATGCGGTTGCACACCAACTATAATAGTAACTTAGTATTCTCATAACTTCTAGAAAAGTTAAATATTATAAATTGCACATAGGCTTTCATGATATCTATTGATGCCCAAGCTCCAACAACCCTATATGTGTACAATGGTTCGCATGGCTTGTAAAAAAAGGCAATGACTAGGGTAAAGACTATATTAAACATATATTTTAGCCTTTAAAATGGTTTTGATAAGATCCTAAAAAAGTTATGAAAGTCATAAGTATCGTAGTAACCAATCTCTTAATACTTTTTTGAATAAGATAAAACAATTTAGCAGTGTTTCAAAAAGCATTTTTGTACAGGGCATATGCGGCCGCATATGCAGTGCGCCCCACTTGCCAGACTGCATATGGATATGTGGCCCAGTATGCGGTCATCGCCGCATATGCAGTTCTGTGCGGGGCATATGCAGGGTATAAGTGGTCATTTTTTCATTATAAGTTCTATAGACTTTTGTTTTCAATTTAATTTGTTTCAATTTTAATTTAAACTACGTACTTACCCACACACCCACATGTACATATGTATATGTGTATATATATATAGAGAGAGAGAGAGAGAGTCAGGCTAGAATACACTCAAGTGTATCCGGAGCGGAATACACTCAAGTAGTTTTTCATGATGCAATATTTTTTTTGAAAATCTAATCCGTTGATCTTCTTAAACATCCCGTGAACAACTCATACGCAAAATTTGAGCACATTTGGATATGTATAGCTCATGTTATGAAGACCGCAAAAATTATGCATTTCAAATTAGTTTCGCGCGTCGATTTTGTTGCCCTTGAATGAGTGACTTACACTCATCCAAATGGGCTCAAAATTTGTATGTAACCTAGTTATAGTATGACGGTGAAGATCAACGGTTTACATTTTGCAAAAAATAGTCTTGACATGCAAACACACTTGAGTGTATTCGTGCGATCCGTACACTCGAGTGTATTCTAGCCTGACTCTCTCTCTCTATATATATATATGTAATAATACCTTTCAATATCTATCTATATCTATCTATATTGTAGTAATACATCAATGGTATACTTACATATAATACACAAACATCTTCAAATGTGTAATACTCTGATATATATGGACATGCATATATGATATATATCAACATCTACATACACACATTTCCACATATATGCATATATTGTATATACATTTACATGTCAATATGTATATATCAACATACAATACACATACATATTTCACATATGCTATTTATGTTTACACATATATGAATATTTAAATATATTGTACATATATATTTGAATGGACACTTATAAATATATAGAAGAATGAAAAGACTTGTATTTTGTGAGTCCAAGAGTTTACAATGCATTCTCTTTTATAGGACAAGAGAATAAAACAAAAAGTAAAACTGAGCAATATGCGATAAAACACAAGTAGTGTAAACCACAAAAGTAACATAAACAACATATCTCTTTATATCTCTTTACTCCCCCTCAAGTTGGAGCATAGATGTCGAACATGCCCAGCTTGTCCACTAGAGTCTTAAAGCGAGCCTTGGGTAAAAGCTTCGTGAGGATGTCTGCCACTTGGTTTTCAGTGCTGAGGTATGGAGTGCGGCCAGAGAGAACAGATTCTCGAACAAAGTGACACTCAACTTCTATATGCTTTGTTCTTTCATGGAAGGTTGGGTTGCTCGCAATAAAATCAGAAGCCTTGTTATTATAGAACATTGGAATCGGTTTAGAATCAAGACATCAAATTCTCTAAGAAGGCTTTCCACCCAGAGAAATTCACAGGCAGTGTGAGTCATGGCTCGATATTCAGCTTCTGCACTTGACCTAGCTACCACTGTTTGCTTTTTGCTACGCCAGGTGACTAAGTTGCCACCAACAAGGGTGCAATATCCTGAAGTGGATTTTCGATCACATTTACTTCCTGCATAATCAAAATCAGAGAAGCTAGAAATATTATAGTGCCCATTTTTCTTATATAATAATCCTTTCCCTGGAGAGCTTTTAAGGTATCGCATAATGTGACAAACAGCGTCCCAGTGGCACTGTTTAGGCTTATCTAGGTATTGTCTCACAAAACCCACAGCAGCAGTCAGATCAGCTGTCGTAACAATGAGGTAGATGAGCTTACCAACCAGTCGTCTGAATTGGTGATGATCAACATAAGGTGGGGAAGTGTCATCATCCCAGTCAGTATTTGGGTCAAGAGGAGTGTTGGCTGCCTTGCAGACAGGCATACTAGTTTCCAGTAAGAGGTCCAAAACATATTTTGGTTGAGAGAGACATAATCCTGCAGATGATCTGGATACCTCAATGCCCAAAAAATAGTACAGCTTGCCAAGATCCTTGGTGATAAAGTGTTTTTCTAAATATGCTTTAGTAGCCTGGATGCCCACAATATTACTGCCAGATAATATAATGTCGTCACACAGACAATCAGTATAACTAAGCCAGCTGCAATTTTCTCGATGAATACAGAACGAGCTGAGTGAGAATGACGGAAGGCAAATTTGATAAGAATCTAACTCAGCTTGTCAAACCAGGTGTGAGGGCTTTGTTTAAGATCATAAATTGCTTTCCTTAATTTGCAAACTTGCGAGGAAGACTCCCCCTGAGCAACCAAACCCGGTGGTTGCTCCATGTAAACTTCCTCCTACAAGTTTCCAAATAGAAACGTGTTTTTGACATCCAGTTGAAACAATGGCCAATCTTTGTTAACAACAACAGAAATGAGAATATGAACATGATTGAGCCTTGCGACTGGAAAAAAAATCTCAAAGTAGTCTACATCGTATGTCTGTGTGTAGCCTTTAGATACCAAGTGTGCTTCCAGGCGTTCAATAGTGTCGTTCGGTTGATATTTGACAGTAAAGATCCAGCGGAAACCAACAGTCGGACAGGAGGAAGGGCGATCTACAAGTCCCAAGTATTACGATCCGAGAGTGCCTGCATTTCAGCTTCCATGGCTTATCTCCACGCAGGAATAAGAAGAGCTTGTGTGTTGCAGTAGTAAAGCACACAAAACCGGCACTCAGATTAGAGGATGAACGGAAATGATTAATTGGATGTTTTGTACAGGACCGGACACCTTTTCAAAGGCTGATAAGAAGGTGTAAGTCAAAATTTACCTCAGGTGTGGGTTGATCATCCGCTGAAGGAGGAATTGGTTGTGAAGGGGCCATGGAGGGATTAGCCTTCTTAGGTCTTCACTTGTAAACTTGCAGTGGTCGATCTTCAAGTGTCAACTCAGAAGGAGGATCAATATCCACAATATCAGGCAATGGCGTGGGTGCCAAGATGTCACTTGATAGTGATCCCCCGTTATCAAAGTAAAAGGGCAGATGCTCAAAGAAAACTACATCTGCACTTACATACCATTGTCTCATAATAGGATCATAGCAGCGATATCCTTTTTGGGTTCTAGAATATCCCAGAAAAATATATTTGGTAGAGCGAGGATCAAGTTAATTAACCCTGGACGGAAGTTTTTGACAAAGTCGGTACACCCAAAGATACGGGGTGGAACAGAACAGAGTTGTGCATCAGGAAAAAGGATGTTATAAGGAATGATATTGTTCAAAACAGAAGACGGTATGCGATTGATAAGATAGCAAGCCGAAGAAACAACCTCAGGCCAAAAACATTGAGGAACTTAATAGTGAAGGAGAATTGTGCGAGCAACCTCTAAGAGATGACGGTTTTTCCATTCAGCAACTCCATTTTGTTGTGGAGTGTAGGGGCGGGTAGTTTGGCGTAGAGTCCCTCGGGCAGAACAAAAAGATGTCACCGGTTTTTGCATAAATTCAAGGGCATTATAGGTGGGAAAAACTTTAATGGGTTTGCTGAACTGTGTCTGATTTTTAGAAAACAATGTGATGATAGTGTCCAAAATAGTGTTGTGGTCTTTCAATAAAAATAACCAAGTAGCACGAGAATAGTCGTCAATGAAAGTCATAAAATATTTAACTCCAGAATGACTAGTGACAGAACAAGGGCCCCATATATCCGCATGAACAATGTCAAAAATGCATTTAGAACCAATTTCTTTCTTAGCAGGAAACACAGCGAGTTTGTTTACCCAACTGACAAGATTCACAAGTAAAAGTTCTTTTAGATAAAGCAGGAAATAAATGCCAGCTTCGCAGCAGAGGGGGTGGCCAAGGCGGTAGTCCATTGTAGTCCAGTCACAAATGTCGAAAGAAGAGCAGTTACTGATTTTGGTCCATCCAAGTAGTAGAGCCCATGTGGTCCCTCATGGCCCAAACCAATCCTTGTCTTTGTGCGGAGATCCTTCAAAACACAACCGGGAGGATCAAATTTAATTGAGCATTGAAGGCTTTTCACAGTCTTACTGACAGAAAGAAGATTAATAGGAAATTTTGGTATATATAACATAGATTTCAGATGCAGATTACGAGACAAGGGAACAGTTCCAATGCCATGAACGGAAGTTTTAGAACCATTAGCAAACGTAACCGGAGGAATCTGAGTGGTTTTCGTCAGAGTAGAAAACAAGTTAATGTCACCGGCCATATGGACTGAGGCACCAGAGTCAATAAACCATTTATTTTTACCGGCAGATGGAGCGGCTAACAATGCAAATGATCCATCCTCTAATGTAGATGGGAGCCGAGACATGCACTCTTGAAAAAAATTCTCGAACTCGGAGCGAAGCCAAGCAAGCGAGAGTGTAGTTGGAGGTTGATTAGGTGCAGTAGTATCAGTCGAAGTATCAGCAGAGGCCTGGTTAGCCCAGATGGGCTTGTCGTGTTTGATCCAGCATCTGTCTTCATTATGATTGTCTCGTCCACAGAAGTTGCGAAAACAAGGACCAACAAGTTGCCTGCGACCTGTTGCAGTAGAAGGTGTGCGGCCTGCGGTAGTAGAATGGCGACCACCATGGACACGTCCATGACCACGTCCACGGCCAGAGCTATTATCAGTATTGCGGACAGCAAGAGCAGGATGTTCCACCGCCGGGGTAGAAGTGACAGATGGTAAACCTTGAACTCTTTTAAGGACGTTCTGAAGAGTAGGCAGGGGATCACTTTAGAGAATTTGGTCTACAACCCCAAAAAAAGAAGATGGGAGGCAAACAAGAAATTGGACGAGTTGCAGTTCATTGTTGTAACGACCGCCACCAAATCGACAGCCAAATCGTCACTAATTATGTGGAATAATCATAAGCAGCGGATTAACAAAATCACTAAAAATTAAAACCATTTTACAAAGAGATCCATTTTCTGGAAAACTCTTTAAAGGAAGAACCAAACTTTATATACATCATGGTTCACATTGTACATATTTTGTACCATCTCATCTCGAGGATAACATATAACAGTTGTTTTGCCAAAACCTATACATAAGCTACATAAAACCCTCAAGGCATTAAGCCAAAATCTCAGATCGTTCATAAACCATCACGTACTGAATTCCGAGGACCTGAGAGTACAGAGACGACACATAGGACTTCTATCTACAAGACATGAAAGACAGTCTACTCAACCTGAGATATTACTGTTGTCCTTGCTGTTGTAGTCCTTCCTCTGCAGAACGGTCTCTATCTCCTCGTGCACATCCACCTAAAAAATTGTGGATCCCACAGGGTGAGACAATTGTCCCAGCGGGAGATATAACTCTCCGCCAAAGATGTTATTATCACAGGTAAATAGTATAAAACTGAACAGAGGTTCTTTTATATTAATATGCAAGATTAATCATTGTTGATAAGAAGTTTAGAACATTCTTATTATTTAAAGCATTGCAACTGTCTATGATAGAGCAGTAAATCATCTATTCACATTATAAGGAATATGAAGAACATGTGTATCATTTACCCATCATACTATACCAACATCTCAAGCTTATCCTGTGATAACATTACCATGGTATGATATCCATGAATCATTCTCATTTCTAGTTGTTGACCTCAGCCAATTTGCTAGCCAGGTATTGGATTATACCAATCCTGAGAAAATGTCCTAGCCATGTATTGGACTATGCCAATCCTGTGAAAGTATAGCCAGGTATTGGACTATGCCAATCCTGTGGGATTATATCTAGGTATTGAATTAGACCAATCCTGTGAAGTTATATCCAGGTATTGGATTATGCCAATCCTGTAAGACTATATCCAGGTATTGGATTATGCCAATCCTGTGGAGTGATGTCCAGATATTGGATTATGCCAATCCTGTGAGATTATATCCAAGTATTGGGTTATGTCAATCCTGTGGAGTTATGTCCATGTATTGGATTATGCCAATCCTGTGAAGTTATGTCCAGGTATTAAATTATGCCAATCATGTGAGATTATATCCAGGTATTGGGTTATCCCAATCCTGTGAGATTATATCCAGGTATTGGATTATGCCAATCCTATGAAGTTATGTCCAGATATTGGATTATGCCAATCATGTGAGATTATATCCAGGTATTGGGTTATCCCAATCCTGTGAGATTATATCCAGGTATTGGATTATACCAATCCTGTGAAACTATATCCAGGTATTGGATTATACCAATCCTGTGATATCATGGCCATATTGTTAAGGATTCCATAGTAGTGGAATATCTTTATATTTCCCTTTCACATTCATTATGGGATATCAATCCCTTAAGCACATCACTGAATTCCACATCGCCTTTACTAGGCATTATACCCATTCACATTCTTTATGTGGTACAAGTATCCCTCATATCTCATTTAAACATATTTAAAACACTATAGCCCTTATTTGGCTATAATCATAAAGCATGTATGACCAAGATTTCAACATTATGTTACAGGGTTTCCATTTCCCTAGTTTATTTGGAACATTACCATCTCTTACATCCATCTCTTGATCATGAGACTTTTATAAACATCTTGTCACTTCTCACTAGGCAACAACCATCTCTAGGTCATAAGACCTATATAACATTATACTTGTTATACAAGTATTTCTCATGACTTACAAGACTCGTATAATCTATATTATATGAAACATCATAGCTCATACTTAGCTATGCTCATTATCTCATGATACCGGTATGTTTTCAATATAATTAGGGTTAGGGTTTCCCTTTATTAACCAATTGTAGTTTCAAATCATATCATTACCCTTCATTAGGGTTAAGGTTTCCCTTTTTAAACCGATTAGGATTTTCAGTACATTCATCAAGAATCACAACCTAATTCTGACTCCACACACATTAGGAGTATCAATGTATACTCATTACATGAGTATTGAACAAGTTTCTCTTTCATCCCCACTGGGATATTGATTACGTCATATTCCATTAGGTTGGCTCATTCCTTCTCTCAAGGTACATTGGCCCATATTTATCAAAATGTATTAAACTCTTTATGCCTTAAGGTATCATTTGACACAACACACTACATGTGTCACTCAATCAAGTGTATTAGATTGAGGTGCTTCCTTCATATCAGGTATAGAGATATAGGTATACTTCCATATCGGGTATAGAGGTGTATCCTCATTACCATATCGTGCATGAAATATATTCTTACCTCTATATCGTGCATCCATATCGGGCTACTCAAGGTTTGCATATCGAGTTTAACTCTTATGCTCATATCCCATCAAAATCTTCATGGTATCGTCCTACCCTTCATCATGTGATGAGTGATAAGCTAGACAATTGATTAGTCTCAACTAGTTCAAGTGTCGATGGGGGTGTAGGGTTCCAATGCATATCGGGTTTCACTTTCCCATGTTGGATTTCAACACCATATCGGGATAGGGTATCTTCTTGTTACCATATCGTGTATAAGGTGGGTACTTGACCCCATATCGTGCACAAGATGTATGTATATGTCACTCATATCGTCCATGAGGTATAATTCAACACTATATCGTGCTAGTGGTGTATTCGTATCACCATATCGGGTTACTCATCATCTAGGGTTTGTCATATCAGAATTCAGTATATACTTGACTCCATGTCGTGCATGAGGTGTATACTTGACCTCATATCGTGCACATGGTGTATGCTTGACACCATATCGTGCACAAGGTATCTATGCATGGTTGAAATGTGTACTTGCATGCACTCACATTTATCTTGACATGCAAAACACTAGATGATAATCTAGAGATGATATTTCAGCCATCACTTATCTTGTTGGATAAGATATCTCAACTTTATCTCACAAATTATGCAAACCGATACAACTTTTTACAAGGAGCATCTAACTCATCATGGATCACCTCCTTGAGGTGCTAATCCGATATGAATACTTTTAAGAAGTTAACAAAATGATATGGGACCTCCTCTATGGCTTCTTGGCCGTTAGGCATTCCCATATAAGCTTTACAACTCATAACAACTCATTTTAGGGTTTCACATACAACCCTTTCTTGGTCTTTTCATCACCAAGAATGCCATCACTTATACATGATTCAAACATGGTGTCTCCTTTCTCTCTCCTTTAAATGATACTAGGAGGGAGTAGGGACTCTATAGGTGGTAATTTGCATATCAACCCTACATTTTGGATAAATTACAATTTGTACCAAAATTGGTACACAAGGCACTAGCATTATTCAAACAAGTTTAAGCTTGGACTTTTAGGCTTTCCACAAGCCACCACTTAGCATCATTCTCTCCCTTATGATGCTAAAAACACTTAAGGCATATTCAATATGTGACATATTGCAATATAACCCCTTATCTTGAGTAAATTGCATTTTGGTCCAAAACAAGAGAACATTGCTCAAACATTATTCAAATAGGACCAAACTTGAAACATAAGTTTTTCACTTGATATCAAAACACTTTAGAGGATTATATTAAAGTTCTAAGAAGCTTATTTAAGCCAAACAAACAGGGTTAGCCCTAAACCCAGGTCAGGGATGTTACAATTGTGCTATCTCTGGGCTTCTTTGATGGCAGCAAATAATGGGTGATAAATCTCATATTCATTCCAGAGGGAAGACCACTGGTTATAGTAATCTTCAACAAAGGTGTCAGAGGAGAACTCCTTCTTGGACAAATTTTAAAAAATCTCAAAGACTTTCTTTGGATTTTGCTTATGGGAATAGACATGAGACAATTGATCCCACATTGACTTAGCATCATGAAGGCACAGTAATGACAGGATGATTTGTGGCTCGGTGTTGTTGACTATCTACGACATAACACCTGAGTCAGCTTTACTCCATTGGGCATAGGCCTGCTTGGTTTTTTCATCCGCCACATCATCAAGAGCAAGTAGAGGGTTTGTGGTGATATAAGGATAGCAACCCTACGCTTTCATGTACAGAATGAAAGAAGACGACCAGAGGTGATAATTAGAGCCATTGAGTTTCACTGTGGTGACACATAGAGAACGGGGAGGCTCAGTAGATGCCATGGCGAACGAGGTTGAAGCAGAAGCAGGGCAGAGCACAGATGCAGAAGCAGTAACCCAGTATGGGCAGGAATCAGAATAACGCAGAAGCAGGGATCAGAACACACCAGAATTAGCAGAGGATAAGAAACCCACTATGGGACAACAAATAGCAGTAGTGGATCTGACGCATCAGATCGTAGAGAACCCACTATGGGGTAGAGAGAATGTAGAAGAACCTACACTGTCATGGAGAGATTCAAAACTCCACCATGAGGCATATAGGCAACAGTAGTCGAATATTTGTTAGATTCTCAACGGGCTATGTTGAAAGTCTGCTCGGAAATGTTCGGAAGAGCGGAAGAAGATATCTGACAGGGAAGAGGGCTAGGTTTTAGGGAAGATGATAGGAGGAAGTCAGGACGAGATGTTGGGGATGTTTGTGGGTGGTGGTAGTAGACAGAAGGGGAGGCGGATGGGGTGTGGTGGTGGTGGCAGTAGTGTTGCTGGAAGCAGCAGCGGCGGCGTGAGGGGGGGTCAAGTGCGGCGGGGTTGGTGGGGATGCGGCGGGGCAGGGAAGAGGAGGGGGTGTCGGGGTGGGGCGGAGATAGAGGGTCGGGAAGGGAGAGAGGGGTGGGGAGGGAACAGCGGCATGCCGACGGGTGGGGGGCGGCGGCGGGAAAAGATGAAGGGGCGGCTAGGGTTGGGGGCGGCTAGGGCATGGGGATTAGGGTGGGAATTTGTAGGGGAACCGAACCGCTCTTGATACCATATAGAAGAATGAAAAGACTTGTATTACGTGAGTCTACGAGTTTACAATGCATTCTCTTTTATAGGACAAGAGAATAAAACAATAAGTATTGTTATGCAGGAGCTCATGTTATGCCACATAGTGTTGACATTAGACTCTAAGTTCCAAGTTCCCTCCTTGATGAGTTAATCATGAAAGGTCAATTTTTTTCTCCTTTAAGATTCCACCACTTGATCCTGCTATCTTGATTTTTGTTATGCTTGCCTTTATTGATCTTCATGTTAATATCCAAAACCACCAACCTATGTTGGGTCGTGAGTTCTTTGCCAGGAATCACTTTACAGTCCTTGCATACTTTACGATCCTCCCGCCTTGTAAGGAGGTAATCAATTTGGCTACAATTGTGCCCACTCTTGAAAGTAATCTTAGCTATCAAGGTCGTTCTTAAGAAAAACATTTTTAACATTATTAGCGCTTATGCCCCCCAAGCTGGCCTTAGCGAGGAGGCTAAGAAGGATTTTTGGGATAACATGGATGAATTGATGCAAGGGATACCGACAAAGGAGAAGATCATTATTGGGAGTGATTTAAATGGCCATGTGGGGAGTAGGAATGATGGATATGAGAGAGTTCATGGTGGTTTTGGATATGGCAGCAGAAACGGAGAAGGAGAGAGGATATTAGATTTTGCAGTTGCATATGATATGATTTTAGCAAACACCCATTTCAAGAAAAGAGAATCTCATAACAATATAGGATAAAACACAAGTAGTGTAAACCACAGAAATAACATAAACAACATCTCTTTATATCTCTTTAATATACATAATTTTGTGTTCTACAAATGAAATATATAATTTCTATGCTTAATATATATTTTTTTGCTATATATAATTAATTTATTAAAAAGAATCCAAAAACGCATATACTCCCCCATACCGCATATACTCTATAAGGTGACTTCTCCGTACGCATAACGCATACCGCTTTTTAAAACTATGCAATTTAGAATTTTATCCATGACGTGTACTATACTGCATTTGATTGCAAGTTAACCAAGAAACTGATGCATAAGTTCTCAAATTAATTAAGGTCAGCAAGAGTACCTTTTTCAGTAGATTATGACATTATCAGCAAACTATAATACAATGTTAAAGTTTATAGTAAAATTTATTTAACAAATTTGCATAATGTGGCTTGGAATATTTCAGTAAAAAGTCATGATAGGATCATTACAAGTCTAAAAGATAACAATAGACAATGAATAGGAATACGATGTATTATGGTTCAAACTGTGGCCATTGTGGAATATATAACTGAAAGTGGGCCCAATGCTTCATGTTTTTAGAAATGAAAACTATGTCAAATATACCACTTTCCTAGCCCCCCCCCCAACATCCCTATTTCTCACACACTCACAAGAAAAGCCTTCAGAAGGGTACAATGAACACCACCAGTATGAATAACTAGTCACTTTGTATGAATGCCACATGTCGGTGATGCTCAAAAAAATACCTGGTTTAACAACTTCATTTTTGGTCAACGCATGTCATGACTAGATGCCACTTGCCATATGCACATACCTGGATTTTGTGTATCCTTTTTCTATTATTTGTACCCACAACACATTTCTTGTTGTGCATAGGATAGAGAGGGAGGGACTCAAAAGGGGGGAAGTAAGAAAGATAATAGTTGTTGCTCACAACCTAAAGATCAAAAAGAAAGGGGAAGCAAATGGAAGAGGAACATCTTGGATCGTGTTCCTTTAGGAGAACATGAGCGTTCCTATTATGTTAATAGTCACTTTGATGTAGGACAAGCTACACATTCAGCCCGTGTTCAAGCCCAAAAACCCCTAAAAGTGTCTGATTAGACTTGCATACATCTAATGCTTATTAAGAATTTTAAGTAAGTTTTGTAGTTTTAGTCCATTAAAAAAATTGGTTTCAAAATCCAATTCAAGTTTCAAAAATAAAAATTAGTTTACCAATTATGCATGATTTTCCCGAGTATTAGAGTATTGAGTTTAGTTATAAATACCCAGCCCAAGGATATTGTCCATACAGAGTTGGTCATTAATTTGGCTAAGAATTGGGTTTGGAGTTTCCTAGGAACTTGGTTCCACATTAGTTGGTATCAGAATCTAGGATTTAAACCATGGGCCTAGATGTAGGACCCATTCTCCCCATCTCTATTTAATGTTTGCATTGAACAGTAAAACTTCCAGTCGAACCGACACTCTATTCATCATACATTGTCCTATGTGTAAACAATGCCAAGTCCACTATATCACCCATGCAAGCTCGATCTCCTCCCATAACCATGCTCCAACTAGGCAGCAACTACATCAACAAAAACCAACACAAACAAAAGTGTCCTCTCTACAAGCCATCTATGCTCCCTATAGGTTGCACAGCACACAAACCAAGGAATTCAATTTCCGATTTTAATGTCGTGTCTGGTAGCCCAGAAATAGAAATTTTTCAAAATTTCGGCCGAAATTTCGATATTTACGACCCTAACGATTTCAACGACCAAATAAGCGAATTAAATCCTGATATTTACTAGGATGATCTAAACGCCAAGATCTACTCAAATATGCAATAATATTTCATATTGGATATGGGGGGTCTCCCACATTTGTAAGTGAAGGAAGTTGAACAATTTTGACAGAATTTTGATGGCAATTTCGATGACAAAATGAAGGAATTAAGTTATGAAATTTTGCAAACACAATGTTTAGACATAGACACACTAGATTATATAATAGATTTATATGTTTAGAGGTTAGGGTGGGATCCATGTCTTGATGAGTGAGTACACAAATGAAAAGAAATGTCAAGTCTGTTAGACAGTTCGACTATTACAAACTTGCAAACTTCAAGTTAAAACAACTAGAGCACTAGACTTTAAAACTTAGAGTTACCACTTACAAGTTACATTATTGTAGGTAATATATTTATTGTATAAGTCTACTATTATAATATATTCAGATTACATAAGTAAAAAACACAAAAATATATTTAGGGTTACAACTTACAACTTACAGTTAACATTTTGTATAAGTCTACTATTAAAGTATATTTAGGGTTATATAAGTGAAAAAAAAAAACTTTCATTAAAAAAAGCTTTTTTAGCCATTTTGTGTATAAATACAAAAAATATTGACTAGATTTTCAAAATAAGTATGATATACGTATTTCACACTATCATTTCTTAGATCTACAAGTTTCACTTCAAGATCTTGAGTTTTGTAAGAGAAATGTCACTTAAAATGTTAGGATTTTTGGAGTATTTATTAATATATGTCTAAAAGGGAGTAGAGAAAGAAGGAAGATGGGCTAGGGAGAGGGGTTAGATACCTTAGAATCAAGTAGAGCAGCCTCCGAAAGCAAGAAATCACAAAAACAATGCCAAAAGATCAAAGTCCCAGCAAAGCCAGTAGGCGGAACACTGTTTCACGAAAAGGATGCTGCATTTTGCAGTTATTTCACAATATCAAGGCCCTTAGTGGGCTTTTTGCACCGAAATACCCCTGTTTTGTAAAATTTCGACGACAGCTGCGAAATTTTTGTGAAATTGCAGACCAATTCCTGCGTACTGACATTTTGATGTCTGATTGCAAAAAAATGAAATTTCGAGCGAAATTTCACAATTTTGATCGGAATTTTTGTTCCATGATACAAACCCCCTAAGCATTTTCTCTGGCCAATACCCATCATCCACACTACCATCTGTTGCGGCAATTAGAGCAGCCTAGGGTCAGCCACCCCTTCCACACTCTAGTGGCGTGCATCTCTATGGATCAATGGCCTCAATGAGGAGAGGAGCCATGGACTAGTGTGCCTCTGAACATACAGCTCCACCCAATTGCTCTTAGACGTTGATCCATTCTGCAGCTGTCTTGGAATCCTGACTGGCTACGCACATCGGCGAGAAATGTCATGACCTGCCACCTGCAGGTTGCACACTTGCTACTCCATGATGCATCTTTGGACTCCTTCCTCCATAAAAGCCTTTTCCTCACTCATTGTTGCTCCCTTTGGAGTCTAACCTCCCCCGTCACACCACTCGTACCAGTATTACACTAGCTGGACTTTAGTAATTGTGCCGCGCTGTACCTTGCAATTATAATGTGCATTGACAAGTACAGCATTGTGGTGACCGAAACCAAGGACCGTGTTGCAAAGCGTAATGACTAACTGAATAATAGTATGTTTACATTGTAGGAAACACGCAGCAAAATCAATTGCTTTCTAGATTCAAGGCAGAAGGCACATTGTATGTCATAAATATCCACACCTGCAACAGGTCGCAAGTTATCGTTAGTGGCTGTTTCTAGGATACAGCTACCAACCCTGACATTACGCACTGACCATGCCATTATGCATCAAGTTGCCTCCTAGACCATGCCTATGATGACAAAGCCAATCCATAGTGTCATGTAGGATTGTAGTCAGGCAAAGATTGTCATTGCTTCTGCAGAAGTCTAGCGTTGGTGAAGATGAAGAAGATCATCACTTGCAAAAGTCATGCATGTTTATTTAAAATACTCAAATTGATTGCAATATGAATCCACAATGCTCCTACCTTAAGCCACCAACAGTGACGTGGACAAGAACAATGGATGCACCATACTTGTCAAGGCGCACGCCTAGGCGCGCCCAGTGTTCTCATATGCCCCGCATGAGGCCGCTTATGCGGCCGCATATGCGTATGCGGCCCTCAGCCGCTCCGCATATAGCTATGCAGTGCTATTTTTGGGCATGGACCGAATATGCGGCCTGCGGTCCGCATATGCGGCCGCTTAGGCCCCGCATTTCATTTGGTGACTTAAGTAAAAAAAACCTCACATTTAATGACAACTTCTTCTATATAGTTGGTTTAAGATCAGATATTGAAATTTTGCTACCTCAGAAATAATTCTATTTTGAATGAGTGGTGCAAAATATTTTATTACATTTTACAATTGTTAAAGTTTCATTATGCTCTTTCCTTTGCTCTTTTTTTTCTCTTCTATTTTGCTCTAAGATTAGAAAATGTTGCACTTGCAACAATTCTAATTTTGTCTTGTATAAAAGGGGAACCTATTACAGATATTAATTGGATATGATATTTTCTTTTACAAAGTATCAAATTTGTGTACTGCCTAGGAAGTAATTTATATTCCCTACGACTTTTTCTTCTCTATTTATTAGTGACTTGATTTCTTCATATCATTTTGATGTTTTGATTTTGTTTTTGATGTTCTTTTTCTATTTCTACTTTGAAGTACCATGTGTTGTTACTGTGAATTTTCTTATAGTGTTCATCCAATAAATGTTCTGCTACGAACTGCATGTGTTAGTGTGTTTTGTTACTTGTATATTCTAGTACATTATATAAACTTAGGCTTTTGTTGATTGATTTTTCTTATTGATGATTGGAAAATGTGTTTCTTCTTCCATGATGTAATGATCCATTGGTACATGTTGGGCTATTAGGCTACAAAACTAGATAGTATGAAATTTATGATTATGATTATATTTTTTTATTAAATATACATGTATAAAATATAGAATTTATTTTAAAAAATCCAAAAACGCATATGCCCCGCTTATGCTCCCGCATTCCGCTTATACTCTATGCGGTACCCTGATCGAACGCATAACGCATTTCAGAACATTGGGCGCGCCTAGGCGGCCGCCTAGGCATCAAGGCGCCCCAGGGCTGCGCGTAGGCGAGGACGCCTTGCTTATAATGCTACAGTAACCTAATTTTGTGGGTTTGGTTGTATATTCACTTATTTTAATGTTTGATATGGCTACACCAATGCTCAAAATTAATAGTGTTGCCTATTTTATGTGCCAAATATCACTTTTTAATTGGATCTAATACTCTTTTTTGGGTTTGACTGGATCTAATACTCTTTTTTTGTTTGACTGGATCTAATACTCTTAGTACACATTTGATTTTTCTTAGTTTGCACCTTCAATTCAGATTGTACTAAGTAGCTATGCTATGAAGGATAGTGATTACATTACATTGCTTAATATTTGTAGCTATGTATGACAATAAATATATATTTATATGTTGATCACTCTTACATTCTTTACAATAATTCTTTTTGTGTCCTTGACATTATTGTCAAATGATAATATATTAGAAATGTAATTGGTTATTTTTTCATACAATAAAATATATATATATATGGAGAGATCGACTATAAATATGTAGATAACTACATATATAACTACACAATGTGTGTATATGAGTGGGGAAAAACCATGACACATGTATATATACATAAAATATATACATAAAGTATTATTTTTAAAGGTCGCCTAGGCGTGCCTAGTCGCGCCAAGGCGCAAGGCGTCCGCCCCCAACGCCGTGTCGCCTTGCCGCCTTAACAAGTATGGGATGCACCATCTGCCTCACCAGAAGCTTGTCTTTCTCGGAGGGAAGTTGATGTAGGACAAGCTACATATTCAGCCCATGTTCAGGACCAAAGACCCCTAGAGCACCTTATAGGACTTGGATATATAATCTTAGTAATTTTATTGCTTATTAGGAATTTGTTTGCAAGTTTTCCTGTATTAGGACAAATGAGCAAAATTACAGGTAATACAGATTTATTTAAGTTTTATTAATTGGTTGGCAGTTTTATATGAATGTCTACAGTCATTAGGGCTTCAAGTTTTAGTTACATATACCCAAATCAGAGCCACTCTCCATGAAGACTTGATTATTGATTTGGTTAAAGAATTGGGTTTGCAGTTCTCCAAGAACTTGGTTCTTATCACGTACTTTTAAATAGAAGTGCATAAAGGAAGAGGAAATAGAAACTCTGAGGTAGGTTTTGTCATTGGATTCAAAATCCTATAAGGATCCAACCGCTACTTTTTTATGAGGTGTGGGCAAGGGATGGAACAGGTACAGCAGCAGGAAAACCATCCACTTTCTTTGATGAAACAAACCTCAAGGACACAATTCGTACCTTACAGACCTATGTGAAGATCATCTAGTTCACATATGACCTTGCTTATGTTACCAGAAAAGTTTACTTTTTTGACAAACAAACTAATTTCATTACGGAGCCATACGACAATGAGAGGAAGACAAACTTACAGACCACACAATGGTCAAGAACAGATACAACCCGCTACAAAAACTCATATCGGAATCTGATAAGAACAATGATGCACATACCCCTCTTCTATTTCGCTAGCTAATGCAGCTTTTCATGAGCGATACCTTCAACTTGAGCATGTATCTGTGGTAGAGTAACTGCACCAAACCGGTGTTCCGAAAGGATATTGCCTCTGTACTTGCTGTCATACGACTACGCAACAAAATAAATTGAGAAAACTAACCTACTATGAGGAGAGAAAGAAGCGTCGATTAACGACGAGAGAGACAAAAAAGGACAAAAAGACAACCTAATCTAAAAGAACAAATAAAGGAGAAAGGGGCTAGAAAACTAGTCGTAGTCGGGCTCAACAATAAGAAGGAAGAAGACTGTCGCATCCAAAGACACCACACACCGGCCACCAAGCAAGCCTAGCAACCAGAACGCGTCCGAAGAGTCGAAAAGCCTCCGAGACGCCCAAGATCCAGACCCAAAAGTCTAGAACAAAATGTTTGCACCGATCGATGCCCGGAAGCCAGGCCACACCTCCCGCAGAAGAACCCCTACCTACGTCGAGCGAGAAGAGGCCGAGGGGGAGCGGGGTGCCGCTTTGCAGCGGCTAGAAACCCCCTCCCCCAGCCCAGCGGCCGCCGAAAAGGAATGCCTAGCCTACCTAGAGCTAGGGAAGTGGCACTAGTTCATAAGAAAGATTTTTCAACCTCGAATTCTGAAGTTTATACAAAACTATTTACAAAAAATCCAGAAAATGCTAAGAACATATATTTTCCAACTTGCCACACCCATAATAACATCTTGAGATTATTATCACTATAATTACTGAAATAGGTCACCTGAGATGGTTATATTCTTGGCTTGCTCAGTTACCTTCTTCAATTCAGCTTCTACCTCGTGGTTCCTTTCTGCCTGACTTCCAGCAAATCTGTTTTTGAAATATTCTACTTCTTCATCTTTCTGCAAAAGACAAGGATTATTTAGCAAAGATAGAACCCAAAGAGAAGCTTCTATGTCTGAGCATTCCAATTTAGATATAAAACAAAACAGAACTATGACCATGCTACTACATTAAGAAACAGGGAGAAAGGAGAGAGTACACTACATAAAACAATAATCAAACAGATAAATTTCCTTCAGATTTTCTTTCTTACCACACACCATTAGCAAATGGCACTTGGAAGTTGGAAGCAAATAAAGTGCTTAAATAATGGGATTAATTACATCAAAAATCCCAATTATACTTAGGCCCATGATCACAAAAGTCTACATGTTTCAAAAGTTACATAATTTGTCTCCAACTTTTGTTAAATAAAACAAGTGTCCAACATTTTTGGTGTCACGTACGGTGATACATGCTTAAGACAAAAAAATACTAGCATCCCCATTCTGCTTCCTCTCTCCCACGAGAAGTTCAACCTTCATGCAAAATTTGACCAATAACTTTCAAAGAGGCAATAACTTTGGAAGCATTTAAAAAATTAGAGGTTAGGCTCCCAGAAGTTGGTATGCAGCCTGCACATGTTAACAAGCATGCACTTTACACATGACCATGGTGCAGGACTTCAACTCAGTTTCAACTTCAACAGGTGTGGAAGTGGCAGTTTGTGGTAACTTCGAGGAATATAAGACGCAAACTTTGATAAAACTTTGATGCTAGTTTTGAGAAATATTGTGAATTAGCAGGGAACTTTGACTGCAAACTTCTAGTCATGCTATAACTCAAACTTACATTGCGTTAATACAGCATAAAATCACAACTCCCGGGCCTCAAGGTAGATAGACGACTAGACAATACATTAAAGACTAAGAACATAGAAACCATAACGTTTGTTATTCTAATTCGAAAATGAGCTGAAATAAAGCTGATGTAGTTGAAAACGGGTGAATTATTTACATATGTTACTAGATTTAAGGTAGATTAAGTTGGATTTGTTCACAATCCATAATATCTGGCTAAAATATAGCTACTTTAGATTCAGATGGCAATTAGTTCACCGTAAAAGATTTATATATATATAAAAGGATTGACTTGGCGCAGGAGGCCCAGCATTCTGGGCTGGAAGGAGGCAAAGAAGAGGTCTGCCCGAGGGCGCCCAATTATGAAAAAGATATGCTTGTTTTCCTTTCCTTTAATCTATCTTCTATTTCCGTCCAGGCCACCATCTATATTTGATTCTAACCTGGCTCTCTAGTAAGTAGGTAAGATATGAATCATAGGCCGAAAGGATAAGAAAAATGTCTTTTTGGGGCTTGCTGGGGGCTCGCTTCGCTCGTTACCATCCTCCGTTTTCTCCCCACAAGTTCCTTGCCTTGTTGATTTCATACTCTTCTGGTAGAGCAGGGGAGAAACCAGTCTCTCCATTCAGACGGGGTAGTGGGGAAAGAGAACATACCGTGACTGATTTCATTTAGAAAATCTTGATCTTCAGAGGTAGGATAAACCTAGACCGCCCCAGCCTTGTCAGTCGCATCAATCCTCCATGAGGGACTTTGTTCACCACAACCTACCCTAGTAACCAGTATTCTATTTGCAATTTTTTGCCTCGATTGAACCTCTGTAAGGGAAGGAGTTTCTATGAGGGAACACCTCAGGGGCCGTCGCTTTGATAGGAATTGGGACGAGAACACCAAAAAAACCTAATTCAGCTCTACGTAAAATTTTGCCTGGTTCATCTGATTTATATAGAATCAAATTTCAAACTCAATTTGAGCAACAAACCAAGATTCAATCTCTAAACGTTCATCTTCAAAGTCTGGCAATGCTCCCCAGTTTATTTACTGTTATATTACCACAAACAGCATACCAATATATCATAAGAGATGGATCATAGAGTCAAGATTCTAGTAGTTTTCAGTGTTCTGAAAATCGATCTGAGCGGATGAATAATGGGTACGGCCAGTGAGCTGAAATTAACACGCCCAAGCGAACAGCAAAGCCGGTCAAGAATGAATAATCGGTCGCCCAAGCACTTTAAAGATGATTAATGGCCGCTTTTTGAAAAGCAGCTGACCAGCTAATTAAAAAAAAAGCATTCAAAGCCCAGACACCCCCGGATGTCCCCTGATAGCTTCTCTCCCTCCACCCCTCGATACCCTGCTCTCCCTAGGATTCCACTGTCCACGGAGATGGACGCGGCCTATATGCATTCCTTCTCTCATCATCTCTCTATTTCTGCTCCCTTTCCTATTCCGCATCTATTTCCTTCTATTTTCCCCCTCCTGCAGTTCATTCTTCTTCCATTCTCCTCAACCACAGTGGCCCACTCTATATACTTCTCTTTGGTTCCCCTTCACTTCTTCCATTATTCTCGTCCCCCACCTTGTCCATACTCCCCCTCCTATCTCTTCTTTGTTTCTAGAGCACTCCCTCCTCCTTCCGTTCCTCCTATGTTCCCCTCCAATTCCTCACTTAGTTCCCTCTTCCCACAACCTGTTCTTATATTCCCATTTCCCTCAATATCATTTTGTGTTCATTTTAACGGTGCATTAACCTACTGCAAATTTTTCTTCAACTTCCTCCTATTTCCCCTTCTAAATTCCTACTCTAATCCCTCTAATTCCTAACTTCATGTTCTCCTCTTCAATTTCCTTCTTCAATCCCCTCTAATACATTTATTCCCCCTTCCAATGTCCCCCTCAATATCCATTATTGTGGATGACATCATCCTTTCTGGGAGTGACCACCAGGGTATTCAAGCTACCAAGGAATATTAAAGCAAACACTTTATTACTAAATATCTACAAAAATTGTGCTATTTTCTGGGAATTGAAGTATCACATTTCTCTTCTGGAATATGTCTATCTCAGCACAAGTATATCCTTGATCTACTACAAGAAACTGGCATGTTGGGCTCCAATCCAGTAAGAACACCTCTGGATCCCAACACTAATTGGATGGATGATTCCTCTCCTTCATAAATAGATAGCAAGCAGTATAGAAGACTTGTGCGCAAACTTATTCACTTGATTTTTATTGAGCAGATACTACATCTACAGTTGAACTTGTCAGTAGGCATCTGGATAAACCTCGACAATGTCACTGGGATGTTGTTTGCCACATCCTCAAATACTTGAAAGGCTCCTCTACTATACAGAAAAAATGGACACTACAAGATTACTGGATTTTCTAATTCTGAGTATAGGCAGCAAGGTTGATCGTAAATACACCTTAGGTTACTGCACCTTTCTAGGTGGTAATCTTGTCACTTGGAGAAGCAAGAAACAAATTGTTGTGGCTAGATCCATTGTTCAGGATGAGCATCGAGCCATGGCTCATACTTCCTGTGAATTGATGTCGGTTCAAGGCTTGTTAAAGGATTTTGAAATTTGTGATTCTAAGCCCATGCCTATGCATTGTGATAATAAAGACTCTATCTTCATTGCAAGATATCCCACATTCCATGAGCGCACCAAGCACGTTGAGGTAGACTGACACTTCGTGAGGGAGTCTATTCTATCCAGCTGCATCTCCACTCTATACATCAGTATTGAGGATTAGCTTGCTGACATCTTTACAAAACATCTGCCAAAGACAAGATTCATCTCTATTGTGGACAAGTTGGGCATGCATGATATCTATGCTCCGGCATGAGGGGGTGTTAATATATTTAATTATACGTTATTTATTTTGTGCTTGTTAGAAAGTATTAGCCTATTTAGTTAATAGGTTAACTAGTCTATTATGTACATGGGGTTGTTTGTCCTGGCCTATTAGGGTTGAGTCTGGTTCCTTGTAATTGCTTCCTCTCCTATATATAGGACAGGGTTGTACATATCAATACACAATGATTACCGTGTCCCACATACTTGTTAATATGGTATCAGAGTGTATCTTGGGAACCTAACCCTAGCCGTCAACTATGCTTCCCTCTCCTCTCTGCGCACGTCGTTGCCCTAGTCGCCGCCTCTCTCTCTCCTAGAGAGAGCAAACGAGAGATGCTCGCCTGCGGGCGGCCGCCTTCTCTATGGCATAGGTCGGCGTCCGCCAGGTACATTTTAGCCTCCATGGCTTCTCTCCCACCTTCTTAAAGATCCAATGTTCATCTATTCGTCGGCGCTATCCTTCTCGGTCATCTATGTTTTTCGATCCATAGTCAAAGTAGCCACTGAGTATCCGTCATGGTCATCATCGTCAAGTCGTCATTTTCCCCGAGTTCTCCTCAGAGAAGATCAGTTTGTCACGCAGCACCATACGTAGCCGCCGTCGTTAAAGCAACCACGCCAACTCCCATCTGCCTTTCGCTCCAACAATCATCTCCAGCAATGGCCACCATGTTCACCACCTTTTAACCAGCCGACGTCCGCCCATCACTCCACCGCAACACCACTTCTAAGGACCTTAGACATCACTAATTCCTGTCTAATTTGAGTCATGGTCAAGCAAGAAGCCTCCACCACTTTTAATGTTCACATGATCTTACAAGAGTATAAAAGACAGCGCTAATTCCAGTCGACCCATGGTTAAAATTATCGGGATTCTTTGTCTCCTTGATGGCGCTATTTCCCGTCAGATCATGCTTTAGCGACATCCTACACGGTGTGTTGGCCAACCAACACGACGTGTAGCAATCTAGAATTCACTCGGCGGTGCAAACGTTCGTCCAAATTGCAAGTCACACGGCGTGTTGGCCAATCAACACGGCGGGGGCATTTCCAACCTAATGAGCATTTTCCCAATTCTTTTTTTTCTATTGGATTAATGTCAAAATATCAAACTAGTACTTTCCTATCTGAGCAACAAACCAAGATTCAATCTCTAAGCGTTCATCTTCAAAGTCTGGCAATGCTCCCCAGTTTATTTACTGTTATATTACCACAAACAGCATACCAATATATCATAAGAGATGGATCATAGAGTCAAGATTCTAGTAGTTGTCAGTGTTCTGAAAATCGATCTGAGCGGACGAATAATGGGTACGGCCAGTGAGCTGAAATGAACACGCCCAAGCGAACAGCAAAGCCGGTCAAGACCGAATAATCGGTCGCCCAAGCACTTTAAAGATGATTAGTGGCCGCTTTTTGAAAAGCAGCTGACCAGTTAATAAAAAAAAGCATTCAAATCCCAGACACCCCCGGATGTCCCCTGATAGATTCTCTCCCTCCACCCCTCGATACCCTGCTCTCCCTAGGATTCCACTGTCCACGGAGATGGACGCGGCCTATATGCATTCCTTCTCTCATCATCTCTCTATTTCTGCTCCCTTTCCTATTCCTCATCTATTTCCTTCTATTTTCCCCCTCCTGCAGTTCATTCTTCTTCCATTATCCTCAACCACAGTGGCCCACTCTATTTACTTCTCTTTGGTTCCCCTTCACTTCTTCCATTATTCTCGTCCCCCACCTTGTCCATACTCCCCCTCCTATCTCTTCTTTGTTTCTAGAGCACTCCCTCCTGTTGTTCCTCCTATGTTCCCCTCCAATTCCTCACTTAGTTCCCTCTTCCCACAACCTGTTCTTATATTCCCATTTCCCTCAATATCATTCTGTGTTCATTTTAACAGTGCATTAACCTACTGCAAATTTTTCTCCAACTTCCTCCTATATCCCCTTCTAAATTCCTACTCTAATCCCTCTAATTCCTAACTTCATGTTCTCCTCTTCAATTTCCTTCTTCAATCCCCTCTAATACATTTATTCCCCCTTCCAATGTCCCCCTCAATATCCATTATTGTGGATGGCATCATCCTTTCTGGGAGTGACCACCAGGGTATTCAAGCTACCAAGGAATATTTAAGCAAACACTTTATTACTAAATATCTACGAAAATTGTGCTATTTTCTGGGAATTGAAGTATCACATTTCTCTTCTGGAATATGTCTATCTCAGCACAAGTATATCCTTGATCTACTACAAGAAACTGGCATGTTGGGCTCCAATCCAGTAAGAACACCTCTGGATCCCAACACTAATTGGATGGATGATTCCTCTCCTTCATAAACAGATAGCAAGCAGTATAGAAGACTTGTGCGCAAACTTATTCACTTGATTTTTATTGAGCAGATATTACATCTACAGTTGAACTTGTCAGTAGGCATCTGGATAAACCTCGACAATGTCACTGGGATGTTGTTTGCCACATCCTCAAATACTTGAAAGGCTCCTCTACTATACAGAAAAAATGGACACTACAAGATTACTGGATTTTCTAATTCTGAGTATAGGCAGCAAGGTTGATCGTAAATACACCTTAGGTTACTGCACCTTTCTAGGTGGTAATCTTGTCACTAGGAGAAGCAAGAAACAAATTGTTGTGGCTAGATCCATTGTTCAGGCTGAGCATCGAGCCATGGCTCATACTTCCTGTGAATTGATGTCAGTTCAAGGCTTGTTAAAAGATTTTGAAATTTGTGATTCTGAGCCCATGCCTATGCATTGTGATAATAAAGACTCTATCTTCATTGCAAGATATCCCACATTCCATGAGCGCACCAAGCACGTTGATGTAGACTGACACTTCGTGAGGGAGTCTATTCTATCCAGCTGCATCTCCACTCTATACATCAGTATTGAGGATTAGTTTGCTGACATCTTTACAAAACATCTGCCAAAGACAAGATTCATCTCTATGGTGGACAAGTTGGGCATGCATGATATCTATGCTCCAGCATGAGGGGGTGTTAATATATTTAATTATACGTTATTTATTTTGTGCTTGTTAGAAAGTATTAGCCTATTTAGTTAATAGGTTAACTAGTCTATTATGTACATGGGGTTGTTTGTCCTGGCCTATTAGGGTTGAGTCTAGTTCCTTATAATTGCTTCCTCTCCTATATATAGGATAGGGATGTACATATCAATACACAATGATTACCGTGTCCCACATACTTGTTAATATGGTATCAAAGTGTATCTTGGGAACCTAACCCTAGCCGTCAACTATGCTTCCCTCTCCTCTCTGCGCACGTCGTTGCCCTAGTCGCCGCCTCTCTCTCTCCTAGAGAGAGCAAACGAGAGACGCTCGCCTGCGGGCGGCCGCCTTCTCTATGGCATAGGTCGGCGTCCGCCAGGTACATTTTGGCCTCCATGGCTTCTCTCCCACCTTCTTAAAGATCCAATGTTCATCTATTCGTCGGCGTTATCCTTCTCGGTCATCTATGCTTTTCGATCCATAGTCAAAGTAGCCACTGAGTCTCCGTCATGGTCATCATCGTCAAGTCGTCATTTTCCCCGAGTTCTCCTCAGAGAAGATCAGTTTGTCACGCAGCACCATACGTAGCCGCCGTCGTTAAAGCAGCCACGCCAACTCCCATCTGCCTTTCGCTCCAACAATCATCTCCAGCAATGGCCACCATGTTCACCACCTTTTAACCAGCCGACGTCCGCCCATCACTCCACCGCAACACCACTTCTTAGGACCTTAGATAGCACTGATTCCTGTCTAATTTGAGTCATGGTCAAGCAAGGAGCCTCCACCACTTTTAATGTTCACATGATCTTACATGAGTATAAAAGACGGCGCTAATTCCAGTCGACCCATGGTTAAAATTCTCGAGATTCTTTGTCTCCTTGATGGCGCTATTTCCCGTCAGATCATGCTTTAACGACATCCTACACGGTGTGTTGGCCAACCAACACAACGTGTAGCAATCTAGAATTCACTCGGCGGTGCAAAAGTACGTCCAAATTGCAAGTCACACAGCGTGTTGGCCAACCAACACAGTGCGTCGACGAGAGTCTATCATCTTCGAGTTCGCCCAGATCGCAAGTTACAAGGTGTGTTGGCCAACCAACATGGCGTGTCGGAAGAATTCTGGTTTACGCCTCTGACATCCTACACGACGTGTAGGATCCCTATACGACGTGTTGTAAGGAGTATCATTTTCGAGCGAAGGAGCTACACGGCGTGTCAACAACCTCACACGGCGTGTCAGTAAGAGTTTGCCTCTCACCCCTGACAATCTAGATGGCGTGTCCACACCCTACACGGCGTGTTGCAGACCGCCTATTTCAAATACAAGAATGACATCCTCCAAATGTCTATCTCTTCTCCAATACCTAATGATAATCGGCTCCTGTTGTTTTTTTTACCTAGGCAAAAGAAATTTCTTTTCTGGTCATGAAAAGATTCATTTATTTTCTCTATCTAAATCTCATAAACGTGTTGTTTTGCATATTAACTCTAGTTATCGGGTTTCCTACCAATATCCATTATGGTAGTGCCACTCATTTTCCTACCGAGTTTCATTCTGGTAGTATTCCTCCTCTTTCTGCCGATTTTCTGTTGCGGTAGTGCTCCTCTTTCTACCGAGTTTCCATTCCGGTAGTATTTCTATTTTAATACATTTTTCCTTTCCAACCCTCCCACTCATAATCATATGTGCGTCTTTCTACGTGCAGGGGGGTTATGTGTCCCTTTTCCACACCATCTACTCACTCTCGTCGTATTAGGTATGCGGAGGGATATAGAGGAGAGGGAGAGTATGAGAGAGAGGAGGGTGTGAGGAGAACATGAGAGCATATGAGGAGAGAGATAAGAAATGAGAGTGATATATTCCAGGCTATTTTCATGGAGCTTCGTATTCTTCAACACATCTTCTCTTTCTGATGTGTTGGTTGTCTACGCTATTTCCAGATTGGCCACTGCTTTCAGACGGCATTGAATTATCTCACAGTTGCAACATTGACACCAAGCTTTCCGCGTTCGTATCACATTATGTACGTCAGGTTAACAGATGTTGGACTAATTCCGGCCTCTTGTTCCCTTTGGTGTTGATGACGTTTCAGTTGATCATTCTCGCTACAATCCTATGAGACAGGTGGTGGCTTCTTCATCAGATTTCTCTGAAGCTCGTTTCAAGACTGCAAATTCTGTATTTACATGGATTTCATGAAGATTTGTCTTCATCGAGCTACTTCGTCACGTCTTCTCCGAGTTGTATATGTTGCTTCTACATTTTGAGACGATACTTCAGCACCTTGTCCAGTTCGTACCACATTAGGCACGTTTGTGGTCTTCTATGCTAATTCCAGTTGGCTACACTTCTCAAACGATTTAAAGACACCTCTACTACTACATCGACATTGTGCCTCCGTGTTTGTACTAAATTATGTACGTGGGATGTGTTGATGTGCGTTTATTCCACTCACACATTCCTCTGCAGTGAAGATGGTGTAGTCGTGGTATTTATGATTGTCTGCTTTTGATATTCTTCATTCCACATGTACTTCAAAAGAAAGACCTTCTCCAAAGCTTGTGCTTTTCCATCCTACAAAACACATCTCAAGGAGGCGTATTCATATGTTTTTAGTTGGGAAGTATTGTTTAAGGGGGAGTAACAATTTTTGTATGGGGGTGACTTTTTTTTCTATCTTTTATCATTCAATCGAGTCATGTAACTCCAAGCTTGGACTTGTGTTCCCCATGCTCCAGCTTGAGGGGGAGTGTTAGAAAGTATTAGCCTATTTAGTTAATTGGTTAATTAGTCTATTATGTACACGGGCCTGTTTGCCCTGGCCCGTTAGGGTTGAGCCCGCTTCCTTGTAATTGTCTCCTCTCCGATATATAGGACAGGGGTGTGCATATCAATACACAACGATTACAGTGTCCCACACACTTGTTAACAGTGCAATTTAGCATCTTGTCTTTTATCCCATACTGGTGAACTTCGTATTGTTGAACCCTCCTATCCTATATCAAGAGAGGGTGTATGTTTTTTTTGCATTATCACAATAATAGAATCATATTCTATTCACAAGAGGGAAGAGGATCAGATGTACAAGGAAAGGTAGATGGTGGCAACCTATAGCAGTGATGATGCAAATCTGTAGGTGTCAGCCCAATCTAATATTACTGAAAACCGGTGAGACGGTATCAACAAACAATTTCTATACAAAAATTAGTATTCATATTACAATACCACATGTATCGAATACAAGTAATATACAAAGGAAACATACTATTAAAAAATTGAAATATCATAAAAATTTGATCTCACCCATTGAACCATTTAGTATCATTGGCTAAACCAGTGACTCGAGGACAACTAACTGACCGGTTCGAGTTGTGGTTGGTTGTGAGAACCTTGATTTACAAATCCACACAAACAATCTAGACTTTGAAACTTGTTGCATATATGCTAATAGTTATACCCTTTTTTGAACCAGTTGGGTTGACGAAACACGTTTCAAATAAGAAGGGGCTTTTATATAAGCTTAGAGTGAACCCTTCACCCATATGTTCTAAGGACCTCTGAATCCAAACCAAATACAAAATGGGTATACGTAAAACCAGATTCAGATTCATATATTTTTCTCTAAATCTGCATTTGTATATAGTAACTATAGATTGGAATGGATTCTAATACTCATTGTAGAATACAAAATATACTGTATTGATTAGTTGAGAACATTTACAAGGCCTCTCCTCATATAGGATAAGTAAGGAGGACAACTACAGAATCAAGAAAATTGGAATAAACATAAGAGAGTGAAACACAGAACACAAAATAGCAAATAACACAATATACATATATATTAACACTCCCCCTCAAGCTGGAGCATAGATGTCTTGCATGCCCATCTTATCCACCATGGTGATAGATCTTAACTTTGGCAGAGGTTTTGTGAAAAATGACAGCAAACTGATCTTCAGTCCTAATGTAAGGAGTGAATATGCGTATAGACATAATAGACAACCTTACAAAGTGACTGTCCACCTCAATGAGTTTGGTATGTTAATGGAACGTAGGATTGCTTGCATATGTGATATCAGCTCTCGTAACAGTTAAGTAGATGAGTTCACCAACTAGTTTTCTATATTGCTTTCTATCAAAATATGGAGGAGAAGAGTCATCATCCCAGATTTTGTGGATCAAGAGGAGTACTGACCGGCTCGTCTCCCAACATGTCGGGCTTCTTGCAAGAGATCAAGGTTTCTTTGGGAGAGGAAGAATGTGATACTTCAATTACCAGAAAACTGCAAAGTTTGGCTAGGTGTTTAGTGATGAAAAGCTAGCCCAGATTCCTTGCTAACTTGAATGCCATTATGATCACTACCAGAAAGAATGATATTATCCACATACGCAATCAGAATCACTCGCCTAGCATTCTTTTTTTACGAACACTAAATGGCAGAATGAGAGCATTCAAAGTCAAACTTAGCAAGAATATGACTTGGTTTATCTAACCATGCTCATGGGTTTTGTTTCAGATCATAAATTGCTTTTCTTAGTCGGAAAACGGTAGAAAACTCCCCTTTAGCAACAAAACTAGGAGGTTGCTTCATATAAACTTCCTCATGCAGATCATGGTACAAGAAAGAATTTTTCACAGTTTATTAAAATAAGGGCCACTAATTATTGGCAGAAATAGAAATAAGCACATGAAATGAACTAAGACGAGCAACATGAGAAAATGTTTCATAGTTTACTCCATAGGTTTGTGTATATCCTCTTGCAACCAGGCCAGAAGAGCTCGACTATGCCATCTAAATGATATTTGACAGTTAAAATCCATCAGCATCCCACAGGAGAAAATGTGCAGGGGATTCAACTGGATCCCAAGTATGCTGATTACTAAGAGGGCTCATTTCAGCTTGTGGGAAATAATATTTTTGTATATTGAGTTGATATTCTGGTAGACGTACACCCCTGTCCTATATATATAGGAGAAAGGGGGAAACCCTAAAGACTTGGGACACAAGTAAACTAGAGGGGCAGAGACACTAAAGCCCATTAACTAATTAACCTATTAGCTAAATAGGCTAATATACCTTCAAACACCCCCCCTCAAGCTGGAGCATTGGTGCAACACATGTCCAAGCTTAGAGTTACAAGACTCGATAAAACGATAGAGGATAGAAATGATAAATGAAAGATAGAACTGTCACTCCCCATACAAAATTTGTTACTCCCCCTTGAACAATACTCCCCAACTATAACATATGTGTGAAATGTGGTGCCGCAATGCAATGTGCAATGCAGTGTTGAGAGAGGCCATAGGCCTTCTCCCTTTTTATTAATAAGAGAAACTGGATAATTTACATAGAGGTCCAGCGGGATATAGAAATTATAAAATAGAATAAATATAAAATATATTAACACTCCCCCTTAAGCTGGAGTGTACACATCGTGTAGACCCAGCTTGTTGCAAAAACTCTGGAAAGCTGCTGGACTCAATGGCTTCGTAAGAACATCTGCAATTTGATCTTCAGACTTGACATGTGGAGTCACAATAGTTCCATTCTTGATCTGGTCTCCGATAAAGTGGCAGTCAACTTCAATGTGCTTAGTACATTCATGGAAGACTGGATTCTTAGCAATGTAGATGGCCCCTTGATTGTCACATCTGAGTTCTATAGGAGCCAAAACATGAATCTTTAATTCAGAAAGTACAGATTGAACCCACTGCAACTCACAACATGCATGTGCCATTGCTCTATACTCAGCTTCCGTGCTAGATCTTGCCACAACATTTTGCTTTTTGCTTTTCCAGGTAATAAGATGATTCCCAAAAATGTGCAATATCCAGACGTAGACCTCCTGTCATTCAGATTACCAGCCCAATCTGCGTCTGCATAACCAGTAAGAGACAGTGTGGGTACAGGAGTCTTCGGCCTATAATAGGTGATTCCCTTACCAGGTGCACCTTTCAAATATCTCAGAATACGACAGACAGATGTCCAATGAGACTGTTTTGGAGAACTCATATGCTGACTCACCACTCCTACAGCAAAAGAAATGTCAGGATGTGTGACTGTCAAATATATCAATTTTCCCACAATTTTCTTGTAATATCCTGGATCTGGATAATCAGTATCATCAGTCATCTCCTTCACATGATAGTCCATAGGAGTAGACACAGGCTTGGACTCACTCATACCAGTTTCCTGTAGTAAATCCAGCACATATTTTCTCTGAGACAAATTGGTACCTGCATGAGATCTAAGTACTTCAATGCAAGGAATGAGGTTTCGGCGAAATCACTGAAATTTCGCCCCAAAATACCGATTTCGGTAGCATCTGGTACCGAAACATGCGACTATACCGATTTCAATCGAAACTGGCAACAAGATTGCATTTATCGAAATTTCGATAAAAAATTCGACGGTTTCGATGAATTTCGCCAATTTCGAGGTTTTTTGTACACAAATTGAAAATTTTCGATGGAAATTTCGATGGAAGTTTCGATAATTGCAATCTTTTATGTTATTGTTGTTTTTTTAATAGGACTAAAGGGGGATTGGGGTTATTTCACCATTTATTACTCATGCATAGCATATACTTATAATATATCATAATTACATTGCATTCCCTAATATTTGCTACTCAAATTATCAAACACTAATACGATGCATGCTTTATGCTATATTTTATTTTCTTCAATGCGGACGACATGTATCCTAGTGGTGGTTAATTAGACAATGAGGGTCCTAGGAAGCCAAATACACCAATAAATAATGATTTTACTTGGAAACATTGCATTAATGTTCTTAGGGCCAATGAAATGGTTGAGTGTCGAGTCAATATCAACAGCAAACTATCAACCCAAGTAAAATGTGTGGGGGATGCCCTACATATCGAATATGTGATGTTATGGCACAAATAAGTACATGCATGTATATAGCTCATAACTGCAAAATTACATAACTTAATTCCTACATTTTGTCATCGAAATCCTTCATCGAAATTCTCAATAAACAGGACAGTTCCCTTACCTTCCCACATGAAGGACCCCTCCCTAACCTACCCCCACATAAAATTTTATTGCATAAAACGATGCATTTAGGTGTAGAGATCACACCTATAAAATTTAATAAATTAATTCGTTCATTTTGGCGTCGAAACGGGCACAATTGCATTTATCGAAATTTTTGTCGAAATTTCCATAAATTTCGGTTTCCATGTTGTCGAAACGGTATCGAAATCGGATACCTTATTCCTTGCTTCAATGCCCAGAAAATATCTCAGTTTTCCCAGATCCTTTGTGTGAAAGTTCCCCTGCAAGCCCGCTTTCACACGAGATATGCATGTGGAATCACTACCAATGATAACAATATCATCAACATACACAGCAATAATAATAGATCCACCAGAAGAAGTAGAATAAAATAAAGAGTGATCAGTAACAAAACAAGAAAAACCCATCTTTAGCACAACATCACTGAACTTGTCAAACCAAGCTCTAGGAGATTGTTTCAATCCATAGATGGCTTTCTTCAGTCTACACACCTTCTGACACTCCCCCTGAGCAACAAAATCAGGTGGTTGCTCCATGTACACCTCCTCTTGTAGATCACCATGAAGAAAGGCATTCTTGACATTGAGCTGAAATAGAGGCCAGTCAAATGTAGTAGCGAGAGAAATAAGAATACGCACAGAATTCAGACGAGCCACTAGTGAAAATGTCTCAAAGAAATCAACCCCATATGTCTGAGTGTACCCCTTTGCCACCAGTCTAGCTTTCAATCTCTGCACAGAACCATCTGGATTATGTTTTACTGTAAATACCCATCTGCATCCCACAACATTTTTATCTGGAGGTAAGTCAACAAGTTCTCAGGTGTTGTTCTGTAACAGAGCAGACATTTCAACATGCATAGCCTGGTTCCAGCCAATATCCTTCATAGCATCAAGATCATTTCTTGGAATGACCACAAAATCAATCCTAAGAGCAAATGAGCGAGCCTACTAAGATAACTTGGACAAACAACACACATTTGTAATAGGATGTCGAATAGTATAGGAATGGGTACCTTTACGAACAGCAATGGGAACATCAAGGTCAAACGGTTCTTTAGGAATCCCTTGAGTAGAGGAAGATGGGGAGGGCTCAAATACTGGAGTCGCTACCTCCTCTGGATCTTGTCTACCTTGTCTGCTATAAACATGTGAATATTACTGAATTGGTGGACCATCTGCTGGCTGCTCTTCCTAAATTATAGTATAGTCAGGAATGATAGGTGGCACTCTCTCACTCTGATGTGGTGGTGGCACTCTCTCACTAGCATCTGATGGTGGCACTCTCTCACATAATTGCTCCCCCTTACTGGAAACACTAGAGAAATATGGAGTGGATTAATGAAAAGTCACATCTCTAGACACAAACATGCAACGAAGACTTGGACAATAACACTTGCACCCTTTTCTAGTGTTGGAGTACCCAAGAAAGAGAGTTCTAATTGACCTAGGAGATAACTTATCAGCCTTAGGATCAAAATTGTAGACAAAATAAGTACAACCAAACACTCTAAGAGGAACAAGGAAAGGTTGATCCTTGGGACGTAGGACAAAGAAAGGAGTACGTCCTTGAAGCACAGAAGAAGGTTGCCTGTTGATAAGAAGACAAGCAGTAAAAAGGGTGTCAGACCAAAAACGCTTAGGAACATTAGATTGAAACATGATTGCCCTGCTAATATCAAGGAGATGATGATTTTTCCTCTCTGCTACCCCATTCTGCTGAGGGGTGTGAGGATAGGATGTACGATGTATCATGCCAACTGAACTACAAAAATCAGCCATAGCATTTTGAACATACTCTAAGGCATTATCAGATTGAAGAACTTTAATATTGCAATCAAATTGAACTTTTATTTCTTGATGAAAATGTTTGACAATAGATAGCACAGACTCTCGACTTTTCAACAAATAAATCCAAGTCATACGCGAGAAGTCATCCACAAAAGAGATAAAATAACAAAAACCATTATAACTATGGTCTTTTACAGGATCCAAAACATCACTATGGACCAACTCAAAAGGACATGACACTCGTTTATTGACACGACCGGGATAAGACATTCTATGATGTATCCCCAGTTGACAGGACTGACACTCTAGAGACGATACTTGAGACAATTTTGGTTCTAACTTTCTCAGGCTCTCTAATGAAGGATGTCCATATCTGTAGTGCCACAGTAAGGGAGAGTCACTCAACATGATAGCTAGAGAAGGAGCAAACACTTGGCGAGGCATACTGTCACCGTGGAAGAGGTAGAGATCACCTTTCCTAGGCCCCCCACCAATCGTCCTCATACTCTTGAGATCCTGTAATACAAAACAAGAAGGTCCAAAAGTTACCGTACATTTCACAGTATCAATCAACTTAGCAACAGACAGAAGATTAAAGGGAAAAGCAGGCACATAATGTACGGATTTAAGATCAATTCCAGGAGTCAGAGAAACAGATCCACTGGCTAACACTCTCCTCACTGAACCATCTGCTATTGTTATAGATTTGTGAGGAGTATGTGAGTCAATGGAATGAAGAAGTCTCCTCATACCAGTCATATGTTGTGACGCTCTAGAGTCAACGACCCATGATGAAGCAGAACTAGAAGCCAATAAAGAGGAAGCCTGATTACCAGTGGTGGACGCCAAGTTGGCTGAAGATGATGATCCCAAGCTCAGATGCTGAGTAGCCAGAATAAATCTATCATATTCCTCCTTGGTGAGTGTAATGCCAGAAGGACCAGAAGTCGAAACAGGAGGCTCAGTAGACTTAGTAGTGGTAGCATAGTTTGTTGCTCCCACAGGTGGTGCAGCAGGTCGACCATGCTTCTTCCAGCATTTCTCAACTGTGTGTCCAGGTTTGACACAGAAAGTGCACTTAGGGCGAGTTCCACGTCCTCGGCCCATACATGTCTGTCCTCTCACTACAGCAGCTATAGAAGCATGAGAATCTCCCTGAGATGAGACTACAGTAGGATCAACAGGTTCAAAATTTGCCTGTAAAATCTTTGAATAGGTCTCTTCCAAGATGGGAAGTTTATCAGAAGCTAAGATAACACCGCGGGCTGAACTGCACGAAGAACTCAGACCAGACAAGAATTTTGATGTAATCAAGTCATCTTTGTCTTTGACTTGCTCCTGGACAGTTACTGGATGGTAGAAACTCAACTCTTGTGCAATACCTTGAATCACTCCAAAGTATTCTTCTAAAGGTCTGTCTCCCTGTCGTTCTGCAAACAGGCGATCATATATCATGAACTGACAAAGCGCATTCTTCTCTTGAGAATAATGTTTCTTCACAGCATCCCAGATCTCTTTGGCAGTAGTGTAGAACATGAACCTCGAGGCAATCCCAGGTTCCATGCTCCCCCACAACCAGGTCTTCACCAGACTGTTATGACGCTTCCATTCAGCATAGCCTTTGTTTAAGTGTAGGAGGATCAGAATCAACGTGTCTCGCCTTGTCGCGTGACTCCAATACAGTATGGACAGCATTCATCCATAAGAGATAATTCTTCCCGTTCAGCTTGATGGAGGGGATAGGAGACATTTCACTGTAGATGGTAGATGCATTGGTGTCCTCCATGATTTGACGAGAAGAAGAGTGACAGATTGATACACGTCACAAGAAGATATGGGTGACGGGGAGATACACGTCACGTCACAAGATCAGATGTGTATCTGACGCATCCACAACCCCCAACTGAAATTCCCTAATCACACATGGAGGAGATGTGATTAGGAATTTCTTACGTACCGACGGACCCTTCGGTTTGGGATTTAGAAATCTGTTGGATCAACCGAAGGACCCAACGATCCGGAGATAGAAGAGAAGGGGAGACGGCGGCTACGGCGCCTGGCCTGGGAGACAACTGCTCCGCCCGCTTTGGGCCGACGGCCGGGGAAGGCTGGCGATGTGCTCTGTTCACGCAGGAATTACTGTTCACTCCGTTGTACTGTTCACGCCGGAGTTACTGTTCACGTTGTGCATTATTCACTGCCGGAATTGTTGTTCACTACCGGAATTACTGTTCACCGGCGGAATTACTGTTCACGCTGGGTTGTGACGGCTGGGTAGGGTTAGGTTAGAAACCTTGCTCTGGTACCATGTGAAATGTGGTGCCGCAATGCAACGTGCAATGCAGCGTTGAGAGAGGCCATAGGCCTTCTCCCTTTTTATTAATAAGAGAAACTAGATAATTTACATAGAGGTCCAGCAGGATATAGAAATTACAAAATAGAATAAATATGAAATATATTAACAATATGATGACGACGCCTCTTTTCTTTTGAGTTGTATTCTGTAGGATGGAAATCCTCGAGCTTTGGAGAATGTCTTTGAAGTGCATCTGGAATGAAGAACATTTGATGAATGGAACCTGAACGCCACAACAGAAACTCGCCACCTTGGAGCAGACGATCATAAATACCATGACTATGCCATCTTCACTGGAGAGGAGTGTGAATGGAATAAGGGGCACGATCAATATATCCAACGTACTTAACGTGGCATGAACACGGATAGACAATGTCGATGTAGCAGTAGTGGTGTCTTCAAATCGTCTGAGAAGTGCAGTCGATTGGAATCTAGTGCAAAAGACCACAAACGTGCATAATGTGGCACGAACACAAACCAGACGAGGTGCTTAAAGAGATGTGTTATATTTGCCATTTTCATGTGCTCTACTTTACTTGTCACTTGTGTTATTCATCCCATATTGCCTAGTTGTGTTTATTATTTTATTCTCTTGTCCTATAAAAGAGAAGACATTGTACTACTTTTTACTCACTTAATAGAAAGCTTTTTCATTCTTAAATTGGTATCAAGAGCAGGTCGATTCCCCTTCCCCTCCCAACCCTAGTGCTTCCCACCCTCCCTGTGGGCTCCGATCTCCAAACCACGAATTAATCCCGATTTAATCATGTGCGGAAGCAATCGGTAAACAGCGGAAGACAAAAATCACGGGAAATTAAAACTTTTCGAGACAAGAGCCTGAAACCACAAACCTTTTCCATAGAAAAAGGATTTAACTGTTTACATCACTGACAATTACTTCTTGAGTAATTACATACAACATGATACCAAAACTCTCAAGAATTCATACTCCAAAACACTCCAGGACCTGAGAGTACAGAGGACACATAGGACTTAACTCTAACTACACCATGAAGCAGGCTAGATCTCCACCTGAGATATTTACTGCTCCTGATGCTGCTGTTGCTGGGATTGTTCACCTGAGTTCTTGTTCCTTCGTCTTTGACGACCACCTAAAAAGTAGAAGTCTACGGGGTGAGACAATTATACATAATTGCCCCAGCGAGAGTTATAACTCTCCACTAGGCTTTATAAGCAAAGCAAGGAATAACTAAAGCAATAAGAGCCTTCAAGATATTCACTGGCAGTTCTGATGATAAGCAAGAGTTCAATCAATATTAAAATATGAGAACATCTATGCTATTCAAGGTAACATCAATCAAATAACTCATAATTAACTCTAACAGATATACTACGCTGTTGTTTATGTTTTTCCAAACATTATTATTATTATTATGCCCTGTGGAGATGAGGCATACCACTCATACTCCAACTGATCGCTAAGAAGTCACATCAGTATCATACATAGGTCATTAAGAGAGCCGGATTCTTATGACCTCATCTTCCTCAGTCAGTTAGAGGATTGATTGTTTGACATCTGGCGGGATGTCTATGTAATAGCTCACCAGGGTACTCTGGTCCTTCACTATTTTTAGAGTTACAGTGGCATTCTGTACTCTCTTCGCTATCGGAAGATTTCTTGTTTATCTTTCACCGATACGGGGTTTATGTCTTTAAGGGAGTGTAGAGATACAGCTCACCTTTAAAACTTTGGGGTGGGGTCTGATGGACTACTAGAATCTACATCATCCACTCACCCTTTCTGTTATAGTGAAGGTATGACGGACTACGAGAATCTACATCAATTACCTACACTAGGATGTCAGGTTCTACACATCCATGTACCCCACATACTCAACAGTATGTGCTCCAGGAGTTCCCTTAGGAAAACCTGTTTCACCATCATTTAGACAACTGACAATGATGGATCTATGATCAGGGCTCTACATTTCACTTGATTAGTTAGGTACATTCAGTATTCCAATCATCATACAGTAACACAGCTATATATGAGAATACAAAATGTAACAGGCCTAACTTATCACAATTATCAGATATTCATCTCAAGTCATCTGTCAAGCATGACCTTAATAACATTTATGGCTCTTACAGCCCATAAATCACAAAGGATGTCACTTAGCAGTGCATCAAGATGGTTCACTATTCATAAAGCATAAGACATGCCTTCAATGAATATAACATGGTATTCCATACCTGGGTGTGACCATCATCTCACAACAACCTGCATGGTTAATTCAACAGATAATAGTAAACACTTCAATAAATAGGAATACATCCCCAATTAGGGTTTCACTTGGATTCACCCTCAACTAGTGTTTCACATGGAATCACCCTAAGATAGGGTTCCACTTAATAACCCTTACAATCAGGGTTTACTATTCATCTTTCATGTCATCGCCCAAAAATTAGGGTTTACTATTCACTCCATGGTGAATTGTACTCATTACATCATCATGTAAGAGAAACATCATCATTAAGACTCTTAATTATCATTAAGATCCATTAGATATCATCATTAGGGTTTCCATGACCTCACATAGGTGGGTCATTCCCTAATCATGCACCTTTATGTGTAAAAGAAGTATCTTACTAGAGATTCCTCCTAAAAAGGGCACTTTCTCTCTCTAGGATACTTTCTCTCTCTAGAAACACTTTCTCTTTCCTCTCTCTAGTAGATGGTGGCAACACCACTCTAGATTAGGTTGAGACAAGTCTCTATTGACTGATGTGAGCCAAAGCATCAACATTATGTGATTAGGGTTTGATTAGATTAGGGTTTTACCCCTTTAGACCCTTCAAGGGTATTTTGGTAATTTGCCACATGATCACCATCATGGGTTAATCCACTAATCACATAGTCCCTTAATGACCTAGGTTACCATTAGGGTTTAGATTGAATCACCATTGAACTGATTACATCATCAAATGGTTAAGTACAAACCATCACCAATCTCCAAACGGTTTCAACCTTCAAACGGTTTCAACCACCTAAACGGTCTTGAGACCGTTTGGCCCTCAAACGGTCTTGAGACCGTTTGGATCCAAACGGTCTTGAGACCGTTTGGAGGTGAAGACCGTTTGGAAGGGTTGACTTCCAAACCGTTTGGAGCTTCAATCGGTTTGAGGTCGTTTGGACCAATCGACCTTGAGGTCGTTTGAGCTCAAACGGTCTTGAGGTCGTTTGAGCCCAAACGGTCTTGAGACCGTTTGGTCCAAATGGGCTCAAACCGTTTGGACCTCCAAAAGGGTTCAAAGGTCACCAAAGTTCAAGGATATGTATGTTGAAGCCCTCAATTGACTAAAGGTATGCTAACCACTTATACATTGAGCCAATTAGGGTTAGCCTTAACCACTTAGACATCAAATTGACCCTCAATTGTAAACCAATTAGGGTTCAATCGTTCTCAATTAGGGTTTCAAGTTGATTGGTCATCAATGTTCAACAATGTGAAACAATTCAAGGTTGAACCTATCAATTGACCTCCAATTGGGCTCAAACTTGGCCCAAACGGTCTTGAGGTCGTTTGGACATCATCCAAACGGTCTTGAGACCGTTTGCCCAAAGTTTGACCAAAAACCAAGTCGTTTTGACTAAGGTTGAAGTCCAATTAGGTCAAAATCAGCAATTTTCAACAATGCATCAATTTCCTACAATTGGACCCTCAAACCATTAGATTAACTCAACCCTAGACCTTCAAACGGTCTTGGGTTGACACCAAACGGTCTTGAGACCGTTTGGATGAGTTCCAAACGGTCTTGAGACCGTTTGCCCATCCATCCTTTGGACTTTAGCGAAAATTCATCAAGGTTTGATCTATTGAGTTGATCATCACATCAATACTTAATTGCAATATGATTTGGTGCCTTTGGACCTTCAATTGATCAACTATACTTGACCCCAGACCTCCAAACGGTCTTGGGGTGACCCCCAAACGGTCTTGAGACCGTTTGGGTGATTCCCAAACGGTCTTGAAACCGTTTGGGCTAAGCAACCCAAAATCTCAACTTAACTCATAGGAGATTCAGCACTAATTTCAATTAGGGTTTGCCCTATTAATCATCCTTCAACTCATGACTCGTTTGGAATTAATCCATAAAATTTGGTGAGTCGTTAATTAACATCATTATGAACAGTAATCCCAAACGGTCAACGTTTAGTCAACCATCTTAAACGGTCTTGAGACCGTTTGCCCAAAAAGGGCAAATTAAACAGATTGCAAATCAGAAATTAATTCAATTCGTTTTGCTAATTGATTTGCTCATATCTCACGATTCCTTTGGAGTTAACCTCTCAAATTTCGTGGGTGATTAACCTACATAATTATGAACAAGATTCCCAAACGGTCTTCGCTTGGTCAACGGGACCAAACGGTCTTGAGACCGTTTGCCCTCAAACGACCCTGAAACCGTTTGCCCACCAAACGGTTTGAAACCGTTTTGAGCAATAGGTGGAGGTCGTTTGATAAAGTGAAAATCTGTGGATAAGCATAGGAATTAACGCCCTTATCTTCCACCTTAAGAACAGTAGCAGTTCTTCACGTTTTTGCTTGCAAGGATGCAAGGGAAGATAGGGAAGAAGAAGATCTATCAACTATATGCACAGAAAAGATGTATAATCAAAGCATAAAGTTTAGAGTTATAAAACCCGCCTAAAGCTTGCTCCTTGAGCTCCAAGCTTTCGAGCTCCAAGCCTTTAATGGCGTCCTAGAAGCTCCACAGGTCGGCCAAGGTTAATCCTCCAAGGAAGGTTGAGAAAAGATGGCTAAAAAAATAGAATTAAGTAAGCTAGCCATGAATTTGCCCTTGAATCCGAATTCTAACCATGGAATTTGGGCAAGAAGGGGAATCCAAACCTACCTTGCACCCTTGGTCGTTTCTCCTGAGCTCCAGAGCAAGGCTTGGTCGTTTGGGAAAGAAAGGAAATGAATGGAACAGGGAAAGATCGTTTGCTCATTTGCAAAGGAAAAGCCTTTTTATAGCTTAAGCCTATTTCCTACTACAAGGACCTTTCAAATTCAAAATTCACATCTAGGTCCCTCCTTGTTCAAGGGCACGTCCAAGCCCATCTAATCTTATGCAAATCTCAAGAAAACTCAAGATCTAAGGGTAAAGGAATCCAACCTTCAACTAGGGTACATACAGGAAAGGGTTTTGTACCCATTTTAGGTGATTTCTATCACAAAGATCATTTTTCTCATTTAATTATTAAATGATGTATCCCTTTCATCATTTTTACTCTAAATGATGACAAGAGTCATAAAAGATGTTCTAGATGGTGAAAATTACAAGTTGGACCCCTCAATTTGGGTAAATTGCACTTTACCCCAAATTAGGGTTTCTAAGCATGGGAATTGCTTCCACAGCTGCACCTTGGTGCTCAAGCTTGGGAAATCCCTCAAACTTTACCATAACCGTTCACATGATGTTTCAACATCAAAGGAACATCTTATCTTGTGAATTTTGCAAGTTCAACCCTTAAACTGGGTAATTTGCACATAGGTCCCTGCATACAACACAATGCTACAACTTTATACAAAAAGGAGCAAAATTGAAAGTAAATGTTCCTGAGGAACTTAATTACATGCCAGGGAGTGTTCACAAGTATATTAATTACATATTTAGGCAAAACTTCCAGGGTTAGGTCATAACTCAGGTCAGGGGTGTTACAAATTCTTTACCCCTTCAAAAGGATTTCGTCCCCGAAATCGATAAAGCATATTATAAGAAGAGAGCAGGATATTTTCTTCTCATTTCATCTTCTAGTTCCCAAGTGGCTTCTTCAACACCACGATGGTTCTAGAGGACTTTTACAAGGCTTATATCCTTCTTCTTTAACTTTTTAGTTCTGTTATCGAGGATTGACACTGGTCCCTCCTCATACGTTATATCTTCATTCAATTTTACCTCCATAGGTTGTAGAACTGACTCGGTATCTGGATGACATTTCCTCAGCATGGAAATGTGAAACACAGGGTGCAGCTTCTGCAACTCTAGAGGTAACTCTAGTCTATAGGCCACCTTTCCAACTTTTTCAACAATTGGATAAGGTCCCAAAAATCTAGGAGCTAACTTTCCTTTCTTCCCAAAACGAAGGACTCCTTTCCAAGGTGAGACCTTGAGATACACTCTGTCTCCATCCTGGAATTCTAGGGGTCTACGACGTTTATCGGCATATGATTTCTGTCTATCTTGTGCAGTCTTAAGCTGTTGTTGTATAACTTTAATCTTTTCTGTAGTTTGCTGCACAAGATCAGGGCCTAATAACTGGTGCTCACCAGTTTCATACCAACACAAGGGTGATCTACAACGTCTGCCATATAAGGCTTCATATGGTGCCATATCAATGCTATGTTGATAGCTATTGTTATAGGCAAACTCTATCAAGCTTAGATGTAGATCCCAACTCCCGGTAAACTGGAGAACACATGCTCTCAACAGATCTTCTAAGGTCTGTATAGTCCTTTCTGACTGTCCATCAGTTTGAGGATGAAAGGCTGTACTAAACCTTAACTTAGTGCCTAGGGCTCTGTGTAACTGTTCCCAAAAGCGACTTGTAAACTGGGGACCTCTGTCAGAAACTATAGTGACAGGAACTCCGTGCAAACGCACTATCTCCTGGACATATATCTGGGATAACCTTTCAGCAGTATAGGTTGTTTTGACAGGTAAGAAATGCGCTGTCTTTGTCAACCTATCAACAACTACCCAAATGGAATCATGTCCTTTGTTTGTCCTGGGTAGGCCAACAACAAAGTCCATGGTTACATGGTCCCACTTCCACTGTGGTATGGGTAAGGGTTGCATTGTCCCTGCAGGTTTCTGGTGTTCAGCCTTGACCTGCTGACACACAGGACACCTCAGAACAAACTCAGCTACATCCTTCTTCATCCCAGGCCACCAATACATGTCTTTCAAGTTTCGATACATCTTGGTGCTCCCTGGATGCATAGCATACATCGAAGAATGAGCTTCTTCCAGGACTAACTTCCTCAGGTCGTCCACATCTGGCACTATCATCCTTCCATGATAGCATGCCACCTGGTCATCTGACTCATGAAAACCTTCTCGCTTCTCATTTCCAAACTCAAATCTAATCTGCTGTACAGAAACATCTACTTGTTGTGCCTCCTTTATCTGCTCTCTTAAGGTAGGTTTAATCTGCATCTCAGCTAACAGACCGGCTAACAATGAGGCCTTCAACTGCACATTGTCATGCCTTAAAGAGATAAGCATATCTCTTCTAGAGCATACTAAGGAACTTAGTTGTGCCCTATCCATGGTTGATGTTGCTGATTTCCTACTCAAGGCATCTGCAACCACATTGGCCTTGCCCGGATGGTAATCAATCGTACAATCGTAGTCCTTGATTAACTCCATCCAGCGACGTTGCCTCATATTAAGCTCATGCTGAGTGAAGATGTACTTAAGGTTCTTGTGGTCTGTGAAAATCTGGAAAGTTTCTCCGTAGAGATAATGTCTCCAGATTTTCAAAGCATGGACCACAGCAGCTAACTCCAGATCGTGTGTCGGATAATTCTCTTCGTGTTTCTTAAGCTGTCGGGAAGCAAAAGAAATCACTTGGTTATCCTGCATCAACACACATCCAAGTCCATTCTTGGAGGCATCACAAAAGATTATATATTCCTTTCCTTGCTCAGGTAACACAAGCACAGGTGCACTTGTCAACCTCTCCTTCAACAGCTGAAAAGACTGTTGACACTTATCACTCCAAGCAAAAGGAACATCCTTCCGGGTTAACTTGGTCAAAGGTAAGGCTATAGAACTGAAATTTTTAATAAACCTTCGATAATAACCAGCTAACCCCAAGAAACTTCTAATCTCCGTCGGTGTCTTCGGTTGTTCCCACTGCAGAACAGATTCTATCTTTGCAGGGTCAACACGAATTCCCGAGGCAGATACCACATGTCCAAGGAAGGATACTTCAGATAACCAAAACTCACACTTGCTAAACTTAGCGTATAGCTTATGCTCTCTTAGCAAGGTCAAAGTCTGACGAAGGTGTTGTTCATGCTGCTGAGCATCCTTACTATAAATCAGTATGTCATCTATGAAGACGACAACACACTGATCAAGGAAAGGTCGAAAGACTCTATTCATGAGTTCCATGAATGCAGCCGGTGCATTGGTTAGTCCAAACGACATGACCGTGAACTCATAGTGACCATATCTTGTCCTAAAGGCAGACTTAGATATGTCACTGTCCTTAATGCGGAGTTGATGATATCCAGACCTTAAGTCTATCTTAGAAAAGACTGTCGCACCACGCAACTGGTCGAAAAGATCATCAATCCTCGGCAAAGGATATTTATTCTTTATCGTTACTTTATTGAGTTGTCTATAATCAATGCACAACCGCATCGATCCATCTTTCTTTTTAACAAACAAAACCGGAGCACCCCAAGGTGAGGTACTCGGTCGGATGAAACCCTTCTCAAGTAACTCTTGAAGCTGTTTCTTGAGTTCTGCCATCTCAGCAGGCGCCATCCTATACGGAGTCTGGGCTATAGGTTTCGTATCTGGGACCAAATTGATCTCAAAATCAATTTCCCGGGGTGGTGGTATACCAGGAAGTTCTTCGGGAAACACATCCTCGAATTCCCTGACTATCGGAACTTCAGCAGGGTTAGAACTCTCCTTGGTAACATCTACCACATGGGCTAAGAATGCATAGCATCCTTGCCTCATCAACTTATCAGCAACCATAGCTGATACAAGACAGGTGGGCAGAATCTTTCTTTCACCTTGAAAGATCCATGTGTTGCTTTCATCAGCAAACACTGCCAGCTTGGATTCACAATCCAAGACAACTCGATACTTTTCCAAGTTATCCATCCCTAGGATTATATCAAATCCTTGCATATCAAGCGGTATGAGATCCACTTGAATGCGATGCTTAGAAAAGAAAAGTACGCAAGGAGAGCATACTTCTTGCAGAACAGCAGACCCACTCAACGGAGTCTCCAACAACAACTTATCTGCCCTATGACTGGTTGTCATATTGCAGTTACGAATCACTCTTCGAGTGATGAAAGAGTGCGTAGCACCCGGGTCAATCAGAACAGATACTACACAAGATTTAGACATATCAGAATATAAAAGTTCCATCTGACCTGTCACCACTTGTGGATTGACCACTGCTTCTGGTGGGTTCATAGCATAGAACCTTGCTGTAGCCTGCTGTTGAGGTGGTGCTGATGATCCAGCTTGAGATGCTTGTCCACGTCCTCGAGCTGCTCCTTGATGTTGTCTATTCTGAGATCCCTGTCGATTCTGTCTCGGGGTTTGTTGTGTCACACCGACAGCCCTAGAACGACAATCCTTCATCAAGTGTCCCACCTTACCACAGTTGTAGCAACTCTTTTCCTGTTGCTGTGGTCTGGGTGGTCCAGTAACTGACACAGATGCAGAACTGTGCGTCCCTTGAAGCGGTTGACTTCGTCCTCTACCTCTGCTTGGTGTCCATTGAGTTTGAAAACTCGATCTGGGTGGCGGAGGGTTAGGTGCAGAGAATCTAGGTTTCTTGGAATCCCTAGATGAAGAACCCTGGAACTGTGGATATCTTTTATGGGTTTGTCTTTTCTCAACTACAGATCTCTCTATCCTTCGGACTGACTCAACGAAGGTAGAGAATCTCTCTCGGTTCTCTAAGGCAGACACTGGGGTAGACATGTCAGCATTCAACCCCTTCTCAAACCTTCTGATTCTTTCTTCTTCTGTGGCAGCCATGTGCGGACAAAATCGCAACAGCTCCATGAACTTAGCTTCGTATTCGCTAATGTTCATAATACCCTGTCTCAGTCTCTCAAACTGAGAGATCTTCTCGTCTAGGAAGGTCTTGGGAAAATATCTATTGATAAATTCCCGACGAAACTCTTCCCATGAGAACTCTGCCCCAGGTCTCTTCTGCTCTTCCATGTTCCACCAGTGACCAGCACTTCCTTTGAGAAGATAGACAGCATGTCTAACCTTCTCAGCTTCAGGGATGTTGAGGATCCTGAAGGCCTTCTCCAGCTCTGTCAACCACAGATCAGCATCTGCGGGGTCAGCAGTCCCATGGTACTCGGTAGCTCCGACACGACGTAGTCGCTCGAACGTCTTCCCGATACCTTGCCCCTCAGGCTGGGCAGGTACCCTAGGTGCAGGCATAGGCAACCTGTCGGTTATGTGTGTCATGGCAGTCATAAACTGCCCAAACATTGTCTGGACTGCTGGGTTACCCATGTCATCTGGATCAAACTGGGGTGGCTCTCTAGGTTGTTCTGGTACATGCTGTTCCAATCCTGGTACTCCTGCACCACCTTGAGGTGCACTAGCACTACTTTCTTCCACATTCTCATCATGTGGCTCTGACATCTTAAGTATCTTCTTCTCCTGAGGAGTAGAAGATTCTATTAGATAAGGAAGGAATACTAAAGATAGACTCGACTTCCTAAGTCCTATGCCTCTGTAGACTCGGATGAACCTGGAGCTCTGATACCACTTAATTGTGGGCTCCGATCTCCAAACCACGAATTAATCCCGATTTAATCATGTGCGGAAGCAATCGGTAAACAGCGGAAGACAAAAATCACGGGAAATTAAAACTTTTCGAGACAAGAGCCTGAAACCACAAACCTTTTCCATAGAAAAAGGATTTAACTGTTTACATCACTGACAATTACTTCTTGAGTAATTACATACAACATGATACCAAAACTCTCAAGAATTCATACTCCAAAACACTCCAGGACCTGAGAGTACAGAGGACACATAGGACTTAACTCTAACTACACCATGAAGCAGGCTAGATCTCCACCTGAGATATTTACTGCTCCTGATGCTGCTGTTGCTGGGATTGTTCACCTGAGTTCTTGTTCCTTCGTCTTTGACGACCACCTAAAAAGTAGAAGTCTACGGGGTGAGACAATTATACATAATTGCCCCAGCGAGAGTTATAACTCTCCACTAGGCTTTATAAGCAAAGCAAGGAATAACTAAAGCAATAAGAGCCTTCAAGATATTCACTGGCAGTTCTGATGATAAGCAAGAGTTCAATCAATATTAAAATATGAGAACATCTATGCTATTCAAGGTAACATCAATCAAATAACTCATAATTAACTCTAACAGATATACTACGCTGTTGTTTATGTTTTTCCAAACATTATTATTATTATTATGCCCTGTGGAGATGAGGCATACCACTCATACTCCAACTGATCGCTAAGAAGTCACATCAGTATCATACATAGGTCATTAAGAGAGCCGGATTCTTATGACCTCATCTTCCTCAGTCAGTTAGAGGATTGATTGTTTGACATCTGGCGGGATGTCTATGTAATAGCTCACCAGGGTACTCTGGTCCTTCGCTATTTTTAGAGTTACAGTGGCATTCTGTACTCTCTTCGCTATCGGAAGATTTCTTGTTTATCTTTCACCGATACGGGGTTTATGTCTTTAAGGGAGTGTAGAGATACAGCTCACCTTTAAAACTTTGGGGTGGGGTCTGATGGACTACTAGAATCTACATCATCCACTCACCCTTTCTGTTATAGTGAAGGTATGACGGACTACGAGAATCTACATCAATTACCTACACTAGGATGTCAGGTTCTACACATCCATGTACCCCACATACTCAACAGTATGTGCTCCAGGAGTTCCCTTAGGAAAACCTGTTTCACCATCATTTAGACAACTGACAATGATGGATCTATGATCAGGGCTCTACATTTCACTTGATTAGTTAGGTACATTCAGTATTCCAATCATCATACAGTAACACAGCTATATATGAGAATACAAAATGTAACAGGCCTAACTTATCACAATTATCAGATATTCATCTCAAGTCATCTGTCAAGCATGACCTTAATAACATTTATGGCTCTTACAGCCCATAAATCACAAAGGATGTCACTTAGCAGTGCATCAAGATGGTTCACTATTCATAAAGCATAAGACATGCCTTCAATGAATATAACATGGTATTCCATACCTGGGTGTGACCATCATCTCACAACAACCTGCATGGTTAATTCAACAGATAATAGTAAACACTTCAATAAATAGGAATACATCCCCAATTAGGGTTTCACTTGGATTCACCCTCAACTAGTGTTTCACATGGAATCACCCTAAGATAGGGTTCCACTTAATAACCCTTACAATCAGGGTTTACTATTCATCTTTCATGTCATCGCCCAAAAATTAGGGTTTACTATTCACTCCATGGTGAATTGTACTCATTACATCATCATGTAAGAGAAACATCATCATTAAGACTCTTAATTATCATTAAGATCCATTAGATATCATCATTAGGGTTTCCATGACCTCACATAGGTGGGTCATTCCCTAATCATGCACCTTTATGTGTAAAAGAAGTATCTTACTAGAGATTCCTCCTAAAAAGGGCACTTTCTCTCTCTAGGATACTTTCTCTCTCTAGAAACACTTTCTCTTTCCTCTCTCTAGTAGATGGTGGCAACACCACTCTAGATTAGGTTGAGACAAGTCTCTATTGACTGATGTGAGCCAAAGCATCAACATTATGTGATTAGGGTTTGATTAGATTAGGGTTTTACCCCTTTAGACCCTTCAAGGGTATTTTGGTAATTTGCCACATGATCCACTAATCACATAGTCCCTTAATGACCTAGGTTACCATTAGGGTTTAGATTGAATCACCATTGAACTGATTACATCATCAAATGGTTAAGTACAAACCATCACCAATCTCCAAACAGTTTCAACCTTCAAACGGTTTCAACCACCTAAACGGTCTTGAGACCGTTTGGCCCTCAAACGGTCTTGAGACCGTTTGGATCCAAACGGTCTTGAGACCGTTTGGAGGTGAAGACCGTTTGGAAGGGTTGACTTCCAAACCGTTTGGAGCTTCAATCGGTTTGAGGTCGTTTGGACCAATCGACCTTGAGGTCGTTTGAGCTCAAACGGTCTTGAGGTCGTTTGAGCCCAAACGGTCTTGAGACCGTTTGGCCCCAAACGGTCTTGAGACCGTTTGGTCTCAAACGGTCTTGAGACCGTTTGGACCCAAACGGTCTTGAGACCGTTTGGTCCAAATGGGCTCAAACCGTTTGGACCTCCAAAAGGGTTCAAAGGTCACCAAAGTTCAAGGATATGTATGTTGAAGCCCTCAATTGACTAAAGGTATGCTAACCACTTATACATTGAGCCAATTAGGGTTAGCCTTAACCACTTAGACATCAAATTGACCCTCAATTGTAAACCAATTAGGGTTCAATCGTTCTCAATTAGGGTTTCAAGTTGATTGGTCATCAATGTTCAACAATGTGAAACAATTCAAGGTTGAACCTATCAATTGACCTCCAATTGGGCTCAAACTTGGCCCAAACGGTCTTGAGGTCGTTTGGACATCATCCAAACGGTCTTGAGACCGTTTGCCCAAAGTTTGACCAAAAACCAAGTCGTTTTGACTAAGGTTGAAGTCCAATTAGGTCAAAATCAGCAATTTTCAACAATGCATCAATTTCCTACAATTGGACCCTCAAACCATTAGATTAAATCAACCCTAGACCTTCAAACGGTCTTGGGTTGACACCAAACGGTCTTGAGACCGTTTGGATGAGTTCCAAACGGTCTTGAGACCGTTTGCCCATCCATCCTTTGGACTTTAGCGAAAATTCATCAAGGTTTGATCTATTGAGTTGATCATCACATCAATACTTAATTGCAATATGATTTGGTGCCTTTGGACCTTCAATTGATCAACTATACTTGACCCCAGACCTCCAAACGGTCTTGGGGTGACCCCCAAACGGTCTTGAGACCGTTTGGGTGATTCCCAAACGGTCTTGAAACCGTTTGGGCTAAGCAACCCAAAATCTCAACTTAACTCATAGGAGATTCAGCACTAATTTCAATTAGGGTTTGCCCTATTAATCATCCTTCAACTCATGACTCGTTTGGAATTAATCCATAAAATTTGGTGAGTCGTTAATAAACATCATTATGAACAGTAATCCCAAACGGTCAACGTTTAGTCAACCATCTTAAACGGTCTTGAGACCGTTTGCCCAAAAAGGGCAAATTAAACAGATTGCAAATCAGAAATTAATTCAATTCGTTTTGCTAATTGATTTGCTCATATCTCACGATTCCTTTGGAGTTAACCTCTCAAATTTCGTGGGTGATTAACCTACATAATTATGAACAAGATTCCCAAACGGTCTTCGCTTGGTCAACGGGACCAAACGGTCTTGAGACCGTTTGCCCTCAAACGACCCTGAAACCGTTTGCCCACCAAACGGTTTGAAACCGTTTTGAGCAATAGGTGGAGGTCGTTTGATAAAGTGAAAATCTGTGGATAAGCATAGGAATTAACGCCCTTATCTTCCACCTTAAGAACAGTAGCAGTTCTTCACGTTTTTGCTTGCAAGGATGCAAGGGAAGATAGGGAAGAAGAAGATCTATCAACTATATGCACAGAAAAGATGTATAATCAAAGCATAAAGTTTAGAGTTATAAAACCCGCCTAAAGCTTGCTCCTTGAGCTCCAAGCTTTCGAGCTCCAAGCCTTTAATGGCGTCCTAGAAGCTCCACAGGTCGGCCAAGGTTAATCCTCCAAGGAAGGTTGAGAAAAGATGGCTAAAAAAATAGAATTAAGTAAGCTAGCCATGAATTTGCCCTTGAATCCGAATTCTAACCATGGAATTTGGGCAAGAAGGGGAATCCAAACCTACCTTGCACCCTTGGTCGTTTCTCCTGAGCTCCAGAGCAAGGCTTGGTCGTTTGGGAAAGAAAGGAAATGAATGGAACAGGGAAAGATCGTTTGCTCATTTGCAAAGGAAAAGCCTTTTTATAGCTTAAGCCTATTTCCTACTACAAGGACCTTTCAAATTCAAAATTCACATCTAGGTCCCTCCTTGTTCAAGGGCACGTCCAAGCCCATCTAATCTTATGCAAATCTCAAGAAAACTCAAGATCTAAGGGTAAAGGAATCCAACCTTCAACTAGGGTACATACAGGAAAGGGTTTTGTACCCATTTTAGGTGATTTCTATCACAAAGATCATTTTTCTCATTTAATTATTAAATGATGTATCCCTTTCATCATTTTTACTCTAAATGATGACAAGAGTCATAAAAGATGTTCTAGATGGTGAAAATTACAAGTTGGACCCCTCAATTTGGGTAAATTGCACTTTACCCCAAATTAGGGTTTCTAAGCATGGGAATTGCTTCCACAGCTGCACCTTGGTGCTCAAGCTTGGGAAATCCCTCAAACTTTACCATAACCGTTCACATGATGTTTCAACATCAAAGGAACATCTTATCTTGTGAATTTTGCAAGTTCAACCCTTAAACTGGGTAATTTGCACATAGGTCCCTGCATACAACACAATGCTACAACTTTATACAAAAATGAGCAAAATTGAAAGTAAATGTTCCTGAGGAACTTAATTACATGCCAGGGAGTGTTCACAAGTATATTAATTACATATTTAGGCAAAACTTCCAGGGTTAGGTCATAACCCAGGTCAGGGGTTTACACTCCCCATGCCCTAGCTTTCGTCCCCCCCATCCACCCTTTCTCCCTTCCCTCTGTTGTCGCCCCTCCACCCTCCCCAACCCTTCCCTCTCCTCTCCTAGCTGCCACTAACCCACCCCCACCCCTCCCAAGCCCGTCGATGTCACCCCTCCCCGTCGCCAACCCACCTAATCCTCCCACCCGCCCGCCACTGTCGCTGCCCTTTCCCTCTCCTGCAGCCTCTTCCCCTCCCACCCACCATGGCTCGTCTCCGTTGCTGCCCCTCTTCTTCTGCATAATAATCTTCATTTCTAGCCTCTCCTCCTGGTCTCCTCTTCCGTCTCCGGGCAGATCTTAAACTAGCATGTTGACATCCTAAAGGGTCTCCGGATGTTTTCTGCCTATGTCTCATGGTGGATTACTGATTCTCTCCATGGTGGCGTAGGTTAGTCTGTGATCTCTGCCCTGTTGTGGTTTTCTATGATTTGACGCATCAGATCCACTACAGTCCTCTACTGCCCCATCGCAGGTTTCTTCAGATTTATTGGTCCTAGATTTATTTTGCCTATGCCAACGGCGTTTTTGGCAATCTTCTGACTAGTGGTGCTTCTGCTCTTCGTTGTCTTCTGCATTCTGTTGTTTCCGATCTACCTCGGCTACGTGCCTGTGCGTCATGGAATCTACTGAGCCTCCCAGTTTTCTGTGTCACCACGGTGAAACTTGATGGCTCCAATTACCATCTCTGGTCGGCTTCCTTTATTTTATATGTGAAGGCCCAAGATCGTTATTCACATATCACCATCGACCTAAAATCTCCTCCTGATGCGTTGGCAGATGACAAGACGTAACAAGCATACGCCTAATCGAGTAAAGATGGCTTGGGTGTTATGTCTTGGATCGTCAATAGCACTGAGTCGAGGATCAGTCAGTCACTCCTTTACCTGCATGATGTCAAAGCTATGTGGGATCATCTATCCCATGTCTACCCCAATCAACAGAACCCCAAGAAGGTGTTCGAGATTTTCAAGAACCTGGCGAAGAAGGAATTCTCACCTGATGCTTCGGTTGAAGACTAAAATAACAAGTGCTCTGCCCTCTGGAATGAATATGAAATCTATCACCCCTTATCCACTGACATCAAGGAAGCTCACTAACAACGCAATGAACTACAGCTTGTCCAGTATCTTGTCAGACTCCCTTCCTCGTTTTCTGGAGTGGTTGACCAAATTCTTTCGAGTGATCCTCTGCCTACTCTTCGAGATGTGCTTAAACGAGTTCAACGTTTACCTTCAGTAACTTTTGCTCTGACGATTGAGCACCCCGCTCTAGTTGTCTGATCTACTAATCACAATCACGGTCGTAGACGTGGACGTGGTGGTCGTCATCCTCCTACCTCAGGACGCACTCCCTCTGCTACATCAGGTCGTGGAAAGCCTAGTAGTCCTCGCTTCTGCAATTTTGGTGGATGTGACAATCACAATGAAGACCGACGCTGGATCAAACATGGAAAGCCTGCTTGGGCTAACCAAGTCACTTTTGATGTGGGTGACGACATTAATTCTATTGATCACAACTTACCTCAACCCTCTCTTGCCTGGATCCGATCAGAATTCGAGAAACTCTTCCAAGAACGCATATCTAGTCTCCTTTCTACTTCATAGGCCGGCTTGTTTGCCTTGCTTGCAACTCCATCTACTTGTAAAAACAAATGGTGCATTGCCTCTGGTGCTTCAGTCCATATGGTCGGTAACTCTAATTTATTCTCTACTCTGACAAAATGACCCGTCTACCTCCAGTCACGGTAGTTGATGGTTCTAACAGAGCAGTCCATGTCATTGGAACAATTCCTTTATTTCGCAATATGCATCTGAAATTGTCTTATATTTTTCAAAATTTCCTATTAATTTTCTTTCTACTAGTAAAATTGTAAAGAGTCTTCAGTGCTCTATTACATTTGACCCATCAGGTTGTGTGTTTCAGGATCTCTGCACAAAGACGAGGATTGGTTTGGGCCATGAGGGACCAGACGGGATATACTATCTGGATGGACCGACATCAATGACTGCTATGCTATCGACGACTGTGACTGGGATTCAGTGGCATTATTGTCTCGGTCACCCGTCTGCTTTGAAGTTGAAACATTTATTTCCTGCTTTAGCTGATAAAAAAAATTCATGTGAATCTTGCCAATACAGAAAACAAACTCGATGTGTGTTTCCTGCAAAGAACGAAATTGGTTCTAAATACATTTTTGTATTATTCATGCGGATATATGGGGTCCCTATTTTGTTGCAAATCATTCTTGTGTTAAATAATTTATGACATTCATAAATGACTTTTCTGGAGCTACATGATTATTTTTACTTAATGATTGCAACAATATTATAGACACCATCACCACCTTTTTGTTGAGATACAGACTCAATTCAATAAACCAATTAAAATCTTAGGAACTGACAATGCTCTTGAAATTATGCAAAAATCTGTCACTTACTTTTGTTCATCCCGTGGGACAATCCATCAAACCTCATGCTCCTATACCCCGCAACAAAACGGTATCGCTGAACAGAAAAATCGACATCTTCTAGAGGTTGCTCACACCATACTTCTTCACTACCAAGTCCCTCAACGTTTTTGGCCAGATGTTGTTTTGATAGCTTGCTACCTTATCAATCGCATGCGTTCCTCTGTTCTGCAAAAACAAATCCCATATAGCATTCTCTTTCCTGATGCGCAGTTGTTTTATGTTTCGTCGTGCATCTTTGGGTGCACTTGCTTTACTAAAAATCTTCATCCACTGATGACGAAACTTGACCCCCACTCCACCAAATGTACTTTTTTGGTTATTCTAGAACTCAAAAAGGATATTGTTGCTATGATCCTGTCATGAGACATTGGTATGTTAGTGCAAATGTAGTTGTTACAGCCCCAATTCTTGGGTTCTTTTGGTGAGAAATGTAATTTCTCCTATCAAAGATATTTGAACAAATAATGATATGATTTGTTTTGAATAAAAGGATTTCGTTTACAAATAGCCTTGTTGGTTGTTTTGTGGGCTTTATTGGCTATTGGGCCCAATAACAAGGAAAAGAAAAAAAAGGAAATCCGATTATTAAATGAATAAATAAGAAAAGGAGAAGAGAAAGAGGTAGAAGCCTCTAGAAGGCTAGAGAATATCCTCAAAGGGTGGATTTCGTGCCTTTAGGGTTCCTTGGGTTCCAAGGAGTCCAAGTGGCAAAGATAATGCAACAAGAAAGAGAAAAGATCAATTAAACATTGCTTTATTAAGAAGGAAATATGAGATAACAATGAAATTACAAGAAATATGTGGAAATATGGATAAATCCTCAGGGATGAGATTTCGACTCCACATGGTTTCTAATGGTAAAAGGAATCACAATAAAGAAAAAAAAAGATTAAGAGAGAGAAAATATGCTTAAAATAAGCTTTATTAAAGGATAACTTGCACACAAAGATAATACCCTTTTCCTTTAGAATTTGGGACTCAAATTTGGTATGCGAGTAGATAAAGCCAAGAGGAAGTTTCCCTTAAAATTTGGTTGAAAAAGGATACAGGAATAATGAGTTATGATTTTTAGAAGATTCCTAAGGTGAATGGATAATCATTGAATCGTATTAAACGTCACAATGATATCTAGATATTTGGATTAAACGTGGACCGTAGATCTAAGATCCAACGGCCCGGACCTGATTCCAGTCTCACGAGGAGACTGGAACGCAGTGTCCAGTGGTTACAATCCTCTTGTCAGATTTGCTCGAAGTATAGGCAATGTGCAACGGAGGAAACGATTCCATTGGCTTCGGGAGCGATTTCCGCATCGAACCAACCTAAGGTCGCAGACCTTTCCTAAACTGTGGGGATTTCCCCTAATTTGGGGGAAAGCACAGGGGGTTAACCCCTATATAAGAAGGGGAGGGGAGGCACGAGCCGCGTGCGCCAACCCTGGCGACACCATTGAGTTCGCAACAAAGGATCGTCCGGTTCTATGCAAACAATTGCAAGAAAAACCTCCGCCAAGAAGCTTGACCAGGTCGCGCACCCTACTAGAGGAAAGCTCCTTCGACCCGGCAATATGGTACACCATCGACGAATCCAGGAGTGCCATCGACTCCGGTTGGTCCCGGAAAAGTTGTGGCCGACTTAGCTCGGTCTCCGATGCCCTAGAGCCCAAAGTCAACAGCTTGGTTGACCGGAGGGGTACTGCTCGCGGGAGGCGAGCCCGCGCGAGGTAGAAGAAGAACAGGGGAAAAGACCCCTCTGCCCCCGACTCCAGTAAAGAAACCAGAGGGCGGGAATGTCTTTTGGACATGGTTTAGGCCCGACCCGCATGAAAACGAAAAACGACTCGTTTGGCTGAGGTGGCGGCCACTGATTGGCCCAAAGGTAATTAACCTTGCGAAAATCGTAGTTAATTATTTCTAACTTTGATGATAAAAAGTTATATATGAAAGTTGCTTAGAAAAATACGAGGAATACAATAAAATTGGTTTGAGAACCTGATTTCGTTCCTATTTGAAAAAGTGTGCTAATCTAATGAAAAGTGCTTATGGATTATATTAGAAACCCTAATTGAACATTATGGTTAAGTTCATGATACTTAATTGATGAAATTGAGTAATTGCAACATGTTGAATAGTTAATAACGAACTTGAACCTGAATTAGATGCTTTCTTGCATGATTTAGGGTTTTTCATGATATGTGAATGATTAAGCACTTAGAAACCCTAATTTAGGGTAAAAAGGGAAAAGATCCTATTTAATTTGAAATATGTGATGATAAGTTGTTAGAAGATGATCCTAAGCCTGTTGGATGAAATAGGTTAGAATCGTTAGGTTTTGTGAGCTATTTTGCCTAACTAGGGTTTGTAATAATAAAAGTGCAAGATAAACCCTAATTGCAATTGAAGCCCTAAAAAGGACTAGAAACCTTAGGAAGCGAGCTAAGATCTTGATGACATGATTAATGATAGGAAATTATATGCATATTTCAAGATCTCTTTATGTGCTTGCTTTCCTATTGGATTTCTTGTATTGATTGGTTGATTCTATCTCAAAGATCTGCAAAACAGGTATGTGGTTAATTATGGTTAATCGCATTAGTTTTCCGAAGGTTTTCCGGATGATTAATCGCATTGAATGCAACCTATCAGTTTGGATGTTCATACTTGCAAATCATAAATTCACTATGATTATCACAATTATAATATAAGTGTGTATTCTCGCACCTACATGTCACCCTGATGGATGATGCCAAAAAGTCAAGCCCAGGAGGGAAGACCCACGGGTACCATGAGTGGTGACCCCAGACACCAAGCTCGGGATTGAGAAGGTGGTCTTTATTGCATGACTAATGAGCACCATGAGAGGTGACCCCAGGCACCAAGCTCGGGATTGAGAAGGTGGCCTTAAGTCATTGGCAAAAGAGAAACCCTAAGGGGGGTATGCCAGGGTTAGGGCAAAAGCGGTGGAGAATGTCACATTGAAAGCATAAATTGGCTTGTTAATTAACTGGATTGTGATATTTAGATTGTTAGCCATATGTGTGAAATTTTGGTTGTCCCCACATACCACCGGCATATTCATTTATGTTGACCGACGTTTTGTTTGTCGGCGTTTTAGGTACAAATTGAAAAGGACAAACAGTAAAGTGGCATATTGTGAAATTAAGAAATAAAGTGCAAGGAGGATTAGTTAGAATAGAGTTCAGATGTGGATAGAAGTTAGATATCCAAGTTTTTGAAAAAGGTATGCAAAGTTTGATTTTATTCCAGCTTTTAGTATAGTTTGGTAGAATTTTATAATTATTACTGATTAATTGTCGAACCTTTGATCTGGTTTATTGGGATAACGACTCTGACCTCTTGGTCTCCCTTAAGTGGGGGTTACCGGGAGGCGGGGTCGTTACAGTAGTGTTCTTTGAACATCTACCATACTATTCTGATCAGGGGGCGTCCTTATCCAATGATCTTTTGGCACCTACTCTGTTACCTGACGTTGTAAATATTGATCCACACACTAAGTTGCCATCTGAAGAACGACCGTTCCAAGTCTACAAGAGAAGACCAAAGCCCACTATCCCTCTCATGGCCCCTCCACAACCAAATCCTTCTTCGGCGGAAGATCACAGCACCACTCAGGTAAACTTTGATTTACATCTTCCTATTAGCCTTTGAAAGGATGTCCTCTCCTGTACTCAACACTCGATTAGTCGTTTTTGTTCTTCTAGTAATTTGGGTTCCAGCTTTGCGTGTCTTACTATTGCTATCTCTATTGTATCTATTCTGAAAAATGTTGCAGAGGCACTTAAAATTCCTGCCTAGAGACAAGCCATGGAAACTAAAATGCAGGCCCTCTCTGACCGCAAGACATGATATCTCGTGGATTGCCCTAATGCTTGTCCTACATTTGGATGTTGATGGGTCTTCACTATCAAATATCATCATGATGGCACAATTGAATGGTTGAAAGCACGCTTGGTGGCAAAAGGATATACTCAAACCTATGGTGTGGACTATTTTGAGACCTTTTCTCCTGTAGCCCGACTCAATTCTATTTGTGTCCTCATCTTTGTTGTTGTGAACAAAGATTGGCCTTTATTTCAGCTGGATGTCAAGAACGTATTTTTTGTGGCGACTTGCAGGAAGAAGTCTACATGGAGCAACCGCCTGGCTTTGTTGCTGAGGGGGAGTATTCTACGCGAGTTTGCAGATTAAGGAAAGTAATTTATGACTTAAAACAAAGTCCACGTGCCTAGTTTGGCAAGCTCAGTCAGATTCTCAGAAAATTTGGCTTTCATCGTTTTGATTCAGATCACTCTGTCTTTATCAGAAAAACTATGACTGGTCTGGTCATTCGCATTGTCTATGTTGATGACATAATAGTATCTAGAAGTTACACATCTGGCATTCAGGCTACAAAAACATATCTAGAGCAGCACTTTGTCACTAAGGATCTTGGAAAATTGAGATATTTTTAAGGCATTGAAGTATCTAGATCATCAGAAGCAGTGTTTTAAAAATCGGCCCAACCGGCCGATTAATCGGTCGGTTAACCGTGGTGCGTTGCTGACCGGTTTATTTTGCTGATAATCGTCGGTTAAGGCTTTTTGAATTAAGCGCCCGATTTTGGGCCGGTTAGCCCAATTTTGGGCCGGTTAGTGATTAATTTTAAGCGGCCGGTTAGGCTCGCTTTTTGTGGGATCGGCCAAACGAATTGCTGATTGTGTTGTTTTGGATGTTTTATCATTTATTTTTTGATTTTGCTGTTTGGATGTCCTATCTTTCAATTATTTTTGTACTAGTGTTTTGGATTTTCTATCTTTTGGATGTTCAAGTTGGCTTTTAGATTTCAGCAACATCATCAGGCGAAAAATTGTAAATATTACATCAATATTGTACTAATTGTTTCTTGCTTCATGTATTTTCATGTGGCCACATTACTTCCCTTGTCCAACTGGTTGTCTACTCGTATGATGTTGCTCATGCTCCATCCACAGGTAACCAACTAAATTCAATTTATATTTTGTTCATGTCTGAAATTGTTTACTGATACATACATTTATTTATGTTTAGCTGTTGAATCAATTAGCTCTTTAATTCTTTTACATCGTATTTCTTTTAAAGGAATAAATAGGTTTAGTTCTGTAAAATAGTCACAAATATTAAATTAAGCATGTGTATATAATATGTCTATAAAATGTGAAAAATCATTAAAAAAATCCGATTTTTGAAAAATCGCCCGATTAATCGCCCGCCTGGCGATTAATCGGCTACAAGGTCTCGTCCGAACGATTCCCGATTCGCGCTTTTTAAAACATTGATCAGAAGGTATATGTCTCTCAGAACAAAAATGTGTTCTAGATCTCTTGCAGGAAACAGGCATGCTTGGTTGCAAGCGAGCCAGCACCCCTCTAGATCCAAACACTAACTGGGATGATGAATCTTCCCCACCTTATGTTGATAACCTCATAACCACCAATTCAGGCGATTGGTTGGTAAGCTCATTTGTCTTACTGTTACAAGAGCTGATCTTACCGTTGTTGTTGGCTTTGTGAGCAGATACCTTGATAAACCCCGACAGTGTCATTGGGATGTAGTTTGTCACATTCTAAGATATCTCAAAAGCTCTCCAGGCAAAGGTCTATTGTACAAGAAACATGGCCATTGTCATCATTCTGAAGACTTTAATTATGCAGGCAGTAGATGTGATCGAAAATCTACATGTTGATATTGCACCTTTGTCGAAGGCAACCTAGTTACTTGGCGAAGCAAAAAGCAGACGGTGGTAGCTAGGTCAAGTACAGAGGCAGAATATAGAGCTATGGCTCACACTGCATGTGAACTTCTATGGGTTCAAGACCTTCTCAAAGAATTTGATATCTCTGATACTAATCCTATTCCAATGTTTTGTGACAAATAAGCCTCTAGTTTTATTGTGAGCAACCCTGCCTTTCATGAGAGCACAAAATATATTGAGGTCGACTGTCACTTTTTTCGGGAATCTGTTCTTTCTAGTCGCATATGCACTCAATATCTCAGTACTGAAAAATAAGTGGCAGATATTTTCACTAAGATTCTACCTAATGCTCGATTCAAGACTCTAGTGGACAAGTTGGGCATATTCAACATCTATGCTCCAGCATGAGGGGGAGTAAAGAGATATGTTATATTTACCATTTTCATGTGCTCTACTTTACTTGTCAATTGTGTTATTTATCCCATATTGCCTAGTTGTGTTTATTATTTTATTCTCTTGTCCTATAAAAGAGAAGACATTGTACTTCTTTTTACTCACTTAATAGAAAGCCTTTTCATTCTTAAGAGTGCTGATGACGAGATGCAGGTACCATAAATCTGGCGCATGAACCTTGGGGGCTTGATGGAAATGAAGAGCACCATTATGGAAGCCCAAGTAGATCACGTACAAGTGATAGCAAAACAAAAGAAGAAACTTAAAGATGTAATGAAATCAGCTCGGTGAAGATAAATCTAGATGAACCATCCACCTTGGAGTTATAGAATGTGCATGCTAGAAATTGTTGAGCTTCTGAGATTTTTGAAGAAGTACCCATCTGTCTCATGTGAATGCAGCGAGGATGATCAACTGGAACACAATTAACACCGGAGGGAAGGAGGAAACAAGAGGCTGAAATATGTGCAGCAAACTCTTGTTTGGACGTACATCATGCGGTACTAATGCGAGAAGCTCGATGTCAATGCTGCAATGGAAATTCGACAAGGCTGTCTCGAAGTGGAGAACAAATGTCTTGAACAATACGAAGCTCCTTATGAAGATATTCTGGAATGTATATCATCTCTTCTCATCTCTCTTGATGTTCTCTCTCATACTCTCTTTCTCCCTTCTCGTACTCTTTCTCTCCTCTCTATCCCCCCGCACACCAACTACGACGATGGTGAGTATATGGTGTAGAGAAAGGGACATATGACCCCCCCTCGGCACGTGGAAAGGGGATACTCACACGATGGGTGGGAGGGTGGGAAACAAATTGGTGGAATTGAGAGGAATTTGTAAAATTGAGATGTGTAGTACGTGGAGAATGGAAATTGATAACTAGAGAGAAGATGCAAAATGGGTGAATGTAAGATTCAAATAGTAAAATTAAATGGATTTAATCTCGACCCGAGATGAAATTGTTGGAGGACGTCTTAGTTGACTTGAGAGTTATACATTGTCCATATTTTGATAATGACTTAACCATTCCATTCCTATGTATCTAATATGTTTGTTCAAGATTGATTTCAGGCTTTAGGTACATGAAAAGGATCAATTTACACAAGTCCTAGCTTGTCCAAGTTCAAGTTAAAAGCAATGCAAGTGTGTAATTTGGGAAATCACTCAAAATCACCTTAGATTATTTTTGTAATCACTTGTATTGATGATATGACTTGTAACTAAGATGAGAAAAAATCAGGGACACTTGATTTCAACGTTTGGTCACTCAAAAATCATTTTGGAAAATTTATCACAGCAACTCTGTGGGTCGAGTTGGAAACTCGACCGATCCAGTGATTGATTTTCTGAAATGATCAATCGGTCGAGTTGTACACTCACAGAACTCGACCGACCGACTCACTGACCAAAACTGATTTTGACTCATCGGTCAAGTTTCGTAGAACAAACTCGACCGATAGTTTGAAAATTAGCTTTGTCGGTTAGTGGATCGGTCAAGTTATCTTTATTGAAACTCGACTGAATGTATTGTACGGAAAATGCAGAAAAAGCGATTATAACGGTTGGAGAGTTGTTGTAAACGAAAATAGATCTTTTGCAAGTTGTAAAACGGCTATTTTTCGTTCTTAAGTGATCCCACACGCAAAGGAACACCCCCAGCTATAAATAGGATCCCTTAGAGTTCATTCCAAGTTTGCTCATTCATGCTATCTTTGGTCCTTGCTATAGTTGAGTGTGTTACAAGCCTTTGAGCCCCTTTCTCTCTCTCATTTACAAAGCATTTTGTGATTATGAGTGAGTTAGGCATGTTGTAAGAGACCTACCTCCATGTGCTTGTAAAGCTCTCATTCCTTCCATCTTCTCAATCCCCTTTCTCAAAGAGTCAAGGTTGAAGCAAGCTACTCTGAGTGAAGGTGAAGCTGTCGGTCTTCTTCAAGGTTGAAGAGGAGGTGAAGATCTTCTTAAAGGTGAAGGAGAAGGGCAAGGCGAAGATTTAAGAAGAGTGGATAATTCCTTCAAGGCCAAAAACTTGATACAAGTGTGGGTGAGTCCTTGTTGAAAGTTGAAGACATCTTGATCAAGTGGGTAAGTCCTTGTGTAGGTGAAAGACTCTTGTCTTGAGTAGATAAGTCCTTGGATGTATGGAGGTCTTCTTGTATCTCTTATGACGGAATATAAGTATACATGGGTTGCAAAGTCCTAGAGGTTGACCTCTCTAGATAGTGGATTGACTATCTCCTAGTTTGGAGATTGGAACCACTCTAACCACCTTGTCCAAGTGGATGTTTCAATCTCTCTCATCATTGCTTTGCTTGCTTAGATAAGACTTCAAATTGTACTTAAGCTTTTAGTTTCAATTGATATTATTTGAAGGTCTAACTATTTTTGTGAGAATTTTGAAGCTCTATTCACCCCCCTCTAGAGCCCTAGATCCAATAAGTGGTATCAGAGCAAAGGATCTTCTCCAACAATCTCCCACAAGACGAGAAAATGGGTGAGAACCTACTTACTTCACTCAACCTAGAGGGAGGCTTCTCCATACGTCTTCCGGTTTTCGACGGCGCCAACTTTCTCTATTAGAAGAGGCGTATGCATCTCTACATTCAAGAGATGAACTTTGATATGTGGAAGGTGATGATTACACCATACAAGGAGCCAACTGGAGTTGTGTCAACATGGAATGAAGCTACTCTAAAAGATGCCCAGCTCAATGCCAAAGAAATTAGCATTCTCTATGCAGCTCTCACCCCAACAGAGTTCAACCGCATCTCCTCATGGGATACAACCTATGAGATATGGATAAGTTGTGCATCACCTATGAAGGCACAAAGCAAGTTAAGGAGGCAAAGATCTACATGTTGATCAGCCTCCTAGAGAACTTCAAGATGGGGAAGAAAGGAGTTGCCGAGATGTACTCTACGCTCAACATCATCATCAATGGCCTAGCTGCTTTGGGACAGACTTTGGATAGTAAAGCAATCAATTCAAAAATCTTGAGATCTCTACCAAAGAGATGGGAGTCAAAGGTGACCTCCATTGAAGAAGTGAGAAGTCTTGGTGACATCCCAACCGAGGAGCTTATTGGGAATCTACAAGCTCATGAGCCAAGGCTTGACAAGCAAGAAGAGGAAGCCAAGCAAGAAGAGAAGGAAGTAAGGAACATCAAAGATAGTGCCTTCAAAGCTTAAGTGGAGGTTGTCATCCTTCAACAACAACTTGCTTGTCGGACCTCGACCTCCTCCTCTAGTGAAGATGATGGCCCTAGTGAGCATGAAGCCAACTACTCCAAGGGAAAGCACTTCAAGGGAAAGTAATCTTCTTCTACTCTAAGATGCTACAAGTGTGGTCAAAAGGGACACTATAAGAGCGAATGTCTTAAATTTAGAAAGTCACACAACCATAACAGCTCCAAGGAGGAAGAGTACAAGAAAGAGAGCAAGTACTAGAGGAAGAAAAAGAATGAGAGGAGACACAAAAATGTAACTCATGCAGCTTGGGAAGCGTCCTCTAGTGGCTCAAGCTCCGATGAAGATGGAGAGTGCCAACTTGCACTCATTGCCTCTACAAGTGAAGATATTGGTAAGGTAAGTGAGGTAAGTGAGGTAAGTGAGGTAAGCTTGCATGAGTTAGCTAAACAAACTCTTATTGACATGCTTGTTTCTATCCGTTCTTCTTTTTCTAAGTATAAATCTAAAAGGAAGAGGTTAGGAAAAATTATTGATGATTTGTATGCCAAACTTGAGATTCTTGAGCAACATGAGAAAATTCATCTTGAGAGCATTGATAACTTGTAAGGCCAATTTCTTAATCTTGAGCTCCAATGCAATGGAGTTGAGGTAGAGAATGGTGTTTACCTTAAGAACATTGAATCTCTTAAGGAAGATAACCAGAAGTGCCTAAGTGAGCTTGAAATACTTAAAATAGAAAATGTTGAGTTTAAGCTTATCGTTGATGCTCGTAGAGATGAAAGGGATGTTTATCTTAAAGAAATTCAATTGCTAAAATCTAAAAATGCTAGGTTACTTGGTCAAGTTAATGATTTATCTTCTAAACCTATTTTGCCTAGTAATGATGTTGCTTCTATTTCTTTTTTTTAAAAAATCTTATTTGACTAAAACCCTCTATTTAGAGGCCGACCTTGTTCATGCTAGAGATGATCTTGCTAATTTGTCTTCTACTGTTATATCTCTCACTGATGAGAATCATAGACTTAGAGCCTCTCTGCAGAAATTCCTCAAAGGGAAAAACTCTCTAAATGAAATCCTTGACCATTCTACCAAACAAAGTGGTACTAGTGATTTGGGATTTGTAGGGGGAGCACCTAAGGGCAAGAACAAAGGCAAAGGTAAGAAAAAGAGTAAGGAAACCTCTTTTTTCATTGGAGAGTCTTCTGGCACTAGGAACCCTATGTTTTGTTCTCATTGCAAAAGTGATGATCATTATTCTACTTATTGTCCTTACAAGCCTAAGGGGGCCAACCCAAAGATGAAATGGGTCCCCAAGCTAACTCCGGATCCCAAAGTTTGAGTTAAGAACCGACACTCTCCTTTCTTGCAGGAAAAAGGAAGATGGATTGTTGATAGTGGCTGCACTAAACACATGACAGGTGATATAAGCCATTTCAACAACTTCACTAAGAAGAAAGGAGGTTCGGTTACTTTCAGGAAAATAAGAAAAGTAAGGTGAAAGGTGAGGGTGATGTAGGTGAATCCTTGTGTATCAAGAATGTTCTTTTTGTGGATGGCCTACATCACAACTTAATAAGTGTAAGTCAATTATGTTATAATGGTTACCTTGTGTTATTTACATCTTTTGAATGCTTGATTCTAGATTCCCTCACTTATCATGTCATATAAGGGAAACTAGAAGTGGTAATCTTTATATAATTGTGCTTGACTCTATTAGGCCTATTGTTGGTAGATGCCTAGTAGTCAATTCGAATGATATTTCTCTTTGGAATCGTCGGCTTGGTCATGTAAATATGCATCAGTTGAAGAAGTTGAGCAAAAAGGACTTGGTCAAGGGACTTCCCAAATTGGATTTTGAAAAGGATGAGGAATGCCAACCTTATACCCAAGGAAAGCAAACCAAGTCCTCCTTCAAATCTAAAAGAGTCTTTAATACCAAGAGAGCTCTTGAACTTCTCCATATTGATCTATTTGGACCAATGAGAACTCAATCACTTCGTGGCTCCAAGTATTGTTTTGTTATTGTCGATGATTTCTCTAGATATACTTGGACCTTCTTTCTCGTTTCCAAAAGTGATATGTTTAATGTTTTCTCTAGTTTTGTAAACGAGTTGAGAGCGAAGTTTCTTGCCGGATTGTTTCCATCCGTAGTGATCATGGGGGAGAATATGAAAATGATCTTTTTGAACGTTTTTGTGAAGAATCAGGCTATGCACATAACTTCTCTTCACCTCGAACACCTCAACAAAATGGGGATGTGGAGAGGAAGAATAGGTCACTTTAGGATATGGCTAGGACTATGCTTTTAGAGTATGACACTCCAAAGAAGTTTTGGGCCAAAACCGTTAGTACCTCATATTTTGTGCAAAATCGATTTTTACGCATCCTTCTTTGGAAAAAAACCCCCTATGAGCTATGGTGTGGTAGGAAGCCTTCTATCGAGTACTTTCATGTTTTCGGATGTCCTTGTTTTGTTTTAAATACGAAAGATTCTCTCGACAAGTTTGATCTGAAATCTTATAAAACTTTCTTTCTTGGCAATAGCACGATTAGCAAGGCTTATAGAGTATTTAATGTTGATCTTGCTAAAGTAGAAGAATCTATTAATGTTAAGTTTATTGAGACTAACCCCTCTATTCCTAAAGATATTGTTACAAATGATGATGTTGCATGTGAGGTAATTCCTATCCTAAAAGAACTCAACATCACCCAAAAGGGAAAAGAGATAGTCACTCAAGAAGAAGAGAAAGATGAAGAGAAAAAGGATATAACTCCTCGCTTTGCAAAGAATCATCCAAAAGAGCTGATTTTAGGTGACCCATTTGAAAGAGTGAAGACGCGAGTTGCATTCAATAAAGAACAAGCCAACAACACCTTCATCTCACAACTTGAGCCAAAGAATGTCAAAGAAGCTCTTAGGGATGATGAAGGGATCATAGCCATGCAAGAAGAATTGGAGCAATTCGAGAAGAACAAAGTGTGGACCCTAGTGCCAAGACCAAGTGATAGAAATATCATTGGCACCAAGTGGTAGAAATATCATTGGCTCAAACAAGGCATGTTAAAAGTGTGTTTTTGAATGGTACAATTGAGGAGGAAGTGTATGTTGCACAACCCCCGGGCTTTGAACATGATAATTTACCTAACCATGTTTATTTGTTGCAAAAAGCTCTCTATGGACTCAAACAAGCACCTCGAACTTGGTATGAGAAATTAAAGAACTTTTTGTTAGATCATAGGTATATCATGGGCAAAGTAGATTCTACCTTGTTTCTTAAATACACTTCTAACAATTTTCTTATCATTCAAATCTATATTGATGATATCAATTTTGGCGGAACTAATCTTGATCTTTGCAAGGATTTTAGTGATCTTATGCAGATTGAGTTCGAGATGAGCATGATGGGTGAGCTTACATTCTTCCTCGGCTTTCAAATCAAACAAACTAAAGAAGGGAACTTCATCAACCAAGGCAAGTAGACTAGTGAGCTACTAAAGCGCTTTGGGATGGAGAACACCAAGCTGATGGACACACGTCACACACCCATGTCAAACACCGCCAAACTTGATAAAGATGAAGAAGGTGAGAAAGTAGATGAGAAGCTCTATAGAGGTATGATTACAATTTTACTTTATTTAACCACCTCTAGACCTGATATAACGTTTAGTGTTGGTTTGTGTGCTCACTTTCAATCAAAACCCAAGAAATCACATCTTATAGTTGTTAAGAGGATTTTAAGGTACTTAGCCAAAACCCCAAATTTTGGACTATGGTATCCCAAGTCAAGATACTTTACTCTTACGGCTTATAGTGATGCGGATTATGCAGGATGCTTGATTGATAGAAAGTGCACAAGTGGCACTTGCTTTCTCCTAGGACCATGCTTGGTGTCTTGGTTCTCCAAGAAACAGAGCACAGTGGCATTATCAACTACCGAGGTTGAATACATTACAGTCGGGAGTTGTTGTGCCCAAGTCCTAAGGATGAAGCAAGTACTCCAAGACTTTAACATTTATTTTGATGCTTCTCCTATTTATTGTGATAATACTAGTGCAATCAATTTTCTTACAATCCTATATTGCATAGTAGAGCCAAGAATATAGAGGTTCGTCATCATTTTCTTCGTGATCACATTGCCAAAAAGGATATCTATATCACGCATGTGGACACGGAAAATCAGTTGGCAGACATTTTCACTAAACCTCTAGCTAGAGAGCAATTTAATTTTATTAGATCTATACTGCTCATAGCTGATTTGGATGAATTTTATATGCCTTCTAGCTAGTTGCTATCTATCCAATATGCTTTGCTTATGTCTTGATCACCCTTGCTTGCTAAAGTGTTAAAATATTCATGTTCATATACCTTATTTGTGGTTTGTTTCGGGTATTTTTCGCAAACGTTTATTTTATCGCAAAATAGTACCTAATGATGAGTGATGTGTGCCTAAGTATGTTTAAAATGCAAAATGAACTAGAAAAATAAATTTACTTAGCACTCTAATGGCTAGAAATTAAAATTTCTAATGATGGTTCAGGTTGACCATCGGTCGAGTTGGCAACTCGACCGATTCGTGACCGATGGCTTTTGTAAAAAGCTATTCGGTCGAGTTTCCCAGTCACAGAACTCGATCGATGGCCGGGCTGGCACAAACTTAAGTGTGTTTTGGCCGATTTTTCTCCCTCTCAACTAGAGAAAAATTGACCGATTCACTCTCCAGCTCCCTCAAGCTCTCAACCCTAGCCCTAACCATCCTCTTCCTAGCCCTAGCCACCCCTTGCTCGACCTTCCTAGATCTCATGCACATCAACCCTAGGTGTTTAGCTGGATCTTAGAGGTGTTTCCTACGTTTTTGACCTCTTAATCTTCTTATTTCGCCTCCATGGCTTCCAATAGGAGAAAGAGAGTCACCCCCTCCGGAGTAGCATCCTCCTTCAACTCGCGCCTTATACCCTTTAATGATACCTTTTTTGTCTCCAGTGATGCTCTAAATAGGTACAAGGAGCTCCTTCCTAGGAACCCCTTTCTGTTTCATGCCTTGTTTGAGCCACGCCCACATAGACAAGAGGTCATTGATCAAGTTTCCGAGTTATTGTACGACCACCACCTCTCCGCCATGAGTGTTGAATGCGCGTACTATCACAATTCCATCACAAGCATCAAAGTCGTTCACGAGTTCTATGCAAATTTGTAATGGAATTACGACACTCGTGCACCCCCGCCAAATGCTCAAGTAGTTCTTACTTCCATGATTGTCGAGAAGAAATTCCAAGTCTCCGAGGATACCTTGAATATCTTTTTCTCAGTATTGAGGTGACTGACACATGGAGGAAGGATTACCCTGAGTTTGACCTCCTAGATCTTGATGCCTTCTACAAGCAATATGATATCACTCTCCCTGACATACATAAATTCTTAAAGAAGCCTCAGTTTCCCTATAGGAAGAAGTCTACCCTTCCCTTCTCCACCTTAAACCTGAAGAACCGCATACTCGCCCTGGTAGTCAACTGCAATATTCATCCAAAGAATAACCAAACTGAAATTGCAAAGAATACCGCGGTGATTATATTCAGATATTATCTCCACTACATGACCTGCTTTGACTCTGGTAAGAACACATGAGGAACCCACCCACCCTACCCAACCCTGATTTGTGGTCTGTTTCAGTCTACCACTGGCAAATCTCTTTTTCATGATTTTCGTTACAAACATGCTCAAAAAGAAGTTTGCATCAGTGAGATCACAATTCAGAAGAGTGTGCCTACCCCTTCTTCTACCACACCTGGAGCCTCCACCTCCACTCGTGCACCTCCACCTCCTCAGCCATCCCGTCCTGCCCGCGCCTCTTTTCATGTATCAAATGTGTGAAGCAACCTGCATCCCGGTCGATAATATCGAGATCAGTTCAGGTTCAAGTTGAAGCAAGTTGCATCCCGGTCGATACTATCGACACACATGTCGATAGTATCGAGATTGGTTCAGGCGCAAGACAATATTCCGTCGATACCATCGACACCCAAGTCGATGGTATCGACACCGGCACAGCGGCAGAACGGCAAGCCAGCGGCAGATCTGTTTTGCTTATGAAATTTAATTTTTATTTGTTTTCTCTCTTTGTACCTCATGTACTAACCCTAATACATATATACAAGTGTGTAGGCTCTAGCCCTACTCACGTTTGCTGCATCTTGCAGCCGACATGTGATCGGTGTTTCCGTCTTCTTCCTCCTTCATTTCTTCTTACATGGTATCAGAGCGGAGATCGATCTAGGGCTTCTCCTTTCTCTATCCGAAGAATCTCTCCAGGTCTCTCTCTCCTTGACGGCCGGCTGCTTCCCACCCGTCGGCTTGGCATAATCCTCCTGCTGAGAAGAACCATCGTTGGCTAATCTGGGTCTGCGGTAGATATCTAATTCTACCGTAGCCGCTATCACAAAGCAGTTGAGGATCTCCAGGTGATCCAACGATCATCTAAAAACACCACCGGAGGACTAGTTTCGTCTCAATCATCATCCTAGTCACACCTCCTCCATGTGTGATTAGGAATATCATTTGGAGGCTGTGAATGCGTCAGTAACGCATTTCTCTTTGTTTTCTTCTGTGTGTGACGTGTATCTCTCCGTCACCACATCTTCCTTGACGTGTATCAATCTGTCATATATTCCGTTCTACAATGGAGGATATCAAGACACCTATGATTTACAACGAGGTGTCACCTATCGCCTCTATCAAACTCAACGGGAAAAATTATCTTCTATGGATGAACACCATCCACACCGTCTTGGAGGCTCGTGACAGAGCAAGGCATGTTGACTCGGGTCCCAAGGCATCTACTGACGAAGGGTATGCTGAATGGAAGCGACATGACAGTCTTGTGAAGACTTGGCTGTGGAATAGTATGGAATCCGCAATCGCCGCACGGTTCATGTTCTACTCTACGGCCAAGGAAATATGGGACGCAGTGAAGCAACATTACTCTCAAGAGAAAAATGCTCTCCGTCAGTTTATGATCTATGATCGTCTGTTTGCTGAAAAACAGGGTGACCGATCTCTTGAAGAATATTTTGGGGCGATTCAGGCTCTTACTCAAGAGCTAAGTTATTATCATCCTGTAACTGTTGCAGAACAGATAAAGGATAGAGATGATCTAGTTACAGCCAAATTCTTATCTGGGCTTAACTCGACTTGTAGCTCCGCTCGGAGCGTTATCTTGGCTACTGATAAACTACCCAGTCTTGTGGAGGCTTATTCAAGGATCCAGCAATCTCTGTTTGAGTCTGTTTCCTTTGTTCCTGATATACCTTCTGGAGAATCTCATGCGTCTGTTGCTGCTGCAGTACGAGGAGGACGCCCCGGTATGGGTAGAGGGTGTGGGACACGTCCGAAATGTACCTTTTGTGACAAACCGGGACATACAGTGGAGAAGTGTTGGAAGAAACATGGAAGACATGCTGCACCACCTGTGAGGGCAGCACATTGTGCCACCACTACAGGATCCTCATCCTCTACAACTGTGGGTACTACCTCTGGCACCGGCATCACTCTTACTCAAGAAGAATATGATCGGTTCATTCAGGCGACACAACACATGAGTATGGGGTTATCATCATCTTCTTCATCGGCAAATCTGGCATCTACAGCTGGTAATCAGGCTACATCTCTCATAGCATCTGGCTCATCCTCATCTTGGGTGGTTGATTCTGGCGCCTCTCAGCATATGACTGGTATGAGGAGATTGCTCCACACTATTGACTCATCTATTCCTCACCAATCTGTTACACTGGCAGATGGTTCAGTGAAAAGAGTTTTAGCTAGTGGATCTGTCTCCCTAACACCCAAGATTGATCTTAAATCAGTTCACTTTGTGCCTGAATTTCCTTTTAATCTTCTTTCTATTGCAAAACTGATTGACACTCTAAAATGTTGGGTAATATTTGGACCTTCTTGTTTTATATTACAGGATCTCAAGAGTATGAAGACGATTGGTGGGGGCCTAGGAAAGGTGATCTCTACTTTTTCAACGGTGACAGTCTACCTCGCCAAATGCCTGCTCCTGCTCCATCTATCATGTTGAGTGGTTCCCCCTTACTATGGCATTGCAGATATGGACATCCTTCTTTGGAGAACCTGCGGAAGTTGGAACCAGAGTTGTCCCAATTATCTTCCTTAGAGTGTCAGTCATGTCAACTGGGAAAGCACCATAGGTTATCTTATCCCAGTCGTGTCAATAAGCGGGCTTCTTGTCCCTTTGAGTTAGTGCATGGTGATGTGTGGGGTCCTGTAAAAGACCAGAGTTATAATGGTTTTCGTTATTTTATCTCCTTTGTCGATGATTTCTCACGCATGACATGGATCTACCTTCTTAAAAGTAGAGAGTCTGTGTTGTCTATTGTGAAACATTTTCATACTGAAATTAAAGTCCAGTTTGATTGCAATATAAAAATTCTTCAGTCTGATAATGCTTTGGAGTATGTTCAAAAGGCTATGTCTGATTTTTGTAGCTCGGTTGGTATGATTCACCGCACATCTTGTCCTCACACCCCTCAGCAAAATGGGGTGGCAGAGAGGAAGAATCGCCATCTTCTAGATATTGCTCGATCTATTATGTTTCAATCTAATGTGCTCAAGAAGTTTTGGTCTGAAGCTCTTTTAACTGCTTGTTTCTTGATTAATAGGCAACCGTCCTCTGTTCTTCAAGGACAGACTCCTTTTTCTGTATTGCGTCCCAAGGACTCTCCCTATCCTATTCCTCTTAGAGTTTTTGGTTACACTTCCTTTGTCCATAACTTCGACCCTAAGACCGACAAGCTGTCTCCTAGGTCAATTAAAACACTATTCCTGGGTTACTCTACTACGAGCAAAGGATACAAGTGTTACTGTCCTAGTCTTCGCCGCATGTTTGTGTCTAGGGATGTCACTTTCCATGAGACCACTCCATATTTCTCCAATGCTATGAGCAAGGGGGAGCAGTTGAGAGAGGGAGAGCCACCAAAAATACAAAATGAGAGACTGGCACCATCGGTGCCGAGTGAGGGGGTGCCACCTATCATTCCGGATTTTACTTCTATTCCGGATGAACAAGCAGGAGATAGACCCGCCATTGAGCATTATACACATGTATACCATAGGCGAGGCAGGAAAGATCCAGAAGAAGTAGCGGCACCAGTCCCTAAGCCCTCACCATCGCCTTCTACTCAAGAGAATCCTACAGAGACATCAGATCTCAACCTTCCTATTGCTGTTCGGAAAGGTACTAGGTCCTGTACTATTAAACATCCTATTACAAATGTATGTTGCCTGTCTCATCTGTCTAAGCAGGCTCGTGCATTCGCTATTGGGATTGATTCTGTGACTATACCAAGAAATCATTATTATGCTATGAAGAACAGTGGCGGGACACAGGCTATGCAACTTGAAATGTCAACTCTCTTAAATAATGGTACTTGGGATCTGGTTGATCTTCCTGCAGGAAAGAAAGTAGTAGGCTGTAGATGGGTTTTCACTATTAAACACAATCCGGATGGATATGTTGAAAGGTTGAAAGCCCGATTGGTTGCAAAGGGCTACACCCAAACCTATGGTGTTGACTTCTTTGAAACATTTTCTCCTGTTGCTCGCCTGAATTCTGTGCGGATCATTATTTCTCTTGCTACTACCTTTGATTGGCCACTATTTCAGCTGGATGTAAAGAATGCTTTTCTCCATGGTGATCTACAGGAAGAAGTTTATATGGAGCAACCTCCTGGGTTTGTTGCTCAGGGGGAGTGTCAGAAAGTATGCAAATTAAAAAAGGCTATTTATGGGCTGAAACAGTCACCTAGAGCTTGGTTTGACAAGTTCAGTGAAGTTATTCTTCAGATGGGTTTTTCTCGCTCCAAGACTAATCATTCCTTATTTTACTCCAACTCTTCCCGTGGATCCATTATCCTTCTTGTCTATGTTGATGACATAGTAATTACTGGCAGTGACACCATGGGAATATCTCGTGTCAAAGAGGGTTTGCAAAAACACTTCCATACAAAGGATCTGGGCAAACTAAGATACTTTCTAGGCATTGAAGTGCTTAGATCTCATGCAGGTGTCAATTTATCTCAGATAAAATATGTGCTTGATTTGTTACAGGAGACAGGCATGGATGAATCTAAACCGGTATCTACACCAATGGATAATCACATCAAAGAGGTGGTTGATGATGCTGAGTATAAAGATCCAGAATATTACAGGAGAATAGTGGGCAAGTTAATATATCTAACAGTCACCCGACCTGATATTTCATTTGTTGTGGGTGTGGTCAGCCAATATATGCATTCTCCGCGACAATCACACTGGACAGCAGTCTGCAGAATTCTGAGGTATCTGAAAAATGCTCCCGGTAAAGGTATCACATATTCTAGACCAAAGGCACCTCCATCTACCCTGTCTCTCACAGTCACAAGATATTCAGATGCTGACTAGGCTGGTGATCATACTGATAGGAGATCTACATCAGGCTATTGTACCTTTCTAGGTGATCATCTTATCACATGGAAAAGTAAGAAACAACATGTGGTTGCTAGATCTAGCACTGAGGCTGAATATCGTGCTATGGCTCATGCATGTTGTGAATTAAAATGGGTCAAATCTGTTTTATCTGAATTGCAAATTTCTCTTCTACCTTCTATGGAGCTCAAGTGTGACAATCAATCTGCTATGCACATTGCCAGAAATCCTATCTTTCATGAGCGTACAAAACACATAGAGGTTGATTGCCATTTTATTCGTGATCAAATTAAAGACGGCACTATTGTGACTCCATATGTCAGATCTGAAGATCAACTAGCAGATATTCTGACGAAGCCTTTGGGTTCAGCAATCTTTCAAAGACTCTGCGGCAAGCTGGGCATACATGATGTGTACTCTCCAGCTTGAGGGGGAGTGTGAAGCAACCTGCATCCCGGTCGATACTGTCGACATTCTGTCGATAGTATCGAGATCAGTTCATGTTCAAGTTTAAGCAAGCTGCATCCCGGTCGATACTATCGACACACATGTCGATAGTATCGAGATTGGTTCAGGCGCAAGACAATATTCTATCGATACCATCGACACCCAAGTCGATGGTATCGACACCGGCACAGCGGCGGAACGGCAAGCCAGCGGCAGATCTGTTTTGCTTATGAAATTTAATTTTTATTTGTTTTCTCTCTTTGTAACTCATGTACTAACCCTAATACATATATACAAGTGTGTAGGCTCTAGCCCTACTCACGTTTGCTGCATCTTGCAGCCGACATGTGATCGGTGTTTCCGTCTTCTTCCTCCTTCATTTCTTCTTACAAAATGAAACCCTCACGGGTTACATGATGCATCAGCAGGCGCATAACCTTCAGGATCAGGAGCATCTGTATCAGGATCTTTGTGCTATCATGTCTACCATGAATCTGTCATGTGCCCATCCTTACCCTGCCTACCAGCCCTACCTAGGAGGTGATTATGCATCCTATGCATACAATCACTTTTATCCAGCCCCTCCACCTACGTTGCTACACCCTCTATTGCTGGTGGATCTACCCCTATTATGCTACCTCTCCCTGTTGGTCCTATAGCTACCTTGCTTGCAGGACTTGGCACTTCTGCTCTTACTTTTCCTCAAGATCAAGAGTTACATGATCTTGGTATGTCTTGGGCTGAGTAGAATGCCATGTGGCCCAGTCGTGGCTTCGGTCCTTCTGTCGATGAGATGCCAAATCATGTTGATGAGGAAGTTGTTGCTGATGATGAGGAGGCATCTGAGGATGATGGCGAGGATGGTTCAGATGGTTCTGATGGCTTTGCTGGTGACTCTGGTGATGAAGGTGACGTTGCTGCCTCTGTTGCACCTTCAGATGACGATGAGAACTACAAGCCTGAAGCCTCTGATGATGATGTTGATGCAGATGATGATGCCTTGGACATAGATAGCCTAGATATTTAGATGTTTTAGTTTTTATTCTCTAGATGTTCATCATATATATCTTTCTAGACTATTTTGTACTAAAAATATTTGGGCACATATCTGAGATGTACTATTTCTATCATCATGTTGTTTTCATCGTTTTGGCTTGTAGTTGTTTTGATGCTTTCTGTGTTGTAATCTTAATCATATGTACACTTACTCTTTGATTAATTATATCTCATGAGTTGGTGTCATGTTTCCCATATTATGATTATGACTTAGATTGCTTGTTTCTCTCTCGTCATTGATTGATGTATGCTATGAGGTTGTATGTTTCATCTTGTGGATGTATGTTTTGATTGTGCTTGGAGAAAACCTATTTTTGTGCTCTTCTACCCCTCTTCCTTTTTTATATGCCAAAAGGGGGAGAGAAGTTCAATGTTTTGAAGCTCAACCATATTGTGTTTATTGCATATGTGATCCTTTTCTTGTTCAATATATGCTTTATCATGTGACTTGCTAAAGGACCATATAGTATATACATGTTATATTACTTTGTATAGAAAAGACTAACTATGCAGGTAAAAGTGAGCATAGATTGAGGGGGAGCAATTCACATTGTTAAAATCATGAATCCCCTTGCAATTCACAAGGCTGAGGTATAACTTTTCAAATCTTTTTCAATATGTTGAGTAAAGGTTTGTCATTGTCAAAAAGGGGGAGAATGTTGACTTGAGAGTTATACATTGTCCATATTTTAATAATGACTTAACCATTCCATTCCTATGTATCTAATATGTTTGTTCAAGATTGATTTCAGGCTTTGGGTACATGAAAAGGATCAATTTACACAAGCCCTAGCTTGTCTAAGTTCAAGTCAATAGCAATGCAAGTGTGCAATTTGGGAAATCACTCCAAATCACCTTAGATTATTTTTGTAATCACTTATATTGATGACATGACTTGTAACTAAGATGAGAAAAAATCAGGGACACTTAATTCCAACGTTTGGTCACTCGAAAATCATTTTGAAAAAATTGTCACAGCAACTCTATCGGTCGAGTTGGAAACTTGACCGATCCAGTGATGGATTTTCTGAAATGATCAATCGGTCGAGTTGTACACTCACAGAACTCGACCGACCGACTCACTGACCAAAACTTATTTTGACTCATCGGTCGAGTCTCCCTGAACAAACTCGACCGATAGGTTGAGAATTAGCTTTGTCGGTTAGTGGATCGGTCAAGTTATCTTTATTGAAACTCAACTGAATGTACTGTACGAAAAACGCAGAAAAAGTGATTATAACCGTTGGAGAGTTGTTGTAAACGAAAATAGATTTGTTGCAAGTTGTAAAACGGCTATTTTTCGTTCTTAAGTGATCTCACACTCAAAGGAACACCCCCAGCTATAAATAGGATCCCTTAGAATTCATTCCAAGTTTGCTCATTCATGTTATCCTTGGTCCTTGCTATAGTTGAGTGTATTACAAGCCTTTGAGCCCCTTTCTCTCTCATTTACAAAGCATTTTGTGATTATGAGTGAGTTAGGCATGTTGTAAGAGAGCTACCTCCATGTGCTTGTAAAACTCTCATTCCTTCCATCTTCTCAATCCCCTTTCTCAAAGAGCCAAGGTTGAAGCAAGCTACTCCGAGTGAAGGTGAAGTTGTTGGTCTTCCTCAAGGCTGAAGAAGAGGTGAAGATCTTCTTAAGGTGAAGGAGAAGGGCAAGGCGAAGATTCAAGAAGAGTGGGTAATTCCTTCAAGGCCAAAGACTTGATGCAAGTGTGGATGAGTCCTTGTTGAAAGCTGAAGACATCTTGATCAAGTGGGTAAGTCCCTGTGTAGGTGAAAGACTCTTGTCTTGAGTAGGTAAATCCTTGGATGTATGGTGGTCTTCTTGTATCTCTTATGATAGAATATAAGTATACATGGTTTGCAAAGTCCTAGAGGTTGACCTCTCTAGGTAGTGGATTAACTATCTCCTAGTTTGGAGATTAGAACCACTCTAACCACCTTGTCCAAGTGGATGTTTCAATCTCTCTCATCATTGCTTTGCTTGCTTAGATAGGACTTCAAATTGTACTTAAGATTTTGGTTTCAATTGATATAATTTGAAGGTCTAACTATTCTTGTGAGAATTTTGAAGCTCTATTCACCCCCCCCTCTAGAGCCTTAGATCCAACAGTCTTGAACTGGGGCTTATCACAGAGGTGGGGGTGATGGAAGCAGGCGGTAGCACTAGGCCAGCAGCAGCGGGATGTAGCATAAGGGGTTGGCAAGACAGCAATGTACAGCGGTCAGGAGAGGGCCAACGGGAGGGCAACAGGGTAGATGATGATGGCGGTTGCTGCTCTTGGGGACTAGTGGTGGGGTTGCTTGGTGTTGGCGGCAGTGGCTGCTGCTACTGGGGACCAGAGACGGTGGCGGCTGCTGTTGCTGGCCGGCGGCAACGCTATTTGCTGTTAGCCGGTAGTAGCATTGTTTGCTGATGGTGGCGGTGGTGTTGCTTGCGTGGGATAGGGGCAACGACAGTAACAGACAGCAGTAGGGTGATGGTGGTGGTTGACAAATCGGCCGTCGGGAAGGACATCGACGACGGATGGATAGATTGGAGATAGCCAGGAAGAATGGTGTCGGTGTATAGAAAGAAGATTGGATCTTTAGGAAGAGGAAGAGAAGCCATGGAGGCCAGGAGGTGTCTGGCGTCTGGTCGGCCTATGCTATGGAGATGGCGGCAGCCGCCCGTAGACGGAGGTGCCCCCTCTCTCTTGCTCTCTCTAGGAGAGAGAGGCGGTAGTTTCTAGGGTTGTTGCTTGCTTGAAGAGGGAACTAGAGGCGGCGGCTAGGGTTCTCTCACTCTCTCTCCCGCTCTGATACAATGTGGGAAATAATATTGTTGTATATTAAATTGATATTCCAATAGACGCACACCCTTGTCCTATATATATAGGAGAAAGGGGGAAACCCTAAAGACTTGGGACACAAGTAAACTAGACAGGCTGAGATACTAAAGCCCGTTAACTAATTAACCTATTAACTAAATAGGCTAATATACCTCCTAACACAGCTTTCCATGGCCCGTTAACTAATTAACCTATTAACTAAATAGGCTAATATACCTCCTAACACAGCTTTCCATGGCTTGTCGCCAGGTAGGTTGTTTCAGAGCCTCGGCAACAGTTTTAGGGACATAGACAACAGAGAGAGCAGAGGTGAAGTGGGTAAAGCTAGTGCCGAGGATACCATTAGAACAAAAACTATTGATACTTGATAGGACTAAAGTATAAGAGCGCAATCCTTTCCGCAAACTAGAAAATCCTGTTCAGAATTTGACTGAGTGGTGTCTTGATCTTCTGAAGAAGGTAGACGATTGGAAGATTGAGAGGTCATGGAGAGAGTTGTAGTTTTGTGGCGTCACTGATAAACCTTGAGTGATAGAGAATGAACAATAGGATGATCATGTGAATCTGGCTTAACATGAACAGGAAGAGGGGTGTTCACTAGCAAATCCGTAGATAGAGTCAACCCCATTTAGAAAAGTACTACGTATTCAGAAAAGACTACATACGCACTCACAAACCACTTTTTAGCAGATGTAGAATACAAAATGTACATGAATATTAGAAAATGGTTCTACAGTGACTACATTGGACACCAAATAAAGTACATGAATATGTTAGGATATGGAGCTGAATCATTACTTATTGCACATTCTCAAGACAAACAAGGAAGCAATTAATATATATCATCCATGTTGACTTTATGTATGTAAAAGAGGAAACTATTATGTAAATGTAACCATTGACGGAAATTTCTATGATTTTTAGTTAGAGTTTGTGTGTGTTTCCATGGTACCACTAGTGAGACTTTGCATACAATCATACTATGCTTAAATAGGCCACATTTTTCCTTCATCTTGGAAGATAGATAGGATTCATGCAGATGGCTCAAGAAATTATGCCTCACAAGCAGCAAATACAGCCAAAATAAACCAAATTTTTTACATCTAAGTTGTATACTGTTGAATTATAGAATTACTGATCCGACTTTAGGATTCAGATTGAGAAATTTCCAATAAATTGAGATTCAAATTTAGATGTGAATATGTTTTATGCTTATTTAGGAATCCCAATTACAAAACACTTCTGAACTCATACCAGGCAAAAAAACTGAAGATAATTCTGAAGTTGCTCCCATCTTATGTTAAACTACATAGAATTTGCTTTTGTCACATTGACCGTAAAATTTCTTTTTTAACATATTAAGTAACCTACTGAAGTGAATATTCTGCTTATCAATTTTTCTATCTTAACTATATTGTCTTCAAAATCCACATACAGGAAGAACGGACAGAAGCTCAAGTTTTCTAGATACTTATACCAATTCTTTGAACAACGGATCGGGCATGCCTATCTTGTGACCAGAAGGAAGAATATCCCAGAGTCTTTTTGCATGATCTATACTTGCATTTTCATCAGAAAGTGAAAGCAGTGTCCCAGAAGAAATGTTGAGCTGCTTTAGCACCTTCGTATCGAAGAAGAAATGTCAGTGCTTGTTATGATTTCGTAAACATGACAGATTATAGTAACTCAAACTCTAACAAAGCAACAACGAAATATAGATTATGTTCAAAAGAAAAAAATGATACAATGGCACACCTAACTTTTGGAACACAGGATTCTGTATTGTGTGAATGCCAAATTTAAAATGTCACTGAAATTGTACATCGCCTAAATGGTAAATGTCATTAGGACAACCTTTTGGGATAGATATTGAATATGCAGAAACACTTTACTGTTTAGCATTACATGGAAATACCAAATTTGTGCATCTTAGACAAGATTTCATTGTTTGGTCAGGTTGCTTTCGTTAATGTAATGCAAGAGTCACAAAATTTTACCTAAGTCTTAACTAATTCTTACATGCATATGTGTGTAGTTCATGATGAGAGTATAATAAATTACTATGCTAGCCTTGAAACTAAGAAGGTACTCCGTAAGCATACTTGGCAAGGTGTGCACGTAAGCAGCCACCTCCCTTCACTAATTTACTAGCTTAGATCTTATTATAGGCCCTTGAGCCTATCAATGGGTGTTAATGCTCTAGGGTCAATAAATTTAAGTCTAACATTATTGTCCTTTACAAGTTTATATTGCCATCAGGTTATAATAAATTACTATTCTGCCCTTGAAACTAAGAAGGTACCCCTTAGTAAGCATACTCGGCAAGGTGTGCACGTAGGAAGCCAGCCCCCTTCACTAATTTACTAGCTTAGGTCTTAGTGTAGGTCCTTGAGCCTGTCCATGGGTGTTAATGCTCCCTTTTAGGGTCAATAAATTCAAATCTAATATCATTGTCCTCGACAAGTTTATATTACCATCAGATTATGGATTTATACCTGTTATTCTGTTAACATATATTTATAATGTTTTTGTGTTTTGTGCTATTATGCTTTGTGCTATCTATTTTTCTTTTAGTCCCGTATTGGTTATCTTTGTATTGAACCTCTCTCTCTCTCTCTCTCTGATCCTATATACAGTGATGCATTGTGTTAACATATATTCCTGTTTTATATATTCTGTTAGTTGTTTTGTTATTTCCATATTATATGTGGACCTCTCTGTAAATGTTTCAATGTTATATATATGAGGGTTTACACATTGTGCAACCCTACGCTTCCCAAAACTGTTTTCTGTTTCACATGGTATCAGAGCAGTAGATCCAGCCGGCCGTCACCCTCCCTTCCCTCCTCTCTCTCTCCCCCCCCCCGCGGCCCAGCAGCAAGCCGCCGCCGGCCAACAGCAGCCGAGCCGCCGCCGGCCCGCAGCAGCCGCCGGCTTTCAGCCGCCGGTCGGCGGGCGCCGGGCCAGCCGCCAGGGCCGGTCCTCCTCTCCGCCGCAGGGGGCTCGTGCGCCTCCGCGGCCGTTTGCCACCGGGCAGTTGGCTCCGTGAAGGTCCGGTGGCTTGAACTGACGTAGACCGTTTTTCGGTCCTGTGCCTGCCTGCCCGAGTAGGCCTTTGTGTCGCCGGGTTCTGTTCTGCGCTTCGGCGTAGACCGTATGTGAGAGGTCTTCTCCGTGTTCCTTGTGCCTGCTGTGCCTGTCTGACGGCGTAGCCCGTCTCCTGCCTGATCGTGCCTGTTCCTGCTGTGCCTACTGCTCCCATGGCGTCCTCGCATGATGACTTCCGCCGTCAGGTTACCACTGTGAAGCTTGATGGGCGCAACTATCCGCACTGGGTCTGCTCCATGATGATCTATGCCAGATCCCAGGGCAAGTACTCACATCTTATCCGTGCAGGTCCGGCAGCACCCGCAGAGGACGCTGATGCTAAAGATGTAAAGGCGTATGACGACTGGGTTCGTGATGACTCCACTGTGATGACCTGGATTCTCAATAGAAGCATTGAGAAGATTAGCGTCACAATTCTTCACCTACCTACGGTGAAGCAGATGTGGGATCAGCTCGCCGGTACTTACTCGCATAGTCAGAACCCCAAGAAGGTGTTTGACATCACCAAGCAGTTGGGACGTCTACAGTTCACGGGGACGGACATTGCGGATTACTTCTCTGACTTCACTGGATTATGGGGTGAACTGGAATCCTATCACCCTCTCTCCACGGACCTGGCTACTATGCAGCGTCAGCGCCAGGAGCTTCAGTTGGTCCAGTTTCTCTGTGGATTGCCTGAGTCATATGCTGGAGTTGTGGACCAGATCTTAGCCAGTGACCCTTTGCCGTCACTACAGAGTGCCTACAAACGCCTTCAGCGTTTGCCTTCGTCTTCCTCATCTCTGACTACTGATGTTGGAGACTCTTCGGCCCTTGCTGCAGCTTCTGGTCGTGGCCGGGGTCGTGGCCGTGGTCGCTTTACTGAGAGCCGTCCTCCCCTGGGTGGAGGACGAGGACGGGTTGCTCCTGGTCGTGGAGCCTATTCTACTGCCCCTACTGCTGGTGCGCGTCCTCAGTCAGGACAGCGCCTTTGTACCTTCTGTGGCCGGTCCAACCATATTGAAGAAAAATGCTGGGAGAAATATGGTAAGCCGGTGTGGGCCAATGCAGCTGCTGACTCCACTACTATTGCATCAGAGGGAACGACTCAGCCTACTGACTCTGCCTCCTCGGGTGCGACTGCTGACTACATCCGTGCTGAGGTGGAGCGTCTTCTTCTTGAGCGAGCTGGTGCGTCGTCTCAAGCTTCGACTAGTGGAGCTCATGCCGCCACTTATTCTGGTTATGACACTGCCTTCCTGAGATCTTCTTCTACTCCTGGTAATACTAAGTGGGTCATCGACTCCGATGCCTCTTCACATATTTCTGGAAATAGATCACTGTTTCACAAATTATTTAAACCTGCTAGACCATCATCTGTTATGTTGGCTGATGGCTCCAAGTCTGCGGTGTCTGGAGTGGGGGATATTGTTTCTGACTTTCTGCTGAAATCTGCCTTATACGTGCCGAGATTTCCTTTGAATCTATTATCTGTTAGCAAGATATTGCGGAGCCTACAGTGTAGTCTGACTTTTATTCCTGGTTCATGTGTTTTTCAGGACCTTCGCACGAGGATGAAGATTGGTGGGGGGTATGAAGGTGCTGATGGACTCTTCTATCTGGATCATTTGCCAAAAGCAGCTAAAGCATATGTGACTCCTGCATTATCTACCTCAGTTTCTGCATTACAGTGGCACTACCGGCTGGGCCATCCATCATCTGAAAAGCTTCGACATTTAGTGTCTGATCTTGGCATTTGTAGTTTTCAGTGCGAGTCATGTCAACTTGGAAAACAAACTAGAGTTGTTTATCCTAGACGCAGCCAGATTAGCAGTAAAAATATGTTTGATATAGTGCACTCTGATGTATGGGGACCCTGTCATGTGCCGAGTTTATCTGGTCATAAATATTTTATTTTGTTTATTGATGACTTTTCACGGACTACTTGGTTGTTTATGATGAAAAGTAGGTCCGAAGTTTTGTCTGTTATCAAGTTCTTTTTTGCTGAAATAAAAACTCAATATGGTATGCCTGTCAAAAATTTTCGTACTGATAATGCACTGGAATTTGTTAAAAAAGATGTGGATGTTTTTTGTAAATCTGTGGGTACAATACATCAGACCTCCTGTGCTTATACACCCCAGCAAAATGGTGTGGCTGAGCGTAAAAATCGACGTGTTAGAGGTTGCTAGAACTATTATGATGCATGCACATGTTCCTCGCTCGTTTTGGCCTGAGGCTATATTGACTACTTGTTTTCTGATAAATCGAATGCCATCTTCTGTGATTGGAAACAAAATACCTATTCAAGTTCTTCAACCCGATATTCAGCTATTTACTGTGCCTCCTCGGATCTTTGGATGTACCTGTTTTGTACGGTTAGTTGGACCTACTTCTGATAAACTGTCTCCTCGTGCTGAGAAGTGCATTTTTTTGGGATATTCTCGTACCCAGAAGGGATATCGGTGTTACAGTCCTACTGCAAGAAAATGGTATACTAGCAGTGATGTAGTTTTCTTTGAGGATACTCCTTACTATTCGACTCGTGGTGACAGTTTACAGTCTGATCTTATTGCCTCACCTCTACCTGTTACTTCTGATTGTGTGCCTGATACTACTGACAAAGTCACTACTGAGGCTGATAAGCCTCCTCTTATAGTTTATCAACGCAGGAACAGAGCACCTTCTACTCAAGAAACCCCCCATGAAAACCAATCTTCACCTCCAGAAGGTTCTACTAAACCTGAGGTACATTCTGATCTTGATTTACCCATTGCTCTTAGAAAGGGTACTCGTTCCTGCACATCACACAGTATTGCTCAGTTTGTTTCTACTGATCATCTGAATGTTAATTCTAGCAATTTTGTATATGCCTTATCTGTTGTTGCTGTTCCAAAGAATATCCAGGATGCTCTACAGAGTATTGGATGGTTGTCTGCTATGAAGGAGGAGATGCTAGCTCTTGCTGAACGAGATACTTGGGAGCTGGTGGATCCACCTCCTCAGTGTAAACCTGTAGGTTACAGATGGGTGTATGCGGTCAAATATCAACCTGACGGCACTGTTGAAAGGCTGAAGGCACGGTTAGTTGCTAAAGGCTACACCCAGACGTATGGTATTGACTATTTTGAGACTTTCTCTCCTGTTGCTCGTCTTAATTCTGTCAGAATTCTTCTGTCTGTTGCTGTTAATCTTGACTGGCCACTATTGCAACTAGATGTGAAAAATGCCTTCTTGTATGGTGATTTACAAGAAGAGGTCTATATGGAGCAACCTCCTGGGTTTGTTGCTCAGGGGGAGTCTCACAAAGTTTGCAGGTTAAAGAAGTCTATTTATGGGCTTAAGCAGAGTCCCCGGGCTTGGTTTGATAAATTGAGCAAAATTATGATTGATTTTGGGTTTCTGCGATCTCAGGTGGATCATTCTGTTTTTATCAAGAAGACTTCAGCTGGTATTATTATTCTGATTGTCTATGTTGATGATATTATCATATCTGGCAGTGATTCTCTTGGTATTCAGGCTACTAAATCTCATCTGGGCAAGCACTTTGCTACCAAAGATTTGGGCAAACTTAGATATTTTCTGGGCATAGAATTTTCTAGAAATTCTAATGCTCTTGTGTTGTCTCAGAGAAAATATGTCCTAGACATACTGCAGGAGACTGGTATGCTGGGGGCGAGACCTGCTGATATTCCTCTAGATCCTAATGTAAATTGGGATGATGATTCTTCTCCTCTATTTGCTGATCATAAAAAGTACAGGAGGCTGATTGGTAAACTCATTTATTTGACTGTCACCAGAGCTGACATTTCTACTGCAGTGGGTCTTCTTAGCAGATACCTTGATAAACCCAGACAGTGTCACTGGGATGCTCTTTGTCAGATTCTACGATATTTGAAGAAGTCTCCTGGCAAGGGACTTCACTATAGGAAGCATGGACACTGTTCTCTTGCAGGGTACTCTGATTCTGATTATGCAGGTAGCAGAGTTGACAGAAAATCTACTTCTGGGTATTGTACGTATGTTGGAGGCAATCTTGTTACCTGGAGGAGTAAAAAAAAAAATGTTGTGGCCAGGTCAAGTGCTGAAGCTGAATATAGGGCCATGGCCCATACTGCCTGTGAATTGTTGTGGGTGCGCTCTCTGTTAAAAGAGTTCGGGGTTGACTCTTCTTCTGCTATACCTATGCACTGTGATAATAAAGCTGCTATCTTCATTGCGAATAATCCAGTTTATCATGAGCGCACTAAACATATTGAAGTAGATTGTCATTTTATTCGGGAATCCATTCTGACTGGCAAGATCTGCACTCCCTTCACTCGTTCTGAAGACCAAGTTGCTGACATCTTCACCAAGCTGCTGGCGAAGAAGCAATTCTGCACACTGACGGACAAGTTGGGCATGATTGATATCTATGCTCCAACTTGAGGGGGAGTGTTAACATATATTCCTATTTTATATATTCTGTTAGTTGTTTTGTTATTTCCATATTATATGTGGACCTCTCTGTAAATGTTTCAATGTTATATATATGAGGGTGCACACATTGTGCAACCCTACGCTTCCCAAAACTGTTTTCTGTTTCACACATTGTATATGTTTAACTCAACCGATAATAAAAGATTACTTATTAACATGGTACTAGAGCAAGAGCGTCTAAAGATAAAACTGAACAAGAATTTGGCTTAACTTATATCACTACACCCTCAAGCTTTGTTTCATGGCATAAATTACCTTTTTAAGTTTACAAACTTTGGTGCACTCCCCGTGAGCAAGAAACCTAGAAGGTTGCTCCATATAGACCTCCTGCTATACGTCTCCATATCAATACCCCCCCTCAAGCTGGAGCATAGATGTCTTTCAAGCCCAGCTTGTTAGTCAGCTCTGCAAATCTCTTCCTTGGAAGTGCTTTGGTGAATAGATCGTCAATCTAGTATTCTGAGCATATATAAGGAGTATAAATGTCTTTCTTCATCACTACTTTCCCAATAAAGTGACAGTCCACTTCAATATGCTTGGTTCATTCATGGAAAACTAGATTGTTGGCATTGAAAATTGTAGCTTTATTGTCATAGAACATCTGAATTGAAGTACTACAGGAAATCCAAATTCTTTAATGAGAGGTCTATTCCAAAAAGGTTTGTAGGTTGTGTGGGCCATAGCTCTATACTTTGCCTCGACATTGTATCTGACCACAACATTTTGTTTTTTACTGCTATAGAGATATGTTTATGTTTCACTGAGTGTCATGTGCCTCACTTACGTTTTTACTTGTGCGGTTTAGTCCCATATTGCTCATCTCTGTTTCTGTATCTCCTCTCTTATCCTATATAAGAGAATGCATTGTAAACCTTTTACTCATCCAATATATTTCTATTCAACCTTCTATATGGTATCAAGAGCAGGTTCTTTCCCCCCGTGCAAGTTCCCACCCTAACCCTACCCCCTTATGACCTAACCCCCCCGCCGTCGACTCCTCCCCCCCCCTCCTCCCGCCCACTCCTCCCTCCTGCTACTGTCCTCCCCACCACCTCCCGAGCCCGATCCACCTCCCTTTCCCCTCCCACCAATCCCATCACCCATTATCCTCCTCGTCTAACATCCTACCTTCCTAACTCTACTCCTCTACGTCTTTGACGTTTCCGGACAGCCATCGTCATTGCACGTTGAGAGTCCTCCGGAGCTTCAGCTTCTTCTTCCTACTCCTCATGGTGGGATCTTGATTCTCCTCATGACGGTGTATGTTCATTTATCAGTTATTATGCCCGTAGCAGGTCTCGTCTGATCTAATGTGTCAGATCTACATTTGTGCTCTACTTCCCCATAGTGGGTTTCTTCGGATCTGCTGATCTCTGTTGGTGAGTTCTGTTGTTGCTACACCGGCAGTTTTTTCTACTTGTTCTGCTTCATATCTGTTCGCCATGGCATATGTTGAGCCTCCTCGTTCCATGTGTCTTACCACAGTTAAACTTGATGGCTCCAACTATTATCTTTGGTCGACGTCATTTGTCTTGTATGTCAAAGCACAAGGTCGCCATTCTCATATCACTACTGAACCCCCAGCTACCCCTGCTGCTACGGCAGATGAGAAAAGCAAGCAAGCTTATGCACAATGGTCCAAAGATGACTCCGGTGTTATGTCATGGATTCTTAATAGCACCGAGCCACGGATCAGCTAGTCGTTACTCCGCCTTCGTGATGTTAAGGCAATGTGGGATCAACTATCTCACGTATATTCTCATCAGCAGAATCCCAAGAGAGTCTTTGAAATATTCAAAACTTTGGCTAAGAAGGAATTTTCATATGACACTTCTATTGAGGATTCCTATAATCAATGATCTGCCCTCTGGAATGAATATGAGATTTATCATCCTTTGACAGCCGACATCAAAGAAGCCTAGAAGCAACGCAATGAACTGCAACTAGTCCAATTTTTTGCCGCCCTTCCAGCTTCCTTTTCTGGGGTGGTCGACTAGATTCTATCGAGTGACCCACTTCCAACTCTTCGGGACGTCCTCAAGCGTGTTCAAAGACTTCCATCTATCACCTCCACCCCTGCAATCGAACACCCTGCTCTGGCTGTTCGCACCGCTGAGTCTAGCCATGGACGCGGTCGCGGACGTGGTCGTGGAGGACTTCTCCCTACTAACGGTGGACACACATCTTCTACAGCTACTAGTCGAGGACAACCTGTTGGTCCTCGATTCTGCAACTTTTGTGTCCGCGACAATCACAATGAAGACTGATGCTGGATCAAGTACGGTAAACCTGCTTGGGCAAACCAAGCATCTGCAGAAACTTTGATTGATACTACACCAGAACAACCACCTACTACGCCTTCAACTGAGTGACTTAGCTCTGAGTTCAAGATTTTTTTCAAGAACGCATGTCTCAGCTTCCCTCTACGTCCGTTGTTGGATCTTCTACTTTGCTAGCTTCTCTTTCTACTGGTAACAATAAATGGTGCATTGACTCTGGTGCATCGGTTCATATGGCTGGTGATATCAACTTATTTTCTGCTCTTACTAAAACTACTCATATTCCACCTGTTACTGTTGTTGATGGTTCTAAAACTTCCGTTCATGGCATTGGCATTGTTCTCTTGTCTCTTAAACTGCATCTGAAATATGTTTTATATATCCCAAAATTTTCTGTTAACCTTCTTTCTGTCAGTAAGACTGTAAAAATCTTCAGTGCTCTATTAAATTTGATCCTTCTGGTTGTGTTTTGAAGGATCTTCGCATGAAGACGAGGATTGGTTCGAGCCATGAGGGACCAGACGGACTCTACTATCTGGATGGACCACCGGCCTGCTAAGAAAGATATTGGCTCTAAAGGAAATTTTGATATTGTTCATGCGGATATTTGGGGTCCGTGTTCTATTCCATAGCCATTCTGGAGTTAAATACATTATGACCTTCATTGATGATTACTCTCGTGCTACTTGGTTGTTTTTACTAAAAGTCGCAGCACGGTTTTGGATAATATTAGCGTTTTTTTTTCTAAAGTACAGACACAATTCAGCAAACCCATCAAAGTTTTCCGTACCGATAATGCCCTTGAATTTATGCAAAAAATCGGTGGCATCTTTTTGTTCTGTCTGTAGTACTCTACACCAAACTACTTGCCACTACAATCCACAACAAAATGGAGTTGCTGAAAGGAAAAACCGCCACTTGTTAGAGGTTGCTAGCACCATATTCTTTCATTATAAAGTACCTCAACGTTTCTGGCCTGAAGTTGTCTCTACGGCGTGCTATCTTATCAATCGCATCCCATCTTCTGTTTTGCACAATCAAATTCCTTACAACAGTCTTTTTCCTGATGCCCAACTTTTTTCTGTCCCTCCCCGTATTTTTGGGTGTACCTGCTTTGTCAAAAGCCTACGCCCGGGATTAACAAAACTTGATCCTCACTCCACCAAGTGTATCTTTTTGGGATATTCTAGAACCCAGAAAGGTTATCGTTGTTTTGATCCTATTCTAAAGCAATGGTTTGTGAGTGCTAATGTAGTATTTTTTTAGCATATGCCATATTACTCTGATGACGGAGCATCACTCTCCAGTGATATGTTAGTACCCACGTTGTTGCCTAATGTTGTTGAGATTGTGCCATCTTCTGAGCTGCCACCTGAAGCCCGACCTCTGCAAGTTTACAAGCGAAGAAACAAGACAAGTACCCCCTCCATGGCCCCTCCACAACCAATTCCTCCTTCTGCGGATGATCATACAACCACTGAGGTAACTTCTGACTTACACCTGCCTATCAGTCAGCGCAAGGGTGTTCGTTCCTGCACGAAACATCCTATCAGTCATTTCTACTCATCTTCTAATCTGAATGACAGTTTTGTGTGCTTCACTTCTACTATCTCTGTTGTCTCTATTCCCAAGACAGTTGCAGAAGCTCTTCTCATTCCTGCATGGAAATAGGCTATGGAACATGAAATGCAGGCACTCTCTAATCGCAAGACGTGGGAGCTTGTGGATCGTCCTCCTTCTTGCTCTACTGTTGGATGTCGTTGGGTCTTCACCATTAAATATCAACCAGACGGTACGATTGAGCAATTGAAAGCTCGTCTTGGGGCAAAGGGTTACACACAAACCTATGATGTGGGCTACTTTGAAACTTTTTTTCCTGTAGCAAGATTAAATTCTATTAGAATTCTCATTTTTGTTGTTGTCAACAAAGAATGGCCCCTATTTTAGTCAGATGTCAAAATTGTGTTTTTGTATGCAGACTTGCAGGAAGTTTACATGGAGCAACCACCAAGATTTGTTGCTCAAGAGGAGTCTTCCTCGCGAGTTTGTAGACTGGGAAAGGCCATGTACGGCCTAAAACAAAGCCCTCATGCTTGGTTCGACAAGCTTAGTTAGATCTTAGTAAATTTTGGCTTTCGTTGTTCCCATTCAGATCATTCTGTGTTTATCCGCAAAACTATGGTCGGACTTGTCAGTCTTAGTGTCTATGTTGATCATATTATCTTATCTGGCAGTGATACCTTGGCCATATAGGCTACTAAAACTTACTTGGAAAAACACTGTCACCAAGGACCTCGGAAAGCTAAGATATTTTTTAGGCAGTGAGGTATCCAGATCATCTGCAGGATTGTGCCTCTCCCAGCGGAAATATGTCCTTGATCTTTTGCATGAAACTGGTTGCTTGGCTGTAAACCAGCCAACACCCCTCTTGACCCAAATACGGATTGGGACGATGAAATCTCTCCCCCTTATGCTGATCACCACCAATTCAGAAGACTTGTTGGCAAACTTATTTATCTCACTGTCGCGAGAGCTGACCTTACTGTTGTTGTAGGATTCATAAGCATGTATCTTTAAAAACCACGACAGTGTCATTGGGACATTGTTTGTCACATTTTGCGCTATCTCAAAAGCTCTCCAAGCAAAGGCTTATTGTAAAAGAAGCACAACCATTGCAATCTCTGAGGTTTTCCAGATTCTGACTATGCAGGAAGTCGATCTGATCGTAAATCTACATCTGGCTATTGCACATTTGTGGGTGGAAATCTAGCTACTTGGCGAAGCAAAAGCAGACTGTAGTTGCCAGGTACAGTGCAGAGGCAGAATATCGAGCCATGGCTCACACTGCATGTGAACTTCTGTTGGTCCAAAGTCTTCTCAAGGAGTTTGACATATCCTACTCCAGTCCTATACCGATGTTTTGTGACAACAAAGCTTCTATTTTAATTGCGAGCAACCCGACATTTCATGGAAGGACAAAACATATAGAGGTCGATTGCCACTTTGTCCACGAGACTATTCTTTCTGGTCGTATTTGCACTCCATATCTCAGCACTGAGCAACAAGTAGCGGACATCTTCACCAAAATTCTTCCAACGGCTAGCTTCCAGACTCTAGTAGACAAGATCGGCATGTTCGACATGTACGCTCCAGCTTGAGGGGGAGTATAGAAATATGTTTATGTTTCACTGAGTGTCATGTGCCTTGCATGTGCCTCACTTATGTTTTTACTTGTGTGGTTTAGTCCCATATTGCTCCTCTCTATTTTTGTATCTCCTCTCTTATCCTATATAAGAGAATGCACTGTAAACTTTTTGCTCATCCAATATATTTCTATTCAACCTTCTATAACTGCGCTAAGATACAAGATTTCCACCAACATAATACCCAGAAGTGGATTTGTGATCTATAACACCGCCTGCATAATCAACATCAGGATACCCAATAATATAAGTCTGACCCTGCTTGGACAATAGTAGATCTTTACAAGGATTAGCTTTCAAGTATCTCACAATATGACAGACAGCATCCCAGTGGCATTATCTAGGTTTGTCTAGGTATCAACTGACAAACCAAACTACAGAAATGATATTTGCATGGGTAACGGTAAGATATATCAGCATTCTAACACGCTATCCATATCTTGAGTGATCAGAAAACACGAGACCTTCTTCATTAAGTTTTGCATTAGGATTCAGTGGAGTATCAGCAGGTCTTGTCTCCATCATACTAGTTTCTTCCAGTAGATAGAGAACATTTCCTTTGCAACAGAGAAATAGAGGATCCTTAGTAAGCTACTTCAATGCCATGAAAGTACCGCAATTTCCCCAGATTTTCAGTCACAAAGTCACAACCTAGGTATAGACCAACCTACCTATCCTCCACTACCAGTTGTTCTCCTAAACCATAGATGAGCCATCCACACCGTCCATCTAATCAAAACCCTAGGCTAGATCTATTGATTAATCCCTAACCCTAGGATAGAATTAACCCCACCCATTCACTCGTGTCAAAAAAAATCTACTTTTCAAGTGAACAGTACGCTATCGTTACTGTTAACCGTGAACATTATGTTGTGTTATTGTTCATCGTGAACAATGCACCCCCGCCGCTTTTCCTCTAGAAAACTTCATCTTCCTCTCTCGATCGTCTTTCAATATATTTTTTACTTCATCATCTGCAACTTTTCACCCTCTTTTGGTCAAAATTCAGCAAAAAAGGTGAAGAAATATATTGTTGTTTGTTGTGAATAGTACCCCGACGTACTGTTCACGTGAATAATTCATTTCAGTCTCAAATCAGTATTTAATGGCCTTTTTTTCTTTTCCGTGTCTTCCACTGACTCGGGGATTCTCCAAGTTTCATCGGCTTGAATCATAGTGTATGATGCGGAGATCAAGGCCAGAATTGCAAAGTTAGAAGAATGCTTAACACGCTATGAAAAGCAGTATGACTGCTTAGAAGCTCTACCTTTAGACATGCGGCAAGATATACATGCATTGTTTGACCTCATGCAAGGACCACCTGTACTAGGACGTTATAGAGATATGTTCATATTTCCTATTTACCTGTGCTCTACTCTACATGTTGCTTGTGTTATTTATCCCATATTGCTCAACTATGTTTATTGTTTTATTCTCTTGTCCTGTAAAAGAGAAGACATTGTACTCAGTTTTACTCACTTAATATAATCGCCTTATTTTCTATATGGTGGTGGGTATGGTAGTGGGAAGGTTGGTGGGCTAGTGGTGGCGGCTGAAAAGAGGGTAGGCAGGGTGGCGGGAGGGTGGGTAGCAGTGGGCGGCGGCGGGTGGAGGTGAAGCGGCGGGCGGGAAGCAGGGGAAGGTGGGCCGGCGGCAGGTGGTGGCGGGCGGCATTCGCGGGGTACTATAGTAAGGGAAGAAAGGGAAGCATTAGGGTTGAAGGAGGGGTGAGGGGGATCGTAATCGTCTGATACCATTTAGAAAATAAGGTTGTTATATTAAGCGAGTAAAATTGAGTACAATGCCTTCTCTTTCTATATGGTATCATACAGCTACGATCCCCCCTCACCCCTCCTTCAACCCTATGCTGCCATTTCCTCCCTTACCCTAGCCGCCACCCCCTCCCCACAACGTCGTCTGCCACCACCCTCCCCACCCATTGTTGGCCCTCTTTCCCTTGTTCCCCACCCTTCCCGACCGTCGCTCCACCTCCCCACCTCCACCCCCCCTCCCACCGCCTTGCCCACCCCCCCCCTTCCGCCGCCAACACCGGCCTACCAACCTCCCTACCACCACAGGCCGCCGCCCACCCTAGTAGCTGCCCCTACCCACGAACCCCCAATAGCCGCCACCCCTCCACCCTCCCTCTTTGTCTCCACCACTTAGCCTTCCTCACTTCCATCTCCCTTCTTTGTGCTCCGGTACTTTTAAAATAGCACATTGATGATCTCGTCGAGCTTCGTTTCTTTCCTACATGCACCTCATGGTGAAGTAGCTCTCTCCCAATGGTGGTGTAGGTCTGTCTAATGCTATAGATCTCTGCTCTCGACTGCCCCCCTACGGGTTCTCGAATTTAATGTGTCAGATCCTCTACTACTGCCTTCTGTCCCATTGCAGGTTTATTTGGATCTATTGATCCTGGCTTCTTCTGCCCATGATGTGGGTTATTGTTGTTGCCTGCTAACTATTGATCTCTGCTACCTTCTGCTTTCTGCTATTGCTTTTTTTTTCTGTACCTTGGCTATTGATCTGTGCATCATGGCATCTACTGAGCCTCCACGTTCTCTGTGTGTCACCACAGTGAAACTTGATGGCTTCAACTACAATCTCTGGTCGGCATTTTTTATTATGTATGCGAAGGCACAAGGTCGCTACTCACATATCACCACCGACTCTAAACCTCCTCCTGATACATCGGCGGATGATAAGACGCAACAAGCCTACGCACAGTGGAGTAAAGATGACTCGGGTGTTACGTCTTGGATCGTCAACAGCACCGAGCCGAGGATCAGTCAGTCCCTCCTTTTCCTGCATGATGCCAAGGCCAAGTGGGATCAACTATCTCGTATCTATTCTCATCAACAAAACCCCAAGAAGGTGTTCGAGATCTTCAAGAACCTGGCAAAGGAGTATTCGACTGGTACTTCTGTTGAAGATTACTACAACCAGTTCTCTGCACTCTCGAATGAATATGAAGACTATCATCCTCTGTCTGTTGACATCAAGGAAATTCGACGACAATGAAATGAACTACAACTTGTCCAGTTTCTTGTCGGACTCCCTTCCTCATTTTCTGGAGTTGTTGTATAAATCTGTTTCTAGTGATCCTCTTCCCACTCTAAGAGATGTGCTCAAATGTGTTCAACGTCTACCATCAATGACTTCCCTTACTACTGTTGAGCATCCCGCTCTTGTTGTGCTCTCTGTTGATACTAGTTTCAGCCGTGGCCGCGGTCGTGGTTGTAGACGTGGTGGACGTTCCCCTCCTATGTCGGGACGGACTTCTTCTACTACACCTGGTTGCGGTCTACCAGTTGGCCCTCGCTTCTGCAACTTCTGTGGATGTGACAATCAAAACAAAGACCAATGATGGATCAAACATGGAAAGCCTACATGGGCTAGCCAAGTCACCTACAATGCAGTTGAAGATTCTACTCCTGCTAATCACAACTCATCTCAACCCTCTTCTACCTAGATCCGGTCTGAGTTTGAGAAGCTCTTCCAAGAATGCATGCAACCTACCATCTACTTCAGAGGCCGTCTCATCTGCCTTGCTTGCTGCTCCATCTACTGGTAATAATAAATGGTGCATTGACTCTAGTGCTTCGGTCAATATGGCCGGTAATTCTAATTTGTTCTCTGCTCTAACAAGATCCACCCGCCTACCTCCGGTGGTGACGGTAGTTGATGGTTCTCAGACAATAGTACATGGCATTGGGACTATCCCTTTATTTCATAATTTGCATCCAAAATCTATCTTATATGTTCCTAAATTTCCCGTTAATCTTCTTTCTGTCAGCAAAACTGTGAATAGCCTTCAGTGCTCTATTACGTTTGACCCTTCGGGTTGTGTTTTTCAGGATCTCTGCACGAACACGAGGATTGGCTCGGGCCATGAGGGACCAGATGGGCTCTACTACCTGGATGGACCGACATCAGTGACTGCCATGCTATCTTAGTCCGTGATCGGGCTTCAGTGGAATTACTGTCTTGGCCACCGGTCTGCTTCAAAGCTGAAACATTTATTCCCTACTTTAGGTGATAAAAAAAATTCTTGTGAATCTTGCCAATTTGGCAAACAAATTCGTTGTGTTTCCAGCAAAGAAAGAACTTGGCTCTAAATGCATTTCTGATATTGTCCATGCTGATATTTGGGGTCCCTATTCTATCACAAGTTATTCTGGTGTTAAATATTTTGACATTCATTAACGATTTTTCTCAAGCTACGTGGCTATTTTTACTTAAAGATCGCAACATTATAATGGACACTATCACCGCATTTTTTTTTTGAAATTCTTACTCATTTCAATGACCTATTAAAATTGTTTGCACCGACAATGCTCTTGAATTCATGCAAAAATTTGTCACTTACTTTTGCTTCTCTCGTGGGACGATTCATCAAACTTCATGCCCCTATACCCCACAACAAAATGGGGTAGCTGAACGAAAAAATCACCATCTTCTAGAAGTTGGCCTGAAGCTGTTTCTACGGCTTGCTACCTTATCAATCGCATGCCTTCCTCTGTTCTGGAAAACCAGATTCCGTACAACATTCTCTTTCCCGATGCGCAGCTTTTTCTGTTCTGCCGCAAATTTTTGGGTGCACTTGCTTTGTTGAAAACCTTCGTCCAGGGATGACTAAACTTGACCCTCACTCCACTAAATGCATTTTTTTGGGCTATTCCAGAACCCAAAAAGGGTATTGTTGTTACGACCCTATCATTCCAGAACCCAAAAAGGGTATTGTTGTTAGTGCGGAAGTAGTGTTCTTTGAACATCTGCCACACTATTCTAATAAAGGGGGTTCCTTATCCTATGAGCTCTTGGCACACACTTTATTATCGAACATTATGGATATTGATCCACCCCCTGAGTCGGTACCTAAAGAACGACAGTTGAAAGTCTACAAGAGAAGACTAAAGCCTACTATCCCCTCCATGGCCCCTCAACAACCAAATACTCCTTCGGCGGAAGATCACAGCACAACTTAGGTATACTCTAACTTACACCTTCCTATTAGCCTTCGAAAAGGTGTCGGATCCTGTACTCAACATCTGATTAGTCATTTTTGTTCCTCTACTAATCCGGATGCTAGCTTTACTTGCTTTACTACTGCAATCTCTATTGTGTCTATTCTGAAAAATGCTACAAAGACACTTAAAATTCATGCCTGGCGACAAGCGATGGAAGCTGAAATGAAGGCCCTCTCTGACTGCAAGACATGGGATCTTGTGGATCGCCCTTCTGCTAGTCCTATTGTTGGATGTCGATGGATCTTCACTATTAAATATCAGCCTGATGGCACGATTGAGCGTCTGAAAGTGCACCTGGTGGCAAAAGGGTATACTCAAACTTATGGATTGGACTATTTCGAGACATTTTCTCCTATAGCTAGACTCAATCTGTTAGAGGTCTCATCTCTGTTACCGTGAACAAAGATTGGCCATTATTTTTGTTAGATGTCAAAAACGCATTTCTTTATGGAAATCTACATGAAGAGGTTTACCTGGAGCGACTGCTTGGCTTTGTTACTCAGGGGTAGTATTCTTCACGAGTTTGTAGGTTGAGGAAAGCTATTTATGGACTAAAACAAAGTCCTCACGCCTGGTTTGATAAGCTCAGTCAGATTCTCATAAAATTTGGCTTTAGTCGTTCTCATTCAGATCACTCTGTGTTTATCAAGAAAACTGAGGTTGGTCTTGTCATTCTTATTGTCTATATAGAGGACATTATCTTATCTGGCAATGACACCAGGCATTCAGGCAATTAAAACCTATCTAGAACACTTTGTCGCTAATGACCTTGGCAAACTGCGGTATTTCTTAGGCATTGAAGTGTCCAGGTCATCTGCGGGTGTATGTCTCTCACAACGCAAATATGTTCTAGATCTCTTGTAGGAAACTGGCATGCTTGGTTGCAAGCCAGCCAGCATCCCTCTAGATCCAAACACTGATTGGGATGATAAAATTTCTCCATCGTATGTCGATAACCACCAATGCAGGAGATTGCTTGGTAAACTCATTTACCTTACTGTCACAAGAGCCGATATATTGTAGTTGTAGGATTTGTAAGAAGGTACCTAGATAAACCCCAACAGTGTCATTGGGATGTTGTTTATCACATTCTGAAATATCTAAAAAGCTCTCCAGGGAAAGGCTATTGTACAAAATACATGGACATTGCAATCTTTCTGGTTACTCAGACTCTAATTATGTAGGGAGTAGATGTGATGGGAAATCTACATCCGGATATTGCACCTTTGTTGGAGGCAACCTAGTTACTTGGTGTAGCAAAAAGCAGACTGTGGTAGCTAGATCGAGTATAGAAGCAGAATATAGAGCTATGGCTCATACTGCATGTGAACTTTTGTGGGTTCAAAGTCTTCTCAAACAATTTGTTATATTTGATACTAGTCCTATTCCTATGTTCTGTGACAAGCTTCTATTTTTATTGCGAGCAACCCTACTTTTCATGAGGGCACAAAGCATATAGAGGTAGACTGTCACTTTGTTTGGGAATCGGTCCTTTCTGACCGCATCTGTACCCATCAAGTGGCAGACATCTTCACCAAGCTTCTACCAAAAGCTCGATTCAAGACTCTAGTGGACAAGCTAGGCATGTTTGACATTTGTGCTACAGCTTGAGGGGGAGTATAGAGATATGCTTATATTTCCTATTTACCTATGCTCTACTCTACATGTTATTTGTGTTATTTATCCCATATTGCTCAACTGTGTTTATTGTTTTATTCTCTTGTCCTATAAAAGAGAAGGCATTATACTCAGTTTTACTCACTTAATAATAACAACCTTATTTTCTATAGACGTCCGCAACAATGTGAGTACATCGGTTGATTTGTCATTGCCAAAGTTGATTTTGGAAAATGAGAAGGATGTGTATGTTGATCCAAACTCTCCAGATCTAGTCACTTCATCACTAGCAAAAACATGACACAATTCTCAAGGCATTTGATGATCCATTATACCCATCACTCGTGCATGCATCTTCTGACGTGAAGACATTCATTGGATTGATTGTTTACACCATGATGTTCGTTCAACCTATCTTCTTTACACACAAACATGGTGTTGCTTGGCACCATCAACTTTTACTTTTGATCTTAGGACGAGATTATTCGCAGTGAAAGCGACTGATGCAGAACAAGTCCCACTTCCAGATCCGAGTTCCAGATAGAATATTAGGCTAATTTGTTCTTTTGTTATGTTTTTGAATTAAGGTTTATTGTGAAGTTGTTTCTATTTTACGATTTAAGTGTAATATTCATGACTTACTTGTAAATTCTCAATTAATTAGATTTTAATTATTGTTTTAGTTGGCTCTTGAGCAGAAATAGGCCAATTAGGACTTTCTGCGAGTTTTCTATATAAGCCTACATGCCCGGGGGTCTTGTACAGCGGAGTTGAATTGTGAATTGAGTTTTGTTTGCAAAATGGCTTGCATCACAAACACATTTGCACAATATGTGATTGTGTCATGGACTATATTTATCTGCTGGTCCTCATCGAAATTACTTGACACAAATAAAACATGTACAATACCACTTAATAGATCCAAAGAGATATAATACTCCTAATGCATAAAGTACCACATACAACTGTACGAATACAATGAAAAGTTATGCCTATGAAATTCTAGACAGAGTCTAACCAAAAACCCATAACATTGCTTCTAACCTGGTGGATCAATTAAAGCATTAATGACTGGTGATCAAGGATAACTGAACCAACCAGATGGATTAACAAGCTAGTTATCAACATTAAAAAACCTACAACCAATGCCAAATGTTTATCCATTTCTAGTTCCCTCATTCCCAATTCGCTTCATTAGATCAATGCCTTTCCATCTAACATTAGCCATATGTCTCTTACATGAGATTATATACTAAGTTTATATATTAAGTTCATATATAAACAGACATAACCAGTTCTCATATGCAAGTTCATATGCATTAGGGTTTGCTATGTGGGATATTCTCAAGAGGCAGGGTGGATGATACCAGAAGACTTCTGATGGGACGATTGTCAATTTCTTGCCAGCTGATAAGTGAGAATGCTTGGCCATTTTGGGATCGTTCAACCATTGGCACAAACTGGTCTGGTACGATAATTATCCCCTGAAGATCCTGATTTTCTTGTCAAGGGTCTACATGAATAGGATAGGCTGGCTACTATTGACAAAACTGGACGTTTCATGGCAAACCTTTGATCCAGATGCTGCTTCTGCCCTAATTTTAGAGTCTGGACAAATGATTTTGGAAATATAGAGATGCTTGGATAATATGGAAGCTGCTGTACAGTGGAGTTGGTGTTTATCCTTAAGGTGGGGACTTTCTAACTAATGTGACCAACTGGTTCTCATTGTGAATGGCTAAAAATTATGCTTTGGTACACAGAATACCGGCTCCAGTGACTTGGCAGGCATGGAAAGAGCGTGATGGGAGATCTAGTGGCCCTTCACTTCCATTACATGACATCCTTAGAGGGTTCTTCACCAGTTTCATTGGACAGAACTTCTGTCAGAGGACTTCTACCAATCACAATTCTAGGCGTATTCTAATAACTTTATTTTTACATGTAAGTTTGCCCTTCTTTCATTAAACTGAGCCCAGTCTTCGGGATAACTCCAAAGTAAATATGATAATAAAGATACTCCATTGAGTATATTTATTTATTTACCTCATTAGAAAAGGAAGGCATAAAGGGTTCCAACAATGTTGCAAGCAAATAGACTACTCCAGCAGAAGTTTTCATCACTGCAGAACAAGAAGCGGGGTCTTCAGTGTAAAGCTTCCAAAATTGACTGTCCTGCATTGTGGTTTCAGAATGCCATCAGCAGATGGTAAATTTGTAGGACCACCAAAGAAAGAATAAACTCCATACTCACTTGCAAGTATGCATTGCCTTCACTGGATATAGCCATTGCAGCTTTTAGGCCGTGCTTGAGCTTGACCTGATGAAAGTTGAATATTTTCAGCAACAGTTAACCTCTCAACTGTTTCACAAGATGCAAGGCATATACTTATTCACAGAAAAGGAGGTTAATATATACTTAAAATGTGCAAGGCATGCCTTCAGAAAAATAAGCACATCTATCAAACTTGTGCCTTTAAAGTATTCTCTTTCATTACGAGAACTAAAGTTTAGATTCACAACCCCACTAGGCCAGGGTTTTCTTTCGTTTTAATTTCTGTATATGTATTCACACAAACTGTGAAATTCAGCATTAAAGAAAAGGTGTTCTTCAAAGCCTTTCGTGACAGTGGAAGGCATTACTCTGTCTTCCTGACATGCTTGCCAAACTCCCCATATGATGAAATGATCCTTATTGCAATTTACAGTGTGAAGTTCTATTAATGATGTTTACCGATCACGATTCTCTAGGTAGCTCATTTGAAAGGCAGTAAAATCTATGGACGAAATTCATCTTATGTTATGAAGATTCATTCACTGGTATTCTTTTATAAATTTTGGTTTCATTTTATCACATGAGTAAAAAGTTCAAACAAAACAGAACCTGTGAAACAATCAACTACCTTCTCCATGGCATCAACATATTGATCTAAACATCTGGCGACCTTCTCAGCGAATCTTTTTGTTAGAGGGTGTAAGTCTGCATTCAACGCATCAGGAATAACAGAGCCATAGCCCTTCCCTGCCAAAGAAAAGCAAATAATATCAGACCATAAAGAAGATTCATTTCAGACAACTTATTTCAAAATTATCATGATTGGAAATTTTTATGAGTGACTGAGTGAGATCTCGTTCTATATGTATGACGGAACCCCCCCCCCTTCAGTTAGAAACTCAATTGAGTACTAAAGTACAACTAGAAAGGAAACAGGGGGGGAATGTGGTTCTTCTCTGTATGCAGTTTTTATGAATAAGTCAATGTAAGCAGAAGTTGAAAATCCAAAAGACATGTCATGACCGAAAAAGAAAGAAAGAAAAAACATGTCAACATAAACTGTAGAGGATATCAAGAATTTTTTAAGGAGGTGAAGAACGTTTTGAAAAAAGATGAAAATGGAAAAGGCATGTCGGCCAGACGGTACCCTATTGATGTATGGAACAGTATAGGGGGATAAAAGAGTTGTGGTTGACTGATTTCCTCATCAAAACTATGAGGACCAAGAAAATCGAATGAATGAAAAAACATAGCCCCCCCCCCCGATCTACATTAAAAGGGACATGTTTAAAGCTGCAGAAACTATAGACGTATCAAGTTATGAGCCACACTAGAAGCTTTGGGGGAGAATTAATATGAAAAGACTAAGATCTATACTGTAGATATTAGACAACCAGACAACTAGTTTGTTTCATGCCAGGAAGATCCACAACACATGCTATTTTTCTTTATAAGGGGGCTTAAAAAGTATAGGGAAAACAAAAGAGAATTTTATTGATTTGGAGAAGGCTTATGAACGAGTACAGCTGGGAAGTGCTTTGGTGGGTTATAGACAAAACGGAGTGTCGATGCAATACATTGAATTAGTTAAAAACATGTGTGATAGCTCAACTGCAAGTTTCAGGACACCTAAAGGAGAAACACCTAGATTTTGTATCACAATCGTGGTACATTAAGAATCAGCTCTGAGCCCATATCAGCCAATTTTTTGTAATGGATAAGTTGACAAAGCATGTTCAGGATGAACTCCATTGATATATGTTATTTGTTGATAATTTTGTGTTGATTTGATGATACAAAAGAAAGATTAAATGAAAAACTTGAACTTTGGTGAAAGAGGGAAACGGCCCAGATCGCATGCTAAGGTCTCTAACTTGTCAGCTAGTGGAAAAGGAAGTGATCACCGATGACAACGAGGTGGACTTGAAAGTGACACACTGGGATCCAGTGGTTTAAGACTATTAGATGCAAATGGAGTATGTGCACTGCAATTTCAGCGAGACTAGAATTGTGAATGGTGGTACCAAGTTGGATGGAGTGAATGTACCAAAATGTGATAATTTTCATTACTTGGGTTCTGTTATAAAAACGGGTGGTGATGTTCAAGATGATGTTTGTCACAGGATCACCGTAGGATGGTTGAAATGGAGTGTAATTGGAATAGTATCTGAATGGAATATTCTGCGTAAATTATAGGTATGTTTTGTGAAATGAATATACAGCCAGCCATGTTGTATGGAAGTGAATGTTGGGTGATGAAGAAACAAGGTGTCAACAAGATGAATATGGCTGAAATGTATATGTTAAAATGGATGTGTTGAAAGGTAAAGAAAGATTACTTGAGAAATAACCATATGTGTCAAGGCGCGTGCCTGGGCAGCAAGGTGCCCTAAAGAAGTGTGCATAAGTCTGCGCCTTGACTCTGTTTTTATGGGTTTTAAAACCTATATCTGGGTAAATCATTCCTTATTAATGTCATAGTATACTAATTAAGGATCTTATCCATGTTAGAATCCTAACTCCTCTATTTTTAGTGATTTAAACCGTTAACATCAGATTTTCAAATTTGTATTAATTATGCCTTGAACATACTTCTTTTGTTGGGTTTTATCTTGGAGCTTATTTTTTTGGATCAAGTGTGAAATGTGTGTACCTATCTAAATATACATAAATTACATTTTTATAAGGATCATGTACTTAAATACAGTAAAGTACATTGAAACAATAGAAAAACTGGTCTGAAAGTAAAACAAAATAAAATAAGTCGCCTAAGTGCAGCTAGGTGCGCCTAGGCATCAAGGCACCTACCATGGTTGTCATAGTGTCTTGCTACCTTGACAAGTATGGAAATAACTATATATGGTATACCATAGGGGTGACAAGCATCAAGGACAAGTTACATAAGGGTTGCATCAAATGGTATGGACATGTAAAATGGAGACTGACAAATACACAATTTTGAAGCAATGCTATTGAGTCAAGCAAGGATAAAAGGAGTATATCATCATCAACAACTAAGCCTCAATCCCAACTATGTTGGGGTCGGCTACATGGATCCTTTTTTTCCATTCAGCTCTATCATGTGTCATATTCTGGTTGAGATGTAGAGATTCAAAATCTCTCTTTATAAGCTCTTCCCATGTTAATTTAGACATTCCTCTTCTACTAATTGTGCTTGCCTCAATAGTATTGCTTCGTATAGGCACATTAGTCGGTCTACGTTGCACATGTCCATACCATCTGAGTCGGCCCTCATGAAAGTTGTCCCCAATGCTCGCCACGCTCACTTTATTTCTGATATAGTCATCTCTCAAGTGATCTTTTCTTGTCTTCCCACACATCCATCTCAACATACGCATTTCAGCCACATTCATCTTGTTGAATCCTTGTTTCTTCACCGCCCAACATTCACTCCCAATAGAGCATGGCTGGCCGTATAGCAGTTTTATAAAACTTACTTTTTAGTCTGAGAGGGATCTTCCGATCACATAATACTCCAGTTGCACTCCTCCATTTCAACCATCATCCAGTGATCCTATGACAAATGTCGTTTTAGACATCTCCATCTGTTTGAATGATAGAGCCCAAGTAATGAAATTTATCACATTTTGGTATATCTACTCTGTCCAACTTGGCTCCACCATTCATACTGCGAGATTGGCTGAAATTGTAATACATATACTCAGTTTTGCTCCTACTAATCATCAATCTATTTGATTCCAGTGCCTTTCTTCAAAGTTCAACTTTATCATTCAAACCATCTTTAGTCTCGTCAATCAATACAATATTATCAACAACTAACTCTGTAGTTTGTGCAGCTCTGAACATCACCTTTGTTCTTGTAGATGGGGACTATAGTACTATTTCTCCACTCATCCGGCATCTTTGTCTTCATGATCTTGTTAAATAAATTAGTTAACCACATAACTCCTTCATCCCCCATACTCTTCCATACATTAATGGGAATATCGTCTGTCCACATGCCTTTCTCATTTTCATCTTTTTTAAGGCATTCTTGACCTCAAAATGTGAAACTCGTCGTGTATAAATGATATCTCTTATATCCCTGTCACACGAGTCTCTAACATTATTTACAGTATCTCCATTGAAAAGCTTATGGAAGTAACTTCTCCATTGGTTCTTGATATCATCGTCCTTTACCAGCACTCTACCATCTTCATTCTTGATGCATTTTTACTTGACTCAAGTCTCTTCCTTTCCTTTCTCTTATACGAGCCATTTTATATATATCTTTTTCCCCTTCTCTAGTGTCCAACTTCTTATAAATATCACCAAAGTATCTAGACCTTGCCTCCTGAACAACCTTTTTCGCTTCTTTCTTTACTTGCTTGTATCTCTGGAACGTTGCACCATCTCGAGATTTGGACAAGCTCCTATAGATCTCCCTTTTCAATTTAATAGCCTTCTGCACTTCATCATTCCACCACCAAGTCTCTTTTTGTGGAGGCTCACAACCTTTGGACTCCCCCAAAACCTCTCGGGCAATTACCCATCCTGGTGATCTTGACAACATCATCCTTCAACATCTTATCAACAATAATACCTACGCCATTTCTATGTTTATCAATGCCTGTATACCATATTTGGTATCCTGTGTCTCCAATCTCTCTACAATGTTCCCCTATCCACTTAGTTTCCTGCAAGCAAGCTATATTGACTTTTCTTCTCATCATGGTATCTACTATCTCCAAAGATTTTCCTGTCAAAGAGCCAATATTCCAAGATCCAACTCTAATCTTTTTTTCTTGGACTTGCTTCTTTACCTGCCTTCGTCGAAAATGTTTCCCTTGAACATTTTTCACTATATCCGGACAATGATGCGGTGGGACTAGCTTCTTTACCCACACTCGTCCAAGATGTGGAAACCCGTGCACATTTTTTACTACATCCGGGCAATGATGCAGCAGAACTAGCTTCTTTACCCACACCCATCCAAGATGTGGAAATCCTTGTTTGTCCTTCAACACAACCGGGCGTCGCTGTGTCAAAACCCCTTGCATATTTATCACTGCACCCGGGTGCCGATGCAGCGCGTCGCTAGGGATAATAAATCGCCTAAGTGTATGCATGCATAAATTGACTTGGGGAGAGCTTAGTAGGAAAGATATAGAAACTTTAGATCTAGATGAGAATATGACTCATACAGTAGTTGAATGTAGAAAGAAGGGTCCATGTAGCAGACCCAAACATAGTTGGGATTGAGGCTTCATTGATGATGATGCAACGTGAACAGAGATTGCTACAGTGTTGAGACCATGTGATCTATGTTTATTGAAATTTGCTTGCCGATGCAGCGCGTCGCTAGGGATAATAAGTCGCCTAAGTGTATGCATGCATAAATTGACTTGGGGAAAGCTTAGTAGGAAAGATATAGAAACTTTATATCTAGATGAGAATATGACCCATACAGTAGTTGAATGTAGAAAGAAGGGTCCATGTAGCAGACCTAAACATAGTTGGGATTGAGGCTTCAGTGATGATGATGCAACGCGAATAGAGATTGCTACAGTGTTGAGACCCAATCTAGCCCTCCAATCCAAAATGAACTAGTAGTGAAGGGTGGAACAGCAATCTACAAAATGAACTAGTAGTGAAGGGTGGAACAGCAATCTACAAAATGAACATGTGATCTATGTTTATTGAAATTTGCAGGTGAGAAATCACATCAGCTAGAAGGTCCTCCAGTTGCAATTTTTTTAGGAAAACACTACCCTTAGACAACATCCAAGAGCACACCAACCACTTCATTAAATGTTAGTCAAATTTAACAGCAAGAAAATAAAACTATGTTGCCACGACCAAAAAATGATTATCCAGTTTGAACAGGAGATGTTCTTGCCTTGTTTCCTATAAGACTAGTCAGCATCTAATGTAGATACATGATTTTAAATAACATGTCTTGTGGGAAGTTGGCCACAAACACCCCAATGCTCAAACCCTACTGTCCTCAGAAGAGGTAAGCAACTCCTTTAAAGCACGAGGCATAGCCTGATGTGGCGAGGCACTAAGATGCTCAGGAGGCACAAGGCTCAATTTCATTTTTTTTTTCTTTTTTTAACTTCGTCCCCTTTGTCACATTAGGCTTATGCTTACTTCCCCACCCCTAAATAACTAATAGCTTACCTAATGTAAAGTGTAATGACTATGATATATAACCAAGGCTGTCAGAACCAAACCAGTGAGCGAACCGAAGAGGCTTTTGGTTCTTAGTTCATTGGCTCAACCAGTGGTCGGACCAATTCAACCAGTGACGACAGCATGATGCAATAAATTATTTTAAAAAATCTTATGATATATAAAAAGTAAGCATATTAAGGAGAATATCAAAAAATAGCATAGAAACAATAATGATTCGATCAAACACTACATTTCCTATGCCAAATTATAGTCAAAGAGCAAAAGGGGGATGTGAACATGGAAGCAGAAAGTAGGAATAAACCTCAATTTTGGTCCGCGGACCAGTTAACTGGTTCAACAGGTCAATTGACCGGTTTTGGCTGGTTTGAGGTCATTTTGGGTTTGTAAGAGAACTGAACCGTCCCAACCACTGGTACGTGATTCAACCGACCGCTTCAGTTTGGTTTTGACACCCATGGATTTAACTAATGAAAATAACTTGCTATTTCATTCATTATCATCAAGTTGTCTACAAAAAAAAACATAATGTAAACTTTATTTAGGCACAGAAACCAAGGCAAGTTAGATGGTAGCCATTGTGGGACTAAACTCCCAAGACTTTACAAAAGCCTAAAATAAGAAAGAAAGTAACAAAATGAAATAAGGCAAATGAAAACTAAATAAAGCCTATACAACAGTGTGAGAATGTCTGTGCTCATAACTATGCAGAGGCGGAACCTATCTTGCATCATTACCAAAACAAAACTATCGCAATAGCAACAACAACATCGCATTCTCCCCCTGACCATTGTCTCAAGCTAGAAGCCTACAGTAGATCCAAGAAGCAAAACAGTATCATCCGCGGACCATTACAAGTTTCATGATCCTTCACCTAAACTTGGAAGCAGCTTTGCAAGTCATCTTCACTTCTAGCTCGTCAGCAGTGGGGTGATGCAGTTATTGTTGACCAGGGAGGCGCAAGCAAGAAGCATCACGCATACCTTATTCCATGTAGCTAACCTGCAAAAGCTTTCTAGATATAGTAGAAGGCTTGAAGCTCTTTGATTAGCTTATTGGTAGTAGTCTTCCTTGTAAATAGGGAAAATGACTGTTTTGAAGTTAGTTAGGCATTCATACAGCTCTGTATCTTTAACATAATCATGAATATGCATCTTTACATAAAATTTATTGATTGATTGATTATTATTATTATTATTGTTATTATTATCAATATAATTATATTGTTATTATATATACATGTGGGCTTCATGTAGATCTGTCTTATACCTAAAACGCATTTGGGTTGCCCCTCACCTTGCTTAGATGAAAATGCCCCTCTATGTCTGATGCACTTTGAAACATCAGGTACATTATCCTATCTTTTATTCCCATGTAAAGAATCAAAAAAATACGGTACACAAAAATTATGACGATGAATGCACCAACAACAGCCCATAATTACTACAATATATAGTGTATTAGCTCCAATACTAGAGTCATATAACTTATCTTCTAGGAAACACAGACACTCCCCACGGGAATTCCTATTCGTCCTGGACACATGTTAGACATGGGCATGTGGAGTACATGTATGGACACGCAGTGGACACAGCTCAAACATGACCATCTTTTTTAAGCCCTAGACGTCTGAACACGGCATGGACATGGCGTGGACACAATGTAAACACGACATGGACATTGTCATGGACATGATAGGCCCAAAAGGATGCCCTATATAAAAGAACTATAAATAATTTGTCTCCTCTTTCTCCTCTTTCTCCAACACACCACAAGTATGTCTCCTCCCTCTTCTCCTATTTTCCATTGATAATTATATATTATAGATTATATTTGTAGATGTAAGGCAGCATGTTTATAAAGATTGCTCTAGGGATTTGACATACAAATTTATTATGATTCATCATTCTCAGTTTATACTTAGATTTTAAATTGAAAATGTATTTCTAGATTACTTATTCTTCGTAGATAATGTTTGATTGTATAATGTAAACATATTGATTCTTTCATCAATTTTGGCAATATAAGGTCTGCATTCATATCGTAAATGAACTTTGGGTTTGATTCTAAGTTTCCTTTGTGTTTGTTTCTGTAAATCCCATGACTTCACAAATTTGGATGGAATGGATGTAATTTGTGTCAATTCCATTTTATATGTGTATATGTATATGTATATGTATATGTATATGTATATGTATATGTATATGTATATGTACATGTACATGTACATGTACATGTATATGTACATGTATATGTATATGTACATGTATATGTATATGTATATGTATATGTATATGTATATGTATATGTATATGTATATGTATATGTATATGTATATGTACATGTACATGTACATCAATATATATATATATATATATATATAGGGCAACGATCCAGTGAGAAACATATCTGGTGAGAGCATGAGAGGCATTTGAATAACTCTCCACATAGATCAATTTTTCATAATCCAACCGTACAGATTACAAGTATACCTTAATATCTACCTTCCTATAAAATTTTATCACCATCCAATTTGTAGATCATTCACAACAACTAAATATTTTTCGACGCTCTATATTGAATTTCAGGCTGACCGTTGGATGTAAAAAGTGTATATTGTACATATGGACATGTAAACAATGTCTGATTGCAATGATTTTTTGCGACAAGGTAAATGAAATGATGCTTTTTCCATCTATATGGTTGGATTTTAAAAAATAGTTACTAATTTGTAGTTATTTAAATGTCTCTTATGCTCTCACCGTAGGATGTTTCTCACTGGATGTAACGATCCAGTGAGAAACATATCTTGGTGAGAGCATGAGAGGCATTTGAATAACTCTCCACATAGATCAATTTTTTATAATCCAACCGTATAGATTACAAGTATACCTTAATATTTACCTTCCTACAAGATTCATCACCATCCGATTTGTAGATCACTCACAACAACGTAATACTTTTCGACGCTCTATATTGAATTTCAGACTGACCGTTGGATGTAAAAAGTGTATATTGTACATATGGACATGTAAACCATGTCCGATTGCAATAATTTTTTGTGAGAAGGTAAATGAAATGATGCTTTTTTCAATCTAAATGGTTGGATTTTAAAAAACAGTTCCGAATTTGTAATTATTAAAATGCCTCTCATGCTCTCACCGTAGCATGTTTCTCACTAGATCGCTACCCTATATATGTGTATGTGTGTATATATATATATATATGTGTGTGTGTGTGTGTGTGTGTGTGTGTATATGTATATAATTCATCATTCTCAGTTTATACTTAGATTTTAAATTGAAAATGTATTTCTAGATTAATTATTCTTCGTAGATAATGTTTGATTATATAATGTAAATATATTGATTCTTTCATCAATTTTGGCATTATAAGGTCTGCATTCATATCGTAAATGAACTTTGGGTTTGATTCTAAGTTTCCTTTGTGTTTGCTTCTATAAATCCCATGACTTCACAAATTTGGATGGAATGGATGTAATTTGTGTCAATTCCATTTTATATGTATATGTATATGTAAATGTAAATGTAAATGTATATGTATATGTATATATATATATATATATATATATATATATATATATAAATATATATATATATACACACACACATGTATATGTATATGTATATGTTTATGTATATGTATATGTATATGTATATGTATATGTATATGATTCATCATTCTCAGTTTATACTTAGATAATAAATTGAAAATGTATTACTAGATTAATTATTCTTCATAGATAATGTTTGATTGTATAATGTAAACACATTGATTCTTTCTTCAATTTTGGCAGTATAAGGTTTGCATTCATATCGTAAATGAACTTTGGGTTTGATTCTAAGTTTCCTTTGTGTTTGTTTCTATAAATCCCATGACTTCACAAATTTGGATGGAATGGATGTAATTTGTATCAATTCCGTTTTGTATAAGAGTGTGTTTATGTATATGTATTTGTATATGCATATATATATGTATATATAAATGTATATGTATATGTGGGATTAAGAGAGAAAGATTTCTCCCCCCCTCTCCCACGCCCGTGGCGGAGGCCGAATGGCCGGGAGGGTGGTAAATCAAGGCGGCAACTGAGATTCGAACCCGGGTCCCTTTGTTAGGAGACACCGTGCTTGACATATATGTATATGTATATGTATATGTATATGTATATGTATATGTATGTGTATATGTACGTGTATGTGTATATGTATATGTATATGTATGTGTATATGTATATGGGATAAAGAGAGGCATTCTCTCCCCCTCTCCCACGCCCGTGACGGAGGCCGAACGTCCGAGAGGGTGGTAAACCAAGGCGGCAACTGTATATGTATATGTATATGGGATAAAGAGAGGCATTCTCTCCCCCTCTCCCACGCCCGTGACGGAGGCCGAACGTCCGGGAGGGTGGTAAACCAAGGCGGCAGCTGGGATTCGAACCCGGGTCCCTTTGTGGGGAGACACCGTGCTTGACCACTTGAGCCACTCCTTGTCGGCTATATGTATATGTATATGTATGTGTATGTGTATGTGTATATGTATATGTATATGTATATCTAAATGTGTATGCATATTTACATTATATATTTGTGTATGACATGTCCATGTCCTATGTTATCAAAAATTGTCGTGTCCGTTATCTGTCCATGCTTTCTAGCTTATCTTGTACTTTAACTGCTACATGTATTTGACACTCAGAAATTCAGTCATCGCAAAGCAACATAAACTTTTCCACAAAGACTGTGGGGTTGTAGAAAAAACCTCAAATTCTATGTTCAAAATATAATTTTTTATAACGGAATATTCTGTTGTACAATAGAAAAGGAATTAACCTTGTGGCTTTGCAATGAAACTCAGAACACGGTTTATGAAGTTGCCCAAGTTACTAAGCAACTCGCTGTTTAACTTTGCTTGCAAATCAGCCCAAGTGAATAATGTGTCTGAAACCTAGTTCGTAAGAGCAACAACATTTAGTATGTATGAACATAAATATAAGATAGTCAGCAGCACAGCTTACTTCCGGTCTATTTGTTAGTAAATAATAGCGCCAAACTTCAACGGGGATCTTTGTATCCTTTGCATCATTGCCAAACACTCCAACACCTTTGCTTTTTGAAAATTTTCCTGCAAATAAAGTAGAAATGAGACATCAATTTATATCAACACACTGCAAGAATAAGGATCAAATTGTATATACCATTGAGATGCCTTTGCAACACTTACAGCTCAGATCACTCCATCCAACATTATAAAACTTAGGGTTTACACACTAATAGGACTTACCTGTCTCATAATTCAAATATTCAGTCACGCTAATAGTCTTCATTAGTGTCCACTTTTGACCTGTCCCAAGTAGAGTTGAAGGAAACATCACCTGAAAGGGTAAAATGAACTGAAGTATTATAGTAGGTGTATGTGTTCATAAGTATGCGGATGTGGTGTCTATACTACATCAGCTCCTCTAGACTACAAAACACTCGATTGTGTGAGTCGGAACTAAAGTATTGCATCAAAAGATTGGTGTCAATGTGGTGGAAATCATCATTGGTGATCCATGTGGTATCAGCAAGGGGTGATCATGTCTCAAAAATAGGAAGTGCCGCACAGTGCCCTGACTGGTGATTACTCCTTGGTCCTCAACAACTACGTGAATGCACTCGGGCGACTGCTAAGGAAGTCAAGGGAGAGCATGTAAGCTCAGTTGTTATCTAATGAGAATAATCTCTTAACTGTTTCTGCATGGCATAAGAGCAACTTGCTTTGGGAACCTAACCTAACTCTACTAGCCGCCACCTCCCCTCCCTCCCCCCTCTCTCCTTTTCTTTATCTCCCTCTCTCTTTCTCCAGGCGCCACTGCAAGGAGACCCAACAGTCGCGCAAGGGGCAAGAGGCCACTGCACAACAGCCATTGTTGAGGTAGCAGTCATCATGCATGCGGCAGTCGTCGTGGGGCAGTAGCAACCGCACGTAGCAGGCCACCACGAAGTAAGCTGCCATGGGACAAGAGACTCAGCCACGGATAGGAAGGCCAGCCACAATAGCAGCAACCGACCCAAGCCAATGTCACTGGTAGAAGCCTTGACCAAACCCACGACCAACAATTTTGCGGAATGATCTTATCACCCTTTTCATTGTTAATGATCAGGTAACACAAAGGACCTCAGCTGTTTTAATTTAAAACAAAACACAAAAAGGGCAAAGCATGAACTACTTATTAACTCTCCATATGGATCCCCTAAACCGCATTATTACTTAAATAAGGGCCTGTTTAAGTCTTTGTAACATGATGCTACATTCCTATTATCCACTCCTATCGTGTTCTCTATTTAGGTAGTGTCCCTCCCTTTCTCTGTATTTTCCTACTGTGCACTTATACTGGTGTTGCCTTCTTCATGTATAGTGCTACGTTTTTGCGCACATACATGTTCTGATGGCTAAAGAAATCCTCCATTGCATGCATTATTATATGTAATGATACGTCTGCAATGTTTGTAATTGAATTTGTCAAAGCAATGCTCTGATACCGTGTCAGAGAGTAAGTAAAAGGCTAATCGATATATTGATAAGAGGAACCCCCCTCTTTTATATAGGAGAAGGGGGAAGCGTACATACTTTAGACTAAACCCTAATGGGCCAAGACACACTTGGGCCCATATACGATTAGACACAAATTACTTAATTAACTAAATTAACCAGACTCTCTAATAGAACTGAATGGTAACAATTTTCTCCTCTAGATGAACGTCGTCGTCTATACACTCCTTGAGTCACATAGCATGCACAAGTTCAATAAGGTCAATATGTACCTCTCAGCAATTTAAGGATTCATTGTTGCACTTCCAGTCACTACAGTCCTTTGCCTACCTAAACCAATCAAATTGGAACTTGGAAGATTAGTGACTTGCCGACTGCCTCGCTCTCTGTCCATCTTGCAACAGCCGCCAAGGTAACATTGGGTCTTCTATGCTCATTACTAACTCCAATTGGATTTTGGATTTTGGCGCTACCCAACACGACAGGTGTGCCACACTACTACTGACTCTATCATTCCTCACTCCATTGTCACTTTGATATATTAGATGTAGCTCTATCCCCCTTCTCCTATACTAAAAAATTTTGTATGTCCATTATGTTCCTATTTTTTGTACAATTTGATGTTTGTGACTAAACTTGTTGATTCTTAGTTGTGATATTTTGAACTTCTAGGTTTATCTTGTGGGATTTGCGTGATATGATGATGATTGAGCGGGGAGCATGCTTTGGTGCTCTGCATTACTCTACCGCTTTGTCGTCTCCACCCATTGCTACGCCACATCAACAGGACCTTCATTTTGGTCACCCTTTATTAGAAAAATTAAAAATTTTGGACTAATTTGTGTCGTCTCTCATGTGAATCTTGTCACGTATGGAAGCCATTATGAATATTTCCTTGCTCGTACCAAAAAATAGTGTGAAAAATCAATTAATTTGTTCATAGTGATGTATGCGGTTCATTTCGAACAACTAGTTATAATGGCTAAAGATATTTGTTGACATTTTTTGACGACTTCTTGTGGATGATTTAGCCTTATTCACATAAAATCGGTGATGGGATTTTTTTCTCTTATTCGGGATTTTCATAAAACTATATCTATTCAATTATCTAGTTCTACAAAGATTCTTTTGCACCGATATCACCCTAGAATACATTTAACTAGCGTTGTCACTCAATGTCATAATACGGGTATGATCCATGTTTAGAGGAAATCTTGGAATATACAACAAAGATTTTTAGAGTAAATTAGGAGTTAGATAAATAGTCCCAATTCCTTGCAGCGGAGTCTAAGTTCCATCAGCTATTGCAACCGGTGGAACTCTAGTTGTTTTAGTTAGGGCAGAAAATAATTCAGAACAACCAGATATATGAGCAGATGCACCAGAGTCAATGACCCATTTATTTTTACCATAAGTTGCAGGAGAAGCAAGTAAAGCAGAAGAACCTCCATCTTGATTAGAAGATTGTAAAGGCAGATGAGCTTGAAGGAGTTTATCAAATTCCGATCGGATCCACTCAACAGTGTGTAGGGTAGAACTTGAGGAAGCAGTGGATGGTTCTTCAGCAGCATCACAGTGACTTGGTTTGCCCAAGTAAGTTCACTATGTTTAGCCCAACAGTGATCTTCTGTATGGTTTGTGAGACGACAGAAGTTATTGAAGCGGTTACCGGTAGGAGGTTCTCCACGTTTAGATGGAGGACCACGTCCATGACCTCTAGAAGATCAACCTAGGCCTCGACCGCATCCCTGTCCATGACCTCGGCCAGAGTCACTAGATCAAACAGCAACGGCACAATTATCAAATGAAGCAGTGGGTAGGGATGACATAGATGGAAGGCATTGGATGCGCTTGAGGACATCCTGAATAGTAGGCAAGGGATCAGTGGATAAGATCTGATCCACAACTCCAGGAAAAGAATGAGATAGTCTAACCAGAAACTAAACTAACTAAAGTCCATTCGTTCACATTGAACTTCTTTGGAATCAGAAGAAAGAGGGTGATACACTTTGTATTCGTCCCATAGAGTCAAACATTGGTTGCAATAATCCTCCACAAAGCCATCATGCGAGTATTCTTTTTTGCCAGATTCTTGAAGATCTCAAAGACTTTCTTTGGGTTCCATTGCTGAGGGTAACACATGTGAGAGTTGATCCCGCATGGCTTTAGCAGTATGTAGGCGCAGAAGAGACTGATTGATCTTTGGTTCTGCGATGTTAACCATCCAGATCATCATGCCTGAATCATCTTTAGTCCACTAAGCATGGGCTTATTTGGCTTTTTCATCGACCAAGGCATCAAGATTGGTCAGTGCAGCAGAAGAAAAATGGGATTATCACCCTTGTGGTTTTACATAAACTCAAACGAAGGATCCGTAGACGTCATGAGTTACTAGGCAGTGAAGCAGATGGATGAAAAAGAAGATGTAGTGTGAGACACTCTAAGCAATAGTAGCAGCAGAAAATGATCCAGGTCAATGGATCATAGAAACCCTCATAGGGGCAGTAGAAAAAAGTAAGGAGAACTTACGACGTGATGAGTTACTCCACCATGTAGCATAGGCAGAGAAGACGAGGCGCCCTTAACTTGTCTACGGGCTATTTTTTGAAGTGCATTTAGGAGAAAGAGGGGAAGATGGAGCGAGATAGAAGGAGGAATGGAAGAAGTTATAGTTGCAAGTGGCAGCAGGGAGGCGGGAAGGGGAGTAGGCAGTAGCAAGAGGGGGTGGGGGTTGGAGACCTGAGGGAATAGGATGGGGGAAGCAGCAGCAGGGACATGGGGGCGGTGGGGGCTTGGGTGGACGCGGGGTGGTAGGGCGGCGGCGGCAGCAGCAGTGGAGGGGTTAGCAACGGTGAGACGGGAGAGGGGAGGTTGGTATGGCGGTGACCGGGGAAGGGGGAAGGGGGGTTGTGGCAGTGGCAGACAGGAGAGGTGGTAGCGGGTGGGCGGGCTGGGAAGAGGATGGAGGCGGTAGGTTAGAAGGGAAGAGGGAAAGATGGCAGTTAGGAGGAAGGTGGGGAAGCGTAGGGTTAGGTTAAGGGAAGGGAAAGAATGAAAGGGCTAGGGAGATCATAATCATCTAATACCATATAGAAACAAATAATCTTTATTTGATGTGGCTAAAAGAATGAAACAAGGCGCTCTCTTTTATAAGACAAGAGAGTAAGTGAAAAATAGAAATAGTAGACATGGGATAGAAGAAAAGGCTAAAGACAAGACAAGTCTAAAGCATAAATAACATAGAGCATACACATCAATAGCCTCATTTGGTTCTAATAGATAATAAAAGACGGCCAAGCAATATGTTTGATAAGAGGAATCCCCTTCTTTATATAGATGAAGGGGGAGCGTACAGACTTTAGACTAAACCCTAATGGGTCAAGACACACTTGGGCCCATATACAATTAGACACAAACTACTTAATTAACTAAATTAATCAGACTCACTAATACTCCCCCTCAAGCTGAAGCTTGGGAGAATCCCAAGTCATCTTGCAAACAGACAGACAGACTAAATATAAAGAAGCAGAATAAAAAGCTAAACCAAGCCATTACAAGAATTTCTCCCGCTCAAGATTACAATAAAACATCATTACTCAAACACTCCCCCTCAAGTAAATACTCCATAGCAGGCAAGCAGGTTGTAGAAGCTTCTCAATCATAATGGTGTTATCTGGAGCAGAAGTAAGCAACAAAGCATCATGGTTTTCATCATAGTCGCTAACGTCACACCCCAGAGAATGTTGTTTCACAGCAGCAGTAGTAGTCAATGTGCAAACTGAGCACGAATGAACCAGAGTGCTGGATCACAGTAGCAGAAGGTCAACATGCACACAAAGTATGGACAAGTAGAGAGTCAACGTGCGCAAAGCACAGACAAGCTAGAGAGTGTTGGTTCACAGTAGAAAAGTCCATAGAGTGTTGGTTCACCAAGTCCAGGGAGTGCAGGCTCACAAAGTCAGAGAGTGTTGGCTCATGGTAGAAAAGTCCAGAGAGTGTTGGTTCACAAGAGTAGTCAACGTGCAAAGAAAGCACGGATAAGGAAAGAGTCAACATGCGCAAAGCATGAACAATGTCAACATGCAAATAAAGCACAAACAAAAAAGTAAAAAGTAGAGTCAACAAGGGCGGATAGAAGACCATCAGTTTAAACAAGCAATTAGTAGACATGAAGTTCCATCTAGTAAGTTCTCCAAGAAGCATATAGCAGTAAGCATATAGCAGTAAGCATAAATAGTAGACGTCAACAAGTTCTTCAAGAAGTGCATAAAGATCCACAAAAATATATGCCAACAGATGTTATCTTCCTCTCATCCATCTCATCTCTCTATTTCTGTAGGTATGTATGCCCATAGAGCCATCCCAAGTGATTGCATGGAGTCGGATATTAATTAACCAATTAATACGATTAATTAGTTAATTAATTAATTCTAGAAATTCTAATTAATCCATGAGCGTTTTAAGTAACGCAATCTTTCTGTTTACTTATGGGTTTAGGAAACTATGCTTCCTTGCGTCTCCTGTTTAAAGAGGCTTGACGGCCGATGTCTTAACAAGATATTGAGATAGGCTTTTCAATTTACGCTCACGTACGTAAACCCTAGCCGTCACTGTCCTTAGGAGAAAAAGGAGAGCATTGCGATGCTAGCACGTCATCGCACAAAGACTACTCCTTCATGCCGGCTTAGGAAGCACGACGTGGAGTTCCAGTCCATCCACGTGGACGAAGTAGAGACGCAGACGCCTGCGTTCGGAGGACGTCAACGACCGTCCATATGCGCTACGAGTGGCGTAGATCACCACACGAGAGGAGCGCCGCCGGATCTTCCCACGACGCGTTCGAAAGACGGGAGAGAAGTATCGTCCGTGTAAGCTAGAAACGTTGCACACTATCGTGCAGCGGGACGTCGCCGGACTTGCTCCGCGACAAGGTATATCCTGCGAACACTCTTTCCTGAATACGTTGTTGTCGACGAGATCCTGTTGTGGGTTGCGTGGAAAAAAAAAATTGTTGCTTCCTCCGCTCATGTTTCCTTCCATAAAACGCAACAGTGGTATCAGAGCCAGCGTCGCTCTACGGCGTATTTGGATTCGTTTCGATATGATCGAATCGCTGTATACTATTTTCTGTGGTTGCATACGATGCGAATTTAAAACTATTAAAGTGCATATCTAAACCTAATTCCACATACGCCGCAGGCTTCTGTTTTTGACGTTTCGGACGGGGTCGACTATGGAAAATCATGATTTTTCTAAGTACACGGAAGTAAAATTTCGTAAACCTTTCAGGGGCTCTGCCCCTGAGACCCCGCGAGGGGGGGCCTCCCCTCGACCCCGTGCCCGCTGACCGGGCAGCAGGATCCCTGCACAGGGGCCCTGCCCCTGTGTACCCCGCATAGTCTGTGTGGGAGTCGAAAATTTATTAAATGGGGAATGCCTCGCATTAAAAATACTACAATTTTAATATGTATATACGTATATGTAGATATACCTATGATATCATAGATGTTGTCTTTAAAATCTGTTTTATGTGGTGAATGCATGCACGGTTATGGCCTAGAATCCCCTTTTGTGAATGTTGTGAATGAATGTGGTTGTGAATCTTGTGGATATGTTTGTTTGTGAATGCTATGGATGTATAATGGTTGTATGTGGATCATTTGTATAAAGTATTTTGCTTGCATGCTGAGTCTCATCTCTTATTTCAAAGTGTAATTAATTCTCTCTTTATATTTGTACTCATATGATGTAATAGAGATAGGATTAGTTTTAGTCTTTGTAAACTTGATGTAAGGAGGCCAATTGAAGATCCAACTCCAAGGAGCGTCCATGGAGAAGCAACATGAAGATTCAATTCCAAGAAGCAACTTGAAGTTCCAACCTCACGGAGCATCCATGAAGTTGTTCATTGTAATGTTAATCCTTACAGATTGATTCACAGGTGTTGTTGCATGAGATGCATAAGACCTTAGGTGGACCGTAATCTTTTGTTGCTCCAAAGGATTACAATAGTATGGCCATAACCGATGTATTTGTGTTTGTGATTGCATGTCTATCGTTTGTGGTTGTGGATATAGTAGTATATGATACATACTATAAGTATGTGGTGTTTGGATATGTATATGTATTAATAAAACCCCTCAATTAATAATATTAAGTTTAGTTGCCTTCCATAAAACAACACACATGAAAAGCATGATCGACTATGTGTGGGCACGCCTCCGCGTGGTACACTGTCTATCTCGTAGAAGTATGATGGTGGGTGTGTGGGTCTGCCTCCGCAGGGTGCACACTGATCGTGTTGGCTTATGGGTTGGACTTAACAAGGGAACCTTGATAGGATCAAGTACCTAGAGGCACACAGATGCATCATGGCAAGGAGTTGTGCATGATCATCTATCTAAGAGTTGCATATGATACAATTGGCAAAAGTTGCCTACCTTAGTAATTGGTCTTTGACGCCGGCATTGGTTGGGCATTGACCCAATTATTTTGGATCTTGGCTCACCAGATGGTTGTACGCTGCAATCTTCCGAGTTGATAGTGAGGGATATTAATTTGAATAAAATAGTGGGAGCGTAATTAATTAAAGGCCTAATTAATTTTGTTTATCAAATCTTTACAAGTCAAAATATTTTGGACTAAATGTAAACTTTTTTTTGTAGCAATCAAATGGCAAACAACACACACATTCTCGTTGTGATCGGTCCTTGAGAAGGACAAACTTATCGGAATGAACTTTTAAAATTGGTTTAGGACGCTGAGAATTGTTCTCATGCAGAAGCGTAAGCTCTATGTCCTTGAAACACCAGAGCCAGTGGAACCCGCCTCAAATGCACCCAAGGCTGAAAAGGATGCTTACAAGAAGCACCTTGATGATGTCGTAGATGTCAAGTGTTTGATCTTGTACTCAATGAACTATGAGTTGCAAGAGCAGCATGAGAACATGAATGTCATGGAGATGGTAACATATCTCAAGAACATGTATCAGCATCACGCAAGACAGGAGAGATATGATGTCTCCAAGGCTTTGTTCAGAAGCAAGATGAAAGAGGGAGACTCAGTTGGTACCCACATACTCACTTTGATTGGGTACGTGGAAAGCCTATCCAAGCTGGGATTTCCCCTAGGTCAAGAGTTGGCTACTGATGTGATTCTGCAATCGTTGCCTGAATAATATAGTCATTTTGTCATAAACTACAACATGAACAATCTTGACAAGCCATTGTCAGAATTGTTGGGCATGTTGAGGACAGTTGAAGCACAGATGAAGAAAGACAAGCCCAAGTTTGTGATGATGATCAGCAGGACAAAGGGAAAGTCAAAAGGCAAAGGCAAGGCTAAGAAAGGTTCTAAAGCTGAGCATAAGCCAAAGTCATCCGCGCTCAAAGCTAAAAGCGGGATCTCCAAAAAAGGCAGTTGTCACCATTGTCACTAGGCTGGACATTGGAAAAGAAAATGTCCTCTCTACCTGGAGGAACTGAGGAAGAAGAAGTAGGGGATAGAGATCTCCACTTCAGGTATATACGTTATTGAGATAAACTTAAATACTTCTTCATCATGGGTACTAGATATCAGATGTGGATCTCATATATGTTCAAATATGCGGAATCTGATAAGAAGTAACCCTTTACGAAAGGGCCAAGTCGAGTTGCGGGTCGCTAATGGAGCAAGAGTTGCTGCCACCACAGTTAGAGTTATTAGTTTATCTTTGCCTACGGGCCTTGTAAATAGAATTAGAGAATTGTTATTATGTACCTGCCATTAATAGAAATATTATTTTTGTATCTTGTATGGACAAGAGTGGATTTGAATTTCACAATAAGAATGGAATGATTTCTATTTCTAAAGATGAGATTTTTTATGGCAATGCACCTATGTCTTATGGTATCTACTTGTTAGAACTTGAGACTAGCATATACAACGTAAATACTAAAAGGCTAAAACTTGACAACTCAAACAAAACATACTTATGGCATTGTCGTCTTGGGCACATAAACGAGAAGCGCATATCTAGACTCCATGAGGATGGTTATCTAGACTCTTTTGATTTTGAAACATTAGAGACATATGAGGCTTGTTTATTAGGCAAGATGACCAAGACTCATTTCACTGGACACAGTGAGAGAGCCAGTGATCTGCTAGGGCTCATACATACTAATGTATGTGGACCTTTTAGATCAAATGCTAAAGGAGGCTATCATTACTTCATTACCTTCATTGATGACCTCAGTAGGTATGGCTATGTATATCTTATGAAACACAAGTCAGAAACTCTTAAAATGTTCAAGACTTTCATTAATGAAGTAGAGAAGCAACTTGGTAAGAGTATTAAAGCACTCCGTTCAGATCGAGGTGGCGATACTTAAGCCAAGAGTTTGAGAACCTTCTGATAGACCGTGGTATTGTATCACAATGGACTCCACCTGGTACACCACAGCATAATTGTAACATCCTCAATTTCTTGGCTAATCTAAGCTTATAATGTGGGGTTTTCTAATAATTGTATGCCAAGGGACCTAATGAACCTGACCATGGCTAGGTATGTAATCAAGTTCACAAAATATATAATATAAGTCACCTAGTCCACCAATTCACACATATGGCTTAAATGTGTATGATTGTAGTCAGATGTAGATGAAAATAATTGAATTATTCATGTGAAAAATAATGTGACATATATATATATAATATGATGACCTAAATTACTGTTTGAGCCCTAGACTGACTTAGGTCCCCTTATTAAGTAAAGTAATGTTGACCTAATGTATCACAAGAAAGTTTTAATTGAAAAATTATTTTACTTCGAGAATTAGTTTCATAACCAAGAAACAATTAAGCTTATGGACTCATTTCAAGACCAAGGAATGGGCCATTGGCCCTAGAATTAAATGTAAGTCGGTTTGAATTAATTAAGGTTTACATATGGAACCTTTATATACAAAATTGGAAACGGATTATCTTGTACTCATAATAAGGGTTCAAAATATTTTAGTAGATAGATAATTAGAGTATAAGATTATGAGAGAAATTTCAAATAACTTTGTTTTATCAAGTTGACTAGGCAATTAAATAAGTAATTATCTAGATTTTACCTAAAAGGTTGATTTAGGGTATTTACCCATTTATTTTTGACCTAAGACCATGCTAAATGAAAGACAATGAAAAGATAATCTCAATTCCTAAATTTGGGCTTAAGTAGAATTACTATTTAGTAGAAGTAATTATTTCTTTGAGTTGGACTTTAATCAAAAACAAAAGAAAATAAAAAAGGGGGCGAGACTTCTAGTTTCGCGGACTGAAGAATAGTGGCTCCGGAAGAACAGAGCCCGAATAGAGTTTTGTTAAAAGGGGACTTGGCATGAAATCCGATAAAGGGGAAGCTGCATAAAGCCTTAGATTCGTGTAGAGAAGGGGTTAGCACAATCTATATTAGGGTTTCAGGGTTTTTGGAGAGGAAAGGAGGAGAATGGGGTGAGGGGAAGTCGCCGACACAGTGTGCCTGCGTTTTTGGGTCCCTTGATCCCTACCCCCTTATCCGAGGGGCAGTGCTGCCCATGACAAGCAAAGGATCACGAAGTGGGTGGGGATGCTTTCTTTGTGATCTCGTCTCTGGGGAGATGAAGCCGCCTGCTGACCTGGATGGCCACGACAGCACTAGTCGGAGCTTTGAACAGAGAAGGGGTGGGAGGCGAGGAGGATGAAGGGTAACTGATCGTTCTATGGGCGAGTATGAGAGAGGCTAGAAAACCTTTGTGTGCTCTCAATCTGGCCTCTACACCACCGGAACCCTGATATTGGCCGTCGGAAAGCACCCCATGAGGGCGGTGCTCTGCTTCTGCGCTGCAACAAGGGAACCGCACTCCCTGTGTCGCGCGTTTACTGAAGAAGGAAGGAGGGGTTTGAGTTCTTTCCTACTGAGTCATCCATGGGCCGTCGTTTGTGAGGCCCAACCATCCTGAATGAAATTAGAAAACAAGGTAATAAGAATGGTTCAATTTAAATTTGTTAAGATACTTTAGGGACTTATAGAAAGTGATCGACTTGTCTAAATATGGTGTATGAGGGATTGTTGGAAAGGTTGAGATATGACGAACATCTTAAAGGAGACTCAAAACTCTGGAAAGATCTAGATAAGGTAATTTTATTTAAGGAATAGTTAGATAGGTTGATCATGCACATATATGTTTAGACCTTGTTAAATTGATGTCGTAGGTATGAGCCTCATCACGGAACTTCAAGGAAGTGTTACACCATGACTTCTAAAGGATTTAGACCTAATTGGAGGATCCAAAATGAAGATGTTATTCTCTCTGACATAGGTAAGTGGTCCATGCCCATGAGTACTCATGTTTTAAGTTCAGTATGTTTACATGTCTCGTGATAAGACTTTCATAATTTATATGGTTCAATGTTCTAAGATTTTAATGCAAACAAGAATATTCTCATATCTCTATCATTATGTAAGTTCAGATACCCAAAATCTCAGATAGAGACATGTTGCTCAATATAGTTGTGACCCCTGGACCAAGTCCATGAGAAAGTTAAAGAATCATGTTCCTACAAGATTTCTTAGAAATGTTTGAAATTAATGAATAAGATTGTAAGATAAGATATGCAAGTAATGTAGCCATACTTAGTTGGTGATTTGGGATAGCTTTGTATTGAGAATTTAAGTACACATGTTATCAGGATTTCTCATATTTATAGACATAACTATGTATTACGATTTCAAGTAGAAACATGCCATTAAGATTTCATACATATGTATATATAACAACTAGATTCCTTAGAATGAATAATATCCAGAAGTCAAGTACAATGTAAGAATATGAATTTCGAAATATTAAGACATGGTCCATTTTGCTAAATAAATGTACTTTTGGGATCTGTATGTATTGTAAATTGAGTTATGATGATAATATGAATTATGATGTATTAAGTTGTGATTATGTTTGAAGATAAGATTTTATAAGATTCCTATCTTAAGGTTTAAGTCGGAAAAGGAAGCTCATATGTAAACATTAAGATTCAGGGTAAGATCATAATTAATAAGATCTTATAAAGGTTAAATCATCTTGTCAGAATTCATATTTTTATATACTTTATATTTAAGCTACTTTCATAAACTTGACTTAAGATGCTTTGTATACTTAGTATTTCTATATTCAATTTAGATTCTTTCTCTTAAGTCTTTGAACTCATTTATCACATATTTATTGTCAAAAAGTAAGTAAGTCATTATATTCAATAAGAGTTTTAGAATAAAGTTTATCTAGATAATAAGAATATCAGATCTAGATTCAGACTTAGACTACTCATTGTGTCAGTAGCTAGATATTGAATAAAAATATATGATAAGGGTTTTAGACCAAATCTCAATTATGAAGTAATTGAGATCCATACTCACATTCAGTTGTGGATGCAGTTTATCACTTAAGAATAAAAGATTCAGATTCAGATTCAGATTTAGAATTTAGTACCTGCTCAGTACTCAGTAATCAGTTTCAGATAAGTTCAGTTATCAGTGTTCAGTTTTAATATAAGATAAGTTCAGATTCAGAATTTAGTAAAGCAATCAGTATTCAGCTTCAGTTCAGATTAGAAATTAAGTAAGTTTAGACTTAAGATAATTAAGTTGAAACCTTCACATAAGACATTATATGATAAGTCCTCATTCAGTAGTCCCGGGATGATTCAGAGGCATCTGTTGCCAATTCAGAGGAGTGTTTACTCCAATTCAGAGGTGTTGCAGCACCAATTCAGGGCGTAGTCACACCAATTCAGAGACACCTCGGTGTCATTCATAGGCATGTAGTGCCAATTCAGAGGTACCTTGGTACCGATTCAGGGCGTAGATACGTCAATTCAGGAGGATTTATTGTATAATGGTGGCCACAATTAGATAAAAATCATAAGTAAAAGATACATTAGTTTAGAGCATGCCCATAATCTCATCCATGAGTATGATGAGAGGGAATCAGATAAGATAAGTATGACTCATACACTTTGGTGTAGGTCTTGAGATCCATGTACCAGGGTACATGTCTCCAGAATAGGATAAGGTAGAAAGATAAGAATTCTGATCCAGAAATAAGAGATTATATGTTTCATATTTCACTTAGAGCTTGATGTTAGTTTCTCATTTATAATGTCAATTTCAATTTATTAGTCATGTACATTTAGAATACTCATGCCACTTACTCTAACGACTGTTTTTCCCAATGCATGGCTGGGGACGCGATGTCCGCAGGTTTTTGGAGCAATTGAAGAACAAAAGGACAAGAAAAGGCCTAAGAGATTTTCAAGCTTGCCTAGTGGGGTGCCATTTACAAAGTCGATCCAAACTTTAGACATATTTTATTTTTCTTAGTTATGCTACCAAATAGATTAGATCTTATGGTTAGAAGATGATGTAATTTTTGTTGACAAGAACTATGTATGAGTCAGTTTTACAGTTATGTAAAGTGTTTCATTTACTATCATTGCAATGGTAATCATGTTTGTGACACCCCAGTTGAAAAGAAAAAAAATGCTTCCGCGCATGTGATAAGAAAAATTGGGGTGTTACAATAATGGTGTGTCAGAAAGAAGGAATCGTACATTATTAGACATGGTACGAACAATGATGAGTTCAGCCGAACTTCCAATATCGTTCTGTGGATATGTTCTTGAAACCACAGCATTTACATTTAACCGTGTACCTTTCAAATCGGTTCAAAAGACACCATATGAGATATGGAATGGGAATCGTCCCAATTTGTCTATGTTAAAGATTTGGGGATGTGAAGCTTATGTTAAGAAACAATTTTCTGAAAAATGTTATTTTGTTGGATACCCCAAGAAAACTCGGGGATACTACTTCTACACACCAACTGACAACAAAGTGCTTGTTGCTATGACTGTTGTATTTCTTGAAAAAGAATTTATTTCCAAAGGAATCAGTGGGAGGAATGTAGAGCTCGAAGAAGTTCGAGATCAACAAGAAAGCAGAGAACCCGAGGAGGTACATAAGGAACATGAAGACTCACAAACTGTTGTGGAATTTCAAGTTCTAAATATAACACAGGAACCTCGTAGGTCTAGTAGGACATGACTTGAGCCTGAGAGATTTGGATTTCTCGTGACTCAAGATAGTGACGAATTGGGCATAGCAAATGAGCCAATTTCCTATCTAGAAGCTACTAAGGGACCAGAATCTGAGAAATGGCTCGAAGCCATGAGATTTGAGATGGAATCCATGTACGCCAACAAGGTATGGACCTTGGTGGATCCACCCGAAGATGTAAAACCTATAGGGTGCAAGTGGGTCTTCAAGAAGAAGACCGACATGGATGGAAATGTTCAAACCTATAAAGGTAGATTGGTTGCAAAAGGATTCGGTCAAATTCAAGGTGTTGATTATGACGAGATTTTCTCACCAGTTGTCATGGTTAAATCCATCAGGATCATGCTTGCCATTGTAGCTTATCATGACTATGAGATTTGGCAGATGGATGTTAAAACAGCATTCCTTAACGGGAATTTACTCGAGGATGTGTACATGACACAACCTGAGGGTTTTATCAATCCGAAGGAAGCCAATAAAGTATGTAAGCTACAAAGGTCAATCTATGGATTGAAGCAAGCATCTCGGAGTTGGAATCTACATTTTGACGAAGTAGTCAAAAAGTTTGGCTTTAGTCAAAATGAAGATGAACCTTGTGTTTACAAAAGGGTTAGTGGGAGCACAGTCGTATTTCTCATATTGTATGTGGATGACATACTATTAATGGGAAATGACATCCCTACTCTTCAAACAGTAAAAACTTGGCTGGGGAAGACCTTCTCTATGAAGGATTTAGGCGAAGCATCCTATATACTAGGAATCAAGATCTATAGAGATAGATCTAGAAGGCTTCTAGGCCTAAGCCAGAGCACATACACTGACAAGGTGCTAAAGAGGTTTAGCATGGAGGGTTCTAAGAGAAGTAACTTGCCCATGTCCCATGGGGTTACGATCTCTAAAGCCCAATGTCCTAGTTCATGTAATGAACGGGTGCGCATGAGTAAGATTCCATATACATCAGCAATTGGATCTATCATGTATGCGATGTTATGTACTCGTCCTGATGTGTCGTATGCTTTGAGCATGACGAGCCGGTATCAGTCGGATCCAAGTGAATGTCACTAGACAGTCGTAAAGAACATCTTAAAGTACTTGAGAAGGACTAAGGATCAATTCTTGGTATACGGTGGTGAGGAAGAGCTCGTGGTAAAGGGTTACACCGATGCTAGCTTCCAAACTGACAAAGATGACTATAGATTGCAATCTAGATTTGTGTTTTACCTGAACAATGGAGCTGTGAGCTGGAAGAGTTCCAAGCAACAGACGGTTGCGGATTCTACAACAGAGGCCGAATATATTGCCGCATCTAATGTTGCAAAGGAAGTTGTGTGGATCAAGAAGTTCATTTCTGAACTTGGAGTGGTTCCAAGCGCTAGTGATGTAATTGAGTTGTTTTGCGATAACAACGGAGCAATTGCACAGGCTAAAGAACCAAGATCGCACCAACGTTCCAAACATATTCTACGGCGGTTCCATCTCATACGAGAGATCGTACAGCGAGGAGATGTGAAGATTTGCAGAGTACCTACAGAAAGTAATGTGGCTGACCCGTTCACAAAAGTACTTTCACAGCAGAAACATGACGGACATGTTCGATCACTGGGATTGAGATTCATGAGTGATTGGGTATAAGTGCAAGTGAGAATTTGTTGGTATATATGCCCAATGAGACTATCATTTGATGATTGTAATGGGATACTATGTAAATGATTTGTAATACTACATTGATCATATCAATAAAGGCAGGTTTCCAATTTATATGTTTGTGTTTTATATTGTGAGATGACCACAAAACTTATAGATGTCTACATAATAATATATTGAATGACATATGTCTTCGGGTTGATGACCTGAACAATGAGATAATATGTATGCTGAGTATGTATTCTTGTTTTGTCCCTAATCGGTTGTTATTGTGGAAATATCCATAGACATCAATAACACATAAGATTAGAATGCATGTTGGTTGATGGAAGAATCTCATTATCCATGATATGGAGATATCAAACCAAATACATAGATACTTGTTAGAGAACAGTGTATCGACAGACCTACCTTGAGAGTGACACATGGATACCATGATTGGTAGTTAGAGTCACATCTCATAATGATGGTGGTGATTGTGGTTCTTAGACCTAAAGTCACTACACTTATCACATGTCGTTTGGTGTACTTTGACATCATCCACCGTGGTCCTGAATAAGGATTGCCATAAAGATGGTGCTTGGGTGCACTGTGACACATGGTGATGACTGTGAGTGATGTAGATGGAATTTGTCCTTCCTACGGGAGTTTGATATTCTGGCAACTTGATAAGCGAGACTAAGAAATGCATTGGCCATGCTGATGTGAGTCAATATGTGATATTGAGCTTACATATATCTCAGACAGTCTGCTCTAGTTCAATGAACATGGATTGAACGTTGAAGAGGATAACAGTTTCATGACTCGAGTTCAATTTGGATATCAGCGACAAAGGAACTATACAATCACTATAACACCAGTCATGAATGATAGGTTAATTTGTTATCCAACTTCTCCAATTACTTGGGTGGCAATGAATTCTTGCTAGATACCAATCATTGCTTGTGAAATCATAATATGATTATGGATATCACTGCTAACGTAATTTGGAGCCTATCGGATCACACGCATAGGATGTGTTGGAATAGGAGTATAATTGTGGATTTGATTGGAAAAGTTCTGAATCACATTGATTACTAAAATGTTTATGTAATCCATTAGAATAATATTGGAATATGTTAAAATGTTTAAGCCAATTAATTGGAGTGACTGGCTCTAAGTGCAAGTGGGAGTCTGTAGGTATGTATGCCCATAGAGCCATCCTGAGCTATTGCATGGAGTCGGATATTAATTAGTCAATTAATACGATTAATTGGTTAATTAATTAATTCCAGAATATTCTAATTAATCCATGAGCATTTTAAGTAACGCAGTCTTTCTATTTACCGATGGGTTTAGGAAACCCTGCTTCCTTTCGTCTCCTATTTAAAGGGGCATGACGGCCGATGTCTTAACAAGATATTGAGAGAGGCTTTTCAGTTTACACTCACATACGTAAACCCTAGCCGTCACCGTCCTCAGGAGAGAAAGAAGAGCACTGCGATGCTAGCACGTCATCGCAAAAAAATTACTCCTTCCTGCCGGCTTAGGAAGCGCAACGTGGAGTTCCAGTCCATCCGTGTGGATAAAGTAGAGACGCAGACACTGAGACGTCTGCGTTCGGAGGACATCAACGACCGTCCATACGCGCTACAAGCGGCGTAGATCACCGCATGAGAGGAGCGCCGCCGGATCTTCCCACAACTCGTTCGAAAGACGTGAGAGAAGTATTGTCCGTGTAAGCCAGGAACGTTGCACACTATCGTGCAGCGGGACGTCGCTGGACTTGCTCCGCGACAAGGTATGTCCCGCGAACACTCTTTCTGAATACGTTGTTGTCGACGAGATCTTGTTGCGGGTTGCGTGGAAATATATATTTTTTTTTGCTTCTGCCGCGCATGTTTCCTTCCACAAAACCCAACAATTTATCCCCCTCACACCAACCACGGAAAGAACCAAGTGGTTGGTGTGGACAAGTCAGATACAATAGTAGAAGAAATCAACAGTTAGAGGATGTCAGCCGATAACTCGAGTCAATGTGCAACATGACCTAATTAGATAAATCTATGTAGAAAAATATGTGGATATTAGTGCGACTTGAAAAGGGAAATTTGTCTGGACGTTAAGCCGACCAATAAAGAACTAAGAATCAAACATGAATCTTCCTGGTATAAGAGGTGACGCTGCTTCACTTCATTTTTTTTCTTTTCTTTTACTAATGCAAGTGCTCTACTATTTATTTTTTGTTACTGATTGGTTGATTTCACCGTTCATTCCTTTTGTTTCATTTTCCTTTTCTTTGTTAAAGCACATCAAATCATCACGAATTTCCACAGTGGATCATTGTGACCAAGAAGGCACCATATTAGACAATTGTTAATGGCATTCTCGTGTTGCAGATAGCAGAAGATGGGAGGGCGGGGAGGTGTGAAGAATGGGGTGGCAGTCGCGGCAATAGTTGGACGGACTAAAAGACACCCCCTCAATGAAGACGACATGATGTGATCGAGCAACCAAAATTATAGGTTTTGACCAAGCAATAGGTAACTCACGATATCGTCGTGGTTAGAGAAGAAAAGGCAGTAAAAGCGTGCAGCAGAGCAGATTGAACGTCAACTGGTACCAACTGTGACATGTGACATGGTGCTCATCCCAATTACCCAGATATAACAACAACCCACATTGGGAGATGTTGGATATCGGACACGATTTGGACGACTCTAGGAATGCAAGAACGACGGTCGCGGCACCGGCCAGTTTGAGGCGGCAAAGTTCAATATGTGGGACTGCTGCACTTTGGAATAAGAATTGAAAAGGCATCCTTGTGATATGGGATGCCACGCAAAGACTAATCCTTCCTTTCAAAGACGACTGTTAATTTAGACTAGGGTAGTGATCAGGAAAGGCCAAAATATAGATCACAATGCTTGCTAGTGGCAGTTGAGGCAAGGCAGGGCGTGGGGGTAAGGGCTAGATCCAGGATTGGTTAGTGGCAATAAGGGCAGGACAGGGGTGATTAACAATAGGGAAACAGGTTTGGCAGCAGCAGGGTGGAGAAAGCAGCGACACATAAAGGTTGGATAATGCCCGGCGGGCGGCCAAACCAAGAAGGGCGGTTGTCGCCCGCAAACGGAAGAAAACCTTTTTGTCTTCTCTAGGGTTAGGATAGGATCATTGCTATGATACCATGTTCGATAACAAAAGATAGGCCAAGCGATATATTTGATAGGAGGAATCCCCTCCATATAGGAGAAGGGGGAAGCGTACAGACTTTAGACTAAACCCTAATGGGATAAGACACACTTGGGCCCATTTACAATTGACACAAATTACTTAATTAACTAAATTAACCAGACTCTCTAATAGGTTCCTTGCCTATGCAGTCTCTACATGTCTCCTAAGAATAAACCATCATCATATTTTACTAGACCTAGATGTGGGGTATGTTGATGCCTAAAGAGGAACATTAAAAGGAAGGTTGATGACCACATGGAAGAAGACAAACCCTTGGCCATGATCCACTCTAATACCATACATATGGGTATTGGAAGCATGAACTCTTGATAGTGAATTCCACTAGGTCATCTCCCCTTCTAATGATACCAATAATCTATAAATGCATACAGGCACACAAAGATATGAAATATAACAACAATTACATAAATACATAGTCTATAATATTCCATACATAGGAATTGAAAATTCTTCTCTTCCATCATGTTGTGGATGAGGTGCCAATGGTGCCAATCTCCACCAAAATCTAACATCATGATAAAATATACTCAAGTAGCTTTCAATAGTAAGGCTAGTTGCGCTACAACCACAATAGGTGGAACAGAAAGAGAGGCACTACTTCACAATAAGGTGTGGGACTCCTTATTGTGATCATTTTCATCGTGTCAACTCTACCAGGTTTGGAAGTGGAAGCTTGTGGAATATTCAAGAATTTTTGGAGGAAGCTTAACACAAACTTCAATCAACTTCGATGCCATTTTTCGAAGAAAATGATGCGAATTTGAAAGGAACTTCGGTTGAAAACTTCAAATAATGCTATAAATTTATCTTACATATATTAATTTAACATAAATATAGGATTACGACTCTCTAGCCCTAGGTAAGTTGATTATACAATGTGCACTTGTAGTTCCAAGTGTCAAATGTGTAAACAAATAGACAAATACAATTCTCCATACATCCTCTGTACAATATATAGTTAAATAGTGGTTGCAACACCTCCAACAAAGAGTGGCAGCCAAAAACATAAGATTTGATATTAGAAGTTGTGAGGAAGGTTGGAGGCGCCAATTATGCATTATATGGCCTTTAGGGCACTAGTTAGGATTAATGGGTTGGGTTGTACCAACTTCGCCCCAAAATGGCCAACTTCATCACTTGCCTCATAACTTCCTTGTTAATATATTTCATTATATTCAGCTGTTTATTCTATTTTGTAATTTATATATCCTGCTGGACCTCTATGTAAATTCTCCAACTTCTCTTATTAATAAAAAGGGAGAAGGCTCATTGCCTCTCCTAATGCTGCATTGCACGCAGCATTGCGACAACTATGTTCGCATGGTATCAGAGCGGGAGATATAACCCTACCCGTCACCCTCACGTAGCCGCCGCCAGTCACCAGCCGCCGCCGACGCTAACCAGCAGCTGCAGTAGAAGTCGTCAGCAACCAGCAACTGTCGACCGCTCCAGGCCCAGCCACCGCCGCCGGCCCAAGGGGAGCACAGCAGTTGCCGCCCGGGGTAGGCGCAGCCATGGAATAGGACTTCGACTTCGAGCCCACTTCGCCAGGTGTGGACATGGAAGTTTGTGGAAATGTCGAGGAAATGTCGAGGATTTTTACAACCAAACTTCGATGCAACTTCGACAAAAATTAAGCTAAAAAATAGTCATTTTGTGATGAAAATCGACAGATTTCATCAAATCTAGCTAAAAAACACAATATACGTTTACATATAGCCATTCATATAGGTTTACATATGTAGATAAATACATGATTGCATGTAGTCGTATCCGAAGTACGAAGTTCTTCCATATATAAAGTTTGTGACAATAAACAAACTACATAAAAATGGTGTAAATATGTGGTAGATTTAGCAGAGAGGGGATCAGTCTATTACTATTAGCTTAGAATAGTAAAAAATAACATTAAAATCATCTTACCTCAAGCTCCAACACTTTTTTCCCCTCACACAGCAAACTCCACAAAATACCAGAAGAATGTCGCCAACTTCGACGACTTTGACAGATGTCGAGGACATTGTGCAATTTTTGTATAGACTTGGGTCAACTTCGTCGACATATGGGGAAATGTCGACAACTTCGACGAAATGTCGAGGATATTGTGGAATGAGGATGTTTACATGCATTCGACGTCGCCGGTCGTCGACATCGACAATATCGGCGAAATTTCGCCCCATGTCGACGACATTTAGTTCCATGGGCGCAGCAGCCCCTCTCTCCCCTCCTCTGGTATCGTCGGGTCCTTCGGTTGATCCAACGGATTTTTAAATCACAAACCGAAGGGTCCGTCGTTACGTAGGAAATACCTAATCACATCTCCTCCATGTGTGATTAGGGAACTTCCATTTGGGGGTTGTGGATGCGTCAGACACGCATCTAATTCTTTGACGTGACGTGTATCTCTCCGTCACTCAAATCTTCCTTTGGCATGTATCAATCCTTCACCTTTTCTTCTCATTGAATCATGGAGGACACTAAGGCTTCAACCATCTATAGTGAGATGTCACCTATTCCCTCCATCAAGTTGAACGGGAAGAATTATCTCTTATGGATGAATGTTGTCCATACAGTGTTGGAGTCCCGAGATAATGTGAGATATGTTGATTATGATCCTCCTGCATCTACTGACAAAGGCTATGCTGAATGGAAGCGTCATAATAGTCTGATGAAGACATGGTTGTAGGGGAGCATGGAACCTGGGATTGCCGCTAGGTTCATGTTCTACACTATTGCCAAAGAGATATGGGATGCAGTAAAGAAACATTATTCTCAAGAAAAGAATGCTCTTCGTCAGTTTATGATATATGACCACCTCTTTGCAGAACGACAGGGAGACAAGTCTTTAGAAGAATACTTTGGAGTGATCCAAGGTATTGCACAAGAATTGAGCTTCTATCATCCAGTGACTGTCCAGGAACAAGTCAAAGACATAGATGAGTTGATTACAGCCATGGAACAGGACTTCGACTTCGAGCCCACTTCGCCAGGTGTGGACATGGAAGTTTGTGGAAATGTCGAGGATTTTTACAACCAAACTTCGATGCAACTTCGACAAAAATTAAGCTAAAAAATAGTCATTTTGTGATGAAAATCGACATATTTCATCAAATCTAGCTAAAAAACACAATATATGTTTACATATAGCCATTCATATAGGTTTACATATGTAGATAAATACACGATTACATGTAGTCATATCCGAAGTACGAAGTTCTTCCATATATAAAGTTTGTGACAATAAACAAACTACATAAAAATGGTGTAAATATGTGGTAGATTTAGCAGAGAGGGGATCAGTCTATTACTATTAGCTTAGAATAGTAAAAAATAACATTAAAATCATCTTACCTCAAGCTCCAACACTTTTTTCCCCTCACACAGCAAACTCCACAAAATACCAGAAGAATGTCACCAACTTCGACGACTTCGACAGATGTCGAGGACATTGTGGAATTTTTGTATAGACTTGGGTCAACTTCGTCGACATATGGGGAAATGTCGAGGATATTGTGGAATGAGGATGTTTACATGCATTTGACATCGCCGGTCGTCGACATCGACAATATCGGGCGAAATTTCGCCCCATGTCGACGACATTTAGTTCCATGATTACAGCAAAGTTCTTATCTGGTTTGAGTTCTTCGTGCAGTTCAGCTCGCAGTGCCATCCTAGCTTCTGACAAACTTCCCAACTTGGAAGAAGCTTACTCAAGGATTTTACAGACAAATTTTGAACATGTTGATCCTACAGCAGTCTTATCTCCTGGAGATTCCCATGCTTTTGTAGCTGCTGTTGTGAGGGGAGGACGGGCAGGTATGGGCCGAGGACGTGGCACTCGCCCTAAGTGCACTTTCTGTGACAAACCTGGACACACAGTTGAGAAATGTTGGAAGAAGCATGGTAGACCTGCTACACCACCTGTGGGAGCAGCAAACTATCCTGTCACTACTGAGTCTTCTGAGCCTCCTGTTTCGAGTTTTGGTTCTTCTGGCATCACACTCACCAAGGAGGAATATGATAGATTTATTCTGGCTACCTAGCATCTGAGTTTGGGGTCATCTTCTTCGGCCAACCTGGCGTCCACCACTGGTAATCAGGCTACCTCTTTATTGGCTTCTGGTTCTACTTCTTCATGGGTGGTTGACTCTGGAGCGTCACAGTATATGACTGGTATGAGGAGACTACTTCATTCCATTGACTCACATGTTCCTCACCAATCTGCAACAATAGCAGATGGTTCAGTGAGGAGAGTGTTAGCCACTGGATCTGTTTCCCTGATCCTAAAAGTGATCTTAAATTTGTACATTATGTGCCTGCATTTCCATTTAATCTTCTCTCTGTTGCTAAATTGATTGATACTGTGAAATGTGCGGTGACTTTTGGACCTTCTTGTTTTGTATTACAGGATCTCAAGAGTATGAGGACGATTGGTGGGGGCCTTGGAAAGGTGATCTCTACCTCTTCCATGGTGACAGTCTGCCTCGCCAAGTATCTGCTCCTGTTCCAGCTATCCTTTTGAGTGGTTCTCCCTTACTGTGGCACTACAGATATGGGCATCCTTTGTTAGAGAGCCTGAGGAAGTTAGAACATGAGTTGTCTCAAGTGTCTTCATTAGAGTGTCAGTCCTGTCAACTGGGGAAACATCATAGAATGTCTTATCCCGGTCGTGTCAATAAACGGGCATCTTGTCCTTTTGAGTTAGTCCACAGTGATGTTTGGGGTCCTATAAAAGACCATCGCTATAATGGTTTTCGCTATTTTAATTCCTTTGTGGGTGATTTTTCGCGCATGACATGGATTTATTTGTTGAAGAGTCGAGAGTTTGTGTTATCCATTGCCAAGCATTTTCATCAAGAAATAAAAGTTCAATTTGATTGCAATATTGAAATTCTTCAATTTGATAATGCCTTGGAGTATGTTCAAAATACTATGGTTGATTTTTGTAGTTCTTTTGGGATGATACATCGTACATCTTGTCCTCACACCCCTCAGCAAAATGGGGTAGCAGAGAGGAAAAATCATCACCTTCTTGATATTACCAGGACAATTATGTTTCAATCTAATGTTCCTAAGAGATTCTGGTCTAATGCTTTACTTACTGTCTGTTTCCTTATCAACAGGCAACCATCTTCTATACTCCAAGGACGTACTCCATTCTCTGTCTTACGTCCCAAAGACTAGCCTTTCCTTGTTCCCCTCAGAGTGTTTGGTTGTACTTCCTTTGTCCACAATTTTGATCCTAAGACTGATAAGTTATCTCCTAGGTCAATTAGGACTCTTTTTCGTGGGTACTCCAACACTAGCAAAGGGTACAAGTGTTATTGTCTAAGTCTCCGTCGTATGTTTGTGTCTAGGGATGTGACCTTTCATGAATCCACTCCATATTTCTCTAGTGTTCCCAGTAAGGGGAGCAGTTATGTGAGAGAGTGCCACCATCAGATATCAGTGAGAGAGTGACACCACCACATCAGAGTGAGAGAATGTCACTTATCATTCCTGACTATACTATAATTCAGGAAGAACAGCCAGCAGATGGTCCGTTAATTCAGCAATATTCACATGCTTACAGCAGACGAGGCAGACAAGATCCAGAGGACGTAGCAACTCCAGTCTCTAAGCCTCCCCCGTTTTCCTTTACTCAAGGGATTCCTGGAGAACCATCTGACCTTGATGTTCCCATTGTTGTCCGCAAAGGTACTCGTTCATGTACTGTTTGACATCCTATTGCAAATGTGTGTTGTTTGTCCAAATTATCTAAGCAGGCCCGTTCATTTGCTCTTGGGATTGATTCTGTGGTCATTCCTAGAAATCATCTTGATGCTATGAAGGATATTGGCTGGAAATAGGCGATGAATGTGGAAATGTCTGATCTTTTACAGAACAACACCTGGGAACTTGTTGGCTTACCTCCAAATAAAAATGTTATGGGGTGCAGATGGGTATTCACAGTAAAACATAATCCAGATAGTTCAGTGGAGAGGTTGAAAGCTAGACTGGTGGCAAAAGGTTACACTCAGACATATGGGGTTGATTTCTTTGAGACCTTTTCACCAGAGGCTCGTCTGAATTCTGTGTGTATTCTTATTTCTCTGGCTACTACCTTTGATTGGCCTCTATTTCAGCTAGATGTCAAGAATGTCTTTCTTCATAGTGATCTACAAGAGGAGGTATACATGGAGCAACGACCTGGTTTTGTTGCTCAGGGGGAGTGTCCAAAGGTGTGTAGATTCAAGAAAGCCATCTATGGGTTGAAACAATCTCCTAGAGCTTGGTTTGACAAGTTCAGTGATGTTGTGCTAAAGATGGGCTTTTCTCGTTCAGTGGCTAATCACTCCTTATTTTATTCTAGTTCTTTTTTGGTGGATCTATTATTATTGTTGTATATGTTGATGATATAGTTATCACTGCAGTGATTCTATAGGCATATCACGTGTGAAAGAAGGCTTGCAGGGGCACTTTCATGCAAAGGATCTGGGAAAACTGAGATATTTTTTGGGCATTAAAGTACTTAGATCTAATGCAAGTTCCAATTTGTCTCAGAGAAAATGTGTTGGATTTACTACAGGAAGCAGGTATGAGTGAATCCAAGCCTGTGTCTACTCCTATAGACTATCATGTGAAGGAGATGACTGATGATACTGATTATCGAGATCCAGGATATTATAGGAAAATTGTTGGTAAACTGATATATCTAATAGTTACACGTCCTGACATTTCTTTTATTGTAGGAGTGGTGAGTCAGCATATGAGCTCACCACAACAGTCTCATTGGACATCAGTCTGTCGTATTCTGAGACATCTGAAAGGTGCACCTGGTAAGGGAATCACCTATTATAGACCGAAGACCCCTGTATCTACTCTTTCTCTTACTAGTTATGCAGATGCAGATTGGACAGGTAATCTGAATGGCAGGAGCGAATGTTGTGGCAAGATCTAGCACGGAAGCTGAGTATAGAGCAATGGCACATGCCTGTTGCGAGTTGCAGTGGGTTCTGAATTAAAGATTCTTGTTTGGTCTCCTATAGAACTCAGATGTGACAATCAAGCTGCTATCTACATTGTCAAGAACCCAGTCTTCCATGAACGCACTAAGCACATAGAGGTTGACTGTCACTTTATTAGAGATCAGATCAAGAATGGTACTGTTGTGACTCCGCATGTCAAATCTGAAGATCAACTTGCAGATGTTCTCACAAAGCCATTGAGTCCAACAGCATTTTAAAGTTTTTGCAACAAGCTGGGCATACACGATGTATACGCTCCAGCTTGAGGGGGTGTTAATATATTTTATTATATTCAGTTGTTTATTCTATTTTATAATTTATATATCCTACTGGACCTCTATATAAATTCTCCAACTTCTCTTATTAATAAAAAGGGAGAAGGCCCATTGCCTCTCCTAACGCTGCATTGCACGCAACATTGCGGCAACTGTGTTCACATTCCCTTTGGACCTCCTATCTAATGTTCTTCCCTTCCTTTTATTTCTGCTTTTATTCATTTGCCCCTCCTATACAATGGTAAAAATTTACATGTCCTAATTCTAGTAATATCAATATATGCAAGAAACTGTAAGCATATAAGAAGGCAAAACTGTAGTACCGTATGGAAAGGAACATTGTCCTTCCCCATGAATTGATATAGCTCCACGTTCTCAGGATTCTTCCACCACTTCTCCCAATCCGGAGTATAGCATGAAGTGATGGAGACGTACCCTATTGGTGCATCAAACCACACATAAAACACCTGAAACATGCAGCAGACAAATCACTAGTTTATTCAAGTAGCACATTTTGCTAATTTGCAAATTGCAGGAGAGGAGAAATCGAGCTGATCATGTGGGAGCATCAAGTAAAGTAATAAGCAGGAAGTATTTGTTCTTTTCTCGGATCTAGTCACCTTATCACTGTAATTCTCGTGTGGAACCGGTACGCCCCATTTGAGATCTCTTGTAATACAGCGCTCCCTCAACCCTTCTTTCAACCAGGCATGGGTAGCCTGGATGGCATTTTGGCTCCAGCCACCTGCCACTGACGTGCTGTTTATGTACTCTTCCAGCTTGTCTTTGAGCAGTGGTAGTTCCAGGAACAAGTGCTTGGTGTCACGAATCCGTGGGGTGTTGTGACAAACCTGTTGTAGAGAACGAAAGAAAAAAGGTGGAAATTCTTGATACGCTTGTCCTTTTTCACAAAGAATGAGAGGAGTATCTACCTAAAAGACTCGAGAAAGCACAAGTGATGGTCAATTACCTTACATTTGGGTTCCTTGAGCTCGGTGGGATTCAGCAGCTTCCCACACTTCTCGCACTGATCGCCTCTGGCCGACTCGTAGTTGCAGTTCAGCGTCGGGCAGGTCCCTTCCACTAAACGGTCAGCTAAGAACCTTTGGCATGTGTCGCAGTAGAGCTACACTTGGAAGACAGAAGAAAATTAAGCACTGACTAGATGCCAGAGAACGAAAATGGGTTAACTAAATGGCACACACAGGAACGGGAGACAGATGGTACCTGCTGCATGGTATTTTCTGAAAGCCATTGATTCTCGAGTAGCTCCTTGAAGATCGCCTGGCAGATTTCAGTCTGCTGAGGGCTGGAAGTGCGGCCAAAGTAATCGAACTTGATGTCGAACCAGTCATAGACCTGCTTGTGAATTGCATGGTACCTGGGCAAACGAGCCAAATCTATTGAGACAATGGAAATTAATCTGCTCTCTCTTTTTTTTACCTCTGAAACAGCATCTCCCGGGGATATCAATGTGTCAGGAAGCAAGCAATTATAAGAGAGTATATGTGGCGATCGAAAGAGTTTAGATTACTGACTTGTCACATATCTCCTTGGGCGTGCACTTCTCCTCCATGGCCTTGGTCTCAGTAGCCGTCCCGTATTCATCTGTGCCACATATGTAGATGGAGTTGTAACCTCGGAGCCGGCAGTAGCGGGAGAATACATCGGCGCTCAGAACACCTATGTGAAGAGGATTTCAATTACTACCCCAGGTAAAAAAAGACAAACAGAACAGCTAATAATTCCGCCAAATACGAATGCTTACATCCTATGATGTTGCCGAGATGTGGGACGTTGTTGACATAGGGGAGCGCGCTAGTGATGAGGATGTTCCTGCGGCCAGGTACGGGGAGTTTCGGCGCCGCTGCTCCGCCGTCTATTCCCGCCATGGTACTGGTTGCCCGGTGGTCGAGGAGGCGGGCGGCACGGCGGAGGAGGGAGCGCAGACTTGCAGCCACCACTGCCACAGCTGCTGCGTGGGGAATGAGACTTGTTGGGGGTGTTAGGCAAGACGAGGCCGGCGAACTGGGACCAATCGGAAATCAGGACGACAGCAACCAATCCCGGAATCGAATCAGCACAAAAAGGCGGCTGGTATTGGGTGCGAATCGTGACGGAGAAACGTGCTCTATTTTTGCCGCGTCAATGTCGAACGTTCGGTTTGGAGAATTCGGTTGGGGGCCTCGAACGGATGACTTACTGTGCCGTCATTTGCACCCACTAAACCCGCCGGGTGGGCTCTCCAACTCCTAGCAACCAAGCTGGACACTCCGTAAGCCTCGAACGACTTACTGACGGGTCAGCTTCTGACTTCTGAGAACTAAAACCGGATAAAATTTCCAACTTCAGTTGTTACTCCTCCTCAAAGGGTGGTTTTTTCAGTTACTCTCTTCGAATCCGTCGGCACTTCCGCCGTTTCACTGGGCCACGGCATCTTGTTTCTTCGTAGGCCGTTGGTTTTGCACGGGTTGCTCCCCTTTTTGGGGGAAAAGAAAATTCAAGGCAACGTCATGAAGGATTGAGTTGGATCGTGAAAGATTAAAGTGGGGCAAATCTTTGAGCCGGAAGAATAATATATTATTCAGCAATGTATCGTGAAAGGTGACAAGTGGAGTTATTCTTTGCTTAGGTGGTCCACAGTGAAGACTTTTTCAGGTTGAGAATTGAACTTGGGTTCTAATAAACATAAGTTTGTTTAGGAAATCATACTCTCCTTATGATAATAGAATAGTATTGAGCACATATTGGTGGAATTTTATAATGAACAACTCTACTTAACCATGAATAATTGGTTTATCTTTTCTAAAAAGGTGAAAATAAGGTTATTAATATAACAAGGAATCGTTACATAGACAAACGCAAAAATAGGCGTGATGTAGTGTGACCGGTAGGAGTTAGCACCCATTGTGACGATACTTACAATCTTACTAGAATACGCAAGGCTTAGTTAGTAGTCAAAAAATAAAATAAAAAATTACGTACAATTATTCCAACAATCTTTTACAACATAGTAAGACAGAGGCTGATATGTAATTTAAAAACTGAAAGGCAAAAATTGCAGTCAATACCTCACACGACTTTTGCATCTAAACGTATATATTCTCTCGCATGATTGTCTTATTAGAATAAAAGATTAATTTATAACTAAACATATATGTGTTTGGATGCTTATAAATCAAGTTGTAGCTAGAATTTTGATTTGTACTTGTGCAGTTGTACAACTCTAGAAGGAATCATGTGGGAGCAAGTGATGAATGTTGTAAAAATCATCATTAACCTTTTTTGATACTTTCATACACCCATTGGGATAAGCAGGATTCACTGTAAAAAAATCATTTGAGTTGTATTGTGAAATCTAGGACTTCATGGGACGGACTATTTTTGGTCAAATTATAATTTGATATAGGGCTTACAGTTCGACAAATATAACACTAGAGATCAATGAATGTCAACTCATTGTCTCATTAAAATATAGTTCAGCGAGAAGCTTCTTGTTCAAACTATATTCAACTGATTCTAGTATGCAGACACCTTTCCTTAGTGAACACTTAGCTATTTATTTCCCACATGCTTTGCTACAATGATCGGTGTGTCATTGTACTCATCCTAATTACTCCATATAGACATCTAGAATATTCCTAATTGTTTCATATATATATGAGTTCCATAGGGCTCAAGGGAGTACACTTGAGCTTTTGCCTATCCATGTTATCTACCCAAGCTTAGAATCCTAGTTTCTTTCTCCGTATAACTCCAAGTGTGCCTAAGCCTAATACTAGTCTAACTTCACCAAATGTAATCTTTTCTAATATAGCACCCTCACTCCTGATTAACCTACTTGATTCAAGTTGTAGGACTAAGGGGGTCACTAGTCCCAATAGTCAATCCAAAACCAACATAACTCAAAAAAATCACAATGAGATCAGCGATAAACACAACAGAAGCATAAACACAGCTTATCACATCACGAGTGGGATCAACCCCAAACAATCCAAGTAATGCCTAAATTATATAACTAATCTCAAACTCAAGCAATGCTTCACATAAGTAGGGTCCCACTTCACAAGAGTAAAGATCTTCACAAACATCATTTTTATATACAAAAGATGTCACATATATTACATATATATTTATTACAATATGTATCCAAGTCTCAACAACCACCACTAGAATACAACATTAGAAGAAAATGACAAATTATGTGATATGTCAAACAAAATAGAGTCATGCTTAAGTGTACATGAACTCTAGATCCTAAACTATCTCACCAAGTCACCATTGGGGATTTGTCGTGCTCAACACATCTGCTATGCACTCAGATCAAATGAAAAACATCCATCAACATTTTTCTTAGTTATTATTGCATCAGGTAGTGGGTACTTACCGCCCAGAAGACAAGCATAGCAAAGGATGTTTATATATTTATTACATGAATTATTGAGCAAGAGTGAACATGTAAGCATGGAAGAATATCTCAATCAAGATATAAGCAAACATCTAAGTCAAAAAAATATATGCAAGACATCAGTATTGTCTTTATCACTATCACATCTTTTAGATATCTTAATCACATTAAGCTCACAACACATTATTTGGAGAAAACAATTGTGGTACCACCCAGCCATATTATGGACATGTTCTCACATCTAGTTTAATCTATCTAGGCCATGGCACAAGGTCCCAACTACCTAATGAGAAATGACAAATGTCCAAAATCTAGAATAAAGGAGTTTTCATCAAAGGCTTGAAACACTCCTCCCATCCATAACAAGCATTGGAGCCTTGCCCCCATCTCACTAAGACTTTCCCCAGTCCTTAGGGTTGAGAGCTTGCTCCCACATAGGGGACTTCCTCTAACATGAACATAACCTTACAAGGTATCTCACATATCCATACACCACATGTCCTCAATACCTGACATCATTGTCACACACAAAACTCTCTTGTTTTGATGTTATCAATCATATCATCACCATTTACATGTCGCATACTCTCATAATGTAGCCTTGAACACATATCAATGTATGTGTGTTCCTAAAATACATTAGTATGCATTCTTATTATGCCCTAAGTATTCATTGTAATAAATTGTGTTATCTTCTTTATTGTACATTCATAGTGTCATAAGGGAGCATTTTTCTTATATCATATAGCATATTTGCAACTCACATATGTAACCAAAAGCATACAAGAAAGTTGCATGCCGGAAGAAGATAACATGAGGCAATTTCCATGATAAATCATACAATTTTCTAGTATATAAGTTAGAGAATTTCTAGGATAATGAATCAAGGTTCACTGACATATTTAGGAACTATTTAAGCAAGATTGTGATTTTAGTATATCACGTAAGCAAGAACTAGGCACATCAACATGCAGAAGTGATAGACTTATCTTTAAACATGTAGGAGTCCCTTTTAAACAAACAAAGCATGCATCACACAAGAATCAAGTAAAATAAGGGATCCCATGTATAGTAGTAGCATATGTACAAGGATAAGTTATTATTTCACCATATTCAAGCATTTAACACCATTCAGGCTTAGAAATCTAATTTCTATATATAGAAATGGTCTAGTCAGTTTTAAATCATCATGGGGGATGTAAGAGAGGGAAGAATATAACTTTTCCCTAAACAAAAAGGGCTGAAAATCCATTTTCAAGCTAGCAACAATCCAAACAGAGGTCAAATCTCAAGATAACTGGATGCATGCATAAAAAATGAACATTCAAGCATAAAGGTTGTGTTTAACCTCTTTTCCATAAAGTTTTTATACTAATATTGTGATAAGGGAGCATCTGCTCACCTCAAACATTCAAGAAGAATCCAGAAAGACATCATGCATGGTCTATCAAGCTCCTAACCTTGAGTTGTACTCCAAAAAACAACCTTGGACTCTGAAAAGCAAGCTTCAACCTCTTCCTCCTCGTCCTAGCCTCTAAACAACAGTAAGCACCCTTCTCATGGTCGAGAAAGGCTCATGCAAGCATTGAATGCCTCCAAATGGACTTATCCTTCCTTGTCCCTAGACAAGGAATCAAGAATGAGGTACAAAAGCTCAATATGCTCAATATTCGGCCAGAAATAGGCACATATGGTTCCAATGAAGAATAATGGAGGAAGAAGCATTTTGTAAACATGAACACTAACCTCAAACATATTTTCTCCTTTAATATCCTCCATGTATAGGTCCTCTTCCATGGTTATGGAGGTGGACCACCCTCTTCATCACCTCCTATACTACTCTATAGAGTAGAAGCACATCACATATGAGATAAAAGAATATTCACATGTAACTCAAGAGGATTCATGCATATTATATCCCAATGAAATTCAATATGGACCATTGCAACTAACGACACTAATGAAAACAACCTCGGTTGGGTTTGAGAACCCAACTAGGTTCATTTTATTAATCAACATAGGCCCAACGCTACACATCAACCAAGCCAAAATAGGCTCAATACCTCAACCTAGATACGTTCCCTCCACCTAACATGGGTTCAACACAGCCAACCCAAGTTGACTAGATCTAAACACCAACCAGCTCCATCAAATCGGGTAGACATCCTGAAATCAACCTGGTTCGACCCAACCCATCCTAGGTTCACATCAACAATGATCAAGTTCAATCTCCAAAATTCTATCTCATCGTACTAATCTTTACCCAAGTCCAAGACACCCAACCCAGATGGGTTTATGCAACTCCATCATGGGTACACATCATTGAAGTCTAAACCAACCAACTTAAGATTCTCTCTCATTACCTCGCTCATGGACCCTAGACCATGTTGGGTTCATGTAAATCTGCTTGAGTTCATCATCATGTTCCCTTATCCCTTATCAACTTCCTAGAAGAGAATCTTGGCTAGATTCCTCAAAAACATCCCAAGTTTAGTAAGACCAAGTCCAAAAGCTCATGTTTATGTCCCCTATCAAGATACCATCACAAATCCACTCTATTTTGGCCCAAATAATAAAAATATGAACCAAGCACATGGATCCATGGTATAAGAACAACTCAACTCAACAAACTCTCAGCAATCATACATACTAACTTTCTCAAACCCTTTTGGTTTGATCCCAAACTAAAGGTCAGGGAAATCATCCACATCATCCAACAAATCACAACTCCCTATAGGCATGCCAAACTCTTATGTGGTCATGCACACATGGAACATTGAACCCTATCTCAACTATGTACACATACATAAATCTATAAAAACCATAAAGTATCACTATGCACATATCATCAAATCAAGAATCGTATACAAAGACACCATGTCTCATTAGGACTCATCATAACTCATCAAAATTCACCACATCCCATTATGTTTCTTAAAGTTTAACTGCATACTTATGACATGCTTAACATGTCACCAAGTAAGAATTCACCCAAAAACCTCATACCCTAGCTCAAATTGGATTTATCCATCTAGATTGTGCTACACATTTGAGACCTGATCAACTTTATTGACATCATCAAATCTCATCCATTTTTCTTGAAATAAAATTGTCTCAAGATAAGAAATCCGGACTTGCCCCTCACAATGCTAGTTCAACGCACTTATGTAAAATACATCAGTCATACATTATGTACAAGGTGTTTAATTCCATACACCCTAAATAGCCATGTACGCAGAAGTGTGCTTACGGAATAAAATCAATTATGCATGCTAAATATTATATTGAAAAAGACAAATACAAAATAGATTGATCTTTTCTCTTTCAAAAAGACTAACATGCTCCTCATGGTCACTCCCACATACACCACTTGTGACACATATTGCCATACAAAGAGAGATTACTCAAAACAAAGTGCATAATTATCACTAATAACCACATTACCACAAAACAAGGTAAATTAAAACTAATCTCATGACAAGATCTCCAGCGGAACAACTCATAATTGAAGTCATAAGCTTGTACCACTTGTATTTCATTCATGCCAAAAGATGTTACATATAATTGTTCACTGGATAACTAGACACATCTTGTTACATATGGTCGCATGTGCATGTATACAAATCATATTCGTACCATCATGACATGAAGCCCAAAACTCAAGTCGATGTACAAATTCACAAAACACCTCCAAAGACCTAAGTGTACATGAACAACACATAGGACTCTATTATTAGACATTAACTGGATATCCATGATCCAACAACTACAACTTCTTTTATTTTCACTCTCAACCGCACGATCTCTATCTCAGTGTGCACGTCCACCTAAAAAATGTGGATCCCACAGGGTGAGACCAAAGTCTCAGTGAGACATATAACTCTACCAACATCTATTATAAGTGCAATAAGATAACCGAGCGGAAGACTACATTATCAACTGATAAGTAGAATCAAGTAAATGATATAGGCAAGGCAATTAACATTATTTAAGCAGTTCAGATATCTACAACTGAGCAGTAGAACATTTTATGCTTTATGAAGGAATATGAAGAACTTGTATAATTGTTATAAAATAAACAATATAAGAAAACCAGGCAAGGGTCGACCAATGTTATTCATATTTGACCCTAAGCAAATATACTACATAGTTGTACTACCACTTTTACTATTATTATGCCCTGAGGATTTGAGGCGTACCACTCAAATCCAACTGACCACTTCTAAGTAAAAATAAGTACCATACAAGATCTATGCAAGAGCTGGACTCCATGATCATCACCAACACTACTCGGTCAATTTGAGCCCGCAATGCAGTGACATAACAATCAGACTGCTAAACAACAACTTATAGTCAAAGCTATAGTCCTGTATATAGCAAATCATAGTCAAAGCTATGGTCTTGTAAAACAACTAGCATGCCTTGGTACATGGCACATCGCTAGAGAATAGGTTCACGTCTGGCCATTCTATATTAAATATCATACCACTATATCAACAACTTAAGGATACAAGGAGATACCTCAACTTGCACCATGTATATTCAACAATATGTGCTCTGCGTTTCCTGTAGGAGTTACTCATTTCACCATCCATCTAGATACTAACTTTGAAGATGGATCTATGTTACATGGCAACTATATAATTAGGGTTTCACTTTATTAGTTATGCCAATTGAGTGAATTAAGGCTTCATCATACAAGTGGACATTCAAAATCCTAATTCAATCTAGCAAGCATAACTGTGAAACAACTTCATAAGATATAAAACATATAAAATATAAACTTGTCACATCATCTCATGACATCATTATCTCACTGCATTAATCAAGGCTATCATCCTATATTATCTCTGCCATACACGACCAACATCACCATCGTATCATTGGGGATATTAATCCCTTTTCTCATCATTGGAGGATATCACCTCACACTAGGCACTAAGCCTTCACTAGGTCATAAGACCAATCACATCATTCCTATAACTCATTATTATCTCATCATGCCTCATCAGGTATATAAGCATCACTTGTGTCGCATCACATATACACCATACCAATCATTAACCATGATAATCATTCCACCTGCAAGGTCAATGTTGTACAAATAGGAGAGAGAAAACATCACAATATGTTAATCTCATTAAGCAATGTAAGCAAATGCATTCATGTGTACCCTCAATTTAGGGTTAGGGTTTCATACTTAACCACATAGGGTTCAATGGAATTATTTATTTACCAATCCCTAGTTTCATTGCCTCCACATAATTGGATTGTATTAGGGTTAAGCACTATAGATTATAATTAAGTATGCACATTCACATTATTATACTTCCATTAAACCTCATTAAGGCCCACAACCATCATCTAGTATCATTTAATCATCTTCATATCATTCACAAGCTATGACATTCAATTAACCTAAAAATTTAGAACCATACAAGTATAAGAGAGAAAGTACAATCACATGCTCTTTATGCAAATAGGATCAACAAGTATGACATACCCTAGGATTAGGGTAGGGTTCACACATAGCCGTTTAGGGTCTTTCATCATGATTATAGCATCATACCCTCATTATGCCATCTCCCACTTTCTTGGAACTGATTAGGGTTGAACATCATTAGTTAGACATGATCAGATCATTACATTAACATTACTAAGTATCACCTTCATTTACATGTGTATGCGTATCATCTCATTATTTTATGCATGTGTTATGACCATGTAACATGTATGTGTATCGACCACACACTAAGCAATGTGTTGCGACCATAACACCCATGTATGTCGCGACATACCATCCAACATGATCAAGAGTCTCGACCAAAACAAGGATGGTCATGTGTTACGACCCAAGCACCACACAAGATCTCGACCGAAACCAAAATCAACTTGTTACTACCGAAACAAAGGACATCATACTCATATGTCTTGACCCTTAACCCATTAGGGATAGGGTTTCGATTGAAACAACTAAAGCAAGGTGTTATGATCGAAACACATCACATATACACACGTCTCGACCAAACCAACTCCAAGGGGGTCTCGAACAAAACCAACACAAGGTTATCATCCAAACATAAAAGGAGACATAGTGTGTTGACTGAAACAAAGGTTAATCAGTGGGAACATGTGACGTCCCCGAATTTTCTAAAACTTAATCTGATGTGTGACGTCCAAATTGAAACCCTCACCTCAGTGAGAATCCCAATTTAAACACCACACACTAGGCTATGAATAAGAAAATCAAGGGAGTCAAAACACAGTAGCACATGCACATGAGCAATAATAAAATCATACAACAATATGTTCACCATTCAACATATACTTACAAAATGGATTGTTACAACATTTGATATTACATATTAAACAACAAACTCTACATATACATGTACTACCGCTAAACAACAAAATCTTAAGACAAGAGGTCCACATGTACATCAGTTCGCCACACAACTTACAACTATCTTAGATCTTCAAAAGTATATCTCCACAAACCTAAACAAAAGATTAGATGTGGTACACATCAGCACAATATTCAATAATATTGTATTGAGTATGCCTACGTGTCTTTTATATACCTCTCATCATATCTTAGTAATAAAATAAAACTAACACTTGGCAGTAATAAGCATTATGGAAAAATGATGCTTGAACAAAAGAAAGTTTATTAACAAAGATAACACATATCTTTTAGCCATATTTTTTATTACATCATCCATGCATTACTACTAAGGAGTTGAATGCATTAAGGCCTTTATGATCACTACGAAAGAGTTGGATCATATATACAATGTGACCACTACCAAAGAGTTGGGTCCAAGCACACTACCAAAGAGTTAGTGCTTCATATGTACAATGTGACCACTACCAAAGAGTTAGGTCACCTCCAAGCACACTACCAAAGAGTTGGTGCTTTCATATAATGTAACAAATATATTATGTTTGATATGTTCATAGCAGTAAGTATGGAAAATCAAGCAACATATCATACAAGAATGATCGTTTCAACCAATACCATATGCCAAGTCTTTACTACCATATAAAATAATCATATTGTATAATAAGCCAAGTAAGAGGTAATGGCATACCTTGATCAAGACAAACCTAATTATCACATATCCCTGATATCAACTATATCCCTGGTCAAACGTGATTAAGACAAGATCATATACCATCATCAGATTCTCATCATCTTACATCTCATCATAACCCTAATCGTGTTCATTAGGGTTTAGCTTATCTCATTAGGATATTCTCATTATTACTTGTATTATCTTCTTGGGATTATCTTACTGATGTCATATTCCAAATTATGGTTCATTATCTAAACATTATCTTCCATAGCATTTTTGTGCACAAATTAACCCTAGGTTACATCATTAACCTAAATTAGGGTTTCATGACATGTATAAATGTTCATCTTCATATAACATGGATTCTATGCATCGTCATGATCTCATAATTAAATCCGAGGTTCCAAATAATGATATGAGCTTATTATGTAAATTTCATCATTTATTGGGCATGTAAGTATTTTATTTAGGGTTATTAGCCTTAATTAGAAACATGAAGCAAATTACATAATTTTGTGCATCAACATGACAATTACTGACATTAATTGGATTCTAAACATGATTATAGACTTAGTGACATATTCTCATAATCTTAGGCCATCATTTGATATTTATTATCCATTAAACAAGCATTACATATCTTACATGATATCACTGAGATTAGTGCATCAAAAGCCTGATATAATTCATATTGTTCTACACATTTTTCTAAGAAAATCGGTACCTTGTTTGTATTTTTCTGATAATCGGGCTATTTTCTATGAAATATTAAAGATAAACATATTTTCTAGAATAATTACCTCTTTAGGCCAATTGTGTGTCGCCACGTGGCCTTTTCAGATATGCACTTCTTTGCTTGCGGGACGGGCGGACCGCTTCATATCCTCTTTTCCTTGTGATCTTTGACTCTCTCCCTCCCCCCAAGTTCTCACGCTATCGCGACCACCGCCTGCCGTCGTGCAGCTTCTGAGTCCGTTGGACTCTGTACAAGATTACGCTATGAGTCTATTCTTTGGCATGAGTTCATCTCTATCCTCCACGCACATGTCTGCGTAGCCTGGGCTTCTCCCAGTTTTGTGTGTTAGTCCGGTGAGGACTAGCTCCCCCTCTCGATGCAAGCCCGACTCCTCGCGTTCTCAATTTCACGCCCGAACGCTGCTCTCTCTCTGTCTTGCAGACTGTTGTTGTAGTGTTGCGCCTGTCGTGTACATGGATGATCTCTTGCATAAGATCCTATACAAGCAACTCCTCTGTGTCAGGCGCCACCACTACCGGTTCTCTCTGCGGCAAGCGAAAGATCTCTATTCCTTTGCGAGTGGCTGCACTCCTGTAAATAGGCGCCACCATCGTCTTGCAAAGATGTCAAGGTGCCCTACAGCCTGTAAGCTCCCTTTTCATAGAAAAACACTGCCGCTAACTTCGTTTGATCATAGGCTATGCCCCTGGTCTCCTGGTGCCATTGTGGAATAGGGTGTCGGTCATCCCTCTCCTTCTCAGTCCCTACTGTGTGCCACCGGCCTAGTCCTTCCTTTCTCCAGATCGCAAAGATGCCACAATCTCTCCTCTTTCATAGACATCAGCGTCGCTACTCTAGGTAGGGCCATGGCCACCGCGAGCTGCTGTGCTCTGTGAGTAACTTCCCTATCCTCCTCGCTCCACCTGTTCTAGACAGTGGAGAAGCAATAATAATGGGGGGGGTGGATCTCGCTCTTGCCTACTCCAACTGACTCACTGGATGGGTCTTGCAACTCCTCTAGACAATACGAAGAGAACTGTCAGTCTTGGGAAGGCAAGGAAAACTACTCCTTTAGCTTCTTCCATAAGGCCACGAAGAGGATGTGGGCTTGGCATTGCCATTCACCCCACCCACACACTACAGCCATAACCACAAAGTAGAGACCCAATCTCGATTGTTGAGTCCTCATGTGTGGCTGAGATGGAGATTGAACATATGTATATGTGGCTCTTCCTATTCAGCCAATGGCATCATGCATATATATGATCTATTGAGAGGCCGTGATCAACAACCCACGTGACATTCAATGTCACACCAGCTTAACTTAGGACTATATTAAAACTTAGTTGTATGTATATCAATCTTAGTCATTTAAACAACTCCAACCTCCATATCTTTTTCTAAGAGCATCATAATATTCAAATCTAAACCATTGATTCCTCATCATATAATCTACTTTCTATTAAAAGTCAGTGCCAAAGCTATATGGTTTGGCCACTGAATAAAATAAGGCATGTACTTAGGGATCTTAATCACAATATCAATCATCACTCATACTTTACCAATACACTTGGAAGTTCAAATATGCCAAACACATGAATTCCAATATGCTATTGGAAATTTAAGGATTCTGAAAGAGCACTCTATCACATCCTACATGCCTTAAAAGAAATTTTGTCCTCAAAATTAAGCCAAATACCAGTCCATCACATCATATACATCTTAAAAGGAAATTTTCCCTCGAAATTAAGCCATACTCATACTCCAAGGACAACTCAAGGTCATCATCCATATGTAGGGCACCACTCTATGTGAAACATTCCCATAAACATCATGTCTAAAACATATATGAACCACTCCTAGAAGGTTATCAAAGCATCTAGGGTGAACTGCCCCTTCAAAAGGGTTTAGAAACTCTAATTATGTCATGACATACCTTATATGTTAGGGTTTCATCTTTATCTTGACCCATGCATTCGGGTTCCCACATCATATTATCATGTTCTAAAGGAGTTCATTAAAATTAGCCCATTATATCAAGGTGTCATTAACATTTTATTGAGATAATTGTTAGAACATGTTCAACATTAACATATGCCTTTTAGGAGGGATTTAACTAAATTTAACCCACTTTATCCATCTAGATCATATCAAGGTGTCGTAATTGTTATGTTGTGCTAACTGTCAAACTATATTTTTCATATGATCTTATTTCATTGCTCATAATAAATTGCAACATTTACTATTGATTTTATCACAAGATTAACCAACAATATCACATTATCATCATTATTCATGTATATGGTTATCCATTTATGCATTAATATCTATTAAACCATCTTTAAGTTTTCCATCATGTCATATATATGTATATCACGTCTCGAGATTAGATCACATCTTACATATACTATATCATGGTTGCGCTAGACAAACTTATGTGAGTGGCTAATCAAACATATATCAAAACTTCATCTAGTCCAACTGAGGTTATCCTGACCCATATCATGAGGGTAGTGTCATGCTCAGTCTCTCTGAGCTAACTCAACGCTATAAGTATCTCATATGTACTAACTATATCTTCCCTCTCAGTCTAGGGTTCTCAAGTATACCTCATTGGCACTAGAGATAGCCTTACAAGCTCTAGACACATAAGCACAAACTAAAACATGATATGGCATACTCTTCATAAATCTCTAACCGTGAAACATCTTACCCAAAGCTCTCTTATATACACCACTAGATTCCTATGTGGGAAACCACCAACTCGAGCATGAGGCTTTACATAAACTAACATAGCTACCTCCTCCAGGGTCTTGGGCTCTCTCCCTCACCCAGATGGCAGACACTCATATTCATATTCACATGCACATATATAACCAACCTCTCTCTATCTCTAGGGTTTGGTCCTCCCAAGGACATCTAGGGTTCAACAGATCTATAGGAATCATGCATAAAGTAACTCAACTCATTCACTCAGGAGTAGTCTAGTTTAGGATATATCATAACACATATTTTTCATAATCCTCATATCTTAGAGTTTAGGTTCTCTAACCTTCTCCTTGTGGGTCTCACTCTCTCTTGAGATAACCCCAAAACTAGTCCTAACACTAGAGGTCCTCCTTTGTAAAAGAGCCTGAGGCTCATGCCGATTCACATCCTTGTCTTAACTTATCATATCTTATCATATAAAAGTCTAGTTACTTGTGTCATCAACTTATCTCAAAACCTCAAATCTAAACTCATATCCTCAAAGAAAAACATTGGTCATCATAAACCATCTTATATCATCTATACAAACTTAGATCATATCATCAAAACTTATTCCATCTATTCCATATATCACATATTCAAGCAAGGCTCTAGACATCTAATCTAGAAATACTCTCTCTTCTAGACTGATGTCATTCACTTTCACTTAGGTTGCATGATCACATCTTGCTTGTACATGTGTGGGGACACATTTTTGCAATACATATATATAATAAAATATTATATAGTTTTTCTCCGATAAAACAAGCGTCAGAGAAAACTATTGAGGTTCGATCCGATTAGAATCAAAAACCAAATCTAGAAAATGAGTGTCCCACACATAGTAGAGAGTACAATGCCATGAAAATTAGTGAAAAGGGTGAGAACATGGTGTAGACCAGTGTAGCTACTCTAGACAACAAGCTCCATATGTCTAGGGTTTCTCTTCCCTTGATGTACATCATTTCCAAAAATGCAACGTCCCATACTGCTGCACTATAAGAAAAGAACGACATTTAAGGACTTATTATACAACAAGCACTAGTTTATACCTAGTTCTTAGACATCTAGGTGCTAACCTAGAGACTAGGTCAGATCTAGTCTCTAAAAGACGACTAATCTAACCCTAAAGATTATTAATTTCAAGGTTCTTTAGTTTTGAGTTGCATAATGAGCAAATGTCAGGCTTTGCTATTGTTCATGCTCTGATGCCACCTGTGACATCCCCGGATTTTCTAAAACTTAATTTGATGTGTGACGTCCAAATTGAAACCCTCACCTCAGTGAGAATCCCAATTTAAACACCACACACTAGGCTAAGAAGAAGAAAATCAAGGGATTTAGAAGGAAACACAGCAGCACATGCACATGAACAATAATAAAACCATACAAAAATATGTTCACCATTCAACATATAATTACATAATAGATTGTTATAACATTTGATATTACATATTGAATAGCAAACTATACATATACATGTACTACCACTAAACAACAAGATCTTAAGACAATAGGTCCACATGTAAATCAGCTCTCCACACAACTTACAACTATCTTGGATCTTCAAAAGCTTATGTCCACAAACCTAAACAAAAGATTACATGTGGTACACATCAGCACAATATTCAATAATATTGCACTGAGTATGCCTACATGTCTTTTATATACCTCTCATCATATCTTGGCAATAAAATAAAACTAACACTTGGCAGTAATAAGCAATATGGCAAAATGATGCTTGAATAAAAGAAAGTTTATTAACAAAGAGAACACATATCTTTTAGGCATATTTTCCATTATATCATCCATGCATTACTATTAAGGAGTTGAATGCATTAAGGCCTTTATGATCACTACCAAAGAGTTGGATCATATATACAATGTGACCACTACCAAAGAGTTGGGTCCAAGCACACTACTGAAGATTAGTACTTCATATGTACAATGTGACCACTACCAAAGAGTTAGGTCACCTCCAAGCACACTAGCAAAGAGTTGGTGATTTCATATAATGGAACATATATATTATGTTTGATGTGTTCATAGCAGTAAGTGTGGAAAATCAAGCAACATATCATACAAGAACGATCATTTCAACCAATACCATATGCCAAGTCTTTACTACCATATAAAACAAGCATATTGTATAATAAGCCAAGTAAGAGGTAATGGCGTACCTTGATCAAGACAACCCTAATTATCACATATCCCTGGTCAAACCTGATTCAGACAAGATCATATACCATTATCAGATTCTCATCATATTACATCTCATCTTAACCATAATCGTGTTCATTAGGGTTTAGCTTATCTCATTAGGATATTCTCATTGTTACTTGTATTATCTTCTTGGGATTATCTTACCGATGTCATATTCTAGATTATGGTTCATTATCTGAACATTATCTTCCATAGCATTTTTGTTCACAAATTAACCCTAGGTTACATCATTAACCTAAATTAGGATTTCATGACATGTATCAACATTCATCTTCATATAACATGGATTATATGCATCATCATGATCTCATAATTAAATCTGAGGTTCCAAATAATGATATGAGCTTATTCTGTAAATTTCATCATTTATTGGGCATGTAAGTATTTTATTTAGGGTTATTAGCCCTAATTAGCAACATGAAGAAAATTACATAATTTCATGCATCAACATTACAATTAGTGACATCGGTTAAATTCTAAACATGATTATAGACTTAGTGACATATTCTCATAATCTTAGGCCATCATTTGATATTTATTATCCATTAAACAAGCATTACATATCTTATATGATATCACTGAGATTAGTGCATCAAAAGCCTGATATAATGCTTCCATATTGTTCTACACATTTTTCTAAGAAAAACAGTACCTTGTTTGTATTTTTCTGATAATTAGACTATTTTCTATGAATGATTAAAGATAAACATATTTTCTAGAATAATTACCTCTTTAGGCCAATTGTGTGTCGCCACGTGGCCCTTTTAGGTATGTGCTTCTTAGCTTGCGGGATGGGCGGACCGGTTCATCTCCTCTTTTCCTCACAATCTCTGACTCTCTCCCTCCCCCAAGTTCTCACACTATCGCGGCCGCCGCCTACCGCCGTGCAGCTTCTGAGTCCGTTGGACTCTGTCCAAGATTACACTACGAGTCTATTCTTTGGCATGAGTTCATCTCTATCCTCCACGCATATGTATGTGCAGTCTGGGCTTCTCCCAGTTTCATGTGTTAGTCCGGTGAGGACTAGCTTCCCCACTCGATGCAAGCCGGACTCCTCGCGTTCTCAGTTTCATGCCCGAATGCTGCTCTCTCTCTATCTTGCGGACTTCTGTTGCAGCGTTGCGCCTGTCGTGTGCGTGGATGATCTCCTGCGTGAGATCCTACACAACCAACTTGTCTGTGTCAGGTGCCACCGCTGCTGGTTCTCTCTCCAGTGAGTGAAAGATCTCTATTCCTTCACGAGTCGCTGCACTCCCGTAAACAGGCGCCACCGTCGTCTTACAAGGACGTCAAGGAGCCCTGCAACATGTAAGCTCCCTTTCCATAGAAAAACATTGTCGCTAACTTCATTTGATCAGAGGATATGCCCTGGGTCTCCTGGTGCCACTGTGGAATAGGGTGTCAGTCATCTCTCTCCTTCTCAGTCCCTACTGTGTGCCACCAGCCTAGTCCTTCCTTTATTCGGATCGTAAAGACACCACGATCTCTCCTCTTTCATAGACACCAGCATCGCTGCTCTAGGCAGGGCCATGGCTGCCACGAGATGCTATGCTCTGTGAGTAACTTCCCTGTCCTCCTCGCGCCACCTGCTCCAGACGGTGGAGAAGCAACAACAATGGGGAGGTGGATCTCGCTCTTGCCTACTCCAACTAACTCACTGGATGGGTCTTGCAACTCCTCTAGACAATACGAAGAGAACTGTCGGTCTTGGGAAGGCAAGTAAAACTACTCCTTTAGCTTCCTCCATAAGGCCACGAAAAGGATGTGGGCTTGGCATTGCCATTCACCCCACCCACGCACTGCAGCCATAACCACAAAGTAGAGACCTAATATTGATTGTTGAGTCCTCATGCGTGACTGAGATGGAGATTGAACATCTATATCTGTGGCTCTTCCTGTTCAGCCAATGGCATCATGCATATGATCTATTGAGAGGTCGTGATCAACAACCCATGTGACATTCAATGTCACACCAACTTAGCTTAGGACTATATTAAAACTTAGTTGTATGTATATCAATCTTAGTCATTTAAACAACTCCAACCTCCATATCTTTCTCTAAGAGCATCATAATCTTCAAATCTAAACCATTGATTCCTCATCATATAATCTACTTTCTATTAAAAGTCAGTGTCAAAGATATATGGTTTGACCAATGAATAAAATAAGGCATGTACTTAGGGATCTTAATCACAATATCAATCATCACTCATACTTTACCAATACACTTGGAAGTTCAAATATCCTAAACACATGAATTCCAATATGCTATTGGAAATTTAAGGATAATGAAAGAGCACTCTATCACAGAACACCAAGATTCACACTTCTCAAAACTCATCGATTCATGATCATCAAACCCTGGAACAAACACCATGAAGATCAACAAGTATAACCACATAGGAAAGAGAAAACCGAACCTCAACACTTATAAAAACCACTCAAAACTTCAAGGAAAACATGATGGCTGGAAACTTTACATGGTAATAGAACCAAATCCCATGGTGCACGTAAGATCATCCTCTCAAGAACACTTAGGAATCAAACACACAGATTTAAGGTTTTTAAGAAAGAGAGCAATCTACATGAGAATACTACAAAATCATAATCCTAAAATCATAAGGACCACATTTAGCATCTTAACATCATGTTAATAAAACCGAGTATTGTAATACTTGTATGATCATCACCTCCATCCTCACTTAACTAAACATGGATGTCGACCACCGATAAAATACATGTTTCTACCAAGGCAAAAACATAGGTGTAATGACCACCAAGGTCAAACTACCACAAGGGAAATTAACCATCCCCAAAACAGAGATGAACCATAACCAAAACAGGAGGTTATCACCAGGGAAAAACTCATCAAAATCAAAGGAGACAACACCAGACAAAAATGATCACCAAAACCCTTTAAATATATAGGATAGAAATATTCACAAAAGAACTTTGTTAAGAGAGGTGAATACTCATTTCAACACATGCTAAACAACACCAAAATCCCATGTTTCACGGCTCCATATATGTTAATAGAAACCATAGATCAAGGGCAATAGAAACTATCCACCTCATATTCATCTCAAAATTGGGAATAAGAAAATTAGGGTTTAGAATTAGAAGTAATTCTCATAGGTCTATCATCACGGCTCAAACCCTAAATATTGATAATATCTTTTAGCATGTTAAGAGCATATTTCAGAGATAAAAATAGTAACATACAAACAAGATTATGGTGTCAAAATAGAAGAGGCGAAAGTTATATAACTCGCCTTATGTAGAGATCCAAGCTTCAAGATCAGAAGCTCCAAGAGAGAAGAAGATACTCCAACATGATTAGCACTTCGGGTACAAGATCACCTCATAAGAGAAGAACACCATGATCAAAGGCTAGATCAAGAAAAGAGGGCAAGGAACCCTAGGCCAAACTAAAGAAGAAAGGAGAAAGAGAAGAAACTTTCTTTCACTAGTTACCATTATGGTAGAACCATAGTCTACGACCCTTGGTGAATAGGAGTTTCTCTCAAGATGACCACCAAGGTAGAACCCTAGTCTACGACCAAGAAAGGATGAAGAAGAAGATGGGGTTTTGTGATGGACTGGGTTTTTGGCTTAATTCTGAGGATGGAATTTCTTTTAAGGTGTGTAGGATGTGATGAAGTGGACTTTTAGAATCCTAAAATGTCCAGTGACACAAGAGAAGTCATGCATGTTGAGTTGTTTTGAGAATCCCAAGTGTTTCAGTAAAGTTGGAATGTTGATTGAGATTTATATAATGATTAAGATCCATAAGTTTATTCCTATTTGAGGAATTTAATTGTTTGGTCTAACAGTTGAGTTTTGACACCAAATTCGTGTACAAGGTATCTTGAGTAGTGAGGAAGCTATGGTTAAAATTTGGTGACAATTGGGTCTTCCTAGAGAGAGATACTTAGGTTTGAAATTGGTGAAATAATGTGCATTATTGGTGTTGTTTAGCCTAAGTTGTTGATTACAATAAGTGTCAAACGCCCCTTGGTCTGGACTGGGCCTGTGTGGATGAATCTTGGCCATCCATATATGATCTGGCGTCTGGGACCATTAGTTTGAATGAGTCGCGGATGGGCTCAAGTGAGGGACTCACCCAGACCATTGAATTGAAGATCAAGGGTCCCCGGGTTGTCCCTAACCTTGCGGTTACCTCCTTGACTGTAGGCTTGGACCACGATGTCATGGTGCTCGCTGATCGTGGGAGGTGGGTGAGAACCAACTAAGGAGTTCATCTTGGCTCATTGAGATGAGTCACTTGACCCTTCTTTTGTACCCTATCATGAGGAGACGAGAGAGTTCTACCTTCCTGTCCTCACTACATCTCCATCGGGTGGTACAGGTGGTGTGAAGAAGAGGAGTAAGGGGGTAGAAAGGGGATACGAGGAAGATGAGTAGGTAGGAGGGAAGGTTGAGGTCAACCGAGCCTCATACAGATGCTTTTATGACCTAATGTGTTGACAATGTGGCTGGCGAGGTCGAGGTTGGCCGGAGAGGAGCTTGGAGCTAGGGGCGGTGCTCCAAGCCTTTTAAGCATTGTCTAGGAGTGATCTTGGGTTCTTGGTTGTTATGACCCACTCTGTGATTAACAAGTAGGTACAATGATTATTGCATAATTAAGTAATTGAGATAGGTTAAGTGCTCATGTGGTGGTTAATGCATCATCAAGTTGATTAAGCTAAATTAAATATATAAGATGCAATTAGGGCATAATTAAGATGATTAAGTTAAGTGATCGCAGATGCAATTAGAGTTTTAATCCAGTGAAATAGTCTAATTAGGATGATTTCATGCCTTGAGGGTATAGAGGATTTCATGCTTGACTTTTTGCAAAAAGAATCACCTCAATCGGATATCTGAGGTGAAAGTTATACCATCTTCTAAAAACTAGGGTTAGCTTTGCAATTTTTCCAGTTTTCTTTTAGCCCTTTATTAACCTTTTTCCTTTACTTGATTTTTCCCTTTCACACTTATCCTCCTCCTTCCCCGATGGAGCAGCAACCGACAGAGCGGCGCTCAAGAGAGGTGCGATTAGCAGAGGAAAAAGGGGGCGAGCTAGGGTTGGTCCCTTGGCTCCCTTGGCCTCGACTGAATGGCGCCGGATTCTTCTTCTACTTCCTTTCTTCTTCTTCCTCCCCAGCCTCGCCCTAGCCACCCGCCCTAGTAGGAGCCCAACCTGCAACCAGCAGGACGCCGACCAGCCAAGCAGCAGTCGTGGCCAGCTGCAAGGCGTCGGCCAAGGGGCCACTTTGGGCGAGCTAGCAGCACCAGGCCGCCGCCCGACTTCAGCCTTGGAGTTCAAGCAACCAGCCGTAGCCCATCCAACCATTTAGGGGCGGCGCCCAAAGTAGAAGATTCAGCTATGAGTAGAAGCAGCAGCAGCATCCATGGCTTGATTGAGCAAGAAAGGAGGAAGGGTGGGGCAGTCGTTGGTTCCTAAGGTTCCGAAGCACCTCGAAATAGCAAGCAACACTTCCATGTCCTACCTCCCTAGCCTGCAACCGACCTCCTTGGCCAAGCGGCTGACTTGCAACCAGCAAGGTGCTACGGTAGAAGCTACCTTGGCCGTCCATGGTGTGTAAAGCTCTAGGATACTGCAGCTCCGAGCTTGGCCAAGACGGTTGGAGCAAAAAACCGCAGTCGTAGATGTATCCCACATCAAGAACGAAGAAGTTCTCTTCAACCTGCTGTACGTGAAGCAAAACAACCGTGAACAGTGAAAATGCCAAGGTTGAAGACGATCCGAAATTGCCCGGAATCAGACCCTAAACGCATCCCCAGATGAATCCGGATAGACCAAATCACTGTGAGTAGGATTTCATTTATTTATCATTAATAAACTCAGGCGTTTGAATATTTTCTGTTTTGTGCACGAATTACGCTGATAACAGGCGCTATCAGGCGTCGGGCAGCGTTTGGCGTTGCCCGACCTTTTTATTTCATAAACTGCTTCTAGACACTGTTATATGATTAAATTTAGCATTTGAACAGTACGGATTGAATCAGTAGATTTATATGGTTCATTGGAACCTAAATTGCTCATTTGAATGTTGAAATTAGAAATTCATGTCTGAAAATGGTATGATTTGGGTATGAACCCAGATAATGAAGATTTCTGATAAATTATCAGATGTATTCAAAGTTGATATGAATAAATAAAAACATGCAAAAAAAACCCTAATTGCATATATCTTTTGACGTTAATATGTGTAAATTGATATTTACATGAAATGGCACATTTCTCTGAAATATTACCAGAAATTCTCAAGTATTGTTATTAAATTGTGTTGTGATATGTAATTAACTCTTAATTGAGTTAAGTGATGCACAAACCAGGATTTGGGTTAATGTGCACGTTTTTCAAGAATTTTAGAGAATTGATAATTGTTGAGTATGATTCTCATATGTGAAGTAAATTTCTTTAATTTGTGCAATAAGATGTTCAATTGCGTAAATTCGCTATGTATGTGCCAAATTGAAATAAGTTGGGTTATTTATGCATTTCTAATTTGTCTGAATGCATGGTATGAGAATTTCTCAGAAATTACAATGATTTAAAATATATTGCTCTGTCAGTTTAGAATGACAGTGATCTGATATGAAATCAGTAAATGTGATTTTCTTGTTTAAATGTTTATATGTTAATCAGTTAATAGACTTAGGTGCCCTAACACTGTAGAACCCCTTCGAGAGATCTGCTTCTTAGGGGTGAAACTCGTGTTGCAACATTATCCGTGCGGAGTCATGGAGACACGAGGACAGAGAGGCAGTGTCCAACAACAACGCGTGCGATGTCACGGCGGCACTGGAGAAAATTGGGGGTTATTGCAACAAGATCCATGCGGAGTCATGGAGGTAACCCCATGAAACTCTCCGCCTGTGTACTCAGGTTAGAGGAGGAGTCTAGAGCACTCGATGTAGTGCAGTGAGGCCGATGAGCCTGAAGGCCGATGAGCCTGGGGTCCTGTGGCAGAGCAGGGCTGGCGTCAGACTTAGCATTTCCCGGGTGTGTCGCTAAGTCTTGTACGGTGGGATCGTAGTTCGCTACGGATCTTTGTATGCAGGGTACACTGCATATGATTAGGGCATAATAATATAAATATGTAATCATATAGGATCACGGTAAATTAATATGCTAAGAGATCCGAACTTTTGTGCAAATTCTATATATCTGTTTATTTACTTAAAATATCTGTCGTTGCATAGAAATGTGATTATTATCTATAAATCTGCTATGTCATTAGAACTGCCCTTCTTGTACTGTATATATGTTTTATTTCAATTTTATAAACCTGACGAGTTGTTTAGTGATAGCTAAATGAAAGGCTATTCACTGAGCGAGTAGGCTCATCCCTCTACTCAAACATTTTCAGGTCAACAACAGCAACAGGAATCTGAAGGATATTTTCATCCTAACGTTTAGTCTGTAAAAGGTATATGTAGTTAGTTTAGTTAGAGGTCTCTTAGTCCTTTCCCCTCGATCCTTGGGACATGGTGTGGGTGAGAGAGAGTGTGTATGTGGAATGTGTAAAAGATGTAAATTAACTGTTATATTTTGATTTCTGTTAAACAATGTTACATGTTGTAAACTTTGTTTATGTTCTCTAGCCAGTTTAATTGAAATGCTTCCGCAATAGTTTATTATGTTTTAGTTGCAGCAATAATCCGGATATCATTACGAGGTTTTAAGAAAGAAAAAAAAAGTTCTTATTGATTTGTTTATGTGATAATTCCTCCATCGTGCCCTAATCTCGTGATTAGTGGTTAGTGTGAGATCGGGGTGTGACATCTTGGTATCAGAGCATAGGTTGAGTATATGAATACTCTAAGTCAAGGTCAGGGGACGATAAGAGACCAATAGGATTAGGACTTAAGTGTCTCCCTTCTAACTGCAATTTTCTAACAGGAAGTGTTCTGTTATACTATTGCAGATGGCAGGAAGAGGATGTGGTCACGAGAACCAAGTAAAGAGTTTATGTTGAATCGTCAGGGATCATTAGGGTCGAAAGATAGAGTTATAAGTGAGAAAAATAAGAAGTGATATGTCTTTAGCTCTGGGAGGTCTGAGTGTTTAGATACCCTGGCCAGGTGTCTGAATACTTAGATTGACCAGTATCAAGCTACTCTGTCTATTCTTCTCTGGATGCCCTGGCCAGGTATGCAGAGGAAGGATAGGCTAGAGAGAAATCCTAGAAATCTTAGGGTTAAGAAACTGGAAATTAATACAGGAATAAGAGATTAAACATAGGATGCGATGCAACTCTTGCCTTATATTGTTTATTTGAGTGGAAATCACTAGAAATGCTCTTATATGTATGAATTGAGATTTTCAGCTTGTAGAATAAATATGATTCTTTTATATTGATTGAGTGTCATGAAGTGATTTATTTATTGTTTATATTCTTTGTATTAAGTAGACATGAAGTTATGTTTAAATGAGTCTGCCCTAAGTGGATATTCTTTCCACATGTTTGAGATTAATAGGAGTTGGTTAATCCTGAGTAGCTCTTGGCTTCAGGACTACAGGTTCGGCCTGGTCCGGCTGGCAGGATGCGTTACTGAGATCTAATGACTCCTATTAACAGTATAATAAGAGTAGACTCTAGATAATTTAGACTCACATCATAGTAAGAATGTACATACACTAAGACGTTGAGATGTAAAAGAAAGATTAGAACATCTAAGAATTTGCTGGAAATGATATCAGAGGCCCAATTTTGGAACCTCATATGAGCAATCCTTAATTAGAAATAAAGGAACACAATAAGGTTCAGATTAAATTTAATGACTAGGTGAGAAATACCCTTAATGGTACTAATCATTAATGCATAACAAATGCATGGATCCAATACATGATTAGTAAACCCTAGTGGAGGGTGTCTCATTGTGAACCCTGGTTGAGGGTGTATCCTTGTGAAACCCTAGTTGAGGGTGTATCATTGCGATTGTTTATAGGCAACTTTATAATAAAGTTATGCCTTAAACTAAGATAAGTCCATATCATGTGAGATAACTGGACAATTCTAATGTGTGGCCTATGCATTATATGCTTAGGGTGAGTATTCTGTGATGGAATGCATTAAGAGGGGAAATACTTTAATACAAGATAAAGTTGGTTAACTCAAGAGGGTCTGAATTAATGAACCCTAACCCTAATTTGGGGAAAAGGGAACGATAAGCCCTGTTTGATAGTGAACCCTAATTCCTGGTTAAGGAATGATGGTATTACTACTGTATCACATGATGTGATAAATATCTTGTATGACTGTTATCATGCCTAATAACCATGCAGGTATGATGAGATGATGAATATAGCCAAGTTTGGGCTGTGACATTTATATAATAAATGATTGATTGGTTTTTTGTGTGTTGATGTTGTTGTTTCTTAATAAAAGTAATAATGTGTACGAATTTTATGAGCCATGTGAATAAGTTGTTGCCTAGTGAGAGGTGACAAGATATGAATGGCCCTGTGAGCCATGTGTGATGCTTGGGTAACAAGTATCATGTTGATTTGTAGCATTTGTGTTAATAAGTTATGCTAGAGAACTTGGTTGATGTTACATTTCTGTTATATATCTATAGTTCATTGATGATTATTCATATCTGTTGTATTCATTACAAGTAGATGGATGAACTTATGAGATCTAAAGTTTGATTTCAAACTAAGGAAGCAAAGTCACACCACAATAATGCTATGTTGCTGATAAGGACCAAACCCTAGAATGTTTAGAGTTGAAGTAGTTCAAGGGATGTCGCTAGTGATTTGACCTTGAATACTAGTATCTTTATAAAACAAGATCATACGATTTGCACTATGAAAGGTAACCTAGCACTAATAAAATCCAGGGTTTAAAGTTAGCTAATCTGGAAGGTAAATACACAATATGAAAATAACTTGGAGAAAAGAGTAAGATATAAATTTGAAATGTAACAATAAGTAGTAGCATAGAATGAGGAGTACTACGCGATACATGATCTGAAGTTAGTTGTTGTAGTTCATGCTCTTATGACACAACATCACTATCTTTATGATGTGACAATAGATTGTCACCTTGGGAAGGCGAATGTGGTAGTTGATGCCCTCAGCAGGAAGTTAAGTTCAACAACTGATGCGTTCTCTATGGCATGTTTCAAGAGAGACATGCTAGTAGAAATGTGGAAGTTGAACTTAGAAATAGGGGTAAAGACCAAAGTTTAGATTTTCAGATGATGGTGTGTTGTATTAGCATGATATGTTGTGTACCTCGAGACAGTGATTTGAAAGAACAGATTCTTGAGGAGGCACGTGCATCGATGTATGCCATGCATCTAGGTAACACTAAGATGTACATGAATCTCAAGAATTTGTATTGGTGGCCTGGTATGAAAAGGATGTAGATAAGTACATGGCTAGGTGCAGGGTGTGTCAGTAGGTTAAGACTGAGCACCAGAAACCTACAGGTACTTTGCAATCTTTTCTTATACCAGAATAGAAATGGGAACATATCAAAATATATTTTGTGATAGGGTTTCCCAGGACACCTAGAGGTTGTGACTCGATATGAGTGATGGTGGATAGACTAATTAAGTCTGCTCACAATCTTCATATTATGTCAACCGTTGATGTCCCAAAGTTGGTTAAGATATATATGGATGAGATACTCAGGTTGCATGGTATCCCAGTTTCAAATATATCAGATAAAGATCCTAGGTTCACATCTAGGTTTTGGAAAACAGTTGCATCGTGCTTCGGGCACAAAGTTAAGATTCAGTACAACCTTTTCACCACAGACAGATGGTCAGACTGAGAGGACCATTTAAGACTCTCGAGGACATGCAGGGAGCAGTTGAAAGATACATAGGACAGGCAGAAGAGCTATGCTGAGAAGAGGCATTGACCTCTTGAGTTGGAGGTTGGTGATGAAGTGTATTTGAAAATTTCACCATGGAAAGGAGTATGAGGGTTGGTAAGTCAGGTAAACTGACTCCTAGGTTTATGGGCCTATATCCCATCATTGAGAGGATTGGACCTGTAGCCCATAAGTTGGATTTGCCATTCGAGTTGCTTAATTCACATGACGTGTTCCATGTATCGATGTTGAAGAAGTGTTACCCTGGTCCAGAGGAGATAGTGGACCCAGAACCTGCACAGTTCAGATCAGATGTGTCCTATGTTGAGGGACCAGTTCAGATAATTGATCGGTGGATCAAGAAGCTCAAGAATTACGAGATACCATTAGTGAAGGAACCATAACCTATAGGAAGCCACGTGAGAACTTGAGTCTGAAATGCGTAACAACTTTCCTTTTCTTTTTAGGAATTTCGGGACGAAATTCTTATAAGGGAGGGAGATTGTTATGACCCACTCTGTGATTAACAAGTAGGTACAATGATTAGTGCGTAATTAAGTAATTGAGATAGGTTAAGTGCTCATGTGGTAGTTAATGCATCATCAAGTTGATTAAGCTAAATTAAATATATAAGATGCAATTAGGGCATAATTAAGACGATTAAGTTAAGTGATCGCAGATGCAATTAGAGTTTTAATCCAGTGAAATAGTCTAATTAGGATGATTTCATGCCTTGAGGGTATAGAGGATTTCATGATTGACTTTTTGCAAAAAGAATCACCTCAATCGGATATCTGAGGTGAAAGTTATACCATCTTCTAAAAACTAGGGTTAGCTTTGCAATTTTTCCAGTTTTCTTTTAGCCCTTTATTAACCTTTTTCCTTTACTTGATTTTTCCCTTTCACGCTTATCCTCCTCCTTCCCCGATGGAGCAGAAACCGACAGAGCGGCGCTCAGGAGAGGTGCGATTAGCAGAGGAAAAGGGGGCGAGCTAGGGTTGGTCCCTTGGCTCCCTTGGCCTCGACTGAATGGCGTCGGATTCTTCTTCTACTTCCTTTCTTCTTCTTCCTCCCCAGCCTCGCCCTAGCCACCCGCCCTAGTAGGAGCCCAACCTGCAACCAGCAGGACGCCGACCAGCCAAGCAGCAGCCGTGGCCAGCTGTAAGGCGTCGGCCAAGGGGCCACTTTGGGCGAGCTAGCAGCACCAGGCCACCGCCCGACTTTGGCCTTGGAGTTCAAGCAACCAGCCGCAGCCCATCCAACCATTTAGGGGCGGCGCCCAAAGTAGAAGATTCAGCTATGAGTAGAAGCAGCAACAGCATCCATGGCTTGATTGAGCAAGAAAGGAGGAAGGGTGGGGCAGTCATTGGTTCCTAAGGTTCCGAAGCACCTCGAAATAGCAAGCAACACTTCCATGTCCTCCCTCCCTAGCCTGCAACCGACCTCCTTGGCCAAGCGGCTGACTTGCAGCCAGCAAGGTGCTGCGGCAACAACTACCTTGTCCGTCCATGGTGTGTAAAGCTCTAGGATACTGCAGCTCCGAGCTTGGCCAAGATGGTTGGAGCAAAAAACCGCAGTCGTAGATGTATCCCACATCAAGAACGAAGAAGTTCTCTTCAACCTGCTATACGTGAAGCAAAACAACCGTGAACAGTGAAAATGCCAAGGTTGAAGACGATCCGAAATTGCCCGGAATCAGACCCTGAACGCATCCCCGGACGAATCCGGATAGACCAAATCACTGTGAGTAGGATTTCATTTATTTATCATTAATAAACTCAGGCGTTTGAATATTTTCTGTTTTGTGCGCGAATTACGCTGATAACAGGCGTTATCAGGCGTCGGGCAGCGTTTGGCGTTGCCCGACCTTTTTATTTCATAACCTGCTTCTAGACACTGTTATATGATTAAATTTAGCATTTGAAAAGTACGGATTGAATCAGTAGATTTATATGGTTCATTGGAACCTAAATTGCTCATTTGAATGTTGAAATTAGAAATTCATGTCTGAAAATGGTATGATTTGGGTATGAACCCAGATAATGAAGATTTCTGATAAATTATCAGATGTACGATTTCAAAGTTGATATGAATAAATAAAAATATGCAAGAAAACCCTAATTGCATATATCTTTTGACGTTAATATGTGTAAATTGATATTTACATGAAATGGCACATTTCTCTGAAATATTACCAGAAATTCTCAAGTATTGTTATTAAATTGTGTTGTGATATGTAATTAACTCTTAATTGAGTTAAGTGATGCACAAACCAGGATTTGGGTTAATGTGCACGTTTTTCGAGAATTTTAGAGAATTGATAATTGTTGAGTATGATTCTCATATGTGAAGTAAATTTCTTTAATTTGTGCAATAAGATGTTCAATTGCGTAAATTCGCTATGTATGTGCCAAATTGAAATAAGTTGGGTTATTTATGCATTTCTAATTTGTCTGAATGCATGGTATGAGAATTTCTCAGAAATTACAATGATTTAAAATATATTACTCTGTCAGTTTAGAATGACAGTGATCTGATATGAAATCAGTAAATGTGATTTTCCTGTTTAAATGTTTATATGTTAATCAGTTAATAGACTTAGGTGCCCTAACACCGTAGAACCCCTTCGAGAGATCTGCTTCTTAGGGGTGAAACTCGTGTTGCAACATTATCCGTGTGGAGTCATGGAGACACGAGGACAGAGAGGCAGTGTCCAACAACAACGCATGCGATGTCACGGTGGCACTGGAGAAAATTGGGGGTTATTGCAACAAGATCCGTGCGGAGTCATGAAGGTAACCCCGTGAGACTCTCTGCCTGTGTACTCAGGTTAGAGGAGGAGTCTAGAGCACTCGATGTAGTGCAGTGAGGCCGATGAGCCTGAAGGCCGATGAGCCTGGGGTCCTGTGGCAGAGAAGGGATGGCGTCAGACTTAGCATTTCCCGGGTGTGTCGCTAAGTCTTGTACGGTGGGATCGTAGTTCGCTACAGATCTTTGTATGCAGGGTACACTGCATATGATTAGGGCATAATAATATAAATATGTAATCATATAGGATCACAGTAAATTAATATGCTAAGAGATCCGAACTTTTGTGCAAATTCTATATATCTGTTTATTTACTTAAAATATCTGTCGTTGCATAGAAATGTGATTATTATCTACAAATATGCTATGTCATTAGAACTGCCCTGCTTGTACTGTATATATGTTTTATTTCAATTTTATAAACCTGACAAGTTGTTTAGTGATAGCTAAATGAAAGGCTATTCACTGAGCGAGTAGGCTCATCCCTCTACTCAAACATTTTCAGGTCAACAACAGCAACAGGAATCTGAAGGATCTTTTCATCCTAACACTTAGTCTGTAAAAGGTATATGTAGTTAGTTTAGTTAGAGGTCTCTTAGTCCTTTCCCCTCGATCCTTGGGACATGGTGTGGGTGAGAGAGAGTGTGTATGTGGAATGTGTAAAAGATGTAAATTAACTGTTATATTTTGATTTCTGTTAAACAATGTTACATGTTGTAAACTTTGTTTATGTTCTCTAGCCAGTTTAATTGAAATGCTTCCGCAATAGTTTATTATGTTTTAGTTGCAGCAATAATCCGGATATCATTACAAGGTTTTAAGAAAGAAAAAAAGTTCTTATTGATTTGTTTATGTGATAATTCCTCCATCGCGCCCTAATCTCATGATTAGTGGTTAGTGTGAGATCGGGGTGTGACACTGGTGGTCTATCGGAGCTTCTCGAACAAAAAGGGGTTGAGAAAGGGGTTCATAAGCGAGACCCCCCTTTTTTCTCTTCCGCAAAGGACCTCCATGGCGGCGAGCCAGCGGGAGTGGAGATCTGGAGGGCGCTGCAGATTTCAAAGAGGACAGAGGAATCAAGGGAGCTCGTGGAAATCTGCATGCAGTGTTGTTAGATCTCGAGGATGAGGAGAGCACGGTCGGTTGCTCGTCAGAGCTGAGCCGTGTGGTGGAAGTACCGTGAAACAGAGTCTATGGACTCTCAGATCGCGTAAATCACATCACGTTGAAACGAGAAAGGGAAAGGAAGCATGTGGTTCAGATGGAGAACCAAGTCCAATTACCCTAAACCGATTGAAATCCATGTTGAACTAGACCTTCCCAAAAGGAAGTAGCGTGCCCCCAAAGTGGACATGTGGCAGCGCATCATTGGCCTAAAAGGTAATATTCTTCAAAAAATCCCAGATCTTAGATAAATCACAGTAATTAGCTCGATTATCAGAAAAATGCAAATAAGGTATCATTATTTTTAGAAAAATTAGTAAACCAATATGAAACCATAATATCAGGCTTTTGATGATTAAATATCAGCAATATCATGTAAGATGTGTAATGCTTGTTTAATGGATAATACATAGCAAATAATGATATTAAGTTATGGAAAAATGTCGGTAAATCCATAACCGTGTTTATATTGCATATAATGTCAGATATGGTCATGTTGATGTACGAAATTACATAATTTGATTAATATGTCTAATTAGGGCTAATAACACTAAAGATGATGCAATTAATACATGCATGCTCAATAAATGATGAGATTTATAAAAAACCCTCATATCTATAGCTGGAAGATAATATATAAATCTAAGATCAATTATATACATGAAATTCATGTTATATGAAGAGAACCCTTAATACATGTGATGTAACCCTGATATGGTTAATGAAAGTGACATAATGTTAAATACGTTCACATAATAATGTGACACATGAGTATATCGAGTTGATGAACTATAATCTAGGATATGACATAAGTAAGATAAATCTAAGGGAAGAATACAAGTAATCATGAGAATATCATAATGAGATAGCAAACCCTAATATGAACACCTTTAAGTTTAAGATGAGATGTAAGATGATGAGAATCTAATGGTGATATGTAATCTTATCTTTATCAAGGTTTGACCTGGGATACATAGTTGACATCAGGAATGTGATATATGATGATTAGGATATGTATTGATAAAGGTACGCCATTACCTCTTGCTTGGCTTATTATGCATTATGCTTGTGTTATATGGGAGTAAAGAATTGGCATATGGTATTGATTGAAATGATCGTCTTGTATGATATGTTGCTTGAATTTCCATACTTATGGCTATGAACACCTGCAAACACAATATAGATGTTCCATCATAAGATAGCTCATAAACCACTTGGTGGTAGAGCGCATGCATAATGATCACAAACCACTTGGTGGTAGATCATATGATGTTTGTATAATGATCACAAACCACTTGGTGGTAGATCATAAGGCCTAAAGACGTCAAAGCCACTTGGTGGCAGACACACGAGATGTATGATGGAAATGTGCTTAAAATATGTGTTCTCTTTTGTTAATGAACATCTTTGTGCAAGTATATGATTTTCTTATATTTCTTTATAACTGCCAAGTATTAGTTTTATCTTATTGCCAAGATATGATGAGAGGTAAATAAAAGACACGTAGGCGTACTCAGTGCAATATTCTTGAATATTGTGTTGACATGTACCACATGTAATCTGTTGTTTAGGTTGTGGTTATGCTCTTGAAGATCCAGGATAGTTGAGAGTTGTGTAGCGAGCTGATGTACAGGTGGACCTGTTGTCTTAAGATCCTGTAGTTTAGCGCTACTACATGTATATGTAATAGTTTGATGTTCAATATGTAATATCAAATGTTGTATCAATTCATGTTGTAATTATATGATGAATGGTGAACATGTGTTGTGGTTTTTATTATTGTTCACGTGCATGTGCTACTGATTATTTCTGTCTGAATCCCATGATTTTTTGCTTCTTAGCCTAGTGTGGGATGTTTAAACTGGAATTATCGCTGATGTGAGGTTTCAATTTGGACGTCTTACATCAGATTAAGTTTTAGAAAATCCGGGGACGTCACAGGTGGTATCAGAGCATGAACAATAATAAAGCATGACATTTTCTCATTATGCAACTCAAAACCAAAGAACCTTGAACTTAATAATCTTTAGGGTTAGATTAGTCATCTTTTAGAGACTAGATCTGACCTAGCCTCTAGGTTAGCACCTAGATGTCTGAGAACTTGGTCTAGACTGGTGCTTGTTGAGTAGCAAGTCCTTAGATGTCGTTCTTTCCTTGTAGTACAGTGGTATGGGACGTTGCACTATTTGGAAATGACGTGCATCAAGGGAAGAGAAACCCTAGACATATTGTGCATGTTGTCTAGAGTAGCTACACTAGTCTACCCCTTGTTCTCACCCTTTTCACTAGTTTTCATGACACTGTACTCTCTACTATGTGTGGGACACTCGTTTTTAGGATTTGGTTTTTGATTCCAAATGGATCGAACCTCGATAGTTTTCCCTGACTCTTGTTTTATCGGATAAAAACTATATAATATTTTAGTATGTATATGTATTACAAAAATGTGTCCCCACACATGGACGAGTAGGAGGTGGTTATGTAACCTAAGTGAAAGTGAATGACATCAGTCTAGAAGAGAGAGTAGTTCTAGATTATATGTCTAGATCCTGGTTGGAATATATGATAGATGGAATAGATGAAATAAGTTTTGATGATACGATCTAAGTCTTATATAGATGATATAAGATAGTTTGTGATGATCTATATTTGTCTTTGAGGATATAAGTTTAGTTTTGAGGATTTGAGATAAGTTTTGATGATGCAAGTAACTAGGCTTCTATGAGATAAGATATGCTAAGTTAAGACAAGGTTGTGAGTCAACATGAGCCTTGAGCTCTTTTACAAAGGAGGACCTCTAGTGTTAGGACCAGTTTTAGGGTTAACGCCAGAGAGAGTGAGACCCATTGGGAGAAGGTCAAAGAACCTAAACTCCAAGATATGAGAATTATGAGATATGTGATATGATATGTCCTAAACTAGAATACTCCTGAGTGAATGAGTTGAGTTTCTCTATGTGTGATTCCTATAGTCTTCTTGAACCCTAGATGTCCTTGGGAGGACCAAACCCTAGATACAGAGAGAGGTTGGTTATATATGCATATGTGAATAAGGAAATATGAGTGCCTTCCATCTGGGTGAGGGAGAGAGCCCAAGACCCTAGAGGAGGTAGCTATGTTAGTTTTTGTACAGCCTCATGATCAGGTTGGTGGTTCCTTCTAGGACTCTAGTGGTGTACATGTAAGAGAGATATATATATAGTATGTCATGGTTATAGATCTATGATGAGAATGTCATATCATGTTTTGGTTGTGCTTATGTGGCTAGAGCTTGTAAGGCTATCTCTAGTGTCAATGAGGTATACATGTGAACCATAGACTAAGAGAGAAAAGATAAAGTATATGCATATGAGATACTCAAAGAGATGAGTGATCTCAGAGAGACTAAGCATGAAAATTCCTCATGATATGGGTCAAGAGAACCTCAGTTGGACTAGATGAAGTTTTGATATATGATTAACACACCACTCACATAAGTGTGTTTAGCAAAACCATGATATAATATATGTAAGAATGTGATCTAATCTCGAGATGTGATAAATTATATGACATGATGAAAAACCTAGAGATGGTTTAATACCTCTCCATGTATAGATGGTTAACCATGTAAATGAATAATGATGATATAATAAAGATGGTTAATTGTCACATCCCAATTTTCAAAACCAAATTAAAATTTGGAGTGGAGTTTTTATAAATAATAATAGTTGAAGGTTTTTATGCAAAATATCAATAATGGTTGTCCTTATATGAAAATGGGATGAGAAAACTTAAAATAAGACCCAAATTCATATTTCCTTTTTAATTATGCACTATGTATATCAATTAACTCGTATTAGTCCTCTTTTCTTTTCTCTCTCCTCTCAGGTAGCCATAAGCCTAGTAAATAATTAAATAGGTGACCATGTGGTCATTGAATGAGAAAAACACGAAATTATGACTCTAGGATTCAATATTTGGAGCCTTTTCAAATTACATTACTCTTAATGCCTATTAATTAAGGTTTATAGCCAATATAGAAACTATGGGCCTAAATGTGCACAAACATGAAATCTAATTACACAGGAACGTTCTAGACCTTCACATTAGCATATGTTTCAAATTTCAAGTCATTATGACCACGTTTGACCTTCCAAACAAATTAGGAAATGTTGGGGTATAGTTTGATTAAGAAATGCATTGAATACATTGTGTCACATTAAAATTCTGTTATTTTTACTCTGTCATGCGGCCCTTTTTACTTGCCATTTCAGACGCGTTATCTGTACCATTCATTCCTGATCTGGTGGCTATTCCTTTATCTCCTATCTCTGTTTTCCTCACTGGACTGAACACAGTGGGAGAGATTTTCATTCAATGGTCTGTTCTCCCTCGTCTCTCACCCATTTCATGTGATTCTTTCTGAGAAGCGATCATCTCTCTCCCCTGAACCTAATGACCCCTAACAGACCCTCTCTCTCACACTATACAAGAAACGCCCAGTTAGGGCTTGAACACCCCCTCTGCAAGAACTCACAGCCACCACCTAATTAAGAGCCCATACTTCCATTTTTATGCATTTAGTAGCACCACCAGACCCCGAGACCTCCTCCTCCACCTTCAATTGAAGCTCTAGATCCCCATAGAACCCCCACCTACTCGTCGTTCTCCTCCGACCAATTGCATATAATGTTCGATATGGTCATGTTGATGTACAAAATTACGTAATTTGATTAATATGTCTAATTAGGGTTAATAACACTAAAGATGATGCAATTAATACATGCATGCTCAATAAATGACGAGATTTACATAAAACTCTCATATCTGTAACTGGAAGATAATATATAAATCTGAGATCAGTTATATACATGAAATTCATGTTACATGAATAGAACCCTTAGTACATGTGATGTAACCCTGATATGGTTAATGAAAGTGACATAATGTTAAATACGTTCACATAATAATGTGACACATGAGTATATCCAGTTGATGAACTATAATCTAGGATATGCCATAAGTAAGATAAATCTAAGGGAAGAATACAAGTAATCATGAGAATATCATAATGAGATAAGCAAACCCTAATATGAATGTGTTTAAGGTTAAGATGAGATGTAAGATGATGAGAATCTAATGGTGATATGTAATCTTATCTTTATCAGGGTTTGACCTGGGATACATATTTGACATCAGGAATGTGATATATGATGATTAGGATATGTCTTGATCAAGGTACGCCATTACCTCTTGCTTGGCTTATTATACATTATGCCTGTGTTATATGGGAGTAAATACTTGGCATATGGTATTGATTGAAATGATTGTCTTGTATGATATGTTGCTTGAATTTCCATACTTATGGCTATGAACACCTGCAAACATAATATAGATGTTCCATCATAAGATAGCTCATAAACCACTTGGTGGTAGAGCGCATGCATAATGATCACAAACCACTTGGTGGTAGATCATATGATGTTTGTATAATGATCACAAACCACTTGGTGGTAGATCATAAGGCCTAAAGACGTCAAAGCCACTTGGTGGCAGACGCACGAGATGTGTGATGGAAATGTGCTTAAAATATGTGTTCTCTTTTGTTAATGAACATCTTTGTGCAAGTATATGATTTTCTTATATTTCTTTATAACTGCCAAGTATTAGTTTTTTCTTATTGCCAAGATATGATGAGAGGTAAATAAAAGACATGTAGGCGTACTCAGTACAATATTCTTGAATATTGTGTTGACGTGTACCACATGTAATCTTTTGTTTAGGTTGTGGTTATGCTCTTGAAGATCCATGATAGTTGAGAGTTGTGTAGCGAGCTGATGTACAGGTGGACTTGTTGTCTTAAGATCATGTAGTTTAGCAGTAGTACATGTATATGTAATAGTTTGATGTTTAATATGTAATATCAAATGTTGTATCAATTCATGTTGTAATTATATGATGAATGGTGAACATGTGTTGTGGTTTTTATTATTGTTCGTGTGCATGTGCTACTAATTATTTCCTTCTAACTCACATGATTTTCTTCTTCTTAGCCTAGTGTGGGATGTTTAAACTGGAATTCTCACTGAGGTGAGGTTTCAATTTGGACGTCTCACATCAGATTAAGTTTTAGAAAATCCGGGGACGTCACAGGTTTCAAGGGAAAAATGTGATCAAGAATGTCGAACCACTTACCAAGAGAAGAATCACCAAGAATCACCACCAAAGGGTTGATCAAGCACAAGATCCTCCTCAAGCAAGGTTGATCGGCCACCCAAGCTTCAAGGTCAGACCTCCTTTGCTCCCAAAGATCCAAGGTCGGTCACAAGAGAGGAGGGAGAGTGTAGGGCTGAAAAAGATACTTGCTAGTGAAGAGAAAGGGTCATATACCCAAAGGAGGAGGGAAGTAAGGTATGCATGAGGTGTCAACACAAGAGAACACCAAAGGGACACTTTTCCTTTAAGAAAATAGCCATGCAACACTAAACACTTACATGCAAATCATGGTGATACAACCTAGGTGGTATTTCGACCACATGGGTCACCACTGTCCTACATGTTTTGACCACAAAAAAAGGTCATCAAACACACATGAGTAGAAACACAATTCAAAGAGACAAACCATCTCGACCAACATCACTAAGACCATCATGGTCGAAACAAAATCACAAAGAGAAGGTGTCTCGGTTGAAACACACCTAAAACACACCCACAATGTCGAAACATAGGTCACAACACAAAGGTGAGCTCAACATGGTTGACACCATGCACCACCAAGCAAAACCCTAGAAATCCTAGCATTTCCACATGATGCCACCTCATCAACCAAGGTCCAAACAAAGTGCCACATATCATCATCCTCTGTCTCATGATGCTAAAGTACTAAGGGCACACTCAACATGTGACAAATTGCAAGATAACCCCTCAACTTGGATATATTGCATCTTGGTCTAAAATAAGCAAACATAACTCAAACAACATCAAAACAGGACCAAATTTAAAACATAAGCTCGTCACATGTTATCAAAGCATCTTAAAGGATTATAGCAAGGTTCTAAGCATCTCATTATATAAAGTAATCACAAATTAGCATTAAGCTAGATCAGGGGCCTTACACCACCCCCATTTTAGTTATGGTTGTAAATGGGTAGGGTATTGACTGTTAACCATCATCCATACCCTGTAGGATAGGCTAAGGTTAAACTTATTTTTTATCATCCACTCATTTATTCTTTATCTATTTTACACAAACACAAAGAGGGTAGATAATTGGAAGAAGATTTATCTTACCCGATTCATTATCCATTAGCATAAGGTTGACTTCATAATTTCAGATTATGATTCTTTTATTAATAGCCAGTAAACACCTCAAAAAGCATCACCTAATTTTTGCTATTAGTTCATTTTAGAAACTTCGTTAAATAATTGGCAACATGTCAAACTTTTTATAGTCACATATTAAATATAGAAAAAATTTCAATAAAAATAATATGCTCAAAACGTGATACCATGTTTGTAGAAGTGAATATGATTTTAAATATTATTATTTATAATGGATAACAAAAGAAATAATTATTGTTATCTAAAATTAATTTTAGGAGTAACTTGTCGTTGATGTAAGAAATATCATATGAAATTATTGTTGTAAATATCATATATTTATCTTCATGTCACTATACCTATTTCACCCATTATTCAACCTGTTTACCTTATTGGTAAATCAACGTGGGTAAAAGTAGGATACAAATTTCCTAAAAAATGATAATTATCCTACCTATACCTATGATGATAAGGATAAAAATAATGGATAATGAAAGACATAATCATTGTTAATTAATTTTAGAAGTAACTTGTCTAAGAAATATCATATGAAATTATTGTTGTAAATATCATATATGTATCTTCATGTTACTATACCTATTTCACCCGTTATTCAACCTGTTTACCTTATTGGTAAATCGACGTGGGTAAAGGTAGGATGCAAATTTCCTAAGAAATGATAATTATCTTACCTATACCTATGCCAATAAGGATACAAATAAGGCCATGTTTGTTAAGGTATACTCCGGTGTAGTTATGTGTTTCATTAAACACAAGGTTTAAAAGGATTAGTTTCAATAAATATGTAATATGTTTGTTTAGCTGCGGGATCCACATGAAGATTTGCTTTGATATTATTTGGTTAGGAGCAATAGCCATCACACATGATCTTTCAGGAGATGTTCCGCCTTTCCATCATTGTACCACGCCCATTCATAATGTGGTACAAACTCTTTGACTTCTAGGCAAAAGTCATACTAATAATGGGTAGCAAAATAATGATTTTTTTTTTTCATTTCAGTAACCAAACAAACACGGTGTCAAAATTTTTGGCATTTGAACTCACTCTTTCGTTCTTACATCCTACCAAACAGGGTCTAAGGATAAATTTTTACCCTACTAACAGGGCCCAAGGATAAATCTTTACCCTACTACCAAACAGGGTCTAAGAATAAATCTTTCGCCTTGGCAGGGCTGCATCCTTGTGCTTGATATGAGCATATTTACAAATCAGCAATATATCATGCAATCAAAAGAATGAAGCACGATGTTTCCAAATTCCATAGGCCCTTGTTTCCGTCCAACGGGTTCCAGGTCCGAATTCGACAACTTATACCTTGTTTGATATCCAGCCCACCTAAATAATCCTTCTTATGATCCGATTTTGAGATAAGATATATACCTCCCATCAGACGCGCTCTTTGAAACCCATTGGAAGGCTGTCGGGTACTTAGGTCAGCGTCAAACCAAGTCGACTGCTGGCTCTTTGAAACCCTTCCGACCGCTGCCGCGTACATCACCGCCGCCAAAACCACCAAGTCCCCCTCCCCTCCAACTCCAACCCCTTTCATAGTCCACTCTGTCATAAGTACTACCTATGGCTTCAATTCCCGCGGCCATCCCGACTCCCGCTCCGGAAGACATCCGGTCTCTCGCTCCTTACCTCCTCTACAACTACTACCGGCTAGGAACCCTGAATGCCGCCAAGGAGATCCAGTCGTTCCTGGAGCAAACTGGTGGTGCCCCGATTCCCGTCTTCAATAGTATTCTTATCCATGCCGCCCGTTGCCTGCGCCTCAATTACGGCCTCGATATCACGGTAGGCATCGGAGGTGCCCCGCCACTGCCGCCGCCCAGCATACCAGCGGAGCCGTGTGACGTCCTCCTCGAATCGGCGCGGAAGCAAGATGTTCCCTGCGTCGAGTACCGTGACGACACCCATCCCTATCCCGTCCATGAACAGATGGCGCGGCTGACCCTCTGATGGTGGACGGACGGCGGTGAGGCTCGCAGTGGTCTTCGCCCAACCAAGCGTCCGCGCCGGCCTGGGGGCTCCTGCAGCCGTGCAAAGTCTCCCCGCCTATGCTGATGTATCGTTTAACCTCATTGTGCTCCAGAATCTAAATTGCTGTTGTAAACGATGAATGATCCATTGAATTGCTACTTGTTATTAAAAAAATCAACTGAATTGTTACTACGTGTCGGCGTCCATTGTCCATACCGTTTGATTGATCCGTGGGGATCAAAGGGGTTCCAAAGATTTGTAAGGTTGTGTTGTGTGCAATGGGCAGAGTCTAGAATTTCGAAGTGGGTGTATATAGAGTCAGGCTACACTCCAGTGTACGGATGTTACAAATACAGTCTGTTTTTGCATGTTTTTGCATATAAAGACTGTTTTTTTGCAAAATATAAACCGTTATTTTTCACCGTCATACTAGACTACATACAAATTTTGAATTCATTTAGATGAGTGTAAGTCACTCATCCAAGGGAAACTAATTTGAAATGCATAATTTTTACAACACGTTATGAAACATAACAATAATATTTATATAATACCACAAATTACATATATATACACAATTATATGCATAAATTTTTTTTTATTTTTTTTTGGGGGCCACGGCCCCAGCTTGCCCCTAGCTCCACCACTGCTCAGATTAGTGACTTATACTCATCCAAATAAGTTTAAAATTTACATGTAGCCTAATTATGGTATAACAATGAAGATCAATGGTTTACATTTTGCAAAAATATAGTCTAGATACGCAAACACCACTTGAGTGCAGCGTGAGATTTGTACACTCAAGTGTATTCTAACCTGACTCTCTCTCTCTCTCTATCTCTCTCTCTCTCTCTCTCTCTCTATATATATATATATATATATATATATATATCACAAAAACTAATAATATCTCAATTCTATAAATATATTACAATCATTCTCGTGGAGGTGATATCTTTTTCAACGTGGGGCACCGAGCAATATTGAGATATATCAATTTTGAAATTGTATGATGGGATATGATGCATAATACCATCAATTTGGGGTCTAACTCCACAATCATGTATTATATCATCTACTTTGAAATTTTTATTGTCAACGTCAAATTGAAAGTCAGGTTGAGAAATTGATGAAATATTATCTGGTTCACTACTAGTCACTTTTTCTTTCGTTAACTGAAGATTTGATGGAGCAATCTTTCTTGATTAAGAATTTAAGACTTGATTTATATTTAAATGAAAATCTAAAAATGATAAAACTTACAATTATAAATCAAGAAAACACTAAACATAATAAATATTAGTAAAAGAATATGTACATAGAGACTAACATTTGAAACTTGGATGAAAATTATGTGTATTTTGATGCTATTAGTAAGAGCTACTGAATAACAAGAAATATTAGAAGAACTTGTAGTCACTACTCATATGTGTGCCGATATGTATGCCGATAGAAATGGGTTTGGATTTCCTATTTCAAATGTGTGCTTCAAACTATTTCTCAATTAATCTTAAGCATACATATCTCAAAAATTCACCCCTAAAAATATAGAGCTGTTTTACATCAATGATTGGATGGCATATGACTTGGAACATAAAGTTTAAACCCGACCAAAAATATGTTTCCCTTTACACACAAAGGGACTAACTCTCTCCCACTCTCGCTTTCTCTCTTAGTTATGCTCAAATGTTGATGATTCTATGCCAAAAGAATGAAAAGCAACTATGACAATGTGAATTTTAAAATTACTTTTAGGAGATGAGAGCAAAAACAAGTAAAAGGAACAAAGAAACAAAGCATGTTCGAATTGATTAATTGATAAGGAGGAAAAGAAAAAACCAAAGGCAGAGAAGCACTTAACAAACAAGTATAAAAAAGAAGAATTGGACAAAAAGAAAAACAGATACGATTTACAAGAAGCTGATTAGAGCAGTAATGTTTTTTGTCTTCCGTCCTTGCTTTAAATCTGTAGAGAAACATATAGATGTATGTGAATGGGTCAAATATTATTTATTAAAAATTACGGTAACTCACATAACGCAAATTATCCAACACAAACGTCATGCCAGCACCTTTTCTACGGTTCATGTCTGACGCTTCCAGTCTAATGCCTTCAATTTTGATGAATCATATTCAAGGCACAGTCTTTTTATAAGGTTGGACGGACGCACAAATTTAATCCTGAAACCTCAATCCGTTTTGCTAACAAACATGATCAAACATGACCAGATATAATGGGTGCTGAACTGGAAGCATTTCTAAGCACGCTATTTAAAATTTTAAACCAGACACCTAGTACCTACTAGGTTTACTTTTAACAAAGGGGTGAGGCACATGCATCAGGGTGCCTTCAAGTAGCTTTGCCACGGGCAATGGGTCTAATGTGCAGATCACTTGGATTAGTGGCCTTATAGTTGTTGCCCCCTTTTGTAGAACTAAGATGGACTATGAGTGATTTTCACCGCTTTGACATCATGTTAGTATTTAAACACATAACATACTCCGGTTCTTATTCTTGAGGGTGTGTAATCTTGTCCGGACTCAATTATGCAAGCTTCTTTAACATTGGACATGTGAGACACATTTAACGATAATTTTTCAGAAGGGGCTATTACCATAATACACCTATACATTCAAAACATATATTTCCTTGTACTTCAGAAAAACGGGCAATTGTAGTGGGACTCTATAGTGGATGAGGTCGTGACACATTGAACTTTTTTTTATCCGCAACATAGCCAATATCTTAAAAATAGAAAATGGACACACCAACGCTATTATAGTGAAATTTTTGAATTTGGATTTCATAAAAAATAGGAGATTTATATGCCTTACAATGGCACGTCTTACAAACTATATGAAGACTTTAAAGAGAACCTCGGACATATTTCATAGTCTAAAATGTTATGAGTTCACTCCAATATTGATATTTTTATAGGTGAAAGTAAACATATGCCACCAAACAATTGTTTATAAAGTATTCATTCATCTTATCTCGTAGTCAATGCTTTATGGTCTTCATCATAGATAATACTCTCTCCACATCAAGAATCGTAGGTCGTAACAGACAATATTTCCGTTATCTATAGGAATCGATATACTCAACGGAAATCTTTATATTGCTTTCCAACTTTTGATCTGTGCCACTGATGTCATTTAGCTCACCAAAAGGAGTATGTTTGATGTAATTATGCAATTACTAAGTTGACATCTCAATCTATCAACATTTTGCATGCTACAGAGGAAGGAGATTAATATGCCAACCTATGTGATTTCTCCTCACCATAGGAAATATACAACATTAACTCGATGCTTCTTTCGATGAATCAATCATTCAAATCATCAAACAATCTATCGTCGTGTTATATATATATATATATATATATATATATATATATAAATGACCAATGAGAAACAGATCTTGGTGAGAGCATGAGAGGCATTTGAATAACTCTCCACATAGATCAATTTTTCATAATTCAATAGTACAGATTACATGTATACCTTAATATTTACCTTCCTACAAAATTTTATCACCGTACGATTTGTAGACCATTCACAAAAACAAAATACTTTTTGACGCTCTATATTGAATTTCAGGCTGACCGTTGGATGTAAAAAGCGTATATTGTACATATGGACATGCAAACAATGTCTGATTCAATGCTTTTTTGTGAGAAGGTAAATGAAATGATGCTTTTTCCATCTATACAGTTGGATTTTAAAAAATAGTTCTGAATTTGTAGTTATTCAAATGCCTCTCATGCTCTCACTGTAGGATGTTTCTCACTGGATCGCTACCCTATATATATAAGTGTAAGCCCCAAACCTAGCTTAACCCTATTCTTGCATGTTTATATTAAATGAATCTTGATTAGAACATGATTAGTTGTTTATGAGATAACCCTAGTTTATCCCTAATCATTCTTGTAATCCCCAATTGCAAGAATTATATAATTAACATGGATATATTTCAAATTAATCAATAAAATTGAAGATCATGCCTTTTCACATATGCACTATTCTTTAATTGATGACAAAACAATACAGTAAGATATTGGGTTCCATATTGTTTTACCTTTTTGATCTTGCATCAATCAGAGCAAGGGTTTTTTGTCCAATGCATATTGTGTGTGGGTCAATGTGTTTTATTTGTCAATGAGAATTCTAAGTCAATGACAATTTTGTGTCGATGTGAATTCTACATTGATGGGATATCTAGATTGATGGGAATTCTATGTTGGTGATGTGAGTTTTGCGTAGGTTGATGGGATTTTTTAACCGATCAATGGGATTTTTTTGTTGATCAATGGGACTTCTACGTCGACCGATGCATTTTCTAGTTTTCTCTAGTTCTTGTGTGTATTTAGGTGTTGTTTTGACATTTCTGCCTACCCTAGTATGCAAATATCCACATCCATCACTCTTAGGGCTCATTTTCCATCCCAAGAGATGCTAGAGTAGGAAGGGAGTCAACGAGGGTCGATCTTGGGGTCCTTGGCCATACATATGCTTCTATGAAGGTGATCTAGCTTCATTGGGTGTATGTAAGGCTAGGTAGCGATGTTTTGGCCCTGGATCATGTAATATCTTCTATCATTCTCATCTTTTCTTTTTGGTTTCCCTCTCTCCCTTCATTGGCTAACATCCATGGAGGTGATGGTGGATCTAAATTCCTTTGGCTCAAGATCTCTCCTTTATTCTCTCATTGACCTAGTTGAGGTTATATCTTGTTAGAAGGAGCCTTGAAGAGCTAGTGTTGGGTTGTTTGAAGGTGATTTGAAGCTTGGTTCCTGATTTTCATGGCTAGAGATTGTGTTCTTCTTAAGGAGGTGAGTGCTATTCTCATTGTTTTCCTTGTGTGCTTAAGTAACCTACATGTAAATCCTAATATTGCAAAAAATATGCTAGATATCTTTAAATATCTAATTTTATGGGTTGTCTTGGTGGTATGACTATTGATGTCGAACTTCCTTACTCTCATTTCACCTAAATTTTGATATATGATGGAACCATTAAACTTCCTCATGAACATAAGGCTAAAATAATAAAAAATGCAGATGACCTTCATGTACCAGGAACATGTCGTGTCCTCTGGGGAACATGCCGTGTTTCCACTTCCTCAGCTCTGGGCTAGAAGCTGCTAGAATTGCACACGTCGTGTGTTTGATAACACACGACGTGTTCTTTGTCCCGTGAGGCTACCTATAAAGGAACACGTTGTGTCTTTTAAGGAACACACTGTGTCTTTTACTGTTTCTTCAGCAAATGGCTTTGAACCAGCTGTAAAATGTGGAGAAGTCTCATTGAGGTCAGATTTGAGTTGGGCTATCTCCAATTTGACCTTTTTAATACATATCTTTAATCAACATCATGTGGTGAGCAAAGAAACAAAAATGTGTGACAAAATAAATATGAATAGAGGCTAAATGGGGACATAATGAGCTGAAATTGTGTGTGATAATGTGCAAAAAGTCAATATAAAGCACACACACAAAATCCCCCTAAGCTTGAACTGTTGCTTGTCCTTAAGCAAAAAAAACATAGAAACACACACATGAAAGAATTTTCAAGCTCGTGCATAGATTAAGGTACAAGAGGATAAGGTGGTTCAAGCTACAAATATAAACCAGAATTAAGCGCATGTTGGAGGCCAAAGGATTTCAATTAATCTATACATGCTCTTTACCATTCCTTCAAATGACTGATTAAGGTACAAGAGGACAAGATGGTTCAAACTTGGTGAGAAATCAGTTCATTACATCAAGATAGCCTCAGAACAAATATGAAAGAAAAACAGACATGACATGATAAACAACAAGAAAAATAATAAAAAGTAAACTACATTACCGGCCGGTTGCATCCCCCCTAACCTTGAAATTGGCAATGTCCTCACTGCATCAATCAAACCTATGAAGAAAGCAACTGGGTACCTGTCATGGGGTGGGTGCATCAGTGGGATGGGCCAGGGACCATATGACCAGAAGGGAAGAATTGGCCGACGAGATCATCGTCATCTGGAATATCAATCTGCATGGGTTGTGGAACAAACTCAGGCTGTGGAGGAGGAGTAGGCTGGTGCTGCCGTGGCATGGAATAGTAGCCTTGAGAAATGTACCAACTATCCATGCGATGAACCATACCATTCATAGTAGAAAATTGTTGACCCATCAGGTCCAGACAGACGTCCATGTGGTCAAACCGTTGTTGTACATAGACATATAGATGTCTGACATCAGGCATGGCCCAGGATTACTCCGTCTGTGTGTTTGTAGAGGGAGGTGGTGGAGCATTATGGGTGCCTCAATAGCATCAGGAGCTCTAGCTACATCTACTTCTTTAGGGGTGTTCAAAATGACTTTCTAGTTGTCTTTGTTCTCCGATGTAATATAATCCAAATCTGGAATGTCAATGTATTGATCTTTATCAAAGAATTTCCTAAATTTGGTGTCATTGGCAACCCTTGAAATCAAGCCTGCAAAAAGAAGATACTGAATGTCCACCAGGTTTTTGCTTGGTGCAGCCTCGATACCTGTCAGGTCAACATCCAACTTATGGGCAATGAGAGTGATCAAACACTACACATTATGTCCCCGAATTCTCTCTTCTTCACTTTCTTGATATCTAGGAACCATATAAGAATATAGTAGGTCGTATTGATCTTGTGTTCATACACCATTCCCCATAAAAAGAAAATATCTTGTTTGCCGCAGACTCCTTGGGTTTCTTTCTTTGCAAAAACCCTTGTACTAAGAAGGCAATGCACATATCGGAAAATGGGGTTGTGAATAGTGGACGCCCTAGCTTGCTTGGCGTCATGATGTTCCTCATCAGATATCTCAAACCAAAATTCGTGATTATGAAAAGCCGTATGATAACTTATTGCCCCCTCGTAGTGGCAATCTAAGACCTCACAAAAAGTGTTAAAGTAAGTTTGAAACTATGACTCAAAAGGCAGAAGAGAATGACACCATAGGGTTCCAACTTCTTTTGTAGGTCTTGCTCAGTAGTGAGAGTCATTAAAAACTCATAAACGAGGCGGGGGTAAGTATTTGATACCGTACAACAAATGTAGCACAGACCCAGGTCCTTCAAGTGGGAGAGGACCTCATCTTTAAACCCGAGGGTGGTGAGAGTTTACTCACAAGCAAATCGCGTGGGGAGCACCCTCCTTGCAATGAGGAAATGGTAGGTGGGGTCTTCCTCAGGAGTGACCCAGAACTGAGTCACAGAGACATACACTGGGGCAGAGGATGAGCTAGCTCCATGCTTGTGGTTCGACATTTGCTTGAGGGGCGACATTGCTACAACTCTGTCCGACACGACGTGTGGCTTGTGGAACACGACATGTTCTTTGTAGAAGGACTTGTCGATCTGGAAAAAGACATGTCATGTCTTTCAGGAGACATGGCATGTACCAAGGCGACGATGGTGGCTCAGGATGTAGAACACGGCTGATTCAACGACGCCCACATCGTGTCTTGAGAGGAGAAAAGAGAGGGATGGCAGAGACGGTACAGATGGAGCTTCTCGTTAGGGTTTCATGCTGTATTGGGTCAAGATGGTGCTGTAGATGAAACTTTGTATTCTACAATCTTGAGAGAATAAGAAGAATAAGAATGCTTGGCGGAGACGAAGAAGAAGTGCGGCAGAGAAGAAGAAGCTTCGTGGTCTTGAGGACAGGGGTGTTGTTGACAGCGGCTCGGGATGAAGCTTCTTTGCTGTAGGTCGCACATGGCTGGTCGTTGGCGGAGAAGGCTCGAGCACAGTTGGTAACATGGTAAGAAATGAAGTGAGGGAGTGAGGGAGGCGGCTATTTAGGGTTAAAACCCCTTTTCTCGTCAAAAGACACGGCATGTTTTTTTAGAACATGGCATGTCTATTTGCAGAATTTCCATGTGATCTTATAAGCAAAATATGTGTGTTATAAGACACGCCGTGTGATTTGAAGCACACACCATGTTTGAATCCAGATGTTCAAATTATAACTCGTTCACTGATATTGACACGCCGTGTGCAAATAAAGACGTGGCGTGTTCGATTCGAGATAGCTCATGCTCCATGTTGTCTCTGAAGTACACGTCATGTTCTAATTAAGACACGTCGTGTTCTTTTCCAGATCGAGTATTCACATGGTCTGTCTGATAGTAACACGATGTGTCATTTTAGGACACATCATGTCTTTTTGAGTTTCTCCTCATTTTTTGCTCGATGTAGGAGACGACACGCCGTGTCAAATAAAGACACATCGTGTCTTTTGGAATTTCTGTAGAACGCAGCTTCTCACCAACACTTATAGAAGTAATGTGGTGTAAGTATAAGTGTTTAAATTATTACATACACCCATGACAAACTTATTATGGGAAATCAAAGATTGTTCTTGACTCAAACTATAAAAATAAAATCTATTTTAATGTGGGGTCAACTCCCACGAGTTCCTTCATTTAAATCCAAAGTAGGACTCTTCAATCTTTTGATTAAACATCATGGAGGGAGCAAGTGGCTCCCTTATCAACTTCATCTCCTATGATGTACAACTTGCAACATTGTCCATTGACCTTGAAGGAGGATTGTTTCCCTTATAGCTCTACGGTCCCATACGAAAAAACACGTAGGATGAAGAATGGTCCAAACCACTTGGATCTCAATTTCCCTGGAAACAATTTGAGTTTGGAATTGAAAAGCAAAACTTGGTCTCCTTCTTTGAAGTATTTGATCTTGATTCTCTTATCATGCCATCTTTGTATTTTTTTTTGAGAGACAAACAACTATTGTATTAGAAAAAGCATGTCATTACAGAAGGGGGGTACAATTCTTTCGGAAAATTACCCAGCAACAACAAATCGTCCCTCCTTCCTAAACCCAGCTTGGCCAAGTTATGCGCCATCGTATTGCATTCCCTGTGAGCATGAACAAGACTAAAGAAATCAAAGGCTTTAGCGGACATCTCTATCTCGTGGAAGATCTGAGCTTGGGGTTCTAGGCCTCTACACGAATCAAACACCTGCGAGACCACAGTGCTGGCATCGGTCTCAAACTCTAACCTGCGGAACTTAAGTCTAACCGCCACCTGACAGGCCAAGAGGACCGCAAGACCCTCAGCCATCAAAGACGGCCAACAACCCGGGAAGGTCCTCGCAAACGCAGCCCGGATGAAACCCCGGTCATCGCGGAAGACCGCCGCACAGCAAGTCTGGCCGCCATTAATTCTTGCACAGTCAGTATTCACCTTCATATTACCAGGGCTGGGAGGTCTCCAAGGTTGTCGGCGCCGCACCCCCATGGACCGCTGGAGTGGGACCTTGTATCTACTGGTGATATTGGCGTGGTTCTTCACCCATTCAAACAGGCTGGCTTTCAGCACCCCGACAGTCCCACGGTTCTGACCGAAGATGCCCTCGTTTCTGAAAGTCCACCCAGCCAAGCAGTTGACGGCCAGGTCTGTAACCTCCTCCTTGACCAGCGACCCGATCAGCCACTTCCAGGTGTTCTTCATGGATATCCTCGGCATCGCTCTGAGTTTATCTTTATAGCTACTCTGCTGCCAAAGCTCCTCTCTACTCCGACAGTCGAACAGAGCATGGTAGGCGTCCTCCGGCGCAGCACCACAGCTCTGACAGTTTGGATTAGCCAAAATGTGTCGATGTTGGAGACACGCCCCAGTAGGAAGATGATTTTTGCAGGCTCTCCAAATAAAATGTCGTAGTTTAGGGGGCAGATCGAGATGCCATAGGCTCTTCCAAAGATCATCGTCAGCTTGGGGATCTATATGAACGTTCTCAGTACACCCAAGCCAATAGGCCGATTTCACAGTATACTCACCCCTCTTGTTATATAACCAATATCGCTCCTCCCTCTGGTTCACGCACAAGGGTATCATGTTGATAGCAGAGGCATCCTCAGCTGTGAACAGAGCATCAAGAACGTCCTGTTTCCATCTGCAGCTTTCATGATCAATCAATTCATTAACCTCCATTGGCTGTGGGTCAACAGTAGTCTGAGTTCTAGAATAGAAACCCTTCCTCACCGGCAGCCATCCCTCATCCCATACTCTAACCTTGCTGTTAAGGTTAATCTTCCATCTAAGTCCCTCCTTCACCAGCGCCTTAGCTCCCCAAATGCTCCTCCAAGTAAAACTAGGATCGTACCCTCTCAGAGCGTCAAGAAACGCCCCATTTTTGAAATATCGCCCTTTGAGGACCTGATAGGTGATCAAGTTCTCATCTCGAGTCATCCTCCACGCTTGTTTCCCGAGAAGAGCCATGTTAAAAATCTTCATGTCCCTAAAGCCCAGCCCGCCCTCATTTTTTTGGCTTACACAGCTTATCCCAAGACGCCCAGTGGATCTTCCTGTTGCCATCCGTAGAGCCCCACCAGAACCTGGCCACCATCTGGTTGATGTCACTGATAACAGTCTCGGGGAATTGGAACAGCCCCATCAGATAAGAAGGTATGGCTTGGATCACAGACTTAATGAGAACTTCTTTCCCAGCTTTACTCAGAAACTTTTCACGCCAACCTGTTAACTTCTGCCAAATCTTGTCTTTTATGGTTCTAAAAACTTCCCTCTTAGACCTGCCCATCACAGTAGGAATGCCCAGGTATTTGTTATGCTTTTGCACGTATCTCATGCCCAACAGCTCCACCATTCTAGATCTGCACCCTTCTTCAACATTATTGCTGAATGAAATCTCGGACTTCTCGTAGTTAATTTTTTGTCCCGAGGCTCTCTCGTAGCAGCTAGTCACCCTAGCTATCATGGACGCCTCTCCCGGATTTGCTCGAGCAAATAACACACTATCGTCAGCGAAGAAGAGGTGTGTTATGGAAGGACCGTTGCGGCTGGCCTTAGCCCCGTGAATCTCTCCGTCATGCATTGCTTTCGAAATAAGGCTGGAGAAAACATCTGCACAAAGGATAAAAAGGTAAGGAGAAATGGGGTCCCCTTGACGGAGACCCCTTTGGGGTATCACACACCCTCTTTTAGTCCCATTTATAATGAATGAGAAAGTTACATATGTATAGCAATCTTTTAGCCTCTCTCTCTACAGGCTTCCGAACCCCATTCTCTCCATCACCGCATCAATCATACTCCACTCCAACCGATCATACGCCTTGCTCATATCAAGCTTTATCGCCATCAACCCCTTCTTGCCCTTCTTCTTTCTCTTCATAGCATGGAACATCTCGAAGGCAATCAACGCGTTGTCATTTATCAAACGACCCGGTATAAATGCGCTTTGATTCACCGTAATAATGTTGTTGAGGTAGCCTTTGAGCCTATTCACCATCATCTTGGAAGTGATCTTGTAACATGTATTACACAGGCTGATAGGTCGAAACTCCCCCATACTAGATGGGTCCATGCATTTTGGGATAAGCACAATATTAGTAGCATTCCATTCTTTGATACTTCTCTTTCCCTGCCACCACTCCTTCACAAAATCAAAGACGTCGTCCCCCACCACATCCCAAAAAACTTGAAAGAACCCCGCATGAAAACCGTCCGGACCCGGAGCCTTGGTAGGGTGCATGTTCTTCACAGCATGCCACACTTCGTCTTTGTCCAGTTCTCGCTGCAGCCACATGTTCATGTTCTCACTGATGATGCTTTTTGTAGCCGACAGTGCCTCTCCAAACTCTGTATTCCCACTGGACTTGAACAAAGTAGAATAGTATTCAATGATCACTTTGCTCACTTCTTCATCCCCTTCCTTCCACTCATTATTTTCATGCCATCTTTGTATTATCCTTGTAGATTTTGGTATTTTCATAAGTGTCCATTCGTATCTCTTTGAGTGCAGTTGCAATAAACTCTTCTCTCCTACCTTCTTAAGATCATAGTTCAGAAACTTGATTGCCCATAATGCTTTGTGCTCCAATTCTATGGGTAAATGGAATGATTTTCCGTAGACTAGTTTAAAAGGAGTTGTTCCAATGGGTGTTTTGAAAGCTATCATGTATGCCCATAACACATCGTCCAACTTAAGTGCCCAATCCTTTCTTGAGATGGAGACAATATTTTCTAGAATAGCCTTCAGTTGCCTATTTGAGATCTCCACTTGGCCCGATGTTTGAGGGTGATAGGGTGTAGATATCTTATGCTTCACTCCATATTTTCTAAGTAGGATGTTGAAGTTTCTCTCATTAAATGGCTACCACCATCTGAAATGATTGCTCTTGGAACTCGAAATCTGGGGAAGATAATCTTTTGAAAAAATTTAATGACTGACTTTGCATCTGGAGCTTGAGTGGGGATTACCTCCACCCATTTGGACACATAATCACATGTCACTAGGATGAACTTGTATCTGCATGAAGATGGAAAGGAACCCATATAGACTATACCTCACACATCAAAAACTTCTATCTCCAAAATTGAGTTTAATGGAATTTCATCTCTCCTTAAAATTCCCCCACCTCTTTGGTAATTTCCACAAGCTTTGAAAAATATGTGCACGTCACGGAATAGACTTGGCGAATAAAGGCTAGATTGTAGGATCTTTATTTTTGTTTTGTCTGCCCCAAAGTGTCCTCCATAGGGAGAAGAATGACAATCTGAAATCACATTACCAATTTCCTCATTTGAGATACATCTCCTTATGAGTCCGTCTGCACATTGCTTGAACAAAAGTGGGTCATCCCAGTAGTAGAATTTAACATCATGAAGAAACTTCTTCTTTTGCTGGTATGTCAAGTCCGGAGGTAGGTGTTCTATAGCAAGAAAGTTTGTAATGTCTGCAAACCATGGTGCTTGTGTGGATGATAAAGCATAGAGTTTCTCAATCGCCAATTGGTCCTCAATAGGCAATGAATTTCCAACATATGTGGTCAACCTAGATAGGTGATCAACAATGTTGTTCTCTATCCCCTTCTTATCCCAGATCTCAAGGTCAAACTCTTGAAGAAGCAATATCCAGTGGATGAGACGAGGTTTGAAATCTTTCTTGTTAAGCAAATACTTTATTGCAACATGATCTGTATACACAATTACTTTGGATCCTACCAAATACTATCTGAACTTGTCAAAAGCGTACACTATGGAAAGCATCTCTTTATCGGTGGTAGTAAAGTTGATTTGTGCCTCATCTAAGGTCTTTTTTGCATAGTGTATGGTGTGGAGCTTCTTATCCTTCTGTTGTCCAAGAACTTCTCCTACTGCATAGTCACTCACATCACACATTAATTTGAAAGGAGCACTCCAGTTCGGTGGTTGGATGATTGGGGCTGAGACAAGAGCTTCTTTGAGCTTGTTGAAGGTTATAAGGCAACCATCATCAAATATGAACTCGACATCTTTTGCAAGTAAGGAGCACAATGGTTTTGCAATCTTGGAGAAATCTTTAATGAATCTCCTATAGAACCCTGCATGTCCAAGGAAACTACGAATGCCCTTGACTGAAGAAGGAGTGGACATCTTATTGATAGCTTCCACTTTGGCCCTGTCAACTTCAATACCCTTATTAGAAACAATATGGACTAGTACTACACCGGATTGTACCATGAAATGACACTTCTCCCATTTTAGTACTAGGTTAACCTTTTTGCAATAGGATAAGACTTTAGATAAATTGCACAAACAATGATCAAAGCAATCTCCATAAATGCTAAAATCATCCATGAATATTTCCATTATATTTTCAATGAAATCGGAAAAAATAGCCATCATGCAATGCTGAAATGTTGTTGGGTCATTACAAAGACAAAAAGGCATGCAACAATAGGCATAGGTCCCATAGGTGCATGTGAATGTGGTTTTCTCTTGGTAGGGATGGTAGATTGGAATCTGGAAAAACCCAAAATACCCATCCAAGTAGCAAAAGTAAGAATGATTCGCAAGTCGCTCAAGCATCATATCAATAAAAGGCAAGGGAAAATGATCCTTGTGAATTGCTTTATTCAAGCGGTGGTAGTCAATAAACATACACCAACCTGTGACTATATGTGTTTGTATTAACTTGTCATTATCTCCCTTAATGATAGTTGCACCCCCCTTTCTAGGTACCACGTGAATGGCACTAACCCAGGGTTTGTCACTTATAGGATAAATGATACCATCATCTTTCAACTTAAAAATTTCCTTTTTAACCACTTCAAGCATGTTTTGATTTAAACGTCTAGGTGGTTCAATAGTAGGTTTAGCATCATCCTCCATGTTTATTATATGCATGAAAATGGAAGGATGGATGCCCTTTAAATAATCAATAGAGTAACCAATGACATATTTATATAAGCATAATTCAACAAACAATTTATTTTGTTGTTCATTAGTTAACTCATCATTGATTATGACTAGAGAAGTAAAACCGGGGTCAAGAAATGCATACCTCAGCCCTGGTGGAAGGGCTTTGAGTTCTACCTTTTTCCCAGCTGTGTTTTCTTTGGTTTTATCATCAACAAGTGAAGTATCTTCATTAATAGCATTTGGTTGAGAAATAGAAAATACTCCAGAATTTTCAGAGTCATCATTAGTAGCTTCATCATCATCACAATAGTTAAATATCAAATCAACATCATCATGGTCTTCCTCTACGATAGAGTTAATAGAATCAATAAAATAGAGCTCTTCAACTTGTGAAGGTGCTTTCATGGCATGAAACACAGAAAACTCCATGGCTTCTTCACCAACCCGGAGTGTAAGCCTTCCTTCCCTGACATCAACAAGGCATCCGACAGTCCTCAAGAAAGGTCTCCCAAAGAGAATGGGATTGGAAGGAACTTGAAGCATGTCTAACACAACAAAATCACAAGGAATGTAGAATTTACCGATTTGCACAGGTACATCCTCCACCATACCTTTGGGATATTTGATTAAGTGATCGGCTAGCTGGATGGCCATCTTTGTAGGCTTCAAATTTCCAAGATCTAGCTCCTGCCACAAAGTAGACGAAATGAGACTAATGCTAGCTTCAAAGTCAACAAGACCTTTGTCAAATGTGGTGTTGCTAATCTTGCAAGGTAGAGTGAATGCTCCCAAGTCATCTAGCTTTGCGGGAATTCTGTTTTGAATAACTAAACTCATTATCTCAGAGTTTCAATTTGGTCTATCCTCCTCTTCTTGGTGAGGATGTCCTTCAAAAACTTAGCATATGATGGCATCTCAGCTATGACTTCAGCCAATGGAAGGTTGATATGGAGTTTGTTTAGGATCTCCATGAATTTTCTAAACTTTGAATCCTCCTTCTTATTTGCAAGTCTTTGTGGAAATGGTGCACTTACTTTGTAAAAAGGTGGTGCCTCAGTTGTACCTTTTCCTTTGTCATCAATGGGGGTGTCAATCTTCTCTTCATCAACAACCTCAATACTCTTCTCCTTGAGTGGAGAAGGTCTTTGAATTTGAGATCCACTCCTCAAGGTGATATCATTTACTTGCCCTCTTGGATTCACCTCCAGTAGGCTAGGAAGAGAACTAGACGATGTGTTCCTTTGTTGCACCAAAGCTTGCTGGGTCATTTGGTTTTCCAACATCCTTGTATGAGTGGAAATGCCATCCACTTTCACAGAGAGTTGAGCAATTACATCTTTCAACAATTTGTCATTGCCCCATAACTCTTCATTTTGCTGCACTTGAGTGGAGATGAATTACTCCATCATAGTCTCCAAAGAAGATTTCTGGGGTAGTTGCTACTATTGGTAACCACTATTGTTATTGAAACCCAACAGATTCCCATTTGTTTGCCGGTTGAAGAGTTGTTGCTGCTGTCCTCGTTGAAAGTTTTGAGCATTGCTTGTGTTCCGGTAAGAGAAGTTAGGATGATCTCTCCATCCCGATTGTATGTGTTGGAGTAGGGATTGTATTCCTATTTGTTCCCATACATCCCAATGACATTGACTTGCTCTTGGTTATCCTCATTCATATTAGGAGCAAAACAAGTAGAAGAAGTATGCCCAACAAGTCCACAAGATTCACAAATTACCTTGGCTGGTTGGATCTGCATTGTAGTCATATTCTCAAACTTTTGTGTAAGGAAATCAAGCTTAGCTGCAATTAGATCAACTGCATCAACACTATGCTTTCCTCCTTGCTTCCCGGTTGAAGAAATTAGTGTAGAAAATGGTTGTGCTTTCCTATCCGACCCCCATTGGTAGTGGTTGAGTGCTATATCTTCAATGATATCATAAGCCTCACTATAAGACTTATTCATTAAGGCTCCATTAGCAGCGACATCCACTGTCATGCGAGTGTTGTAGAACAATCCATTGTAGAATGTTTGAAGTAGCAACCAATTAGTCAATCCATGGTGAGGTCAAAGGCGTTGTAGGTCCTTGAACCTCTCACATGTGTCATACAAAATTTCTCCATCTAATTAATAAAAGTTTGTGAGCTGGCTTCTCAGTTGAGTTGTCTTACTTGGCGGAAAATACTTTGCAAGGAAAGCATTTAATAGTTGGTCCCAGCTCTTGATGGACTTATTGGGAAGATATCAGAGCCATGCCTTGGCACTATCTCTCAAAGTGAAGGGAAATAGCAGTAGCTTTATTCCATCAACAGACACACCATTGATCTTGAAGGTGTTCATGTACTCCAGGAATTCATCTACATGAAGATTTGGATCTTCGGTGGCAGTACCTGCAAAATGGGTTTGTTGGATCATCTGCATCATAGAAGGACTAATAGAGAAGTTGTTTGCCTCTATTGTAGGTAGATCAATGGCTCCACAAATGTTTGTGGCAGCTAGCATGGCGAAGTCCTTCAAAGGATGGTTGTCCTCCATGGTTGGATCTTCTTGTGTGGCTTCTTCAAAGGATGAAGAAAATGGTGGTGGTGATGATGATTGTGATCCCTCCAAGCTTGAAGAGTTCTCACTCCTCCTTGTTCATCTATGGCTACTAAAAGTTCGTTCTATATCCAGGTCTAAGAAGATGGATGTTTGTAGACCTCTCTTAGAACGATGCATGCAACATGAAAAGCTAAGATTTGAGTGAGATTCACAACACTAAGAGGTATCACAATGTGAAATATGAAAATGGTGATTTAGTTTCAATTATTAGTTAACACTTATACTCTTATATAAAACTATTGTAGCTCCCCGACAATGGTGCCAAAACTTGTTGTAAGTTTTAGAAAGGGAGAGATTTCAACTCACAAATCACCTGCAAGTGTATGGGAGACAATGTAGTCGAGTGTCAAACACGAGGAGCTAGGTTATCTAGGCACAAATATGTTAACTTTCATTAATCTAAATCGGGTTATAAAAGTTTGATTGATTACACACTAAAAGTGGAAACAAAAGCAAAGGTGTTGATTAAATGGTTAGAAACTTGAACATTCGATTTCACTACCACAACTATTATATCATATGAACATATGAAACAAAGATCACTATTTAGCAAGCAAGGAGGTTACATCGTCATGCATTTCCCAATGCCATGAGATGGTTTTCAACTTCATATAACGCTCCCGCATCTATGTTTAGTGTCAAACAAAAATGAAACCCTCAATAATCTCTAGCCACTTCCCTAGTCAAGAGAATATTGTCATAGATCCTACTCCATACTCCCTAATGCAATCTCCCGAAGCATAAGGCAAGCATAAAACATGTATAAGAGGTGGCCAACCAAGCATACAAGCAAGAAAACACCATAGGCATCTATGGAAGAAAGCAAATTAAAAGAAATAAGCATAAATTCCAACTTCACATGAACAATGACACGGGAGCTACTCTCCCATGCTCAAGAAAAGAGATCTACTCGTCCATAATGAAAATATGCAGATACATGACAAAAATTTCAAAGTTTTGCATGCTTTAGAGAAGGAAAAAGCTAGAGGAACCACAGATGCATGCTAAGAGGAGAGAACTCAAACTAGAGGATGAAGTTCCACCCCTTGGGACTGCTTCAACTTGGACAAACTTCTCTCCCAAAAAGCTTGAAGGAAGGGAGTAGCTCTGCTGCACCTTTAGAGAAGAAAACAGAGAAGAAATGAAGTAGAATGGGGGTTCTCTTACAAGAAACCACCTTCTTCTACCCCAAAATTTCCTTCCTCTACTCTGGAACTTCTCTTGGGTGTCAGACGCTTCAAAATGACTGAGCATAACCGCCTATTGGGCTACAATTCTCATTTAAAATGAGAGGTGGTTGTTTTCATTTTTGTAGAAACTGATAACGACACGACATGTCTTTTAGAAGACATGCCATGTCATTATCGTTTAATCTTGCTCAATATTGCCACTGTAGTGAGGTACACGACGTGTCAAAAATAGACACGTTGTGTCTTGGCTTCCTGGAGTCAAATCAAGTGAAGGTCACACATCGTGTTTGAATAAGCACACACTGTGTGCTTTGGCAGAAAGATGCAGACAACCTTCATGTACCAAGAAAACACCGTTTCACCACTTCCTCAGCTCTGGGCTAGAAGCTGGTGGAAACGCACATGTCATGTGTTTAATAACACACGATGTGTTCTTTGTCCCGTGAGGCTGCCTGTAAAGGAACACACTGTGTCTTTTAAGGAACACACCACATCTTTTGTTGTTTCTTCAGGAAATGGCTTTGAATCAGTTGCAAAATGTGAAGTCTCGTTGAGGTCAGATTTGAGTTGGGCTATCTCCAATTTGACCTTTTTAATACATATCTGCAATCAACATCATGTGGTAAGCAAAGAAACTAAAATGTGTGACAAAATGAATATGAATAGAGGCTAAATGGGGACAAAATGAGCTGAAATTGTGTGTGATAATGTGCAAAAAGTCGATATAAAACACACACAACATTATACTTGCTCAATGATGTTGTATAAATTTATGCTTTATTTGTATCCCTGATTGATTTACAAAATATGAGTAATTGGCCTAATTAATCAAGTTAAATTATAACCATGTAGTTCCTTGTGACCATAGGATCTATTCTAGTGTTTGGAATTTGGGATAGTGAAACATGCAATATTGTAGCAATCTTGGATTGTGATAAGGTACTAAAAGTTGTATACTTTTGAGTATATGTGAGTGAGCGGTAATGTTTTCTATGGAGTCCTAATACATGTTATGTGACTGGGTGCGGTGGAGGTCGTACCTCCAATGTTATTAGCAATATGAATGAGATATGTGACACCATGATATATGAGTCTATATACCCAAGAGATAGGTGTAGTGGCATGAGTACCCAGGATGTACTAATATTATAGCTTGGCTTTTTTGCTTCTTGATGCATGCACACCAAGGCTAAAAAAAGTAAAACCCTAGCAGTAGCACTCTTCAATAAAATAACTTGTAAGTGCACAAGTTGGTGATGTAATATAGAGGTGGTGGCAAGTAAGGATTTTCATCCATAGGGGGAGATGGGGGTATTGGATCTTGTTTGATTATACTAGGTTCCTAAAGTTGAGTGTAGGTTTTGAGGGTTTAGGTTGGATTTAGATAATATGAAGGGTGCTTACAATTGAAAGGGGACAAGAATGAAATTGAAGTTAAACCTATCAATTTGGACTAGTAGATAAATTAATAAAAATACCCTAATTGTCACTCAAAAAGGGCTCAAGACTAAGCAAGGCAAGTAACTACTAACCAACTTGAACTACCACAAAAGACCAAGTTACCTTAATTATAACAAATGTACGATTAATAATACATTTATACTAAGAAACAAGAATAGAATATAGAGCAACTAACATTAAAAATTGAGAAAAGAAATAAGGTCTTAATAAAAAATGAAGGATAGTTAACCATTTTGGGGTATGCAACTATCATCATGATAAGGCCATATTCATGCAAACACATCAGACAATTATACTATCAAACCAAACAACTAAGGGTAATGAGGATGGAGATTCCTATTCTACTAGTTGGACATGAATGTCATAGGGTGTGTATAGTGAATCTAGTTACTATCACCTCCTATCCAACCTTATGAGTCTTAGTTGACTAGGGAATATGTATACTCCAATCAAGATCACCCAAGTATAGGTTTCTAAAAGTGACTCTCCTAGTGCACCTAGTGGTGAGGGATGGTGTATAGTGAAGGAGAAGGGTGTTTCATCTCCTATTACCCTCCATCCAACCTCCCAACATGCTCTTTGCAAAATGCATCAAGAGAGTCATAACTAGACACTTAGATCATACACCTAGTGTTAGTGGAGTAGATGGATAGGTGGGAAGAGAGGACACTAGCTAAAGATTCCCTAGTTGCACTTAGGAGTTTTGTAGGGTTTTAGTGGGAGGTGGTGCAACAAATATATGAAGTTTTTTCTCTTGATAAACCCAAGCCGATGGATGTCTTCACATACATAAAATGTTAGTATATTAAAGACATAAAGGGATATCAAATACACCTTAGTGCACACTAGTTGTCCAACAACTAGACATGTCTTATATTAGTGTAGAACTTGCATTTCTGGATCAAGATTCGAAGTGGTTGTTGTTGTTGCCACCTTGTCATTGCAGCAACACCTCATCTTATTTTTGAAGAAGCTTCTTATACTCGATCCCCTACTGAATGACATTGGATTCTACATCATTGATGTGGATGCAGGAACTCTTGGTGCACCACCTTGGTTACCAAGAGAAAGTAGAACTCAAAGTCATTGATGTGCTAGCACCACTTGCTCTCCTTCTTGTCCTATTGCATCTTGTTGTCCTTGGGGTGAATTTCTCTCTCTCTAAGAAGAATAACTCTTAGAAAAATTATCATACAATGTTTCTCAAGTGTGTATCACCCCATGGGCATGCACCCCTATATGTACAATTGGTGTGGGCATAGATTTCCAAAATCCTATCCCGTTCCTAATCACAACTCAAAATACAAAGAAACTTAGATAGAATTTTTAGTCGCCTTACTGGATTGTTCAGTCAACCAAATAGGACTAATTTGGTCATTTAGTCATTCGATTCACATGTCTAGTCAACCGAATCATCAGTCATGGTCTGATTCAATTGGCCAATTCGATACCAAATTGAACAAGGAAAATTTCTTTCCTTTTCCCTAACTTGATTCAGTCAACAGATTGGACCTTCCATTCAACTAAGTAGTTAGGTTTCCATATTAATGATGAGTTGATCAATTGACAATTAATTGATTCATTGAACCAATCCATCCAGTCAACTAAATGGATTTCTCAGTCAGCTGATTGGATAGGAAATTAGCATGTACATATTTCAGAACCATTTCAATCATATGTTTGATTTTACTTGAATTTCCTTATGCATTATTATGCATGCAACCCTATATGTTTCATATTACATTAATAGTGATGTTCATAACCTCACAGGAAAATATTGACATTTAGAAACACATAATTTCCACCCAAGTAATTGGTATAAGCTGAGAATAGCTTCAACTTGTAAAGTGGCCGATATTACCATGATTGTATAATCCCTTTGTTACATATACCCATATTGAAACTAAGGCATGGAGTTGTTATCCTCTTAACACTCAGTCTATGTTCCTTGACTAGATTATACTATAGAGATTGTGTGAGATCAATAATACATATTGACTCACATGAGAATGGAAATCTATTTCATAGTCACACTAATTAAGTGTCTAGGATATGACTATAATGGACGGACAAATTCCATCTACATTACTCACATTAATCTGCAAGTGTCACAGTGCACCCAATCACCACCTTTATGGAAGCCCTTATAAAAATTCATATTGGTTCAGTGTTAAAGTATACAAATCAAAGTGTGAATACTATAGGGACTCTAGGTCTAAGGATCAAAGTCACCACTTTTACATTGAGATATGATTAGCACTGCCATGAAATGGATTCCATGTGTCATTCTTAAAGTGGGGTTGTCTAGCACAACTTATTCACTAATAATTACCCATGTGTCTGGGTTGATATCCAATATCATGACCAAAGAGACATAGTTATCACTCAATATACACACCAGTCTTATGTATTATTGGATCCTATAATATTCCCAATTATAACATACTAGGGACATAACAAGAATGAATACTCTTAAGTATACATATAATCTCATGCCCATGTTCTCAACCCAAACCATATGTAATCGAGTCACATGTACTTAGGACATTATACATTTATTCATTATCTGAGTACTGAAACAAACATTATAAGTGGAATTGCCTCTATCAAAAATCAAATCATATACAATGCATCTCTATTACAATCATCACATGATGGCTCTCGGGACATACAACCAAAAATCTCCCATTTGCAATATAGCCAGTCACTCATGAATCAATTCCAAGTGATATAACATGACTATCATGCATATTATGTGAAACTACTTTTTTCAGGGGATCAAAAAAATTCTTTTTAGTTGGTAATATGCAAACCTTTACACATGCTATATATGCAATCTCTCATATGAGATGATATCTTTGTAGTATGTGCTTGGCATGCTGATGTAATTTGGGTTCCTTAGAATGTGCAATGGATCTATTGTTGTCATAGTAAATATCTATTGCATCCTCAATGGTCGGAACCACCCCAAGTTCATTAATGAACTTCTTAATGCCTATTCTTTCGATGCATTGGATGTGGCAATATACTCAACTTTCATTGTAGAATCAACCATTATCTCTTTCTTAGTACTCTACAATTTATAACTACAATTCACAAAACATAAAACCTTATTGTGATTGGTAATCATCCTTGTCGGCTTGGAAGATTGCACCAGTGCAACCCCTTAAAATATCTCTTCCTCACCTTTATATATCAATAATTGATCCCTAGTTCTTCTCAAGTACTTTAGGATATTCTTCACAGTGATACAATGACCTTCACCGGGATCTAACTACTACTTTCTTGTCATGTCAAAGCACATGAAATTGTTGGCTAAATTGGACATTATTAAACCCTTTGTTTTGATGATGACAAACATTTCATTCTTGTGGATCTAACTTGTTATTTGAGTGTTTTAGGGATAAACAAATAAGGAAGTGGATAGTTGAAGATCAATACAAATTGGAAGATCAACTTGCTTAGATTGCTTTTATTTTCATGATTGTACTCAATGTAAAAAACTTGTACAAGTATATAATGTACAAGTACATAGATATCATGAAAATCAAGCATTAGATCTTCCCTATCCACTCACAACACTTAGATAGATCCTCTCCTAAGATAGAATCACAATTACACATTGATACACACACTTAGTAAATGATTTAACATATTGAAACATAGACATTCTCGATCGATAAACTTCTCGACCGAGACAATCTCGATCGACAAAATTCTCGATCGATAACCACCTTAGTCTAACACATGAGCACTGATTAATGACCTGCACATGTAACCCTAAATCAACCCTTGGTCGACAACTTTCTCAACTGAGAGTAGACCTTCCAGTAGGTTCTATAGATGTTAGATTGAGCTAGAAAAGTGGTTGGAATTTGGAAATGAATATTGCAATACATTCACTCCAAACCCTCCCTCGGTCAAAAAAATTCTCGACCAAGACACACTCGGTCAACAAACTTTTTGACCGAGACAGGTTCTGGACTGCACTTTTCAGCACTAAACAACTAGTCATTGCAACATAATCTATGGACACCTAACGGCTAGTTGAGCACTAAGAATACCCTAGAAAGTGTCTAGAACTTCCCTAGGCTCTTATAAACCATTCCTATAAATAGGGCATGCCTTAGGACACCCAAATCACTTGAGTATACACATTGCAACTTGAGAATCATTCTTTATGAGAAAACAAGCAAAGTTTCACTTGCGATTCAGTTTCCTTGTGCTCTACATTAGTGTCCTATATCTTAGTATCTCCTATCCACCACACTATCACGTTCATCCATAGTGGATAGGAGATCAATACGCTTGATATAGGATCAAAGCGTTGTACTCATTGGTAATATTGTTTCTTTCTTCCAATCTTGTTCCTTTTATTATATTTTGTTCTCCTTGACTACTCCTAGGTTGGAGGCTGTTGAAAGGAGGTTCGTGGATCTACTTCAGGTGGTGAAGGTTGCTCCCGATAACTTGGAGTTACTTCAAAAGGCTTCCTCAAGGATTGAAGCTACTTTAGGTGAAGGCTACTTCAAGGGTGAGCTTGGAGTTACTTCAGAAGGCTGCTTCTAGGAAGATTGAGGCTACTTCAAGTGAAGGCTACTTCAAGGGTGTAGGAAAGCAATTGTATTTTGTATAACATCCTCGTGAGGTAGTAAAATAAGTTGCTTTCAAAATCCCAGTTGGAAACAATCGGGTAGTGGACTGACTACCTTAGATTTCAGAACCACTCTACATCCGTGTGTCTTCCTTGTTTCCTCCTACTTCTTGTTCAAGTGTTTAGTTATTTTAATTAACTCTAAAAACACCAAAAATCTCTATTCACACCCCTTCTAAATCTTTCAATTGGTATCAGAGTAGGTCTTCAATGAGCTTTAACAAGTCTTGAAGGACGGGGGATGGTGTGCTCAACAACTTGAACATGGAGGGAACCTACGTATCTCGTCCACCACCGTTCGATGGAAGCAACTACAACTATTGGAAGAGAAGGATGCAGTTTTACTTTCAAGGCATTAGTTGGGAGCTTTAGAGGACGAAGTCTACTCCATATGAACTTCCGAAAACCGAGTATGTCACATGGGATGCCAATATAGTAAAACAAGCTCAACTAAATGCCAAGGCTGTAAGTATTTTATATTTCTCTATTTCAATAAGTGAATTCAATAGAATTTCCTCATGTAAAACTACATATGATATATTGCATAGACTTTCCATTACACATGAAAGAGCCATACAAGTTAAAAATTCTAATATTAGTATGCTTAAACAAAAGTTTGAACAATTTTATACACAACCAAATGAGTCTATTAGTGATATGTATGCATGATTTTCTACTATTATTAATGGCTTAAGTGCATTAGGAAAATTCATAAGTGAAGAAGATCAAGTCTCAAAGATTCTTAGGTCTTTGCCTCCAAAATACAAGCTGAAAGTGACAGCCATTTAAGAAGCTAATGACCTCACCAAACTAAAGATGGAACAACTCATTGGTAATTTGGAAACTCATGAGGTCACCTTAGAGGAGGAAGAAAGATAGGAGCTTGAACTTCAAAAGGAAAGAAGGAAGGACGTAGCCCTAAAAGCAACAAAAGTCATCACTCAAGAAAGTGATGAAACAAGTGAAGGAGATGGTGAAGAAGATGTACTTATCGTAAATGGTAAGAAATATAAAAGGTATAGATCTAATGAAAATTCTAGTGTTTCTTCTTCCTCTCTTAGGTGTTATGAATGCGGAAAGAAAGGACATGTAAAAAATGAGTGTCCTTAGATAAAGAAAGGAAAGAAAGTCTCTTCTAAGAAAAAGGGAGAGAAAGCATACAAAGCTGCATGGGATGAGTCAAGTGATGGTAGTGAAAGTGGAGAAGAAAATGTAGAGAGTCTTATGGCTAAAGAAGATGAAAATGAAGACTCAAATGAGGTAAGCTTACTTGATTTATCAAAAGAAGAATTAGTTTCTAGTATTGAATAATTACATGACAAATATATTGATTGTAAAAAGAAACTAAAAAGAGTTACAAAAACTAATGAAGAATTGTATGCTCAATTAAATGATCTTGCTTCTGAAAAGGAAAGTATTATTTCTGAAAATTCTACCTTGAAATCATCTTTAATGATTGTAATACAAAGTTGCTTACACTAGAAACAAACTATAATTTTTTTTGTCAAGAAAAGGTTGAATTGCTTGCAAATTAAATGATCTTCAAACTCATCCTATCTTGTGTACTCATTTAGATTATGATGCTATTATCAAAGAAAGAGATGCTTTATCATCTAATCTAGACCAAGCAAAGTCAAATATCAAAAAGAAAATGGATGAAATTGATAAATTACAAAAGGAAATTAGTAGCTTGAAAAATAATGGTGTTCTTGATAAGATCCTAAAGGGTTCTTCTGGTCAAATTGGAAGGAGAGGTTTAGGATATGTTCCAAAAGAAAAATTTCATCAACCTAAACCTATGAGAACACAAGCACCCAAGACCAAGGTCATATATGTACCCAAGAACAACCCAACCCAAAATCTTAGAAAAAGAAATGCTATTGATTCCATTTGTTGTCACTATTGCTTGCGTCTTGGACACTATTCATTCTCATGCCCATACAAGAAAAAGGATGTTGAATTAGTTTGGGTTCCAAGACCAAAAACTCAGCAAACTTAAATATGATTAAGTTGAGATTTGACCTAAAACTTCACTTTGAATATCATAATGTCTTGCCTCAACTAAATGTACTGGTACCTTAGCACATTGTCATAATTTATGCTCAAATTAGAACAAACAAAATTGCTGAAAACAAACAGAAACAACCTCAGTCGACGAAGAGTTCGACCGAGACCCTCCTCGGTCGAGAAAATATTCGACCAAGGGAATTTCTGTCTCAAACCTACATCAGATGTAAAAATAGTAAGAATCCCATTCGAGAAAATCTTTGACTGAGACACCGTCGGTCGAACAAATAGTCAACCAAGAAAGTTACTGTTTCACACATATATCAAGCTGTAAAATAGAAACACTCTCGGTCGAAAAAATCTTTGACCGAGACACTCTTCATTTGAAATATTTGTCGACCGAGTATAGTTCTGTTCAGTTTAAAACATTCAATTGTTAAATCTCATAACTATATTCAGTTTGTTATTAAATGTTTCTAACCAAAAAGGACCAATACATGGGTACTAAAATGTATCTCTTTTGCAAGATTGGGTGGTTGATAGTGGATGTTCTAAGCATATGACCGGAAACAAAAATTTTCAAACATTTGAAGAAAAGAAAAGCGGAACAGTCACATTTGGAGATAATGGAAAAGGAAAAATGTTGGAATAGGTAACATCGATATAAATCTTCAAATAAAAAATGTTTTACTTATTGACGGCCTACATCATAATTTAATTAGTGTTAGTCAACTATTTGATAGTGACTATGATATTTTATTCAATAAAACTTGCTATAAACTATTAATTGAAAACACTAATGTAATCATTTATGAAGGAAATAGAATAGGAAATCTATACATACTTAGGCCTAATTCTATGAAAGCTATTATTGAAAATGCCTTCTTCTAAAAGATGAATCCCTACAACTATGGCATAGGAAATTAGGTCATGTAAGTTCACATGTTATCAAAAAGTTAATTAAATATGATCTTGTACGTGGGTTACCTAAAATATCCTTTGATAAACCTAAAAATTGTGAACCATGTACCTTAGGAAAGCAAAACAAAACTTCTTTCAAATAAAAAACAATGCTTATCACTACTAGATCATTAGATCTTATTCACATGGATTTGTTTGGTCCTATGAGAACTCAACCTATTAGTGTAAAAAGATATTACTTTGCCATTGTAGATGATTATAGTAGATACACATGGATTCATTTTCTTACAAACAAAGATGATACAATTCAAACATTCATAAAATTTTGTTCTAAGATTGAAAATCTATTAAAAAATAAAATATGTACAATTAGGAGTGATCATGGTGGGGAATTTGAAAATCACATCTTTGAAGAATTTTGTACATCTCAAGGATACACTCATAATTTTTCAACTCCACACACTCCACAACAAAATGGTATAGTAGAAAGGAAAAATAGATCCTTACAAGAAATGGCTAGAACAATGTTACTTGAACATAATACACCTAAAACCTTTTGGGCTGAAGCAGTAAATATAGCATGCTATGTGTTAAATAGAGTAACAATACATTCTCATCTAAAGAAAACTCCATATGAACTCATCTTCAACAAAAAACCAAGAGTTGATTATTTTCATACCTTTGGGACTACTTGTTATATCTTAAATACCAAAGACGATAAAGAAAAATTTGATTCTAAATCATATAAAACATTCTTTTTGGGATATTCAACTTCTAGCAAAGCTTTTAGAATTTACAATACTATTACAAGAAAAGTTGAAGAATCCATCCATATCACTTTTCATGAGGTAACAACTCAAAATGCTAAAAATGAATATGAGGATATAAATGACATTACTCATCAAATAGACGAGTTAACTATAACCACAAAAGACGATCAAAATACTGAAAATAATCAACAAAAGGAGACACAAAAACATGTTCCTATATCAATCAAAGATCATCCCCAAGATTAATCATTGGAAATCCTCATGATAAAGTAAAAACCTGATCATCATTTAGAGATTTTGCAAATATGGCATTTGTATCAATCATTGAACCTAAAAAGGTAAATGAAGCACTAAAAGATGAATATTAGATAATGGCTATGTAAGAAGAACTAAATCAATTCACAAAAAATGAGGTATGGGACCTAGTTCCTAAACCACAAGATAAAACCATCATTGGAACTAAATAGGTTTTTCGAAATAAACTTAATGAAGCCGGAGAGGTAGTAAGAAACAAAGCTAGATTGGTGGCTCAACGGTACAATCAACAAGAAGGAATAGATTTTGATGAAACTTATGCACCCTTGGCAAGACTTGAAGCTATTAGAATGCTATTAGCCATAGCTGCCCACAAAGACATCAAACTATTCCAAATGGATGTAAAAAGTGCATTTTTAAATGGAATCATATAAGAAGAAGTATATGTTGCCCAACCACCTGGATTCGAAATCCCTGGCAAAAGTGATCATGTATATAAACTTAAGAAAGCACTTTATGGGCTTATACATGAACCTTGAAACTGGTATGAAAGACTTAAAAATTATCTATTCAATAACAATTTCTCAATTGGAAATTCGGACTCTACATTATTCTTCAAAACATATGAATCATATTTTCTTGTTATATGTTGATGACATCATTTTTGATGCCTCAAATGATTTCTTATGCAAACAATTTAGTGACATAATGCAAAAGGAATTTGAAATGAGTCTTATGGGCGAATTAACATTCTTTCTTGGTTTTCAAATAAAACAAACGCCCGCTGGAATTTTCTTAAGACAAGAGAAGTACACTAATGAACTATTAAAACATTTTGGAATGGAAAATTGCAAGCGTGCTACCACACCAATGGCCACCTCCACTAAAATTGACAAGGATGAAGATGGAGAACCCATTGATGATTCCTTATATGGGCTATGGTTGGTAGCTTGTTATACTTAACTGCTTCTAGACCGGACATTATGTTTTTTGTCGGACTTTGTGCTATATTTCAATCTAAACCAATGCAATCTCATTTTCAAGCCATTAAATATATCTTAAGATATCTCGCTGGTACTACCAACTATGGATTATGGTATCCTATAGGTCAATCTAGATTTAAAAGCTTTTACCGATGCCGATTATGTTGGTTGTTGACTTGATCGCAAAAGCACAAGTGGTGGTTGTTTCTTATTAGGATGAGCTTTAGTATCGTGGTTTAGTAAGAAACAAAATACAATCCCCATTTCTACCAATGAAGCTGAATATATGGCGGTTGGTTCATGTTGTGCTCAAGTTCTTTATATGCAACAAGTTTTGAATGATTATGACTTTACATTTTCATCTACGCCAATTTTCTGTGATAATATAAGTGCTATAAATTTGGCACTCAATCCTATTTTACACAGTCATGCGAAACATATTGAAATCTGACACCATTTCTTAAGGGATCATATTTCAAAAAATCACATATCTCTTCATCATGTTTTTTTGATGACCCAGAGACACCGTTGGGATGCGCTTGATGCCTACCTGGGGGGCTCCGAATAGCGTGCAAACCCGAGAACCCGTTTAAGCCAGATAAGAGGTCGGCTGACCTGACACACTCAATTCATTTCCGAGAGTGTTGCAGCTGGGTTTCGAACCCATGACCCTTTGTTAGGGCCCCCCAAGCCTCAACCAGTGCGCCAACTCTCGCCGACTTCATGCTGACACTGAAGAACAATTGGTTGACATTTTTACAAAACCTCTTCCACTTGATCAATTTCAATATATTAGAAAGAAGTTACTTATTACTCCCCTAGATGATGTCTTCTTTGACATATGTGCTTCAAACTCTTAAAAATTATAAATTAATACAGTCTCATATTTTATTTTCATGACTATTACTAAAAACAAGCTCAAACATCCTTCACAACAACCTTTTCACAGTAGTTCAATCAGTTTGTAAAAACTTCGACCGATAAGTCTCAGTCGACAAGTTTGTCGACCGAAAATAACTCGGTTGGTATCTTCTTCGATCGACATCCTCTAGGCGTATTTTGCATATTCTGACTAAATATTGGTATCGGTCGACAAAAATTTCGACCGAGAACCTCTTGGTGGACCCCCTATTAGACTGATATAAGCTGCAACTTTTGATTAAAAAATGCGCAACGACTATTTTTTAGAAAAACTTGACCGACCGACTGTTGCGAGAGGAGCGTGTCCAAAAAAGACCGTTGGGACTCTCGGTCGACAAATTCTTCAACCGAGAACGCTTCTATTTTGCTATAAATAGAGCCCAAAACGGCCATTCTTCTCACCAATCCACTATCTCTCCTCTCTAGCTCCTCTCTAGTGCTTTCTTCTATGAATTTTCAGCCATTCTCTTCCATAATATTGCCTTGCTCCTCTTCCATCTCATATTTTCAAGATGGCTTCCTCTTCTTCGTGTGGAAAGAAGCAAGTTGCTGCAAGGAAAGGAAGGATGGTCTCTCCGTCTCTGACGATCGTCAACGACATTCCCTTCAACGACGTTGCTGTCGGAGATCACTATCTAAAGTTGTCCTCAAAGACTCCTCTTCCTCGACGGATGGTGGACGTCAATGACTTCATGACTATCGTTGATCTTGATGAGCTCTTTGAGTTGCAACATCTCTCCAAATTTCTTACTCCTTCCTTCCGCTCCTACTCTACACAAGCTATAAATGAGTTCTATGCCAATCTAGCCACAAATCCTGACCACTCTCACTCTTTCTCCTCTATGGTTAGTGGGTTTGGTTTTCATTTTTCTGAGGAGGATGTTCTCAATATGTTAAACATTGATGTAGAAGAGTATAGGGGGTTCATTGACTTAACCACTGGAAATCCCCTTTCTAAACTATCACAAGATGACACCACCATCAGCTTGAGTGACATTAAGAGAACCATCTTTCTACCCAACACATCCTGCCATGAAGAATGGGGTACCTATTATGCAATCATTCTAAAACCTGAAGCTAGGATAGTGAACCTTAATTGTTTCAACTAATATTTATCCTAGAGCCAATAAATCAAAAGTATCAACCTTTAGAATGTATCTCATTTATGCCATTCAAAAGCATTCCCATAAACTTCATATGCCTTATTCTCAAAACATGGTTGAATTTACTGGAAATCATCCTTATGCTGACTTTGTTTGACAAATCACCCACATTGTCTTAAGATAATCCTTGAGGACCTAGGATTTAAAAGGGATAGGAAACCTCAAAAGATTACCAGAAATACAGTTGAGAAAATGGGCATTGACTTTGGACATAAAAGGGCTAGGACTGAAGGGGAGCCATATATCCACCCAAGATATTCCTCCACCTTCTACTACTCCTAGCCAACCCATTGATAACCTATCCAATAACATTACCTACCTAACTGGGGCTACCTATCATTTAGGAAGACAAATGGACTATACTCATCATGCCATGACCTACATAAACCAAAGAATGCAAGCTATCACTCTAAATGACCCATACAACTATCCTTATTCACGCTATCCTGGTCCTCTCTACCCTTATAATCCATCTCTTAACTACTCTCAAGTTCCACCACCACCTTCTCTTGATCTTTCCCACACGAAATTTTCACCCATGCAACTTCAAGACATTACTGCCCATTTCCACTTTGATCGAGCACCCACCTTCTTGAAAGCTTATGCTCTCACCAAGATAGGTGCATGGGATTGGCAGACACTGGTAAAATATTATGGTGACACTCCATTCCTTGGGAAGGATCTTGAAGTTGATGTTATTTTGAGATCTTTTTAGTAAGGTGGCACTATGTAATGAGATGATTGTAATGTCTTTTAGTGAACTCTCTCATCTATGTATTTGAGCTTGTAGTTCTTGTTGTCATGATAATAAAATCTTCATATTGTGGCTTACATTGGACATCTTTTATACCTTTGCTTTTCAATTAGAGTGTCATATTGAGGGGGAGCATCATATTCAGGGGGAGTACTAAGAATAGTCTTAATTATAATGCTTGGTTATCTTTTTGAAATGTCAAAGGGGGAGAAGTCATATAAATCAAAAACAAATTAAATGAGTTTCATAATCTCTTGGCTTCACATAAAATGTTGCTATATTCCTTAAAGAGTTGGATACTATGTTCCACATCTCTTTGGGAATAACTAGCACACACTCCATAAATAAATAAGAGAATGTCTACATAAGGTAAAACTCAGGTATGAAACTCATGTTATTTAAATTCCCTTGATTTATATTTTAGAAATGTTTGTCATCTTCAAAAAAGGAGAGATTGTTGGCTAAATTGGACATTATTAAACCCTTTGTTTTGATGATGACAAACATTTCATTATTGTGGATCTCACTTGTTATTCGAGTGTTTCGGGGATAAATAAATAAGGAAGTGGATAGTTGAAGATGAATACAAATTGGAAGATCAACTTGCTTAGATTACTTTTATTTTCATGATTGTACTCAATGTAAAAAACTTGTACAAGTATATAATGTAAAAATACATAGATATCATGAAAATCAAGTGTTAGATCTTCCCTATCCACTCACAACACTTAGATAGATCCACCCCTTAGATAGAATTACAATTACATATTGATACACACACTTAGTAAATGATTTAATATATTGAAACAGGGACATTTTTGGTCGACAAACTTCTCGATCAAGACACTCTCGGTCGAAAAATTTTTCTATCGATAACCACCTTAGTCTAACACATGGGCACTAATTAATGGCCTGCACATGTAACCCTAAATCAACCCTCGGTCGACAACTTTCTCGACAAAGAGTAGACCTTCCAGCAGGTTCTATAGACGTTAGACTGAGCTAGAAAAGTGGTTGGAAGTTGGAAATGAACGTTGCAATACATTCAATCCAAACCCTCCCTCGGTCGAAAAAATTCTCGACTGAGACACACTCGGTCGACAAACTTCTCGACCGAGATAGGTTCTGGACTGCACTTTTTAGCACTAAACAACTAGCAGTTGCAACATAATTTATGGACACCTAATGGCTAGTTGAGCACTAAGAACACCCTAGAAAGTGTCTAGAACGTCCCTAGGCTCTTGTAAGCCATTCCTATAAATAGGACATGCTTTAGGATACCCAAATCACTTGAGTATACACATTGCAACTTGAGAATCATTCTTTGTGAGCAAACAAGCAAAGTTTCACTTGCGATTCAATTTCCTTGAGCTCTACATTAGTGTCTTATAGCTTAGTATATCCTAGCCACCACACTATCACGTTCATCCATAGTGGATAGGAGATCAATACACTTGATATAGGATCAAAGCATTGTACTCATTGGTAACATTGTTTCTTTCTTCGAATCTTGTTCCTTTTATTGTATTTTGTTCTCCTTGACTAATCCTAGGTTGGAGGCTGTTGAAAGGAGGTTTGTGGAGATACTTCAGGTGGTGAAGGCTTCTCCCGGTAACTTGGAGTTACTTTAGAAGGCTGCCTCAAGGATTGAAGTTACTTCAGGTGAAGGCTACTTCAAGGGTGAGCTTGGAGTTACTTCAGAAGGCTGCTTCTAGGAAGATTGAGGTTACTTCAGGTGAAGGCTACTTCAAGGGTGTAGGAAAGAAATTGTATTTTGTATAACATCCTCGTGAGGTAATAAAATAAGTTGCTTTCAAAATCCCGATTGGAAACAATTGGGTAGTGGACTGACTACCTTAGATTTCTAATGTAGGAACCACTCTACATCCTTGTGTCTTCCTTGTTTCCTTCTACTTCTTGTTCAAGTGTTTAATTATTTTTAATTAACTCTAAAAACACCAAAAAGCTCTATTCACCCCCTCTAGATCTTTCAAAAACATCTAGACATGTACACGACATTGCATACATGATAGATCCACTTGTTGATGTATATGGAATCTTACTTATGCGTGTGTAATCTTACAATTAGTTAGGATATTGGGATTCAAAGAGACTTATTTCATGAGACATTAGTAAGTTATCTCTTAGAATCTCACTTGTTGAACGTTTTCATCACCTTGCCAATGAACGTATTCTAGCGTAGGCCAAGAATCCTTCTAGGTATATCTCTATTGATCTTCATTCCTAGAACATAGGATGCTTCTACTAATTCCTACATAGAGAATGCATTTCCCAACAAAGTCGTAACAAATTGTAGAATAGGTATGTCATTTTCCATCAATATATGTCATCCACATATTATATGAGAAATATAATTATTCTCTCACTAAATGTCTTAAATACCCAAGATTCGTCTTCATTTTTTGTAAAGCTAAACTCTTTGATTGTCTCTTCAAAATTAAGATTCCATCTTCTAGATGCTTATTTCAATCCTTAGATTGACTTTTGTAGTTTATATACTTTATTGCTTTTAGACAAAGTGATAAAACCTTCAGGTTTTGTGAGATACATAACCTCTAGAATATTCCCATTAAGGAAAGCTATTTTAACACCCTTTTGCCAAATCTCATAGTCATGATAAGTTGCAATAACAAGCATGATCCTGATAGATTTAACCATGTCAACTAGTGAAAACATTTTGTCATAGTCAACACATGAACATGTTTGGAATCGTTTGCAATCAATCATCCTTGACATGGTTGTATATGACCATCCATGTCAGTCTTCTTCGTGGAAACCATTTGCACCCTATGGTTTTCACCCCTTTCAATTCATCCACCAAGGTCCATACTATGTTAGTGTACGTGGATTCCATCTTAGATCTCATAAACTCAATCCATTTACTAGATTTTGGTCCCTATATGGCCTCATTGTAGGTTTTTGGCTCTTAATCTATGATCATCAAATCATTTGATAAAGTCATGAGAAATTCAAATCTCCCTGGCTCTACACATTTCCTATTAGACATTTAACATTCTTATGCTATGAGGAATTTGAAACTCCACAACGACTTGTGATTCTCTTTGTTCCTCTTCTACATCCATAGGTTCAATGTTATTTTGTTGTCCTTGTACTTCTTCAAGATCTATTTTCATCCCACTACTTCCTTTGGAAATGTATTTCTTTTCAAGGATTGAAGTAGTAACTGGAAACAAATACTTTTTTTGTTAGATGAAACATAGAAGTAACAACCTTGACTTTCCTAAGGGTATCCACACAAAAACATTTACCCAATTTGGTTCAAGATTTCCATGGAACTTTTTCTTAACATAAGCTCACATCCTAAAACTTTCATAAAAGACATTAGGACACTTCCCATTCCACATCTCATATGGTTTTATTTTGAACGGATTTTGGAGATACTCAATTAAGTGTAAACATGGTGATTTTAGAAGAATGTATAACATACCACTTGTATATCATTTTCAACATAGAGAGGAAGCATATAAATGTATTCACTTCAAGGGTGATGTCACATATATGATACTGATAGCTCAAAATAAAGTTTAGATAAACCACCATAGGATAATAATCACAATTCTGGTTATCAAATCCTTAACAAGGTTCATATATATAGTAAGACATGATTTTCATGAAAGGAAATTCTAAACTAATTATAGTTGGTGCCCCACTGAGACTTTTCCTTCCTGAACATTCCTTGTAGCATTCCTTAGTCATTAGATAGCTTCTTCTAATCTTGCTCCTTACCTATGGGCATCACATCCCCAGGCATGCATCAAACTAATGGTAAGTGGAATTGAACATATTTTATATTGAAGAAAGCATGTAAACTGAAAATAGACATTAAACATTTAAGGATTGAAAAAGATACACAATTGCTTTTAAATGCCTTTCTTTTATCTCGATCTATAAAGGAATCCTCGAGTTGCGCATAAGAACCTCTTATCTTATGCATCAAAGTGCCTCTTTTCTTATGTACCGAAGTGCCTCTTCTCTTATGACTCAAATTTCCTCTTCGTGAGGATCGTATATAAGATATCTTTTATCATTTTCTTTCTCTTAAAAACTCTTTCTTAAATTTTATCCTTTACTCTTAATGTGAATGATAGATAAGATGACTATTGTCCATAAAACATACCATTCAATTCATTATAGATTCATTGACTTTAAACAATTGATATAGTAACTAATACTATCATAACATTCATTGTATTTCATATAAAAGAAAAAAGTACTTACATTCAAGTAGTGTGGACCGCCTACCAGTATCTTAGAGAAGATCTTATTTCTTTTCCTAGGTTGGGGAAACCCTAATCACGATGTTGGGGTTGAACAATCCTAATTTTCCTATTCAAAACATATTATATATTACATATTAATATATATATATATATATATATATATATATATATATATATAACCCATAAAATCACACCCTAATATAACTTCTTATAAAACTAGGGTCTGGTTGAAGATAAAATAGAGTTTGGAACTTGGATATTTTTGTTACTCATGATAAATCCTTTCCAAGGAGTATTTTTCTCTCATTTTTCTGAGCATCCGATTAGTTGTTGTGATTTTTTTAAAGAACAAACCAATCAAAGAGTGAGGAAAATCCATGTTGGCGATAAATATCTTCTTAGGTGTCAGGGCCCTTCTGAGGTGGACCAATCAAGGCTGTCCATAGAACACAGGACCGCTCAAAACAAAATACGTTGTTGATCAAACAAGGTGAGCGATGGAAACCCTAGTTTGCCCTTATAAAATTAATCATCCAATTGAAATTGTGGGACCTGAATTCTCCCCCAGCCATCACCATGGTGCAAAAACGTCTACAAGAGGTGTAATTTGTGACCAAAATTGGGAAGGTCGAATTGTTCCTGTGAAGCCGAGGTTGTCAGTAAATTTCCCATCACCTGATGGAGCCAACATGTCATTAAGGGGGCTCTAGCATGCAGTGGAGTCCAAACTCTATGGTTTCCACCATGGCTGTAGTAGAAAAGGGAAAATGGTTCGAAAGGAAACCATCAATCCACATAGTAAAAGCACAAACCAAAGCCTGGAATATGCTCTTTGGAGAAAGGCAAAGAAAAAGGGTAAGTTTCCATGGTTGGAGAAGAACTGGAAGGTGGAGAAATTGAATTGTTGGCGAGTGCAATGAAAGAATCTATAGGATACGATGACTAGAGGCCATATAAGTAAAAACAATGATCAAGAAATGTTGAATAGGTGAAAGTGATGCTTACCGAAGCATCAAGTTCTCAGAAGGCAACATGGAAGTCTAGGTTGCAACGTTGATCACTGAAGAACAAAACTCAAGTAGGTCGGAGAAACTCACCGTAGAGGAGATTAAATTGGAAGTGGAGGACATATGCATGTGTCTCTATGGAGCTTTTGGTACCCATATATAGGGGTGGGTTTCTCTGTGAAGTCGACTGTGACTTTAGGCAAAGAGGCATGGGAAAACCCTAGATTGGGCGTTTCTCCAATAGGTCACAAGGGAAAGTGGGATATAGCTCGTTAGATCCATGGTGGTGAGAGGAAATTGGAAGAGAAGAAATCTCTAAAAAAGGTGGAAAAATGAGAAAGAGGGAGGTTGAGAAAGGAAAATGCATCAACCGTGCTTAGTCTCACGATTAGAGCAGAGGTACGAGATGACCAGATGGTCGTTCAATCAACAATGGACGGTGGATACATTGCGTGAAAAAGGAAAGAGGTGTGTGATAGGGGTAAATCTCAAACTTTATCTTTAATTGACACATTTAATGTAAATTGAATAATTTTCCTATTAAACTATATTCAAACCTTTTCTATTTGATTTAGGGGATCAAACAAAGTCAAATTGAGTCCAAATTTGAACCATAGGCTAACATGATAGTCTAGACCTTTCCTGCTAAGTAGAAGTTGAATTTTTCACATCTTTTATTCACAATTCCCATGTTGGTCATTTAACTTAATTTTAATGCATTAATAGATTAGATAAGTGGAAAATACTTTCCTTTGTGACCCCTTTGGTCAAATTCTAAGATGTACATTAATTATCTCCTCAATCGTTCTAACACATATCTTTATGCCCTTTTTGAGAATTTTTTTTTGAAGTGAAACAAAAAGAAAAGAAAATGCTATTTCCTTAATGTGTAAAGAAAAGAGAAAGTCATTTATTGTTTGTCTAATCTCATATTTTCGAAATTGGTGCATAGGGGAAGTTATTATTCTTTTTGTAATCTAAAGAGGAGGAGAGAGAAGGAAATAAATTAATGATATTATCTTTTATGATAAATAGCCTTCTACTTTTATTTTTCAAATTCCATGCCTCTTGCCTTTATCTTTCATTTATTTTGAACTTCCTTGGGATAAGAATAAAGGGAAAACTAATTATCATCTTTCAATTTTATCGAAATACAACCCTTTTGTTTTCCTTGCTTTATTATTTTAAAAATCATACTATTTTTTGACCTTTTTGCGTTAAATTCCTCATATAACTCTTATAAATAAACCATATCAAAAGTTTCAAATTATCCATGAGTATTTGGGATGTTACAACATGTCTCCATATGGAGGTTGGAAAATTATTTAAACTCATCATTAGTCATACCAAGTCCAACATGGTGTGATTCCTTCTTCCTAACACATCATTATGTTGTGGTGTTCCAAATGAAGTCAACTGTGATCCAATATCATGATCTCTTAGTAGGATCTCAAATTGTTAGCTTAAATATTCTTCTCCACGATTAGATTGTAGTGCATTAATATTCTTACTGAGTTGATTATGTGATTTTTTAAGAGTTTTTTGAACTTTTCAAGAGATTATTTATGTGTTTCACAAGATTCACATATGCATATATGTACATAAATCATCAGTAAATGTGATGAAGTATTGATATCCAGCTCCACCACTTTTAGAGATTGACATACATCAATATTCAAACTAGTAGTCCTAAAGTCATTTGGTAGCGCCTTTTGAATGAAATGGACGAACTTTTCCTAAAGTTGGCATTGAAAGGAAATCGAGAGCCCCACTCATTGTATACTTAGAAGAAGAACTATTTGAGGCACATAGGCATACATCCTTAAGGCATCATGGGTTGTAAGATTAATATGTAACTATTCAAGGTGGTCAGGGACAAGTACTCCAGGTAGTCTTGCTCTGAACCTCAGCCACATCACATTTGTGCATGCTTACTTGTCTAAGTGTTCCCAGACCCAACCCCTTTCGCCCATATTGTACCCCATTTTTGAGAATTCCCTCCAGTCCTCTAATGTCAATACTGTCCTGGAGTAGTTCTACTTTATTAGTGGGGGTCATCTTCATTATGCTTGAGTACCCACAAATCTGAGTGGAGTAGTGGACTAAGATTGGGCATGTACATGGGGAAGAGTTAGAACTCTTTAGTAAAAAAAAGAAATATTTTAGTCCTAATAAGTCACTTTCCCTCTCACTATTACCAGTGAAGGGTGCTTTTGTCATGTTTCCCAATAAACAAGATTCACATGTCTCTATTGATTCAAAATCAAGAGAGTCTAGATAACTATCTTTATCAAGTGTAGAAATGCATTTTTCATTTATGAACCCTCAATGATGATGCCATAGGTAAGTTTATTTTGATTCATCAAGTGTTAATTTCTTAGTATTTATGTTATACACACTTGTCTCAAGTTACAATAAATAGATACCATAATACATCGAGGTAGTGTCATAAAATATCTCTTCTCTACAAATAGAAACTGAATCATCCTTTATTGGAATTCAAAACCATTATTGTCCAAACAAGATATAGAAATAACATTTGTTTTTATGACATGTATGATAGTAGTTTTATATCACTTCTACATGTCCACTAGGCAAAAATAAATTATAGGTCCCTACAATTGTGGCAACAACTCTTACTCTATTAACTACTTGAAAATCCACCTCTCCCTTAATTAAGGGTATACTTCTTTTTAGATGTTGCATATTAGAGAACAATGTGATATCCACATCCAGTATCCAATACCCAAGATGAATAAACAAATAAGTATATCTCTATAACATATGTACCTAAAGTGGATTCCCTATCAACTCCTTATTCTTTAGTTCCTCAAGGTAAAGAGGACAATTTCTTTTCCAATGTCCAGTTTGGTGACAATTGACTTCCTTGTGTACTACTTCTTGAGATTGAGTGCATAACTCTTAGAATTTTGTCTAGATTTAAAACTCCTCATAGCTTTACCCTTATCTTTTGACTTTCCATTTCCTTTTTTGACCATCAACATATACTTTGTTTTGTCTTTCTTCATCTGAGTGTCAACAGTTCTCAACATGACAAGAAACTTTGATAATGATAAAAACATTTCTCATGTTGTAATTCATGACAACTGATGAAATGAAGTTGATAATTGCAAGATTACATTAATGTCCAACTCTTGGCCTAAGGGGAATCCCAATCTTTCAAGGATTTCTACAAACCCAATCAAACTAAGTATATGTTGTATTAAACAATATTAATTACCATAATTAAGTGCGATAAACCTTAATCTAACTTTTTGATGTGATTTTAAAACATAAAATGAGCCTAAGTTTCAAATTTGGTTTGATTTATATGTTGTTTGTGCAAGTTATGCAATTTTAGGTACATTCTGGACTTTTCTACAATTTACCCAATTGGGAGGTTTTCTTTGTAAATTGTCACATGCATTATAATCCTTAGATATTCCCTTACCATTCTCGAGATTTTGAACCATGGGGCACCTAGTTGCATCTTAGTTTGAAGGTGTTTCTTTCCAAGGGCATTTTAGGGATCACTCTCTTTATAAATGAGCTTATCTTTAGAAGCTATCAACCAATGGGGTTATTTCTTTGATTGGAGGTCGGTTGGGATGGCCTATAAGTGTCCATAAACTGACATTTGATATTCAAGAAGCCTCTATGAGCTATCCTCTAGCATGGCCATGAAATCCCTAGGCTAAGGACACATGGAAAGCTCCATGGACACCTCATGCTTGACTTCTTCTTTATCCATAAAGGCTTACATGTCCATGGTCACCCTTATACATGACACATGGAAAGTCTCATAGACACCTCATACTTGACACCTATATTTATATAGCCATATCTACCCCTTCCCAACACCAAATTCGAAAACTCTTTCTCTTCTTTCTTTCCCCTATCTTAGAGCATAACTCCTACTCTATTTGGCCACGAAGGTATTGTCCCAAGGTGAAAGAAGGCACCTAACTTGGTGAAGAAGGCTCCTAGGGTTCCAAATTTTCTCTATTTAGGGTTTCCAAAGCTCCTCCTTGGTTATTTCAACCAAAAGTAGTAAGTTTCCTCCTTTGGTTCCCTATTTTCATGTTGTTAGTCTTCCTTCCACCTTCCTCCAGGTCGGAACCATGGTTTTCCATGGTGAAACCCCACCAAGAGCCCTTAAACACCCCATCTCCATGTTCTTTTGTTAGGGTTTTTCACCTTTAAAGTGGAGAAGGTGCTTCTTGCTTGAGATAGGTGCTTTGTTGGAGAAACTAGTCCCTCTAAGCTTGGGAACCTTACTTATTGGACCTGTCCACCTTCCCTAGAGGTTCTTTGGAGGCCTAGGCTTGACTTAGACTATTTAGACTCTGAAGTTGAGGTATGATTTATCCCTTATTCTTCTATGTTGAGCAATTCACCTATGCTTATTCATTCTCTTTGTCCTATGGACATTATCCAATACACAATGTCTTTTCTTTTGAAAATCATAGTTCATGCAAACTACCTTATATTGATCTTGTAATCATGGATATTCTTTTGAACTCTTATCTTATGATTTGTTCATGATGAAACTCTAAAAGATGGCTTGTGATGTCTTTTACCCACTTATGTGGTGGATGTATATGTTGGTCACTTATGTGGTGACTAGTTTAAATATTCTAACTATACTTTCTACTTGCCTCTACATTTAACATGCTATGTGATTAAGTAGCACTAGAGTAGTGTAATTGCATTGGTTTTTATGGAAGATGTGTTATTTCCTGCCGAGCAGATGTGATATTTCCTGCTCCTTTTAGATGGAAAGGAACCTCATACCCAAGATGTGTGATTCTTGGCCCATGTTTTATATATTTGGGAGATTGGTAGTATTCCTTTCTCTACCAGGTTTCAAGTTTATGAGACTTGGCCGCTTTTGTGTTTATATTGTTCTAGGGATATGTTTATCTCACATGCATGCAGGTTGATGATATGGGGTGTGTGCCCTATTTTTTTACATGTTCTTGTGTGGCACAATCTTTATGTTTTGTTAATGGTAAGTATTCTTTTGTTATCATACAATTTCAATTCCTTTTCTCTTGATACCCATTTGGGTGGTCCGTATCTTTTCTACTGTAAGACTTTTACATTTGATGTCCTTTATTCCATATATTGCTCAATTTCCTATTTAGTATGCTCATACCAGCCTTTGATGATGTCATCTATTTTCTCTTCTTGCTGGGGTATGCTTCCAACCCTAGGTGAAGGACTTGGATGATAAGGCATGCAGTTTTGGACTAGCTTAAGGAGTTAAAGCTTGGAGACAAAGTTTTTATTGTTTATATTTCCCTCTACTTGGATCCTTATGTTGTATCATACATGTAAACCCTTGTGGGATATTATGATGTACTTTTGTAACCTTGTGATAAATTGACTATAGTCAACATTTTTATTCCGCTGCTATACTTTGGTTGTTTTTGAATACCATTTATTTAAGTTTGAAAATTTTGTACCTATTCCATCATACCTTTGAGTGTGGTTGGAATGGATTCTTTATTCTTAAAATTTTCAGTAAGGGGGTGATCCCACCTTCTTACAACATGGTATCAGAGCCCATGGTAGTCAGAATCTGACTATTTCAATTTTGTCTCCCTAGTTAGAATACTTGCCTTACCTTTAAGTGACATGTTTTCCCTAGAGTTGATCAATAGATGATGAAGGGTCGATTTAGGATCCTATAGTTTCACATTGAATAATGATGAATAGATCCCTAAAATACTTACAACTAAAAGATGCATAAGTAACCATAGTAACTTGAGGTTGTTTAGATTGGCCTTTAGGCAACTACTAAGACGAAGTTGAAAGCCAACGTGTCTAGAAAGGATCAGGGTTCGGGGGCTGGTAAGATTTTCCTCCACACCACTAGCTTGGTTTACGAGGACTCCCGAATCCATATGATACCACCCTGGCCTGAGCTAATATGAATGGTTCAAAATAGCATGTTTTTAGGCAATAGTAGCCTTAGACATCTATATGATTTATCTTTAGGGACCTTAATATGTTGAACTAGTCTCCTAGGTGTAACGACTTATTTGAGGATGAATACCCAATATATTTCCCTTATGACCCATAGAACCACATGTTTCTATAGTTATCCCTAGAACCTAGACTTTGAAGTTTGATGTTTAATAAGCAATCAAAGTGCGTAGTGAAGCGTGATGGATCTTGTATATGGTTTAGTTAGACTCACCCTTTTACCTCTAGATTAGTTTGGCTTGGTAGACCAAATCTTTTAAGGAGTGGAGAGTAGCTGTTTTGATGATGTTTAGGTAGTTAGATTTTGTGGATGAAATCCTTTCCAATGGGATGGAGTCATGTAACATACCAAAATCTAGCTACTCTAACTTTAGAAACCCTAACTCCCTAATTCGGAAGTTAGTGTGCTTGAATCCTTAGTTTTGACCAAACAAGTTATAGTTGTAACCACATGTTTCTTGGTATCCAAAAGAACATATAACGATCATCTAATGAATAGTTCATATGTTTGAACCTTGATGAATATCTAATGCACATAATAAGAGTAACTCACATTTTAATACTAATAGTGGACAAGCATGATGTTGACCATGTCATAAACCAAAAAAACCCTAATGATATGATGGACAAGATAATTATAATCTAACCTTGGAATTAATGCATCCTAAGAAGGTATAGGTGAAGAATAATGATAATTTTAACCTAAACCCTAAGTTGTAATAATCTAAACTTAACCTATACATCCTTAATGACATTCATGATACATTAGTGTCACTAGGTGTCATAATCAGATAACATACTTTAATACTCATAAATCATACATTAATCAGGTCATTAATATGAAATGCATATCACCTTGTTCTCTAATACACACCTAATTAATCACCTAATGACTTAGTATGTGAATCAAATCATTAATACGTAATATGTCCCACCTTGATCACTAAAATACATATAATGACTTCAATATGGATAAGTAGTAATTGATTCACATAAAAGTGCATAATCAATCATAAGACCTGAATAAATATGAGAAAATGATTAATGATGACATTAATGTGAATAAGAAAGTTAATGTGACAATGTTAAATATAGATGTAAGTGATTAATGTGACATTATTTGGATTACTTGTAACAAGTTGGATATAATGTCTTAATTCATGCAAAACAATTTGTTATAATTCAATATGTTGATATAGAGATAAATCTAATTATTAAGGATAATAATCAAGTATATTGATAATTGAGTAAATTCTAATTGCACTAAAACTCATAATGAGGTAAATAAGAAATATATGTGGTTTCAATCATAATAATGAAATATAATTCTTTTAGAAATAAAGTAAATATGACGACACAATTAAAAGAATAATAATGATAATGTGATATCCTAATGAATATAATTCTAATAAGACAATTTTTTTAAAAAGAAATCATAAAATTGGAACCTTTAGGTGATCCATGAGAACCCGACCTATGTGGAGTTGCTTGAGAAGATTCTGAACTCCCAAGTTAAGAAGTTGAAAAATAAGGAGTTTAAGTTAGTAAAAGTTTTTGTGGAAGTTTAATGGAAACAACTTGGGAGTTTAGTGGTGAGATGTTGCATACTCACACTTCTCACTTTGCTTTATATTTTGAGGATGAAATCCTATTTAAGGGGTGGAGTGTTGTAACATACTAAAACTTTGACATATTCTCTTTTTGGCCCTTTCCCAATATTTTCCTATCATTTCTATCCTTTTTGGCCTTGATGCTTAAATTGTGGAATTTATAGTAGTTTGGAGAACATTTGTTAAATAATTATACCAATTGAAGGGTTTATGCAAAAATACCTAGTGAAATCTTATTTAAGGATCTAAAATGCAAAATCACCACTTTAGTAGAACACTGGTTTATTAATATGTGCGTTGCCCTAAACCTTTATTAATGTATTAAACAAGCTTAATTACCATAATTAAGTTCTATAAACCTTAATCTAACTTGTTTATTTGATTTGAAAACATAAAATGAGCCTAAGTTTCAAATTTGGTTCGATTTGGATGTTGTTTGTGCAAGTTATGCAATTTTAGGTACATTCTGGACTTTTCTATAATTTACCCAATTGGGAGGTTTTCTTTGCAAATTGTCACATGAATTAATATCCTTAGATATTTCCTTACCATTCTCGAGATTTTTAACCGCGGGCCACCTAGTTGAACCTTGGTTTGAAGGTGTTTCTTTCCAAGGGCATTTTAGGAATTACTCTCTTTATAAATGAGCTTATCTTTAGAATCTATCAACCAATGGGGTTATTTCTTTGATTGGAGGTCGGTTGGGATGGCCTATAAGTGTCTATAAACCTACATTTGATGTTCAAGAAGTCTCTATGATCTGTTGTAAAGAGGCGAGATCACCTCTCTACTAAAATTTAAAGGAAATACAAACATCCACAATTTTAACAAAAATTTAGACTTTTGAGGATGATTGCATAATATTCCAAATAAATAAGCATGATTTCAGATACATAATAAAATGTCAATAGCAGCGGAAAGAAAAAAATAACAAGCCTTCTAATGGCTTTATTGTTTATTACATCATTGCTTTCTAAAAGAAAAGATAAGATAGAATAGAGGATCTAGCTATAGCAACCTAGCCATCCTTCTTGTCAAGCAAATGATCTCAGTAAAGGAATCTTTCTTCAAGCCCTTCCTTCACCTTGCACAGCTCCAACACCTGGGTGGTTGGGAAGGCACCCAACAAGAGGGAAAACAAGAAAAGTATGTGTTACACTAATAATCTATCAAAGGCAAAGGAAAATGTAACAAGTAAACTAGACTAGATATTTGGTGTAAGAAGATATCGAAGAGTATGAGGTTTTCATAAGAGAACTTGCCATTAACAAAATAATTAAAGGTTTTAGCATGTTTATTAATATGTCTATCTAACTAAGTAGGGTTGAGGCACCTACCGGACCTCTAACCTTAGGTGAGGGAAGAATTATAAACATTTCCAAATCACCTACAAATTTTTAATGGGGAGAATAATAAACATTCCCCTAGGGCGATTTTATACATGCCCTCTATGGATGGTTGTACATAAGTACCACTACTTAAAGATTAAATAGAACATTTAATTTCATGCTAACAAGAGATTTATGGCAAGAATAAGCAAAAGATTATGTAACATGGCAGTGGGGTATGAATACCCAAACAAGAGAATACTACATCTACTTTTGAGGCAAGTAAGACATTTAGGTTTCAAGAATTCAATGGTTTAGATCAAGTTAAACCTCATAGAAGAAATTTAGGTATTGGATTGAATATTTCCCAACTGATAGGTAGATGCACAACAAAACTCATACTAAACACATACCTTGGCCACATGTGTCCTAAGTTTCCCCTTTTCAACTCTTCACACGAACTATAAACCCAAACTTCCTATTACATCATTATATTCATAAATCAGAATTACATGCATTCATTTAAAAGGTTGAAAACCCTAATTCACTAACTTTTTGCACAAACTCTCGATTCAAACTTCAAAAACCTCATAAACATCTTAGTTAGGTTTTCTTGATCAAAATAACATATAATATTGTAGATTTTGGAAATATGGATTCTTAGGGTTAATTTTAGGGATTTTTAAGTTAATTAAATCAATTTTAAAAACACATTTTCGCAAACCTCAAAACCAGATCTCAAAAATATTTTTATTAAATAGATCTCGTTTTTCTGATTTCAAAACACTATTTATTTTTAATTTTTGACCAACAGATTAATTTATAAAAATTATTTAACCTCGACCAATCACAGCCTGCCACGTAGGCAACGCTGGATGGCCGAGCGGTGACCCGCGACCCGCGGTCGCTCACTACCAGCCGCGCGATGCGGTCGGGTGGGGCGGCGAAAAGACCAAAAACCCACACGCGAGAAATCCAGAGAAGAAGAAAGGCGAGAGAAAAACGGTAAAACGCCAACCCGTCATCTTCCTCCTCTCGCCCGATCGACGAGAACAGGAGCTTGGCTCCGATTTTGGGCAAAATCGCTATACAAGACGAAATCTCGCGTTCAGGTAGTCGATAGAACGAGAAAGAAGAGACGAATTCAGTGGTACCTTTGATTCGAACCGAGGTTGACGGAGTAGAGAGGGAGAAGCACCGCAAGCTTGGGACCTTCGGCTGCTCGTCGGGGGTCGAAACGTCCACGAAAACCCAAATTGAAGATACGATCGAGTTGCTAGGGCGTCGGCGGTCGCGAGGGTTGAGTTATTTATAGGCAAGGAACCCTAGACTAGGATGTGGGTAGGAGCAAGGGAAAGTGGCCGGCGGCTACTTTGGGCGTTTCACATATACGCGTTAAAGCTCGCAAATTTTGGGATAATCCTGTGCGAAATCTCGCAAGGAATCCAACAAAACAAAATTCGAGGAAAATCGTTGAGTAGATCTCAAGATATTGTGATTTAAAAAAAAACGAAAAATCAAGTCTGTTGCCTAATCCGACTAAATGTAGAAGATAACCGTGCGTCGTTGGATCGGTGGACGCGGGTCCACTCATGAGCCTGGACCGTCCGATCTCGCGTTAGATCAGGGAAATATCCCTCAGCAAAAGTCGATTAAAACTATTAGATTTTAAATGTTTTTTTTCTTTCTTCTTTTGGAGGCTCAAACGTTGTCCAAAAATTATGAAAATTTATATCCTGACTTATTTCGACGCGTAGAATCCAAATATGGAGTTAGTTTTGTATTTTAAGAAAGTTTGATAGGTGAAATAATTAATATGTCATTTTCTCTTTCCTCCTTCAAAAGAGGTGATAACATTATCTAAAATTAATGTAACTTCACCCATAAGTCTCCTTAAAGGTTTGGAACACGATTTTGCAATTATCTTCACAAGTTGACATTATCTTTATATTTATTAAATAAATTAGAACATTCTACACACTTTCTCTCTCCTATTTTACTCATTATTCATATATTATCCAAATTGGTTGCAAATTTGCACAGAGGCTTATTTTTATGTTTAGAATATGAATTTGAAGTTATTTTCCTGATTTGAGAGCATTAAGTATTTTATTTCTCTTTATTGGCATATTTCCTATATTCTATTGATAATGTTATTAATATTTCCATTTTAAATGATACTTGACCCTTAAGTTACTTTTTGCTCAAGGAAACGAATTAAACTATCAAATTATCATGATGGTTTCAGATTATAATATTTATTGCAAAAATCTTTGTAATTATCTTCTTTACCCATAATTTCTCATATTACCATTAATTATTACATTTATCTTCTTCCTTTTACAAAATTCGGATTTTCTTCATATCTCTCATATTCTAGGAAACACTAGAAGATTCTAGGACGAATTATTTTACTCTTTTTATTACTTAATGTGAATTTGCATTTTAAACCCATTATCTAATTCTAACTGAGGCATTTGTGCATGCAACCTTAAAATAAGAATATATGGGAAACATTTAACCAATAACCATCTTAATTTCTTTTAAATCAAAACCAAGGACAAAAGGAACGAAAATGAAGGACAAAACTTATAGAAAAGAGTACAAAGAGGTACATAGGAGATTTCAGTATGTTACAGCACTTCACCCCTTAAAAAGGATTTCGTCCCCGAAATCTCATACAAAGAGGGAAGGGTGAGTACGTAACATCTCATCTCTCAACTCCCAAGTGGTTTCTTCTAAACCATGGTATCTCCACAAAACCTTCACCAACTCTATCTCCTTATTCTTCAGCTGCTTTACTCAGGATTCAAGGATCTTCACAGGTAGTTCTTCGTAAGTCAGATTCTCATTAATCTCCACAGGTTCAAAGGTGAGCACATGAGACGGATCCTTAACGTACTTCCTCAGCACAGAAACATGGAACACATTGTGAATCTTGTCATAAGCAGGAGGCAAAGCTAGGCGATATGCACAATCCCCCACTTTATCTAAGATCTCAAATGGTCCAACATAGCGAGGACTCAACTTGCCTTTTACTTTAGATCTTGCAATAGAACGTATAGGCTTGATCTTCAGAAAAACATAGTCCCCCACTAAGAAGCTTACATCAGACCTCTTCTTATCAGCATACATCTTCTGTCTGTCTTGAGAAGCTTTCATCCATTTCTTTATCAACTGTACCTTCTCAAGCATCATCTGCATGTCATCAGTCTTCACTAGGGAACGTTCACCAACATCATCCCAGTACAAAGGTGAACGACAAGGTCTACCATAGAGATCTTCAAAAGGTGGCATACCAATACTGGCTTGGTAGCTATTATTGTAAGCAAACTCTGCTAATGGTAGATACTGATCCCAGGCACCACCCCAATCCATCACACAAGCACGAAGCAAGTCCTCTAGAATCTGAACTGTTCTCTCGGACTGACCATCAGTTTGCGGATGGTAAGCAGTGCTGAAACGCAGATCAGTACCCATCTCTTCCTGAATCTGACCCCATAAACGAGAAGTGAATTTCGGGTCTCGATCAGAAACTATCACAGCAGGGACACCATGCAGACGAACTATCTACTCCACATACAATTGAGCCATCTCAGCAACTTTATACGTGGTTTTGAAAGGCAAGAAATGAGCAGATTTTGTAAGCCGATCAATCACCACCCAAACAACATCATAACCTCTCTTGGACTTGGGGAAACTAGTAACAAAGTCCATTGTGATCTTCTCCCACTTCCATTCTGGAATCTCAAGAGGATGAAGAAGACCACCAGGTCGTTGATGTTCAATCTTGACTTGCTGACATGTCAAGCACTTCGCTACGAACAAAGCTATATCATTCTTCATGTTCTTCCACCAAAAGCTTCACTGTAAGTCCTTGTACATCTTGGTTGTCCCAGGGTGAATAGTGTACTTGGAACCATGAGCTTCACTCAGAACCTTCTGTCTCAGATCACCAACATCAGGTATCCACAACCTTTGTCTGAAGCGGAAATCACCATCCACTCTGACAGAGAAGTCAGATTGCGGTTTCTCAGATAAAGCTTTCAACTCTTCAAGCTCTGAACTCTCCAACAGTGCAGACACGACTTCTGAGATCCAGGTTGGTGTAACGGTCAAACTGGCCATATGAACACACAACTTATCTTCATCCACTGAATTGACAGGTTGAGGTTTCCAACTGGCCACATGTTCAAGGTTTTCCCACACAGAACATCTCAGAGCAGCACAAACAACATCCTTCTGGCGACTTAAAGCATCAGCTACGACATTTGCTTTACCAGGATGATAGGTGATGGTGAAATTGTAATCTTTAAGATATTCCATCCACCTACATTGTCGCAAGTTCAGATCCTTCTGAGTCAACAAATATCTCAAACTCTTGTGATCAGAAAAGACTTCAAACTTTTCTCCATAGAGGTAGTGTCGCCAGATCTTCAAAGCATGAACTATGGCAGCCAGCTCTAAATCATGCGTAGGCCAATTAGCTTCATTAGGTTTCAACTGTCGAGAAGCATAGGCGATCACCTTTCCGTCTTGCATCAGAACACACCCTAAGCCTTGTCGGGATGCATCAGTGTAGATGACATAGGGTATGCCCTCCACAGGCAAAGCAAGCACGGGAGCAGAAGTCAGACTCATCTTCAACTTCTGAAAACTATCCTCACATTCAGGGGTCCATGAGAACTTGACTTCCTTCCGAGTCAGCTTGGTCAAAGGTAAAGCCAACTCAGAAAACCCTTTGATAAACTTCCGATAGTAACCAGCTAGACCAAGGAAACTACGGATTTCTGACGGGTTTCTCGGAGCATTCCACTTTGTCACAGCTTCTACCTTTGCAGGATCAACAACTATATGGCCGGCAGAAATCACGTGACCAAGAAACATCACTTCCTTTATCCAGAACTCACATTTTGAGAATTTTGCATACAATTGATTTTCTCGCAATGTGTTGAGTACAATCCGCAAGTGCTCGCGATGTTGTTCCAACGTCTCGGAATAAACCAAAACATCATCAATAAACACCACTACAAACTTGTCGAGGTATGGGTGGAATACTCGGTTCATCAGGTCCATAAATGCAGTAGGGGCATTTGTCAAACCAAAAGGCATGACCATAAATTCATAATGCCCATAGCGACTTCTGAACGCTGTCTTCGGAACATCATCATCCTTTACACACATCTGGTAGTAGCCACTTCACAGATCCATCTTGGAGAACATGGTGGCTGACTTCAACTGATCGAATAGGTCGTCGATGCGCGGCAACGGATAACGATTCTTCACTGTCACCTGGTTGAGCATGCGGTAGTCCATACACATTCGCAAAGAGCCATCTTTCTTCTTCACGAACAGGACAGAGGCTCCCCAAGGGGAAACACTGGGGCAAATGAAACCCATGTCAAGAAGCTCTTCAAGATGCTTCTTCAACTCCGCCAGCTCAGCAGGAGCCAAGCGGTAAGGTGGCTTCGATATCGGTGAAGTTCCAGGTATGAGCTCGATGGAGAATTCCACCTCACGATTTGGTGGCAACCCGGGCAACTCCTCAGGAAAGACATCTGGGAAGTCCTTCACCACATCAACATGGTCTAGGGCAGGAGGTGTAGCATCGAGAACTATGGAGGCTAGGAAGGCTCTACACCCTTGTGAGACGAGCTTTTCAGCTTTGATAGCAGAGATGACGAACTGTCGCTCTCCTCGCTTCTTGCCCTTGACACACACTCTTCCTTCATCAGGATGAAACAGACTAACCTTGGATTCCTCACAGAACATAACAGCTTTATACTTCTTTAACCAATCCATACCCAGGATGATGTCAAAAACGGTCATATCAAGCAAGACAAAAACTGTGGGAAACATTATTCTGGATACACAGAGGTTCAAGGTAGGAGTTTGGAGGTACGAGGAGCAGATTTTACCACTAGGAGTTTTTACATCTAACACATGATCCATAAACTCAGATTCGATTTCAATCATAGAGGCAAACTGTCTAGATATGAAGGTATTGGAGGAACCAGAATCAAACAGAGCTTTTAAAGGATGCATATTGAGGTGTAGTGTACCTTCAATCACTTCATTGCCTTCACCATCTTCTTCAGCATTGAGAGCAAACACTCTCCCATTCCGCCTCTCAGCTGGCGGACGCCTCGGGTTCTGGTTGTTGTTATTATTGTTGTTGTTGTTCCGCGGTGGAGGGTTCTGTCTCGGCTGTTGCGGCTGCAGAGCATTATTCTGCCCTTGCTGGAAACGGGGGCAGTTGGGTCGGATGTGCCCAACCTGGCCGCACTCATGGCAGGTTGGTGGAGGACAGTTGCCAACACGAGCAGGTGCATTGTTGGCGGGACATCTTCTAGGAGGATGGTGGCGATTGCATCTGTTGCAGCGATCACGTCCACGGTTCTCATGCTGGCTTGGATTCTTCCTTTTGTTGTTGTTGAAGCTACTGGAAGCTTGAAATCCCAGATAAGACTCGATGGCGAGAGCCTTGTCCACCATTTGTTGAAATGTGAGTGGCAGCTGTGGCATGAGGCTTCGACCAACATGGTAATTCAGGCCCTCCAAGAACAAGGTTGCTCTTCTGTCAGCTCCAAGGTCGGTGGCGTAACGTTCCAACAACAGAAACTTCTGAATGTAGTCGGCCACGCTCATGCTTCCTTGCTTGAGACTGTAAAACTCAGCCTCCTTCTTCCTCAGGAAAGCAGGGCAGATGTACTTCTCTCTGAACAACTTCAGGAACTGGGTCCACTCCATGGAGGAGGTGTCTCGTGTGCAGGCAACTCCGTTCCACCAAACACGCGCCGGTCCATCCAGCACGTACGTCGCGAACCGAAACTTCTGGTGAGGAGGGCAAGCCATACCCTCGAAGGTCCGATCCAGGGCCAACACCCAGTCGTCGGCTTTGTCCACCATGTTAGGCTCACTCTCACCCTTGAAGTAGGGTGGCTGCATCTTGATGAAGTCAGTGAGGGTGAACTCCCTCGGCTTGGCGGCAACAGCAGCAATGGTGTTGAGTTGTCCCATCATGGTGGAGGACAACAGCTGTCGCAACATCGCCAGTTCTTGCTCAGGTGTGAAGGCGGGAACACCAGAGGCTGGTTGGTTAACAGCAGGCATCGTAGGAGTGTCGGGGTTGTCAGTGGTGGACTCCTGGTTGGTGTTGTCAAACAAGTCACCTCTCCTGAAATTAGGGTTAATTTATTAAATTTTCAGGAGTAAAGAATCATAGATGAGAGGGAAAAGAAATAGAGATGAGAAAAGGATAACTAGAATGCTATTGCCTAAAAGCATACTATTTCGGGCAGTTGGTATCGACGCAGGCCAGGCCGGATCATATGGGTACGAGAGTCCCCGTATGCCAAGCTAGTGGGTCGGAGGAAAATCTTGCCAGCCCCCATGCCCTGATCCTTTCTAGACACCCTTGCCTCAACTGCATGCCCTAATAGTCGCCTAAAGGCTCTGATACCATGCTGTAAAGAGGCGAGATCACCTCTCTACTAAAATTTAAAGGAAATACAAACATCCACAATTTTAACAGAAATTTAGACTTTTGAGGATGATTGCATAATATTCCAAATAAATAAGCATGATTCCAGATACATAATAAAATGTCAATAGCAGCGGAAAGAAAGAAATAACAAGCCTTCTAATGGCTTTATTGTTTATTACATCATTGCTTTCTAAAAGAAAACATAAGATAGAATAGAGGATCTAGCTATAGCAACCTAGCCATCCTTCTTGTCAAGCAAACGATCTCAGCAAAGGAATCTTTCTTCAAGCCCTTCCTTCACCTTGCACAGCTCCAACACCTGGGTGGTTGGGAAGGCACCCAGCAAGAGGGAAAACAAGAAAAGTATGTGTTACACTAATAATCTATCAAAGGCAAAGGAAAATGTAACAAGTAAACTAGACTAGATATTTGGTGTAAGAAGATATCAAAGAGTATGAGGTTTTCATAAGAGAACTTGCCATTAATAAAATAATTAAAGGTTTTAGCATGTTTATTAATATGTCTATCTAACTAAGTAGGGTTGAGGCACCTACCGGACCTCTAACCTTAGGTGAGGGAAGAATTATAAACATTTCCAAATCACCTACAAATTTTTAATGGGGAGAATAATAAACATTCCCCTAGGGCGATTTTATACATGCCCTCTATGGGTGGTTGTACATAAGTACCACTACTTAAAGATTAAATAGAACATTTAATTTCATGCTAACAAGAGATTTATGGCAAGAATAAGCAAAAGATTATGTAACATGGCAGTGGGGTATGAATACCCAAACAAGAGAATACTACATCTACTTTTGAGGCAAATAAGACATTTAGGTTTCAAGAATTCAATGGTTTAGATCAAGTTAAACCTCATATAAGAAATTTAGGTATTGGATTAAATATTTCCCAACTGATAGGTAGATGCACAACAAAACTCATACTAAACACATACCTTGGCCACAGGTGTCCTAAGTTTCCCTTTTTCAACTCTTCACACGAACTATAAACCCAAACTTCCTATTACATCATTATATTCATAAATCAGAATTACATGCATTCATTTAAAAGGTTGAAAACCCTAATTCACTAACTTTTTGCACAAACTCTCGATTCAGACTTCAAAAACCTCATAAACATCTTAGTTAGGTTTTCCTGATCAAAATAACATATAATATTGTAGATTTTGGAAATATGGATTCTTAGGGTTAATTTTAGGGATTTTTAAGTTAATTAAATGGATTTAAAAAACACATTTTCGCAAACCTCAAAACCAGATCTAAAAAATATTTTTATTAAATATATATCATTTTCCTAATTTCAAAACACTATTTATTTTTAATTTTTGACCAACAGATTAATTTATAAAAATTATTTAACCTCGACCAATCACAGCCTGCCACGTGGGCAAGGCTGGATGGCCGAGCGGCGACGAGCGCTCGGCAGCGGCGACTCGCGACCTGCGGTCGCTCGCTACCAGCCGCGCGATGCGGTCGGGCGGGGCGGCGAAAAGACCAAAAACCCACGCGCGAGAAATCCAGAGAAGAAGAAAGGCGAGGGCAAAACGGTAAAACGCCAACCCGTCATCTTCCTCCTCTCGCCCGATCGACGAGAACAGGAGCTTGGCTCCGATTTTGGGCAAAATCGCTATACAAGACGAAATCTCGCGTTCAGGTAGTCGATAGAACGAGAAAGAAGAGACGAATTCAGTGGTACCTTTGATTCGAACCGAGGTTGACGGAGTAGAGAGGGAGAAGCACCGCAAGCTTGGGACCTTCAGCTGCTCGTCGGGGGTCGAAACGTCCACGAAAACCCAAATTGAAGATACGATCGAGTTGCTAGGGCGTCGGCGGTCGCGAGGGTTGAGTTATTTATAGGCAAGGAACCCTAGACTAGGATGTGGGTAGGAGCACGGGAAAGTGGCCGGCGGCTACTTTGGGCGTTTCACATATACGCATTAAAGCTCGCAAATTTTGGGATAATCCTGTGCGAAATCTCGCAAGGAATCCAACAAAACAAAATTCGAGGAAAATCGTTGAGTAGATCTCAAGATATTGTGATTTAAAAAAAACGAAAAATCAAGTCTGTTGCCTAATCCGACTAAAGGTAGAAGATGACCGTGCATCGTTGGATCGGTGGACGCGGGTCCACTAATGAGCATGGACCGTCCGATCTCGCGTAAGATCAGGGAAATATCCCTCAACAAAAGTCGATTAAAACTATTAGATTTTAAATATTTTTCTCTTTCTTCTTTTGGAGGCTCAAACGTTGTCCAAAAATTATGAAAATTTATATCCTGACTTATTTCGACGCGTAGAATCCAAATATGGAGTTAGTTTTGTATTTTAAGAAAGTTTGATAGGTGAAATAATTAATATGTCATTTTCTCTTTCCTCCTTCAAAAGAGGTGATAACATTATCTAAAATTAATGTAACTTCACCCATAAGTCTCCTTAAAGGTTTGGAACACGATTTTGCAATTATCTTCACAAGTTGACATTATCTTTATATTTATTAAATAAATTAGAACATTCTACACACTTTCTCTCTCCTATTTTACTCATTATTCATATATTATCCAAATTAGTTGCAAATTTGCACAGAGGCTTATTTTTATGTTTAGAATATGAATTTGAAGTTATTTTCCTGATTTGAGAGCATTAAGTATTTTATTTCTCTTTATTGGCATATTTCCTATATTCTATTGATAATGTTATTAATATTTCCATTTTAAATGATACTTGACCCTTAAGTTACTTTTTGCTCAAGGAAACGAATTAAACTATCAAATTATCATGATGGTTTCAGATTATAATATTTATTGCAAAAATCTTTGTAATTATCTTCTTTACCCATAATTTCTCATATTACCATTAATTATTACATTTATCTTCTTCCTTTTACAAAATTCGGATTTTCTTCATATCTCTCATATTCTAGGAAACACTAGAAGATTCTAGGACGAATTATTTTACTCTTTTTATTACTTAATGTGAATTTGCATTTTAAACCCATTATCTAATTCTAACTGAGGCATTTGTGCATGCAACCTTAAAATAAGAATATATGGTAAACATTTAACCAATAACCATCTTAATTTCTTTTAAATCAAAACCAAGGACAAAAGGAACGAAAATGAAGGACAAAACTTATAGAAAAGAGTACAAAGAGGTACATAGGAGATTTCAGTATGTTACAGCTGTCCTCTTGCATGGCCACGAAATCCCTAGGCTAAGGACACATAGAAAGCTCCATGGACACCTCATGCTTGACTTCTTCCTTATCCATAAAGGCTTGCATGTCCATGGACACCCTTATACATGACACATGGAAAGTCTCATAGACACCTCATACTTGAAATCTTTCTTTATATAGCCATATCTACCCCTTCTCAACTTCAAATTCGAAAACTCTTGCTCTTCTTTCTTTCCTCTAGCTTAGAGTATAACTCCTACTCTGTTTGTCCATGAAGGTATTGTCCCAAGGTAAAAGAAGGTGCATAACTTGGTGAATAAGGCTCCTAGGGTTCTAAATTTTCTCTATTTAGGGTTTCTAAAGCTCCTCCTTGGTTATTTCAACCAAAAGTAGTAAGTTTCCTCCTTTTGTTCCCTATTTTCATGTTGCTAGTCTTCCTTCCACCTTCCTCCAGGTCGGAACCATAGTTTTCCATGGTGAAACCCCACCAAGAGCCCTTAAAAACCCCATCTCCATGTTCTTTTGTTACGTTATTTCACCTTTAAAGTGGAGAAGGTGCTTCTTGCTCGAGATAGGAGCTTTTTTGGAGAAACCAACCTCCCTAAGCTTGGGAACCTTACTTATTGGACCTGTCCACCTTCCCTAGAGGTTCTTTGGAGGCCTAGGCTTGACTTGGACTATTTAGACTCTGAAGTTGAGGTATGATGTATCCCCTATTCTTCTATGTTGAGCAATTCACCTATGCTTATTCATTCTCTTTGTCCTATGGACATTAGCCTATATACAATGCCTTTTCTTTTAAAAATCATGGTTCATGTGAACTACCTTATATTGATCATGTGATCATGGATATTCTTTTGAACTCTTATATTATGCTTTGTTCATGATGGAACTCTAAAATATGGCATGTGATGTCTTTTACCTTCTTATGAGGTGGATGTATGTGTTGGTCACTTATGTGGTGACTAGTTTAAATATTCTGACTATACTTTCTACTTGCCTCTACATTTAACATGCTATGTTATTCAGTAGCACTAGAGTAGTGCAATTGCATTAGTTTTTATTGTAGATGTGTTATTTCCTGCCGAGTAGATGTGATATTTCCTGCTCTTTTGGGATGGAAAGGAACCTCATACCCAGGGAAAGATGTGTGATTCTTGGCCCATGTTTTATATATTTGGAAGATTGGTAGTATTCCTTTCTCTATCAGGTTCCAAGTTTATGAGACTTGGCCACCTTTATGTTTATATTGTTCTAGGGCTATGTTTATCTCACATGCATGCCGGTTGATGATATGGGGTGTGTGCCCTAATTCTTTACATGTTCTTATGTGGCACAATATTTATGTTTTATTAATGGGAAGTATTCTTTTGTTATCATACAATTTCAATTCCTTTTCTCTTAATACCTATTTGGGTGGTCCTTATCCTTTATATTGGAAGCCTTTTACATTTGATGTCCTTTATTCCATATATTGCTCAATTTCCTATTTAGTATGCTCATACCAGCCTTTGCTGATGTCATCTATCTTCTCTTCATTCTGGGGTATGCTTCCAACCCTAGGTGAAGGACTTGGATGATAAGGCATGAAGTTTTAGACTATCTTAAGGAGTTAAATCTTGGAGACAAAGTTGTTATGGTTTAGATTTCCCTCTACTTAGATCCTTATGTTGTATCATACATGTAAACCCTTTTGGGATATTATGATGTACTTTTGTAACCTTGTGATGAATTGAATATAGTCAACATTTTTATTCCGTTGCTATACTTTGGTTGTTTTGAATACCATTTATTTAAGTTTGAAACCTTTGAGTGTGTTTGGAATGGATGTTTTATTCTTCAAATTTTCAGTAAGGGGGTGATCCTGCCTCCTTACATATATTGTTGAGTATATGCATGTTCACAAGTATGGCCGCAGTCATACCTTGTCAAGAGAACGGTCAAGGCCGTATCTCAGATGATGATGATTTAGTATATATGATGTGATTGAGGACACTTGTGGTTGTACCTCGGATGTTGGGTTTGTATACCCTAGTTTCCCTAGTACTGTGACATTTTAAGGGCGAACTAGGTTGTTCACTAGTGTCATGGCCTATATACTAAGGACAAACTAGGCTATTTTGCATGTAGACTTATATGTCATTGCGGCGGACTCATACTAACCAAGGGAGGATGAGATCTTAGGATTCCGACTCTCCTACAGATCTTGTATGGCATAAATTTTGACTTAGAAATGGTTAGTTGGAATTGAGTGGTATACCAAAATTCCTTAGATCTTAATAAAATACATAATACAACCGTGTAGTATATTTGTTTAGGGTTAACACGCTTCACATTGGTTGTTAACCCTTGCCTCATTTATCATAATGTTTAATTGTAATATAACGCGGTAAGAGAAATCAACTGTATAGAAAGTGGTAACTTTACATGTTTCCTTATATATTGTGCTATCCATGTTTTACCTATTTAGTGTTTAATCTTCTTAATTTTTACAATCTTCTTAATATGTTGATTTAGTTGAATCTACTCATCCTTGTTAATAACATACTAGTTGTAATCAATAGTTGTTGGTTAAGAGTTATATATCTCTCACTCAGACATGGGTCTCACCTTGTGGGTTACCACATATTTTTAGGTGGTCGTCATTAGTTGGTTAGGATCATGGTTCTGAGGGATAGAAGCTCAGATAGCAATAGAGGCAGAAGGTTGGATAGTTGTTAGTAGAGTCCTAATGTCATCCCTATACTCACATGTTCGGGAGGAGATGTTTTGTATATGATATGTATAATGACACATGGTTTTGGAAGTATGCCTATGGTTGTGTGTGTGTCTATATATATATGTGTGTGTGTATGTGTGTGTGTGTGTGTGTATGTGTGGGTGTGTGTGTGTATGTGTGTCTGTGCATGGGACAACACCTTTTTATACAGGTTGTGGTTGAGGCCGCTGGACATATATGTAATACTTGATCTAGTAAGTGATGTGATACAATTTGTTGAACATGTATGCATATGTTTTTTTGACTAGATGGTAATGTTGAAATCGGTTTTAATATACTTTGTTTTATGGCGTATAGTTGATTAGTTGTTAATCACATGTTTGTATTTCGAGTAATCTCAGTTGGGGTGGTGTTAGGCATCACAATAGGTGTCATATAGGTCACTTAGTCATGTTGTGGTAAATGCAATGTGGATAACTAACTTGTGGTGTTATTTTGAATTTTAATTGCATGCCATAATTTCAAGAGTTTTGATAGTGTTAGTTGATTGGTCTTCATTTTGAGGTATGTTTTGTGTAATCTCAATCTTATGGCATTGGGGCATCAGACACTAGGTAGGTCTTATTATTGAAGAAGGGGTTGCACTTGCACTTGTGAGTAAAATGGGTTTTGAGGGACTCCCATTTGCCCACCCATATTTTCCAGGCTCATCATGGATAGGGAAGGAATCCTCTCCTCCTCATGGTGGATGACTTTCATTGATAGTTGAACAAATCTTTACTCCTTCACGGTCACATTCTTCTAGACTTCATAAAAGACTTTCAACCTAGAGAGAACTTCATCTTCTAATCTTGAACTATATCTTTGACTTTGTTGTCATGGACGCCCTTATCCTTGATATTCCCTATGCTATAAGATTATAGTTCATGTACCTCCTCCTTTAAATGATCAACAACTAGTACAAAATTACTTCATAAATCCCCCTTGATTCTTCATAAAGTTCATCATAACATATAGAATCTTCATTGGTTGAGGATTTGAGTCACTGGTAGATGAAGGGGTTGCAAGATGTGTAATGCCAATGTTTCTATCATAACCATTGATCACACTAGAAGCTCGTTGCCTTGACTTTTCCACTTAATTATCAAACAAAGACCATGATTCTTTATGTGTCTTTTCCATGAAGCATCTCCATAACATGAGTCAATCACAATTGGTCTCATTTGATATAGCCCCAAGTAGAAGGATTCCACAAGTTGCCACAGATGAACCTCATGACGGGGGCAATCTTTCAATAACTTTTGAAACCTCTCCCAACTGTCGTGGAGTTTCTCATGGCTCAATTGGTTAAATTCACAATATCATGTTGTATGTATGTCAATTTAGCAATAGAATAGAATATATTTAAGAATAATTCTTCCTATCTTTCCAACTCATGATCTCCTTTTTAGGAATACCACTCCTTTGCTTTATTTTCTTGAGAGAATTGGAGCATAGTCAAATGGATGGTATCATTGGCTGTGTCTAGAGTGTGAAAGGTTGACCAAGTCTCTAAAAAGGAGTCCATATGTCGATAATGGTCCTCATTGTTCAACCCATAGAAGCTTGAAGCGTTTGTATAAGGGCGGGAGGGATGGAGAAATTTTGTCCTATTCTATAGTGATCCTTGTTTCCATGGGAGATGTGTAAGTGCCTAGAAGGAAGTGGTACTAGAGAGTTCGTTGAGGGAGATTCTTGGTGCGCTCTCCATTATTCAGTGGTCCTCCTCCATTGGAATTATCCATCTCTTCCTTATTTTATGTTCATTGTCACCTACATGCTACACAATCAAGAAGAGTTAGCAATCTCAAATGCAAGGAGAAGATGTAGAATAAATAATAGCAATGGTGAGGGAATAGGAAAAGTCAAAGTAAAAAAATAGCTCAAATGAGCGCCGCTCTCCCTGGAAATAGATCCAGAATTCTTGATGTGCATACACCAAGGGTAACAAAAGTAACCCTAATAGTGCACTCTTCAATAAATGATATGCATACTCATATGCTTGGGATGTAGTATAGAGGTGGCAGAAAGGGGTCGAACCCACATGAAGATATGTAGGCATTAGAGCTTCTTTGTTTGTACTAGGTCCCAAAACCAAAGTGTAGGGTTTTTAGGGCTTAAGGTTGGATTTGGATTAGACTACATGTGCATGTAGTTGAAATGTGATAAGAATGAAACTTAATTTAAACATAGAAATTAGGATTGGTGAACTAATGAAGAGATAAATTGTAGCTAAATTAACAAAAGCAATCCTAATTATCAGTAAGCAAGGGTACAAGGCTAAGTAAGGTAAATAAACACTATACAAATTTACCTACCCAAAAAGACCAAGGGGCCCTATTTATATCAATTAACCATTAACAGAGAAATATTAACCATTAACAGAGAAATTAGACTAAGAAACAAGAATGAATCTTGAGCAACTAACAATAGATATCAAGAAAATCAATTAAGTTTTTAATTGAAAATGAAGGGTAGTGGGAGTTTCTGGAGTATGCAAATATCAATCATGCTATGGTCATATTCATGCTAACATATCTAACAATTGTTCTTTCAAACTAAACAACTAAGGGTAATAAGGATGGAAAGTCTTATTCTACAAGTTTCCCATGGGTGGCATAGGGTGTGTATAGGGAATTATCACCTCTACCCAACCTTATGATGCTCACTTGACTAGGGAATTAGTATACTACAATCAAGACCACCCTATTCTAGGTTTATAGAAATGACTCTCCTAATGCACTTGGTGGCAAGTGATGGTATGAAGTATGGGAGAAGGGTGACTCACCTCTGATTACCTCTAAACATGCTCTTTGCCAAATTCACCAATAGAGGCATACCTAACCACTTAGATCTCACAAGTGGGGTTAGTGGAGTAGAGGGGTAAGTTGGAAGAGAGGATACTAGCTAAGGATCCACTATTTGAACTTGGGAGTTTTTTTCTCTCCTATACTCCTATTTCCCCTTTTTTCTATACCTTACGTGTTTTCATACATAAATCACAATAGAAAGATATGGGAAATGGGAAGAAGCAAGAACGTAGCTCACTCCAATGAAATCAAAGTGTTTTGCATTATTAATTTACTAAAATGGTATCAAGTTACACATTTTTCCCCAAATAGACCACCAAAGGGGCTTGGATACTCTAATATAAGAAAAAGAGAAAATGGAGAAGAAATATATATAGATAACCATGAAGTTTAGAGTAGATGTCTTCTTCTCCTTCTCCATCAACAACAAGGTCAAGCTCCTTCTCTTTCCAAGGGTGGTAAGCATGGAAATGGGGTGGAGAATGGCCAAAACCCAAGAAAACTAGGGTTTTGGGGGTGGAAGTAGATGAATGTGTGTGAGAGAGGGGGGTAGGTGGGAAGTAGGTGGAAAATTGATTTTTAAACAAATTTAACGTTCAACCTCCACTCTCCAAGAAGTGTTATATAGGGGTTTAGAGATTCTAGGTTTAAGTGTGTGCAAAGTGGTAAAAATGGTACTAAAAAGCATTAGGGTTTTGAAGGAAACACAACCATTATGCGTAAAACAATCATGGTGGGTAGGTACGGAATGGATGTGCTATGTACAAATGGTCATGGTCAGATCGGTTATATCCATGGAAAATGGGGAAGAAATGGATGTAGGTAGCATGATCGATTTAGGTAGAACAACTAAGGTGTGAAGGAGGTGGCACAAGTGTACTGGGTGGAATGATACACATCAAAGAGCACACCAATTCACTAAGATTATTATCCTAGACTTTAATCATTTTTTACTTTCTGGCTAAGGCTAGTATAGAAGGGTCGATCCCACAGAACAACATTTTTAAGATTCATTTTCTTTTTATCTCAATTGATTTTTCAAATTATTTCTTTTTATATTTTTGATAAATTAAAAGAAAATAAAGTCCAATTTTTAGGGGTTTGATTAAGCTAATGCAAGAAAATAAAGTGCAAGAAGAATAAAAGATTACACTAAATGAGAAAAAGGAAAGATTAAACTAAGTAAGAAAAGTAAAGGAATGAGAAAGTAAAGGTTAACACAGAATAAAAGATTAACTAAACAAGAATAAAATTTGCAAGAATTACAAATAAGTAATTGAAAAAAATGTTGAAGGAATGATTGAAATCGGATGGGGAAAATATCGAGGCTTTAGGATTTTTCACGACCTTATCCAAGTGAAGATCGAATCAAGAATATAAGATAATTAAAAGATGAAAGTGGGTATGCAAATTATTTGTAAATAAAATACAAAAGTCATACTCCAAAAGAACCCATTGGTCCTGGTGTTCAGGCTGCATAGTCCATCATCCCAATGGGGATTTTTCCATGGCTGTATCCAAATCCCCATGCAAGTGGCTTAGTTGTTTTAAATTCCAGATTCCACAGTCCCATCTGCCAAAATTAACTTGCAATGAAAATGAGAGATCACTTTGTCTAAATTGGCGATTCTCTAAACCAAAAGCCATCCGTATAAGAAAAAAATCGTAAAAAACTAATTCATAGCGAGGATGAGAGAAACAAGGAGATAAAGAAAAGAAGCCATAGATTGTAATTTTAGAATCTCTGTAGAGTCCAATACAGTGACAATTAAATAGTTTGATTTCTATCTCCTACTCCAAGAAGAAAATGTGAGAAAAAGAATGAGAAAAGAGAGATCCAGTTGTAGAAGAAAAGAACCAACTTTATTGCTTTAAATGTAAAATTACACTAAAAAGAATAACAAAGTTTACTACTGATTGCATACAAAAATTATGACCCTTTTTGTAGTAGAGCCCCCCTCCTTTTATAGGGGAAGGAGCGGTCAAAAACCCTGAAAGTGGGGGTGAGAAAGAATGAGTGGTGGTTGCTGAATTGCCCTGTTTACACACCATGAAATGTTCTAGAACATTCGATGTGAAACCCTAAAGAGGATAGTAGCATCGCCCATCTAGAGGATTTCTTGGGCTCGAAGTGACGTCCCAGACGGTCGTATGGGATATGTGAGATGCCCATTTCACATATGTCATGACTTGACTTGGGAGCAGCGGCCGAACCCTAATCGAGCGGTTGGTAGTGCTTTTTATTTCATTTCTTGGTCTCAAAGCAAACCATGAAATGGGTGTCTGGTGAGGCTGAGGCAACCATCTCGTGCTAATGTGCGTGAATCCAAAGGGCTGGAACCCTAATCAAGTGGTGGCACTTGCTTTTTGATACGAGGATCGATCAAGTTGACATGGCCGTATGGCTTCATGAGACGACTATTTGGGATCAGTGAGATGGTCGTCTCACTGCTCAGTGGGTCAGAATGAACTTTAAAGAAAATCCCTAGAAAATTTGAGAAAATGGATAAGTGTTTACATAAATAAATCAAGAAGTGGGCAAATTGAAATTTAGTATAGAAATTACTAAATAAAAGAGAAAATCTAATGAAAATGACTGAGAAAAATATGCAAAAAGATGGATGAATATGCATTCATCAAAATACCTCAGACTTGAATCTTTGCTTGTCCTGAGCAAATTATATTACAAATAAATTCCAATTTATACTCCCAAAATGTCATCCTCACTTTATTAACATCACTGAATTCCTCACCTTTAGATTTTTGGCCAAATGACCCAATCTCCTAGAACCACATAGCATAAAATTGTATATTCCCTATCAAGAATAGAAATCAAATCTTGCTTTTAAAATGAGAATTTGTAGAAAAAAATGCTTCCTCAATCTTTCACTTTGACAATCTCAATTTTATTTTATTTTTTTAAGTTATTTGCATAAGAATAGGAAGAAGGAGGAGGTGTGAACAAAGAAGGAAGTAATAAAAAAATTGATCCCTCCTCTATTCGACTCATGATTTGGATTTTTGTGGAGTTATGGCTACATTGGTCACAATTTTTTTCTTGTGTACTTTGGCATCTTTTTGATGGTATGCCCTTTTGTGGGGTATGGAATTTTATTTTTGGGAAGCATGCCACCCCATACTTGATTTATGTCTGGTGGTGATTCTTTGCTTCTCTTTTTTAGCATAAAAATAGAGGGATAGAAGAGATAGTTTTGTGCTTTCAACATTCAACATTTTTTAGAGAGTGACATTGTTCAAGTTAGAATATTATTGTAATTCACATCATACAAGTTTTATAACAAGATATATATTTGTATAAAAATAAGGAAAATTATGCTTGGTTCTGATCAATTCCTTATGACTTGCCAACTATTCCAAGGAGTCATGTCATTAAGGTTCTTAGGTGACACAATAGTTTCAGACTTGGCAATTTGTAATGAAATTTTCAAAAAGTTTCACTAAATTAAAAGGGTGTACAATGGTAGATGAATACTCAATGGCCAACTAGATAATGGCCTTTACTACTAAATAAAATAGAAAAGGATGGCCGACTAGATAATGGCCATAGACTAAAGCAAAAAACATACAAAAACATATAGAAGAAAAAATAAACAGTAAAAAAGATAAGGGGTGGAATAGAATTGTACCACCCACCCCACCCCGGACTTAGACTTTTGCTCGTCCCGAGCAAAACCTAAATTTGAGATGAAGGGAAGAGAATCACTGAGGCAATGGAAATTGTGAAGATGATGGAGGGTTGTAGTAGTAGTTTCCCCAATAAGGAGAGTTGGGGTCAGGGTAGGCCTGATGGGCCCCGTACTCCTCATATTGAGGTTTTTTGGCATTGTAGTGGCACTGGTGCACATGCCAAGACTCATGGGAGTGTTGCATCAAATACATGTGGTTGAACTGATAACCTTGACGTCACTGCTCGCACTGAGTCTCCTCCAACTAGTCACAGACCTTGTAGAAGCCATAAGGCTCCTCAGGGACTTCCTCATTACCTCAACGTCTCCTAGTGCAACATTATGAAGGTGGAAGCAGTGGTCCAGTCTTGTCACCATGTGCCTCCAAGGATACACTCCTCCTATGGGACGTTGGCTCGGGGATGTCATCAGTATGTGGATCCTCCAGAAGAAATCGTGCAACATGCTCTAGTAAATATGTCAAGTTCAAAACTAGGTTGGAGGTTGCAAACCTAGTTTGGTAGGCAAGCTCGAGGACCACCTGAGAGTATTTGAAAAAAAAGCAGTAGACTCCATTGGTACCCAAACGGATGAACTTTCACCCCTTCAAGTAGGCCAGGTCGATCAAGTGGTGCTTTAGGGCTAGTGGTTGTAACATGATATGAGTGTAGCCCAGGAAAAGCACGATATACGTCACTACATGGCCAATACAATAACCGAAACAAGTGGTACAGGTGGCTTGGTAGTGAAGATGGCCAATCATGGAACAACCCCAGTTGTAGGGCACACTATTTAGAAGACACTATAGCATATATAGCTCAGAAAGAGTAACAACACCCTGAGTACCTTCCCTATAGAAGAATGTGTGGGCTAGGATGCAATGAAGGTAACAGACCACCAAGTTGTGGATGCTAGAGGCCTTCATGCTGCCAGGTATCTTGGGTGAAAGCCATGTGATGTCTGCCCAGAATTTCTCTATGTTGTTGATTTTAGGATGAATGTCGTGGTGTCACTCCATGCATTGAGTGAGCTAGTAGTCTTCAGCTCCATCGAGTATCATGAAGGTCAACTGCTTGGCGGAGATCTCAAAATCTTCACCAAAGACTCAGGCTTTGCAACTAGATTTGCCCTAAGAACTGTGATACTGACGATAAGTAGTGATGAACTCCAATGTCAGATCACTATATACTGGAGTGACATGATATGGAAAGATAAGAATGTGATTCTTCCTCAGGATGTTGTCAACCGCCTCCCAAATGTCAAGCACATCAAGGGTGATGTCACATGCCCAACGAGGAAGAGAGACACCAATCACAATGATCTCCTCGAACCTTTTCTAGTGCTCAGAGTTGTCAAATTGTGCATAATTCTCTAGAGTAGGATCTATGTGGGGTTGTGAGGCACGGTAGAGTCAGAGTCAGTACGGGATGCAGATCGTCCTTGCTCGTACGCCATGATGAAATCGAGCTCGTCAATATCATGCCATATTTTTTAGGCCACTTCTGGGGAAGACTCTCCTTTTGGCTCTTCATTTCGGGTGGATGAGACGACCACCTGACTTAAATGAGGAGGGTGTTAGTGCTGGTGCAGCTGATGGTGATGAAGTGGCTTGAGACTAGCATCTAGATGTCACTCGGACGCTCGCTTGGCTAGCGTCGGATGCCAGTCTGGGGAGGGAGGGTGGTGGTGTGGTAAGTTGGTCGATAGGAAGCGATGTAGGCTAGAGAGAAGGTTGCCTTAGAGATGAGATGAGCGTCTGGATGTGGAAAGGCCATTGAGGGTAGGAAGAACACGACAATGGGGAAGGGCAACAGGTAGCCAGCTGGGTTGCTATGATCCCACATCGATGCAAGGAGGCGGCGGTGAGACAAACATCATCACAAGGAAGGCGGTCGTCCGATGGTAGCAGTAATGTAACTGAAGACACTGGTGGAGGGAACAACTCAATTGTCGCTGGTGAGGAGGCAACCAGTTAGAATGGCCAGTTGGGCATCTCGTAGTGGCGGTGGCTGTCTGGGTGGAGAAACAAAATCTTGAAGGAGCAAAGGGGAAGCTTGGAGCAATGTGTCACTCACATCCAAGTGGCATGTCTTATAGGAAAAGTGGGGAAGTGGAATGCCCGTTTCGTCTAAGCCAGACGATCGTCTAGTGGTTTGAGTGTCAAGGCTGATGGTTTGCCTTTGGGATGGTTTAAATTTTGAATATGCTTTGATTGCACCCTGTTGTGGCCGAGGCAACCGTCTCACACATCTCAGATGACTGTTTGCCATCGAAATGGTGCCCAATGACTTTCAAATTTCAAATGACCATGAATATGGAGTTGATGCTTTGTCAGACGAGACGACCATCTCGCTCGACCCAAATGACTGTCTGGCCTGGTGGAGTAGCTGGCTATCATTAAACAAACAACAGGTTGGGTAGCCAACCCCTCATTTTTTAGAAGAAAAGAACTAAGTGTCTGAAATGTAAACAAAAATGTTAGCTAAGACAAATATAGAAGACTTTGTCAAAAATTGAAAAGATTGGGTTGCCTCCCAATAAGTACCTAATTTAATGTCGAAGGCCCGAAAAAGCTTTATCAGGGAGCTGTTTTAGGCTCGGGAGGGAGGGGGTTTGTGCAGATCGAGATCTTCAAGTAAGGAGAGTTGATGTGCTTCAGAAGATAGAAAATCCTCAATGGTGATGTACAGTTTTAGCCTATGTTCATTAACCTTAAACTCCCCTAAAATTTTATCCCAAAGAAGAAAAGTGCCTTGAGGGTAGGCACGCTTGACAAGGTAGGGCCCATACCATCTAGATTTAAGTTTTCTAGGAAAAAGTCTTAATCTTGAGTTATACATTAAAACTTGACCGCCCTCCCTAACGTCCTTTTGCCTAATATGACCATCATGCCATAGTTTGGTTTTGTATTTGTAAATTCTAGCATATTCATAGGCCGTCAATCAGGGCTCACCCAACCTTGCATTTGCAAAAAATAGTTTTCACCTACAGCAGTTAAGTCAAAATTAAGAGTTTTAATGGCCCAATTGGCCTTATGCTCTAATTCTATGGGTAGATGGCATGATTTCCCATAAATCAATTTGTAAGGAGTGGTGCCTATGGGGGTTTTGTAGCCAATCCTATATGCCCACAAGGCATCATTGAGTTTTAAAGCCCAATCGGTCCTAGTGCGATTTACTGTTTTCTCTAGGATGGACTTGATTTTCCTATTTGACACCTCAACTTGATCACTAGTCTGAGGGTGGTAAGGGGTGGAAACGTTGGGATGGACTCCATGCTATTTCAACAAGGACTCGAAACTCTTCTCTAAGGAATGGGAACCTCCATCGAAAACTACAGTACGAGGTACCCCAAATTGAGGAAAAATGATATCTTTGAAGAGTTTCTTCACAATCATCGAATCACATGTTTTGGTGGAAATGGCTTCAACCCATTTTGAAACATAGTCAACAACCACCAAGATATATTTGTACCCACAATAAGAAGGAAATGGGCCCATACAATCCACCCCCAACACGTCAAAAATTTCAATCTCTTGCCAAGAAGTCATGGGCATTTGGTCTCTCTTAAATATGTTGTTGGTCCTTTGACATTCATCACAAGGAAAAAATGGTATGAATCTTTGAATATAGTAGGCCAGAAGAACCCAGATTGTAAGACCTTCCTAGTAGTTTTTTGAGAGCTCATGTGCCCTCCAGTAGGGCCAGCGTGACATTTCTCAAGTATGTCATGAGCCTCTTCCTCAGTAACACACCTGTGATAAAGTCCGTCTGAACACAATATAAAAAGATATAGATCATCCCAATATTATTGTTTTATATCATGCAAAAATTTAGCCTTAGAATGTCCCTTATATTCAGGTTTTGCATCTACAATGGAGATCATTTTTGGGTCTTCAAACTCCTCATCTTTAATCTCCTCAAAGTTGTCAAGATGATGCCTAAATTGCTCCAATTGCTCATCTTCAAATCCACAATCAATAGGGGTCACAAATGCATTTTGGAGGGGATCTTAAACTAATTCCCATTCTTGTCTCAATTGTTGCACTGTCTCAATACAATCAAGAAGATAGACCTCTTCTTGAAGGCTTGGTCTACACATGCTTTGAAACACCCTAAACTTTAGGGTTTGTTTTCCTAGGTGCAAGAAAATGGTGTCGGCCTCAACATAAATAAAGGAATGAGCAGTGTCCAAAAAGGGATGGTCAAAGATTATGGGGTACCTTAAGTCTTCCTTTATGTCCATGATGACAAACTCACATGGGACATATGCATCCTTCCCAAATCTTATAGGCATGTCTTTAGTGATACCCATGGGTTTTGTCATGGATGAGTCAGGTAATTGGATGGTCATGGCGGTAGGGAGCATGTCAACAAATCCTAGCCTCCTACAAAGACCATAGGGCATAATAGAAATACTAGCACCCAGATCTGCAAGACCCTTCCTGCAAGCATTATCACCTAGGTAGCACCCAATCCCAAAGGAACCAGGATCTTTCTTCTTTTTAGGCATCTTGCTTTGGATAATATCAGAGGTGGTCCTAGCAAGCATGACTGTCTCATGCCTTTCGATGTGGTACTTCTTGGTCAAAAGATATTTCATGTATTTGGACCAGGCCAACATATCAACTAAGGCATCAAGAAAGGGAATATGCACATGAAACTTTTTCATGGCTTCCCTAAATTGCACAAAATGAGTGTCAAACAATTTGCTTTAAGCGGGCCTGGTAAGGCGAACAAGGTTTGTAAATGGGAATTTCTGGCTCATTAGTCTCCACAAGTGGGACCACGGGAGAGGGAGTGGAAGGAGTGGGAATGACAGGGGTGGGTGAGGGAGGAGTTTTGATGACCACTGAATCATCATCCTCAAACTCCAAGGGGACAACTGTAGGTTTCTCTAGGGGAGGAGTATGAGTTTTCCCTGAGCAGGTGGAGACAACCTTTAGTTGTTTGGGATGTTTTGGGTTGTTCTCGGGCTGCCCAGCAAAGGTCCCTGTAGGGGGTTTTTGTTGGGCAAAAAGATGAGCAAAGTGAGTGTCTTTTGACTTCTTATGTGCTATTATGATTTTCTCTAAGGCTGAAATCATATCCTCTACCACAAGGGTGGGGAGATTCTATTGAGGTGATGGTTGATGAAGGTTTTGATATTGTTGTCCTTGGTAAGATCCACGGTTTTGGCAATTGCCCCTAAAGTTCCCTTGGTTCTAAAAATTCCTTTGGTTTTTATTGTATGGGAAACCTAGTGGTAGACGATAGTTGGCTTGGGGTTGTGGGGGTCTTTGTGGAGGGGGAAGTTGAGATAGGTTTTTAGCTCCTGAGGGGTTTCCATATTGAAATCTAGGGTGGTTATTGGCTTGATCTAGATTGTAGTAAGTGTGGCCCGGGATACTATGGATAGAGTTAAGGTCATCCATTTGTTGACCAACATCAAGATGCATAGGGGTTTTCTAGAGATATTGACATTGGAGGGTAGCATGATCATACCCTTGGCATATCCCACATAGAGATTCAATAGCCCTCACTTATTGAGGTTGTCTTTCATAGGCATTAAACAAGGATTCTAGTGATCTTGTTTCAAAGAGATCAATTTTAAGAGCTTTGGAAATAGTATGAATGTTTGGGTTTACCTCAACCTTAGCAACTTTTAGGACCTCACAGGATCCTCGTCTAGCATGGGTTTCAGATGCTCTTTTAACTACCTCCCACGCACTGCTTAGGTTTTGGAACATAAATTTCCTCCAGATGAGGAATCATAAAATTTCTTGATGTCATCATCAACACCACGATAAAATATCTCAATGAGTTGAGATTGTGATATGTCATGATGGGGGAAACGGTGGAGGAATTCCCTAAATCTCTCCCAAGCTTCTCCTAAGGTTTATCCAGGGACCATTGAAAATAAAAGGATTTGTCCCCTGATCTCATAGGTAAGGGAAGAAGGGAAGTATTTATCTAAAAATTATTTTTGAAGTGCTTCCCAAGAGGTGATGAGATTTTCACTCTCCATGGCATTATACCAACTATTGGCTGCCCTTGAGAGAGAGTATTTTAAAAGCCTAAGTCTAATGGCATCTTCAGAGAAATTTGGGATTTTGGTCAAAGAACTAAGGTCTGTGAAATGTTGGAGGTGATCTTGACAACTCTCCCCTTGCTCCCAAAAAATGGGTTGGCTTGAAGCATGGTGACCCACTGAGTGTGGATCTCAAATTGGGGAGCAGTAATCGCGGGTAGCACAAGTGGGTGTTGTGCATATTCGATTTTGGAGTGGAAAAATATTTTAGTTATTTTTCTCTCGGCCTCCCTCTGAGTGGCTTCTAGAGCCTCTTGCTCAGCGATATTGGCTGCACACAAGTAAGCTACTTGAGCTGCGCATTCATCCATCATCAACTCTCTTTGAGTGACAAGTGCCTGATCAATCCTACGGGCAACCTCCTCTTCGTCCATCCTAAGTCGGTTTTTTCAATTTAAGTGATTGAAAGTCCTTTCTGGCTCGGGATAAAAAAACTGGCGGCGTAAGATTGTTCGATGGGCGACACATGCACAATATACAGATATATTCGAATGCAGAAAAATGTACAGCTGGAATGGAAACTTAGCAGAAAGAGGAGATATCACTTCCCAAATGTTACTCCGAAGGCATACAAAAATATAAAAAAAAATTCAAAAATTTTCAAGGTTCAAGAAAACGATCGTTGTCCCCGACAATGGTACCAAAATTGATATGCATCAAAGAGAAAACTAATTCACTAAGATTATTATCCTAGAGTTTAATATTTTTTTACTTTCCGACTAAGGCTAGTATAGAAGGGTCAATCCCACAGGACAACATTTTTAAGATTCATTTTCTTTTAACCCGGTTGATTTTTGAAATTATTTCTTTTTGGTATTTTTGGAAAATTAACATAAAATAAAGTGTGATTTTGAGTGGTTTAATTAAGCTAATGCAAGAAAATAAAGTGCAAGATGAATTAAATATTACACTAAATGAGAAAAAGGAAAGATTAAACTAAGCGAGAAAAGTAAAGGAAGGAAAAAATGAAGGTTAACACAGAACAAAAGATTACCTAAATAAGAATAAAAATTGCAAGAATTAAAAAGAAGCAATTGAAACAAATGTTAACTTAACAATTGAAATCAGATGGGGAAAACATCAAGGCCTTAGGGGTTTTCACCACCTTAGCCAAGTGAAGATCGAATCAAGAGTATACGATAATTAAAAGACGAAAGTGAGTATGCAAATTATTCAAAAATAAAACACAAAATTCAAACTCCACGTGAACCCATTGGTCTTGGTGTTCATGCTTCATAGTTCATCATCCCAATGGGGATTGTTCCACAGTTGCATCTAAATCCCCATGTAGGTGGTTTAGTTGTTCTAAATTCTGGATTCCACGGTTGCATCCGCCGAAATTAACTTTTGATAAAATGAGAGATCACTTCATCTAAATTGGTGATTCTCTAAACGAAAAGCCCTATGTATAAGAAAAAAAATCTAAAAAACTAATTCCGATCAATACAATTACTAAGGGGCTATTCCCCTTGTCATTGATAAGAAACTACTCGCTACTCATAGCGAGGATGGGAGAAACAAGGAGAGAAAGAAAAGAAGCTATAGACCGCAATTCTGAAATCTCTGTAGAGTCCAAGGTGGTGAAAATTAAATGACCTGATTGCTTTGTATCCTACTCCAAGAAGAAAACACGAGAAGAAGAATGAGAGAAGAGAGATCAAGTTGTAGAAGAAAAGAATCAACTTTATTGCTTTGAATGTACAATTACACTAGAAAGAAAAATAACATAGTTTCACTACTAATTGCGTAAAAAAATGAGAGCCCCCTTTCTTAGTGGAGTCCCCCCTCCTTTTAAAGGGGAAGGAGAGGTGGAAAACCTTGAAAGTGGGGGTGAGAAAGAATGAGTGGTGACTGCTGAATTCCTTGTCCGTGCTCCGCCAAATGGCCATTTCTCTAGGCGAAACGGTCGTCTGGCAGTGACTGGGCGCTCATCTAGAATGTTCGGTGTGAAACCCTAAAGAGGGTAGTGGTGGCGCCCATTTGGAGGATTTCTTAGGCTCAAAGTGACGTCCTAGATGGTCGTATGGGATCTGTGAGGCCCCCATTTTGTGTATGACGTGGCTTGACTTGGGAGCTGCGGCCGAACCCTAATCGAGCAGTAGGTGGAACTTTTTCTTTTATTTCTTGGTCTCAAAGCAAACCATGAAATGGGAGTCTGGTGAGGCTGAGGTGACTATCTCACACCGATGTGTGTGAATCCATAGGGTTGGAACCCTAATCAAGTAGTGGAGCTTGCTTTTTGATACAAGGCTCGTTCAAGTTGACCTAGTTGTCTGGCTTCATGAGACGGTCGTTTGGGATCAGTGAGACAATCGTCTCACTAACTCAGTGGGTTAGAATGAACTTTGGAGAAAATCTATGCAAAATTTGTGAAAATGGATAAGTGTTTGCAAAAAAAATCAAGAAGTGGGTAAATTGCAATTTAGTCTAGAAATTACTAAAAAAAGAGAAAATATAATGAAAATGACTAAGAAAAATATGCAAAAAGATGGATGAATATGCATTCATCATGGAACAATTGTGGTGAGTGAGTGAGTAAGTGAGAGCTTGTGGTTGGTGGCATGGTTGTGGGTTGAACTGGATGTAAAGATCACGGCGGGTGAAACGTGCATTATGGACTCCACTTACCATAGTCATTTTACTGGGAATGCCCGTTCTAAGGGCAATTTCTTTCTCCCTTCAAAAGTCTACAAGGTTATGTATATTGGGCTTGTGTAGCACAGTCAGGGCAAAGTATTACATCCATTTTGTGGAATTTCTTATGCACTTTAGTTTTAACTTGGAAAACCACCAAGCTCTTTGCTTTAATGCATACCTTGGTCACTTGGAATAGGTTGGGGTGATCTTGGCATCACTTCAAGCTTCTCTAAGATTGAAAGTCCTAGGACGTACCTCCATCTCTCCCTTACATCAAGTAGTGATTAGAGTACCTATAAAACATATAAAAAGCATCGATAAGTGCATTTTGACAATAAAACACTATTTATTTAGGAAAAACATGCATTCTATGCATCTTGATGTATATGAAAAGAAAAATGCTTGAATATGAAGACATAATGAAGGGATTCATAAACCCTACTATATGTTTTTGGCAAATGTGCCACTACTTGTTCTACTCACACTGACCAGGGAGTGCTAGGATATTATGTAGGCTGATAGTCCCAAGGTCTTACATGGTGAGTTAGGAAACTTCACAATCATCAACTAAGTGATTTGAATGGTACACTTCAAACTAACCATGGATCAATAATAAATTAAGTAACTAAGTCATTTATCTATGCATCTATTTTAGTATTTGTGATTTACTTATGACAGTTTTATTGCCATTCAATGCCTTTCAAGTATTCCCAGTTACTCTCATATTGCGTCTATTATTGCTTCATATTTTGTGGAGATTATTGCTTATCATTTAATATGTATGTATTATGTTGATGACAGTGGACTTCCACGTATCATATCATTAGGACACATGTCTCACTCTCACGGTTCTCTATATATTTTATTTGTTGTTAAGCCTCAAGCAGGCTTATAGTGAAGAAGATCCTCCTTAAATGGTAAAAAGAAATTGGCAGTTGGTGTTTATGTTTTGGAGATGTTTAGAGTCATCCTTGTACATTCAGGTCTAGTCATGAGAGTTTCACACTGATGTGTATCAACAACTCAAACTTTTGGATTGCATGCCATGTATATATTCTCTTATAAACTTTAGAATATATACTTTTATGCACATGTTGTGATAGTGGTCACCAAAGATATCAATGTACAATTCATTGTTGATGAATGAAAGTAACGACCCTTTTATGTGTAGTTTGTAAAAATGTTTGCTAGAAAATTATCTTAAGGATTTTTCTCATATGGTTGGTTAATAATGATGGCTGGTATATTTTGGCATTTTTAGAGTAATCTCACTTTTATTGTGGTGGGACATCATAAAAAATAGTGCAATTATGTCTTTTCCTCTTGGACACATCTCGATCACCCTGGAAACAAATATAAATCACCCATAACCTTTAATAGAATTTCATACTTGGCACATAATTCATTAATTGTATTAAAGAATGATTCCTATTTATCATTACTTTCCTCAATACATATGATCACATTTTCAATATGATGACATGTTTTACTACATTAATAACATATTGATCTTTTCTCTATAACATAATTGTTAGGAATGTCATCAGGGAGGGTATGGGGAGGGTAGAGGTTACCCTTACCATCCTCAAGGTAGCAAGTAAGAATAAGGTTAATTACCCTCCTAGTGATTTCCCTTACCATTCCCTTACCCTTACCCTCTCATACACATAATAAATGGGGAGGGTAAGGGTAAACAAGTAATTTGTTTGACATGCCATATGATAAAGTAGTGTATGTACTGTTCATATTATTTAGGTGCATAAATTTCACATATGCTTGATTCACTATTTTTTATCAATCCATGTGTTGTAACTGATTACTTTTTCCAATAAGAAGGTCCAACACATTGTAGCACAAAGCTAGTTGTTTGTGTAGCAATAACATGCTGACTTAAAAAACTCAAAATCATAGCCTTCAACAAAATTTAAGACATGTAGTTAAATATTATTCAATTTTACATAGATTTAGATGATCCAAACAAAAAGTAATGGTTGTTTGCAACATTTTTGTAAGCTATTTCTATACATTATAGACACATGACACCTCTATTCCATAAAAAAGTAAATTGGAATAGGATTTACTTACAACATATAAGCACCCAAATAAAAAATCTACTTTATAGGAGTTTATTCATCATTGTGTGCTCTGGTCAACAAAAAATTAGCATTCACAATCTATTTTCTCAACAAATTCATCAGAAATGTAAAACTAAACAACTTGTATGTATTTGAGAGACATAGTAGAAGTCACCAATGCATCTACACCTTTGGTCTACAACATGTGTGGAAACCCAATCAATAATCTGCAACAACTATCAAGTCATTTAGATTCCAACTTCATTGCAAGGAAGAGATATGCCCGACTATGATATGGATAGTGGCTCAATTTGTAGATCCCCATGGTACAGATGCAGATGCTACCTTTGTAGTGTGAAGCTTGTCGAGTTGCAGGCTCTAGTTTCACACTCTAGATGATTGTCTCGTCTAATAGGTAGAGATCTATCCAGATTATCTATGACTAGCGTGTGAAAGTTTCAGCAAGCCACAGTGCAAATGTCATTGTGGGCTTCTTATAGATTGCAACATCTGGATCCAACATCTGGATGATTTTTTGGTTGCCCATATATCTACCTAGATATCATGTGGTTGCCTTGTGGAGGTGTAGTTGGTAGTGGGTAGCACTATAGCATAACCTATGAGGTATGCGGCTCACGTTGTCATCTAATTATGGGATCCTCCTGTAAAGTTGAGAGCAAAGGGTTGAGATGGGGGAGTAAGCAACTCATTGTGTTTTGGTTTTATAGCTAGGGCACACAAGTTATGGAGTGAGTTGCTCCCGTATGGGACTATGACGAGAGCTGACCCTTTTTTTCTAACTTTCATATTAGATAATATGTCATTATCATGTATTTTGTACCACAACGAGTAAAAGGGTAAAATATATGGATAGTTCTTATCCCTTCCCTTACCCTACAAAGGAACATTTATAGGGTAAAGGATAAACATGTAATGGGTAGAGAAACTTCCTATCCTTACCCTTACCTTGTTGGGTATGGATGAAAGATAATAGGTAATACCCACCCCATTGGTAGGCTTAAAAACTATTCAGAAGTTATTCAATAAGTTTCTTATTATATAACAACACATTAATGAAATCAAATGTCTTTGTGTGCACTATTTTTTATGAACCTAATATGTATGCTTTTTTATATTTCCATCATATGTATTGATATTAAGAGCTTTAATGATTAATGGGTACATGACACTTATATTCACTGGTGTTATCATGTGAACCCCATTGATTAACTTTGTATTTTTTAATTCCAAGTTCTTTTTTCCACTTCTTGTGAAACTTCACATGCTTCAAATTGTTTACTTACTCTTTCCACTTCTCTACCTATAAGGAAGTTAATCCTTTTGCATGAACCACCAACATAGTTAAGCACCTAATTGTTGGTCTTAAATGAACTATTACCTACAATAGATTATGTCCAACTAGTACACACATTGGAGTTTTGAGGGTCAAGTAAGGGATTGGGTTGAGAGGAGAGTCATGATCTTGCTATATAGAAAATACTTTGATGGTAAAAATAGTGAACAACATAAGGATTATACATTAGAATAAGATCTTTCACTTCAATAAAGTTTACCTTCATATTTCTCAAAAATCTTAACCTTTCCCTCTCAAGTTGTAACATATAATCCAAATCTAGAAAATAATTCCTCAACATCAGTCTTCAGTAATTGGGCAATAGTATCGCTAACATACATGGAACTAAGAAATGTTTCTATAATCACGCATGTATTGTCAACATATCAAATAACAACAACCACATTACATTCCATTAATATATCATAATATTTATCAATTAGGCGAGTGAATGAACTATCCCCATATAAGAGATAAATAATGATATATTTAGATACTAAATATCTAATTACATTTGATGATATCATTTTGTATACTATGGGACTCTATTTTAAATTTACATAGCACTATCCAAGGAAATTTATTGAATACATTCTCTTTGATCAACAAACCAACTCAAAATTTCAAGAAAATTTTGTGGATTTTATGAAAATTCAAATCCATCGTGTCCATGGAAGGCTAGACCTAGATTAGGAAAAATCATATGCAATTAATTACTAACTGTGAATGTGCAAACCCAAACCTAGCTTAACCCTAGTCTAGATCTGATCTTGTATGATTAACATAATTAGATTCTTTATTAATTTTGAAGAACAGTTGATTAAGATACAACCATAATTTGAATTTACTTGCACTTCATTTTCCATTATTTCATATTTTCTTGCATAATGTTTCTTTTATTACAAATTCACCATAATATGATGACCTAATTGAATTTTTATGATTATAACAAATATTATGTTTTCCTTTGTATTCATTCTTGATTAATCTTTGAAATCAAATTATTAAGAGAGAAGTCCATTTTGGCTTCAATTGAACTTTGTTTGCCTTGATCTTGTGATTTCATCTAAGTTTGTGTACCGATGTGAAATTCTGCCAAAATTGAGGACTTAATGGTAGCTTGTCTAATAATTGACTTATGCCATGTTTTACTTCATAGTTATGCTTAATTTGTTAGTTTGTATACTTTAAAATTAGTTTTATTAAGGTTTCTTCGTTGGTCCCTAAACCTAATCCCAACATAGGGATCTAGTGGCTATAAGGTTGATCTCAATAGCTTGGTCCTCAGACCTTATAAATAGGGACCTTTACATACTTTATAGCATAGATGTTGAGGGTGCCTAGATGGCCAACTATCTAGGATGCCTCAATGGGTTAGTTTGGTTATTTGATGGGTCTAGTTGGAGGTGTCTCAATAGGTGAATGAAGTGAAGGCCTTGATAGATGAAGGAGTTGGACCCCGATGGTCCTCACATATGGACTTTGATAGATCATGTAGGGAAGTTCCTTCTAATATTGGATCATATACATATTACCTTTGATATTTTGAAACCCAAAAGCCTTGATTGGTCTTCCTTATTTTCCCTTCGATAGCCTCACTTAAGTTGGGTTGTTTTGGTCTTTTCTCACCCATGTCAATATATAACACATACATATCGATCTCGTTGCATCCTTCAACTCCCTAGACACCTTGCCATACTTGTAGGAGGACAAAGAGACTCAATAGCTTGATCTCGTAGGTCAACTTCCCAACATGGAGCTCAATGTCCATAATAGAATCTTGCATGTGCTTGCATGTCCATTCATATTGATCTAGCTTACCTTGATGGACCTAAGTCTGATGACTTCATTTTGTCCATGAACAATGTAATATCTTCCTTCCTCTCCATCTTTTATTTCTGTACTCCCTCTTTGTTTCTTCCTTGAACAAGTTCCATGGAGTTTGTGGTGGAACATGCTTCATCTAGCTAAAAGACCATCCTTTTCTCTCTCTTTCCCCTAGTTGCGGGTCGATCTAGCTAGATGGGTATTTAAAGGGGTGATGAAGGTTTATTCACGTGGTATTGAGGAAGAGCTTCATTCCTACACATTTTCTAGGTGGGTTTCATATCCCTATTTGATAATAATCATTCATACATATATAAATAAGAGAAAAATGCTTAGATCTTATCTTAATTGCCTAAAACATGCTCTACGTGCTTAAAAGTGGAATCTTTGTTAAGTGTTTTGTGATGTTATGACAAGATTATATTTTCCATTCCTAACATCTAATGATAATCCATAGTGCTCAAATGGCATGCCTTCTTGTGGCCACAAGGTTGAAAATTCTAAATATAAGAGGTTTTGCCCTAAAAAGCTCTTTTAATGGATTTTTGGATACCATGTTGATAAGAATGAATTCGGTGGAATTATTTATGTTTGAGCTATATAAGATATACATCACACGTTTCCAAACTATTATGCTACTGTAATGTTATTGAACACAACATATATCCCTAAAAGCACTCATCTAGACCTAAAAACAACATCTTTAGGCTCATTCTTGCATGAGCCATACCATTCTCACACTTTATAATATACCCATAAAATTTTGTGGGTGTTACATGAATATAATATGAGTAGAATCATACCCTAGTGAAAATTTTAAACCTTTACAAAGGCATGCCTTGTTATGGCCGAAAAAGATGATTTGTATTGTGTATGAGTACCTTGGAATATAATATGAGACATTTTATATCCTTCAGAGTTGTTGATACTCAACATAGGTTGAATGGTAAATCTTAATGTAAATTTTGATATAAATATTGTTGGATATAAATGGTCTCAAGAGGTGTGGGGAGATAAATTGAACTAAAACCACTTAAACAAAATTTATTAGACCTTCTAAATATTTTGCAATATAATATTGCAAATATGAAAAGTGAGGGAGAGAGATTGAGCAATCCACAAGTAGAGTAGTGATTCCATATCCAATGATTTAGATCCACTACCTAGAGGAGTCAATATCTAGGACTTCCAACATTGTTTCACTACTAATATCCCATTATAAGGGTTATAACAAATGACCACCCTTTTATAGATCAAGGGATATATAGCTTGCCTTATGAGCAAAGGGAGCAATCAAATGTATGAAGGACTTACTTATCCATGACCAAGAGTCTTTAGCCTTACCAAAGACTTACCTACTCTTGTAATGATTCTTCTAGTTTCATGAAAGACTTACCCACTCTTACAATGAGTCTTCAACCTTTAAGGACTTACCCATTCTTGACTGAGATCTTCCATCTTTGATTTCACCTTCACCAAGGAGAAGCTTTTCACCAAGGGGCCATTGCCCTTCTTTATCTTCTCCTCTCTTAACAAGAGAGTGAATCTCTATTTTCATGAGATAAATATATATTGAGAGGTAGAAGAGTGATATGATTACAAGATATACATGTAGGGCTAGATCTCTTACACATCTCCTACTCACTCTAAATGGATGGAGCAAGTAATTAGGCTCATGAGACTGGAAGGGGGCTCTTTATGGTACTTTCTCTCTCAACTATTATATAAGGATGTTTATAATGCTTGTCTAACCATCATATGAATCCCAAGGGGTCCTATTTATAGTTGACCAATGCCTCCTAGCCGTTACAATTATTTGCATTGAATTCTAGCCATTTGGGACATAGTTTGAGATCTATTTCACTTTTCCCCTCTCTCCAATGGCTCGTTTGCATTTTCTAGTTACAATATGGTTGATTGATATGTCAGTGTCATAACTCGATCAATAACACTAGTAGACAAGGTTTTACAACCTCATTGTTCGAGATACCATGATAGGTAACTCCTCAGATGATAGAATTAATTGGCTTGTGTAATCGGGCTCATCATTTGAGATAGACCCAAGACAACCTCAGTCGATGAGTCTTCCTACATTGCATTAATCCAATTAGTACAAATTTCAAGATTCATCAATCTAAATTATTCTATTATACTTTAAGGTTAACTACAAGTCATACAATCATTACAAGTGATTACAAAAATGATCTAGGGAGATAAACTTTGTAAGCTTCAATCTTCATCTTTTTGCATGTATGACTTGATTTATCCAAATTAAGGTTTGCAAGTTTAGACATTTAGAGAGTGTCTCTATGAAATTACTCAAGTAGAAACATTATGTACAAATAAGTGTAATGGTTTGATCATCATCAAAATAAGGGATTAGTCAATTTAGACCATGAATCAACATGCTTTCCCTTTTTAAGATGATAAACAAATCCATAAATGTATTGAAATCTTTCAAGTAAGATCATACCTTTGAAGAAACCTAGGGGTTTCAATATAATTGAGATCATATGCTCCCCTTAAATTGATGGTAATTGAGTTCATACATTCCCCTCAATTTATTGTATTTCTCATGTAAGATTATCTTTCATAACATTTTGTAGAAACTATGTCTTCTGCTCATATATGTTTTACACTTCTCATATATGGATTATCCCCTTTACATAAGACATGTCTTATCCCCCTTGGTCATATCAAAACCTGAGGAGTTGAATATATAAAATGACTTGTTAGTGATCGGGCCTAAATCGCGCGTCCAGAAAGGAGACGGACTCAGAAGGAATTGAACTTTGAATTTATAACTCGAAACCTTCAAGGACCCCCGCAACTTTATTACCAAGCTGAAGTAGATATATGGGGTCGAACACAGGGACGTGGGGACGTTTAGGACACTTAATATCTTGCTCTTAAGTTAGATAAGCCAATCTGATAGTCAATAAAAGTAAGGAGCTAGAACTAGTCTGGCAGGTTGTCACGAAATAAAACAAAATAAAGAAAAGAGAACAAAATAAAGTCTGTCAAATTCTACTAATCAAAGAGAAGGAGTTCCTGGCTATATAACCACAAGTTGGGCAGTCTATGCACCCATTCTCGAGTGTAGACAATCCTCGAACACCCGATCAAACAACCTACATCCAAACATGGTACATACTATGGTATCTGTTCTTGTGGGGGTCATCCCACTCGCTCTCGCGTAGTGTGACTAAAATCCATCAATGATGTGAAACCTCCTTCGAGGATCACCCATCAGCACCCTAGAATATTTTAGATACCCTCTCAGGTCTAGAATACTATGAGATGCTAGGAACATGCATGATTTGGGCAGAACCAGGTAGTAGGCCCGACCGAGCCCAGGTCTAGGGTTCAACACAGATCGCCTTGAACTGTCCTCCTTCCATATTCTGATCCAAACCACATTCTCTTATCTATTTCTACAATGAATCTCTTGATACAGGTAAAAATAGAAGTTCAAGCAAGAAAGAGATCAACTAAACTAGCAATCATATTTAGAAAGAGAAGATAGAATGGTTAACTTACTAGATCTGAAATAAAATTGCTTACTTAAGGTAAAAGTACATAGACATGCCCAAAATGGGCTACATAGCTAAGAAGGAGCTCAACTAGCCATGGAAAAGCATAGTCGGCACTGAACACAGATGGAAGAACATCATTTGTACATAAACAAAGGAGAATAGTAGAAGAAAGGAGAATAAGAAGAGATCTAGCCCATAGAGGAGAGGTGACTCTTGCTCCTTAGCCTCCGTATAGGCCGGATCTCATCTTTGGGTCGTCCTCCTTGATCTTCTGGACTCCTTGGCTTCCTTTCTCTTCAATTCTTCCTTGAACACCATATTGGTGGGTGTATAGAGGTGGAAGCTGGCCGAAAATGGTAGGATATGGGTGAATGGGGGTGGAAAATGGTGGTAGATGGAAGCAAACTGGAGGAACAGATGTAGGATGAGCACCTCGACCTTTCTATACCTTAGAACTCTCCTACGGGACTCTGGGAACCAAGAAAATTCGGAACTTAGAACTCCCGATCTCGGAACCCCTCTCCATATCACGAGAGGTGGATTTTTATAGGTCAAGGCCGAAGATGGTCGCGACACCTACCTTGGTTGTGGCGGATCCTGCGGTCATAGTCGATCCTGTGGTTGAGGTCGACTCTGCGGTTGTGGTGGATCATGCGGTCGCCGTGGTGGCATTGCCTTCTCGAGTACAGTCATGGCATCATGGCCCGAACCCACCCCCAAGGGGGGGGGGCTATTAATGGTGGTCGAGGGGCCCGTGTCGATGAACCTTCTGATGGACGAGGATGTATTCTGATAAAGGACCGGCCATGGAAAATAGGGTCCAAGAAATCAAAAGTTTCTTGGGCTCGCTAGTCGGTTAGTAGGACCACTGTCTTCTAAGTTGGTGCACATAGTGCGATACTTAGTCCACCGTGGTCGTGATGGATGGAAGCCTAGCTACTGCAAAAACTATGTGTTGGGGAGAAATCTTGGAGAATAGATGTCTTTTCAGGTTCGGTGCCTACAAGTCCCAAAATTGGCTAGTTGAGAAACTTTATCTATGAAAATATATAAATTACTAAAAGATACGAATCTATGGTTATTTCAGGCATATTAAGGCTATATTGACACAAAACCATAAATAAATGCTTAGCATAGGTGCCTAAATTTGGGTGTTATCAGTTAGTAAAGGAAAATAGAAGAGCACAAACCAAGGGCTTGTCCAAGCAATGCATGTAACATACTAAAACTTAAGATCTTACCCTATTCCATGATTAGGAGGTTTGTATACTTGGTTCCTTAGTTTGACCAAACAAGTATTCTTATAAACTTTAACATAGTTGTCTGTAACTATGACAAATATAATTAATTCATATGTCATGAATAACTAACCTATAACATGTATAGGCTTGGAAATAAATATAATACAGTAATTGGCATTATATTATACAATCAACATCACATATGATGATACAATCATATCAACAAAATAATCTATATGTGTACTAATGTGTAAATGAGTTCATGAAATATGTCACATATGTTTCATTTTCTAACTAATATTCACATAATGGCTAAGATATGTATCATAATAGGAACAATAGGCTTAATACATGAATTGGAACAACAATAAGAGTTTTCATATCCATAAATATAAATAAATTGCCACTATTTAAATAAATATGGAATTAATGAACTTAATAGGGTAAATAAATAAAATATGGAAAATCATGCATAATAATATAAGGAAACTTTTTTTGGGAACAAATTGAAGCTAAAGGACTCAATTAAAATATTGATGATTATAATGATGTAATGTTTTGATAAATATAATGGTAACAATACAAAATCCTAATTGTATTGGAACTCATAAAAATAAAGTTCAAAACTAAAATTTTATGGAAAAATTGTGATCCTTGGGTCCTAATTAGCTTGGGTGTCAAGTTTCGCGTTAATTCAACAATCCTAGATACCTTAATTTAATTTAGGAAAGGAAATATAAGATAAATAAAAATGTTTAATAATATACTTGTTGACCCTAAAAGTGGAATATAATGATAAACTCATATTCTACATGTCTCAATTATTTAGGGTGTAAATGTTGGTATTGTTTGAACCTTGTACCCTCAAACAATTAGGGAAATAAACAATATTAAATAAAATCTAAAATTATTATCTAATGAGATAATAAGTCAGTTTCCTAAAGTGGTGATACTTTATCTATCATGCCTATTTTTTCTCATGGGCCTACTGATCAGATGATCGCCTTTTGCCCCACAATTTTCTCACTAATCTGAATAGATCTAGCGACTTTCCTTTTATTTTCCCCACCCTCTTTCCTACTTTCATAGTCACACGATAAGTAGTTCCCGTCAGTGTCATGATCTCTTGCTCCTTTCCATATTGCCTACTTTTTCCTTTCCCTTCACAACCCTCACATCAAATTGAGTAGTTCAAGCCCTAACATGGTAGTCTTATGATGTTTGTATCTTCCAAATCCACTTTTACCCCTTCACTTCCCATGTTTTCTTTCTTCAGCTAGGGAATCCAGTCACCCTGATATCCCTCATATGTATATAACTGTTAGAAAACCTTCGAAAAACTTCCCCCAACCATTCTATGTACCTTGTATTCCTTATACTACCCCAACACTAGGAAGCCCCAATCTCTCCTTGCCTTCCCACCATGGGAGAGTTTGATAGAAGACCTAGAGCATCCGTAATTGGTGTCAAACCTCTGCACCATCTCAGGGAGCATTCATGGAACTCCTTACACTGCCACTAGGACCAACTTGAGGGTATACTCCTCATTCCTTGTTTGCTACCTATTTTTCTATTTTGCAATCACTTTAGGGTTCTTGTCATCTTACCATCGCTGACATTTGATTCCATCCCTTTCGCCTTTGTTGGAAAATTGCCTACTTTTATGGCATATTCATTCCATAGGTTTTGCCTATATATGGTTTTTGAAAGTATGCTCTCTCGGCTTGTCATGGAGGTCAGTCTCTGTAAACCTCTTACAGATTTACATCACCTTCTGGATCTCCCTTATTTCGGAAGGGATGGGGAAGCTTAGGGAATGGGCTACTTAAGCTCAAAGCCATTGGTTTTGGTTGCTTCTTGCACCCCAGTCGCATTGAAGGTCTGTTGTTCTTGAGTTGTTCAACGAGTAGAAGAAGAAGATGGGTTGCATTTTTATGAGTTTGCCCCTAGTTTGGCTGAAGATGATGTCATGCCATGCATAGGCATTTTTGACTTTTGCTTAATATTACATGTCCAGTTGTGAAATGTTTTAATCATGGTTAGATTACTTGATCACCCTATCACACACTATGATTCTAAAACTTTATGTGTGGGTATATCAATAAATTTCTTAATGTGTTTTTTAATAAATAAATAAGTATATCAAAATTTGGAAATTTATAACTAAATATTGGTAACTCTAAGAAATACAATAAAATATGTTCTGAAATTGTGAGTTTTTTTCTCTATCCAATGGTATTAGTTTCATCACTTAATTCTAATATAATACTTATGTGATTTCGAAGGGTTTTTCCTAATGAGCTAGATTTTCTAAAATACATAACTAATAATATATAAGTCAAAAAATAAATTAAACTATGCTATAAATTAGAAAAATATCATCTACTTGATAACCTAAGTCATTAATAATAAGAAGATGACTTTTGGGGTTTATGTAATTGATCTGAACATAACCTAATTCTATATATATGTTTAGTAGCTGTTTTCATGACCATGGTTTGGACCTAGGGTTTACCTTGGACGTATGTAGACTTGAACTGAGGTATGCTGCATTCAACTATCAATAATAATCAATTAGCATATTTTCTCTCTCTTGATGTATGTTGCATTCTATTATCCAAATTGAGCAATTGACCTAATGTTACCCTCTCTTGATGTATGTTGCATTCTGCCATCCATATCGAGTGATTAACTTAATTTCTCTCTCTTGATGTATGTTGCATTCTATTATCCACACTGAACAATGAACCTAATCTTTCTCTCTTGATGTATGTTGTATTTTATTATCCACAATGAGAAATTAACCTAATTTCAGTCTCTTTGCATCTCCATAACTACATTGAGACATTAACCTTAATTTTCTCTCTGTATTTGTTTATGCCTTGAATCCTATATTAAGAAATTGATTTTGTTTTCCTCTCTAGTGATTCTTTGAGACATACTACACAATATATCTTCTCTCTCATTAGAGATTTTGATTCATGAGAGAAGGTACATGTTTTGTTCATATTATGCTATGATGAAACCCTGATTGTGGATAGAACTAGTTTTCCCAGTTATGTAGTGTATGTTTCATATTGTCCATTTATGTGATGGAAATCCCATTAATTCTATTTTGTGATTACGCTTTCACTTGCCTCTACATTTTGCATGCTTTCAATTCAGTATCCCTGGAGTTGTATAAGTGTTTTGGTTTTATGGGGTTATGTGTATTATGGAATGGAGGCTATATGCCCCCATACCGGGTCTTGTGCCCACCTTATATATTGAGGATTGGTTGTTCCCTACTCTATCAGGTTAAGGGTTATGTGCCTTAGCCGCCATTGTTTACTTCTATTTCACTAGTGATATGTTTATCTCAAATGCACACATGTGGATTATTGTTGCTAAATGGTTATGTGCCTTAATTTATTCGATTGTGCTTATACAACTCATCTTGTTAGTATTTTGATTTATAGCAAGTGCATCTTTTTATATACCTTGTATAATTTTCTCTTGATATCCACTTGGATGGTAATTTCCTCTGGGGTGGGAGGCCTTGATATATTTGATTTCATTTTTCCTAATGATGCAGTCCATGTTAATCTACTCATTGAAAAACCCTACCACGCTAAATGAGATTACTCAAAACAAAACACATGTTTGATCACTAATTAACCATATATCAGAGAAAGGGGATAATTAAAATTGAAACAAACATCACCAACATGTTCATGAACTTTTGATATAAATCCAATAACCTGCATAAAGGCATATACCATACCAGGTATTTACATATATGTCCAGTTGCCTCAGTCACAACCTACATATTGTCCACATATATACATGTCACATACAAGATCAGCATACTACTAAAAACTTGAGCCGATATACACATAATGTACAAAATATCCCCTGCCTAGACCTGAGAGTATAGGGAGGATTCTAGGACACACTAAATACTAACCAACCTTCTGCTCCTACTGATTTCCAAGATGCTCTTCCTCACCACCACAAGCTTGATGATGCCAATGACAATCACCTAAAAAGATGTGGTGACTCACTATGTCGTACTCATGTCCCAATAAGAGATATAACTCTCCACAATACTTATTGATTACAACATGTTATATTACTATGCATATTAAGCAGATTAAGAAAATAGAATAGAAAACATTACAATAAGTAGGACTAACATGATATTCAGAGGAATAAATAAAACTATCATCTTATAAATAGTTGGCTTCTCTTGTTGCATTATATATCAACTAAGCATTATAAGAAACAAGGCAAGGGTTATCAACCAATGTAAGTCATGTTTAACCCTAGTAGATATGCTACACGGTTGGGTTACATATATTTTTAATCCCTAGGGAGTTTGAGATACACCACTCAAACTTCCAATTGACCACTATGGAGTGCTATTCAGTTCCGTACAAGATCTAGGAGAGTTGGAATCCTAAGATCTCCCACCCTTGGTCCGTATGAGTCCACCTCAATGACATAATATTCAAGTTACCCACAGTGACATATTAGTCAAACTACAATCAACCTAGTATGCCCTTAGTATATAGGTCATGACACTAGAAACCAGGGTATACAACACTATCATCTGAGGTACAACCACAATTGTCCTCACTCACATTACATATACAAATATTCAGATTCATAACCATCTGAGACACGGCCTCGGCCACTCTCAACAACCTTGGGATTAGGATGAAAAGGACACATGGTCTCTTGCACCCACATATATTCAACAATATACGACTCCGAGGTTCTCTTCTAGATTACTCATTTTACCATCCAGGAAGTCTTGATACTCACATGGAACTACAAGATTAGGGTTTCACTTTATTAGTTAATTCCAATTGGGCAAGTTAAGGATGCATCAATCAAGTTACATACACACCCTAAAAGAGTTCTACAAAACATGGGTATATAACAACTCCTGAAGATATAAAACATATGAGATGTAATTCTTATCACATCATCACATGATACCAAACCTTATCACACAAAAGAGGGTTACACCTCCACGGGGGCTCAAGACATGCCTAAAGGTCATTAAAACCATCACATTATCTCCTGCAAGAACATCATTTTCTTTCACACCTTGAAAAGGGTCCACATGTCCTCAATATACTTGAGATACATAGGTGTAGCATAAGCTTGCATCACACATAAGAGATATGATGTTCAAAGAGGTAACATAGTAAGGTTACCACTAACATTAAGAGAGTATCCTTCCACCATATCAACATATAAGGAATATAGGTACACTTTAATCATCATCACTTAATTATTCAACTAAGATTTAGCAAGGTGGATTGAGCCAACATTACAAAATTAGCACCTAAAAGTAAACCATCATTTTACACACATATATAGGCAAAAGCACAACCCTCACACTTAGAATCCACATTGGATCATAAATCCCAAAACCTAAACCATCAAATCATGTACTTCAAACCCAACCATCAGATTCAAGATAGAAAAAATCATTGAATCATGCACATAGGAAATCCATCAGATCTCAACCTAGAGAGGCTATCAGATCCTAACCTAGAGAGGCCATTGGATCCTAGCCTAGATGAACCATCATTTGTGAGAAAATAGGTGAATCATCAATTTCAAGAGCTAGGAACACCATCGTTTGATGACCAGAAAAGCCATTGTTTGTTGACACCAGGAAACCCATCAGTTGTGAGCACACATGAAGACCATAAAATCATCACCCAGTGAGACCATAGGATGTGGATCATGAGGAATCATCGAATGTCAAGGCTAAGCAATCCATCAGATGTCATCACTAGGTGAAAACAGATTTTATACATCAAGAAAACAATCATTTGTGGGCATATTAAACCATCGATTGAACCACTTCAATGAGAGAATCAAGGCAATCAATTGATGAGGGAAACATAACCATCATTTCTCAAGTGCAAGAAAGTCCATAACAGAAACTAAGTACACACCATCGGTTGGCACAAGAATCCAAACCATCGGATCATAAAATAAGATAGAAATCAGTTTCACTTAAGGAAAACCCATCGTTTCTCACTAGAAAAACACCATTGATTCATGAACATGAAAGGTCTAGGGTTTCTACTTCCAAAGAAGGAACGTGCACAAGATTGAGGGGTACATCAAGTAAGATCATCTATACATCAAGGAAGATCATCTACTCAAGATCTAGTACTTAATCTCAAACCCTAGTTCAAAGAAGCATCTTTCTACATACTACTACATTTTAGAGAAAGACCCATGCATAGCAAGTTAAGAGTAAGCAATAAACATGAAGAAAGTTATATAACTCGACTCAAGGTTGATGAAGAAGGTCCAAATAGTAATGTATCTTGAAGAAAGAGAAAAGAAACCCTAGATTGAGCACTCCACACGTCCAAGCTAGCTCATTTCTCCAAGAATAAGGAAACCCTAGGCCAAAGAAGTAGGAAGAAAGTGTTCTTCAAACACATGCACAAGATCCACAAAGAACACCATGGATCCGACCAATAAGGAATAGATAAGAACGTAGGTAAGAAAGAAAAATGAAGGAAGGAAGGCGGTCTTACTTTCTTAGGTCAAGAAATAAGGTAGAGAAGCTCCAAAATCTTCATGAGAGGGTAGATCTAAGCCCTAGGAGCACATGCAAGCAAGCTTGGTCAACCTTCCTTCTCTAGAGATCCTTCTTCTTCACCAAGAAATAGGGACAAAACTCTAAGAATCAAGAAGAATAAAAGGGACAAAACTTTTGGTGTTAACAGACAACACATTCTTGATTTGGAAGACGTGGTTTTCACAACACAATTGGCTTTCGATGAAAATCCGAATGCTGTTAATGAACTTAGCTTGAGAGAGGCGGAAAGTGAGTTACAATACCTTCTGGACCAGGAGGAGAAGACATGGAAGGAGAAAGCTCGGATAAACTGGCTTCAAGATGGGGAAAGAAACACCAAGTTTTATCATGCAACTGTTAAGGCGAGAAGGAAAAGAAGAAGGATCAGCCGGGTGATATTGCAAGACGGCATTCAGGTTACGGATCCTAAGCAAATGGCGGAGATGGCAGCTGATCATTACAGGCTCTTCTACAACGAGGCAACAGATATAGATGCAAATGAACTGGATGGTTTCATAAATTCGATCCCGGAGATGGTCTCACTTGATGAAAATTTCACTATCATAGCGACTCCACAGGAAGAGGAAATCAAAGAGGTGATGTTAAAGATGGATGCAACAGCAGCCCCGGGACCGGATGGATTCACCCTCCCTTTCTTTTTAGCGGCATGGTCTATCATTAGAAATGACTTCATGGACTTGGCGAGAAGCTTCTTCAGCGGACAGGATTGCTTCAGGGGTCTCTTTTGCTGTAGAATTCTACTTATTCCAAAGAATGATGAGTCTAGAAGAATACCGGAGGATTTCATACCAATATCCATTGAGAATGTTGCTCTTCGTATTCTTGCAAGGATACTCAGTGAGAGATTCACTCCTATTATGCCACACCTGATTTCCAAGAATCAAGGAGCCTTTGTGAAAGGCACAGATATATCTCATCACATCCGGTTAGCTAAGGAGCTTATGCATGATATCAATAGAGGCAGAGACGTTCCTAATGTGATACTTAAATATGATATGTCGAGGGCGTACGATAGAGTAACTTGGTCCACGCTGGGGAAAGTCTTGGAGAAGTTCAACTTTACAGAGGAGGTTATCAAGTTATGTCTTAGATTTTTTGCAAATACGTGGGAAACGGTGACTATAGGCGAGGAAACAACCGGATTCTTTCAGATGAGCAGAGGATTAAAGCAAGGAAGTGCGATCTCTCCATTCCTTTTCATACTGTTTGAGGAAATGCTATGTAGAAGATTCCTGAGGTTATATGAAGAAGGGGCCATTTCAAAATTCCAGGTGCGTGGGGAGGCAGTGCCTCCGGTCATTCTTCTTTATGCAGATGATATTGTGGTCTTTTTCACAGCGAACCAAGAATCTTTGGAGGTGGTTAGTAATACTTTTGATGCATACGAAAGAGCAACTGGGCAGAGAATAAATAAAGCTAAGTCTACATGCGTTGTAGGAGGCAAGGACCTATTGTTAGCTCATGAGGTAGCTGTGTCCCTGGGAGTGAGTGCTGCTACGGAATCTTTGAAATATCTGGGAATACCGATCAAGAAAGGTTCGATGAGACTATCCGACTTTGAGTTCCTAATGAGCAAGATAAATGAAAAGATTGCTACGTGGAAGTCTAGACTCTTATCTTTTGCGGGGAGGAGGATGTTGATTGCACATTTTCTAGCATCCATACCAGTATACACGACGGCGGCGGTGGGTATTCCTGCTGGGATTGTAGGGCGGATTGAAGATAAACTATCCAGATTCCTGTGGAGAGACAGGGAGGATCATCACAGGAAGGCGTGGATTGGATGGCACAGGGTGGCTAGACCATTTTCTTTGGGCGGGTTGGGATTTCCCACGATACAGTCGATCATTGAGGCCTATGTTACAAAAGCATGCTGGGAGGTTCTAACAAAGGACTCCATATGGGCATCTTTCTGCAGAAGTAAATACACAAACGTGGCAGGAGGACAAGATAATCTATATCCTGGTACCTTGAGGAGAGGATTACTGCCTTCACCTTTCTGGAAGAGATTGTGGGACATGTTTCCTCGCATGTTTCCTTTGTGTAGATGGGTGATTGGTAATGGAGAGATATCCTTCTGGGATTCATGGTGGTGCGAGAAACGTCTGGCTGATCATGCGATTATACCCAGTGATAGAAGACACCCGTTCTTGGTGAAAGATTTTTGGATAGAAGGATATGGATGGGATTGGGATTCACTTTGCCTGATATTGGATGAGGAAGGAATACAGATGATATGGGATGCAAATATATGGATATCTAATGTGGAAAACAAGCTAGTGTGGAGTCCTGTGAAGAGTGGTAGATTTTCTATGAGTTCAGCCAAGTGGATGATGGTGCATAATGAAAAGGAAGGTCCAAACGGCCTTGGGAGGATATGGAAAGCTGGGTATCTGAAAGAGGCAGCGTTCATATGGAAAGAGGCTAGAGGAGCAATTCCCACAGACGATAACATAAGGTTCAGATGTGGTATCCCTCTTGCATCTAGATGTTGTTGCTGTTTTGAATCCCAGGAGGAAGATACGGGTCATTTGCTTTTCCAGGGGCAGACCGCCAAGTTCTTTTGGAGGAAATTCGATGAGCTGACTGATATGGAGGCGCCTTTCGACATGAGATCTCTTCTAGACAGGTGTGCGTTGGCAAAAAAGAAGAGCATAGCCGAATGGTTGGTAGGTAATCTAGCTATTTTAATACCACATAGCATATGGCGTATTAGGTGTGGAGTTAAATATGATGGTAAGATGATATCGCTCAGCCATGAATGGGATTATATCTTGAGAATCCTAAACCATCACATGAAGAGGTATGCTTTTCCTATTGCTATGGAGAATGAAATATATGATAGGATGGAATTGTTGGGCGTGAAAGAACCAAGGACAGCTATGAAGGAAATTGTTTTGCTGCGATGGGAGAAGCCAGATCTTCATAACCTTAAAATGAACATCACGATTGGGAGGGACAAAGATGCAAACGGTACATATAAAAGATGGGCAGCTGGTGTCATCCGTAATCACAATGCAAATATCTGTCTTGTGTTCCGAGCTTGGATCAAGAGTTCTGACTACTTCCTTGCGTATATGCAAGCATGTGCCATTGGTTTGAAGTTAGCTGGTGACCACGCTTTGAACATCTCGAGCATTGAAGTTGACGATTCCTTTACATATGAGGTTCTGTGGCATGGAGGTAGAGATCCGTGGCGGACAACATCTTTTGTTAGGGAGCTCAGAGAAGAGATTGCATCATCCATGATTTCTGGTTCGCTAGTTCACAAGGTTATCAACTCGATACCTCGTGAATTAGGTAGGTGGGGGAGGAGAACACATGATTTATTAGTCTCTTCGGATGTTTCTAATATGCCGATGAGAATTAGGGGCATGGCTCTGATGGAGAAAAGAAGTACTCCCTACGTGGTCCTAACAAAGACAGCTGTTGGAGGTGAGGATGAGAGATTTTAGAGAGTGTCCTTTGTTTTTTGTCTTCTATAGTTTTTTAGGGTCGATTGATTGTGGGATAATGGGATAATACCCGAGCTATAAGTGCGGGAGATGTAATTTTTTCTGTGATTTAGCCCACAAGAGGGGTGTGGGATGAATAAAAGCGACCCCTAGCTTAAAAAAAAGAAGAAGAATAAAAGGGTGCCTAAAAGGTTCGTTTGGGTGGAAGGAGAGATGTATATTAAGCTTGGGGTGAGAAATAAAGGAAGGTAGAGGTGTCAAGACATGCATGCCATTTGTCCAATGTAAAACATCTTGTCCATGCAAAACTAGGTCAACCATTGAATCTTGAAACTAGGGGGCCCATCAGATGTCAACCCCATAAGAAGCATCAACCTTCAACACTAGGCGACCCATTGGATCATGCCATCACTTGACCACAAAAGCAAACCATAGGTCTCCATCGGTGATTGCACCTCACTTGGAGAACCAATGACCTTGGCACCTCAAGAGGAAAAACTTCAAACCTCATCCATAACATGAGAACCATAGGATCCCACCACCTCAAGTGGACCATCAGATCCCAACATACGAAGGAAACATCAAGCGAGGGCATCTAGGTGAGGAAGCTTAGTCCTCAACCTCAGGTAGGTAACACCTCTAATCTGATGGTGCAACTAGGTTCCCAATGGTTCCACCATATCAAACATGATATGAGAAAACATGAGACACAACATGAATCTGACAAATTATGAGAAAAAATCCTAGATATGTAGAAATTGCCTAAAAGCCCTTACAAACACAAAAATTGCAAAACTTGCTCAAACAATGTCCAAACTGGACCAAACTTGAGACTTAGATTTGTCACATGATATAAAGTCACATATTAGGGTTTTATTAAGGTTTTAATCTATAAATTAAGGTAAGTAGGCATGTTCAACCAAAAAACAAGGTTAGGGGTCTTATAACCATAAACCCCTAATATAGATATTGCCCCCAAAATCCTACGCAAACAAAGATGGGTACTTACTATGTATCTCATCCTCTAACTCCCATGTGGGCTCCTCTGCACCACAGTGATGCCACAAAACCTTCACTAGGACTATGTCCTTCTTCCTCAGCTTCTACACACGCTTATCTAGGATCAACATAGGACCCTTCCTCGGCATGGAAACATGGAAGACACTTCCTTAGCATGGAAACATGGAAGACATTGTGTAACCTGTGAAACTCTGGCGGTAACTCCAGCTTGTATGCTTCCTTTCCAACATGTTCCAAGATAGGGTATGGTCCCGTAAACATAGGAGCTAATTTACCCTTCTTAGAAAACCCCAACACTCCTTTCTAAGGGGAAAACTTGACATACACATAGTCTCCAACTTGGAACTCTAACGGTCTGTAATGTTATTAGCACACAACTTTTGTCTATCCTAGGATTCCTTCAACTATTGTTGTACCACCTTGTTCTTTTCTGTAGTTTGTTGCACCAACTCAGGACCCAAAAACTAATATTCACATGCTTCATACCAACAAAGAGGTGACTGATAATGTCTCATGTACAAAGCCTCATACAGTGCCATGTATATTCTTTCTGATAATTGTTGTTGTAGGCAAACTCAATCAAACTCAGATGAATATCCCAATTGCCAAGAAACTACAGAATGCACTCTCTGAAAAGATTTTCTAATGTTTAAATGGTCCTGTCTAACTGACCATCTATCCGTGGGTGGAAATTTGTGCTAAACCTTAGTTTTGTCCCTTGAGTTGTATGCAAACGTTCCCAAAACTTGCTCGTAAACTGAGGATCTGTCAGATACTATGGTAACGAGTATACCATGCAGATAGTCTATCTCATCAACATAGATCTATGCTAATTTCTCTTCTATATATATTTTCTTGACTGGAATAAAGTCAAAAGACTTGGTAAACATGTCAACTATCACCCAAATGGAATCATGACCTTTGGGTGTCCTTGGGAGACCAACCAGAATGTCCATGGTTATAAGATCCCATTTCCTATGTGGTATTGGCAAAGGCTTAAAAGTCCCTGTAGGCTTCTAATGCTCCACCTTGACTTTTTGACAAATTGGGCACTTGGAAATGAACTCTGCCACATCACGCTTCAGACTTGGCCATCAATATAAATCCTTCATATTATGATACATCTTTGTACTACCAGGATGCATCACATACATCAAGGAATGAGCCTCCTCAAGTACCATCTCCCTCAGTATATCTACATCTAGAACTATTATCCTATTATGGAAACAAATTGTCCCATCATCTAGCTCAAGGAAGCCATCATGCGTCCTGCTGCCAAATTCTGATATAACATTATGTATCATGGTATCATTCTTCTATGCACCTCTGATTTGTTGTATCGACATGGGCTTGAGATGTACCTATGATAATGACCCTGCCAATAGAGATACTTCCAACTATACATTCATATGTCAAAGCAACACTAACATGTCTACCTTGTAACACGCCATAGAATGTAACCGTTCCTTGTCTGCAGACAATCACAAAGATGTCCTCATGCTTAGCACATCAGCTACCACATTCGCCTTCCATGGATGATAGTCTATTTTGCACTCATACTTTGAGAAGATATGTTGAAGGTTCTTGTGGTCTCTGAAGATCTAGAACTTCTCTCCATACATATAGTGTCCAAGTATTCAGGGCAAGAACTATAGTTTCTATCTCTAAGTCATGAGTTGGATAGTTCTTCTCGTGCTTCTTAAGATGTTGCAAAGAAAAAGAAATCGCATTGTTGTCTTGCATCAGTTGTTGGTATGTATGCTCAGAGAGCCAATCATATGATGATTGTGATGGCATATATTATAAAACATTTGATTATTAATAAGGGAAATCTTCCAATTTTATTTTGTTTCATTAAATTATGAGATAATGATGAAACATAATGAATGTCTAAAGAATGAAATTACTCAAAGACATGTATCTTCAGGTTGATGATTTGAACAATGAGATCAAATAGATGTCCAAAGTATGTACATTCTTGACATGTCCCTAGTTGTATGTTAATTGTTGTTGAAAAAATCTCATCAATCATGATATATGATATTAAACTAAACACATAGATACTTGCTTGAAGAACTATGTATTGGATAGACCTAACTTGAGAGTGACACATGGAAACCATAAATGGTAGTCAGAATCATTTCTCATAGTGAGGGTGTTGATTATGGTTCTTAGACCTGAAATCACTACCTCATCACATATTTTTCAATGTACTTTAACATCATCCACCTTGATTTTGAATAAGGGTTACCATAAAGGTGATGCTCGGGTACATTGTGACTCATGGGGATGATTGTGAGTGATGTAGATGGAGTGTGTTCCTTCTACAGTAGTTTGATATCATGACCGCTTGATAAGTGAGACTAAGAAAAGAATGCACATTCACATATCAATCAATATATGATATTGAGGTCACATATATCTCAGACAGTCTACTTTGGTTCAAGGAACATGGATTTAATGTTGAGAGGATGATAATTCCATGCCTCGAGTTCAATCTGGATATCAGTGACAAAGGAATTATACAATCATTGCAACACCATCACATATTGTAGGTTGAAGTTGTTCTCCAACTTTTCAGATTACTTGGCAGTAATGATGTGTTGCTAGATACCGCTTATTGTTTGTGATGTCATAAATTAGTTGTGGGTATTCATTCTCAATGTAATTTGGAACCTGTAGGGCCACACACATAGGATACACTTGGAATAGGAGTTCATTCATGAATATATTTTAAACTTGATTACTAAGGAGTTAGGTATTCAATTTATACAAAAATAATTTGATTAATTGACTGAATGGACTCTGAAGTGTCTGGTTCAAAGTGTTAAACTAATTGGTTGGAGTGTCAAGTCAATTAAACCAATTTTGACAATATTGGACCATGAACTGACCGGTTTAAGAAGTGAATCGATCGACTAAGATCCATGAACCGATCAGTTTAGTTTATGAACCAAATGTTTGGATTGATCAATTTGATTGCATCAAGGATTAGTTCTGAGATCATGTTGAGCATTAATCGAATATTAATTTCCAATAAAATTGTAATTAGAAACATGATGAAATTTCTGGTTCAAGGGTTGAACCGATCAGTTCACTATGAACTGACTGTTTCGTGACTCGCACGATGCAAAAATTTGTGAAATTCTGACCCCTTCCACTCTCACTCAGACTTGAAACCATGACTATACCCTTCCTATAAATAGAGGGGTAGTGGGAGCTTCTCAGACACATCAATTACAATTGTTGTCTTCTCTAGTTGTGGTGACCAAGAGGACCCGAGCAAGTCCTAACCAACAAAGGGGGGGATAGCAAGGGAGAACAATTGTGGGATAGAAAGTTGGTGCTAGTACACCAATGAGAAGGGACAACTCCTTCTTATCTATTCTTCTACAACAATAAGAGTTCCAAATGGTCCGTGTGGATTACCATAGAGGTGAGGAGGCTTTTCCTGCTTCTAGGAGGATAAGGTCAACCGTTGTTTGTGGTGATCAACCAAGAGTTGTTGTTGATGATGTCCGAGTGCGACTTGAAGAAAGGCACATACTGTTGTGAGGATATAGTTGTTGGACTTGCTCTAGGACCAGGTATGCCATCACAAACCATCCTTTCCATTACATAGTTATTGACGTTGTCATTTGTTAAAGGGAAATATGGCAGATAATTTTTTTCTTCTATTGCCTATATGTTTCCATATTTCCCAACAATGGTATCAGAGCCATGTCAATTTACTATGTTTTGGGATTTGATCAATATGATCAATTTTTGGTTTTCATCATTTATTTATTACGTACAATGTGAACTCCTAAAATGATTAATGTGCAAATCTGACTAAATATCACATACGATCATAATTAATATATATATATATATATATGTAATTTACACATGTCGTCCTAAAATTGGTTTTGATGGCAAATGTGCATCATGGTTATGGCCAATAACCCTAGTTATTTATATGTTCTTTTTTACATCCCATTTTGCATACCGAGCCTCTATCTTATCTTTCAAATGTAAAAGTATTACTCTTTCCTTCCTATGCTCCCCTCGAATGTAACTGGAGATTTTCTATTACCATGTAATAAGTTTAATAGGATTAGGTTAGTTTTAATCCTGTTACGATGAAGAAGACATTCAGCACTAGACAAGCCACTTGTTTTAGTAGACGAGCCAATAAGCTGGAGGACCGAGGAGGACTAATGATAAGAGGAGTCGAACCGATCACCTAGTAGCCCAATTGATTGTTTGGAGGTTTCTAGACATCACTTGGACTAGAGGCCAAATGAACGTTCTGAGGACCAACTGGCCGACCAAGAGGCGATCCAACAATCAGTTTAAGGGTTTAATTGATCAAACTGGATTGGTTCAACCATAGATCTACACCAACAATAGGTTCATGCATGCGATGTAGACCTTAGGTGGTAGTAATTACTTGTGGATCTAAGGGATTACAATAGTATGTCCATAACCATCGCTTATGTTTCAAATTTCATGTTTTCGTTTGTGGGATATAGCATGTATATGATACATACTATAATATGTGGTGATTATATATATATATATATATATATATATATATATATATAACCCATCAATCAAACATGTTAACTCAAAGATAATTTCCATTAGCAACACATATAAAAAAACTTGATCGACTAAGCGTGGGCACACCCAGAGTGGTGCGTCGACTATCTTGTGGAAGTGTCATGGTAGTAATGTGGGACTACCAAGAAGGGTTCATTATTATCATGTTGGATTTTGGGTCAGACTTAAGTAAGTGATCTTAATGAGATTAAGCACTTAGAAGCATGTAGTTGACTATAGAAAATAATTGTGCATACCATCTACCCAATAATTTCATAAGATGCAATTGACAAATGTTGCCTACCTTAATTATTGATTATGGGCGTTGATGTTGGTTGGGTAATAACTCAATTATTTTATATATTGGCTTAGTAGAAGGTTGTATGATACAATAGTCCAAATTGATAAGTTAGGGTTATCAATTTGAACAAAATAGTGAGAGAAATAATTAATTAAAAGCCTAAATTCAAATCAAATCAAATTAAATGTTTTGACAAAAAAATTCTCTTATAGAATCAAATGACGACAAACAACACCTTTTCTTTGCGGTCAGTCCTTGATAAGGAAAATTTAAATGGGAATAACTTCCATTAATGGTTCAGGATGTTGAGAATTTCTCTTATGGATGATCACAAGCTCTATATCCTGGAGACACCAAAGCCAGATGAACATGTCCCCACTACACCTAAGGCTGATAGAGATGCTTAAAAGAAACATATTGAGGATGTTGTCGATGTCAAATGGCTTATATTGTGCTCCATGAACTATGAGTTGTAGAGACAACATGAGAACATGTATATTATTGAGATGGTAAAACATCTTAAGAACATGTTCTAAGATCAGGCAAGATAGAAGAGATATGATGTCTCCAAGGCGATGTTCAAATGTAACATGGCAGAAGGAGATCCACTAGGTCCTCATGTGCTCAAGCTTATTGGGTATGTGGAGAACCTTGCTAGACTGGTATTTCCTATGGATCAAGAGTTGGCCACTGATGTGGTCATGCAATCTCTACCAGAATCATATAGTTAGTTTGTCATGAACTACAACATGAATGACTTTGACAAGCCATTAACATATTTACTTGGCATGTTGAGAACAGATGAGGCACAAATGAAGAAAGACAATCCCAAGTATATGATGATGATCAGCAAACCAAAGGGGAAGTCTAAAGGCAAAGTCAAAGCTAAGAAGAATCTAAAGTTGGCCAGAAGCCCAAGTATTCAGTGCTCAAGGCAAAGGGAGGGGTGAATAAGGGAGGCAATTGTCACCATGGTCACCATCCTAGACACTGGAAGAGGAATTACCCTCTTTACCTGGAGGAACTAAAGAATAAGAAGGAGGGGATATAGATCTCCACCTCAGGTATATACATTTTTAGATAAATTTAATTACTTCTTCATCTTGGGTATATGATATTGGATGTATATCTCACATATGTTTGAATATGCAGGATCTGATAAGAAGAAAGCATCTACAAAAGGGCAAGGTTGGACTGTACGACACAATGGAGCAAGAGTTGCTACAACTATAGTCTACATTTAGAATTTATCTTAGCCCACATGGGCATGTAATAGAGTTAATGAACTGCAATTTCATTTCTGTCAATAATAGAAACATTTTACTTTCTGCATCTTGTATGGATAAGAATTATTATGAATAATAGTTAATGTTTTATTTCTAAAGATATTATCAAGCACAAGAAAGGTCAAGATAGAAAATAAGTACACACCATCAGTTGTCACAAGAAGACAAACAATAGAATCATAAAACAATATAGAAATTAGTTCAAAGCCCTTAAGGAAAAGGCATCATTTCTCACTGCAAAAACACCATCAATTCATGGATATGCAAGGTCTAGGGTTTCTATTTCCAAAGAAGGAACATGTACAATATTGAGGGGTACATCAAGGAAGATCATTGATCATACTTCAAGGAAGATCATCTATACTTCAAGGAATATCATCTACTCAAGATATAATACTTATGCTCAAACCCTAATTCAAATGTGACACACTTGTCACACAAAAGTGAGATTACTCAAAACAAAGCACGAAACTAATACTACCATCCAAGATTACCATAAAACATGGTAAATTAAAACCCATTCTATATAACCACAAAAATAGAAACATATTACATCTGAGTCCATAAACTATACCACCTATATTACATATCATGTCACAAGATGTTACATATCATTGTTCACTTAGCCAACTTGCTACAAAGTGTTACATATGATAACATGTTCACATATACAAGTCATATATGTACAACTATGGCATACTGCCAAAAACTCGTATTGATGTACAATGTCTCAAAAACACCTCCAAGGACCTGAGAGTACAGGGACGACACATATGACTTTACTAAAAAATAATAGCAACATATCCAACCTTTAATAGCTACTGCTCCTCTTACTATTCAGCCTCAACCGCACAATCTCTAACTTGTCGTGCATGAACACCTAAAAGATTTAGAAACCCACCGAGTGAGACCAATGTCCCAGCGATAGATATAACTCTCCATCAACAAATATTATAAGCACAGTTAAATTAAAGCAACAAGATAGCATTATTATCAAGATGAGAAAATTCTACTAAATGGTATGTGTAAATCTATTTACATTGTTTAAGAAATTTTAGGCAACTACAACTGAGCAGTAGAACATCTTATACATTTAGAAGGAATATGAAGAACATGTTTAATAGTTGATTTCTCTTACCACATTATAAATCAACTAGTCAGTACAAGAGATAAGGAAAAGGGTCATCCAATGTGAGTCGTGCTTAACCCTAAGCAAATATACTACATGGCTATGTTACGTCTTTTATTATGCCCTGAGGAGATGAGGTATACCACTCGTGCTCCAAATGACCACTACTAAGTCAAAATCAGTGCCATACAAGATCTAGGAGGAGTCGTACCCCTATGATCTCCCACACCCTTGGTCAGTCTGAGTCTTCCACGGTGACATATAAAGTCCAACTGCACAATAGCCTAGTCTACCTTGGTATATAGGCACTACACTAGTGAAAACTGAGTTACGAATGCAGACACACTCCTGCCAAGGTATGACTGCAGCCATCCTCAAAATGTATAATATATATATGGAATCACATTACTGAGATATGGCCTTGATTGTTCTCCTATCAGGGTATGACACAGTCAATCCTGTGAAATGCATATACTCAATAGTAAACGACTCTGAGCTTCCACTAAGGGAGAACTCGTTTCACCATCCACCAAGTACTAACATTGAAGATGGATCTATGGCATAGGGAAACTACATGATTAGGGTTTTACTTGATTAGTTAAGCCAATTGGATGTCTTTTAGCATCAATCAAGTTATAGCGTACAAACCCTAAGCAAATGCTAAAAAGATAAGGGTATGTTGCAACGTCAGAAGATATAAAATGTATGAGGTATCCACTTGTCACATCACCACCTGATATCATTTCCATACAAGGCCATCAACATTATCACATCACTAGGGGATAATAATCTCTCATCTCTTTACTAGAGGATACCACCTCACATTATGCATACAACCTCTGCTAGGTCATAAGACCCAAATCATATAATCCTTGCACATCATCATTATCTCATCATGCCTCATAAAGGCGCATAATCATCAACATGTGTCATATAAAAGATACCATAGCATTTATAAGCTATGATGTGCATTCAACCTACAACATTAGGATTACACTAGTAGGAGAGAGAGAAAATTATCTCATGCTATTCATGCAAGCAAGCTCAACAAGCACATCATACACTTGAAAATTAGGGCTAGAGTTTCTCATATAGCCTATTAGGGGTACCATTTTAATATTTGTCATTAAACCCAAGATACATCATTCCCCATATTCTTAGAACACATTAAGGTTAAACATCATTATTATGATCAATCAACCATTCCAAACAGAACTATGTATTGACCATTCAAAAGCCAAGATGTAGTGACCATAGGTAAATACATGTGTAACGACCACTTGTTGTGAGCACATGTGATTAACAGCTTGTTACGACCAAACTAGGTGTGTGTGGTGACCAACCAACTCAAGAACATGTGTTGCAATCTAGGAAGGCCACACACTAGGGTTATGGTTTGTTGAGCCCACAACACCCCATCAACAAGCATATAATGATCACCCCACTTAGGGTTAGCTCACTCTTGCGACCTTGACAAAGGTCTAAGTGTTGTGACCACAAGAGAGCCACCACAACACATAAGGCATTGCGACCAGAAAAAAGAACATTGTGACCATCCAAGCTAAAACAAGCATTTTAACTGCAAGGGAATTCAGGTACATGTTGTGACCAACATAGAGGTGATAGCACTTTACCCGCAACATGATCCATCATGGGTAGTGACCTCAAGAGGGGTGACATGTAAAGACCCACCATATCAACACATGCAGTGACTGCAACATGGTCAAGACAACCCCAAGAAACAAGGAGACCATGTTGACCAAAATAAGAGATCAACCATCAAGAACTCAACGTCACTAATATAAAACTTCATGAAGGAAAAACATCAAAACCCTAGAAATGATCACCATCAAGATCAACAAGGAAAATCAAGCTAAGAGAGAGAGAAAATATGCATTAAACACATGTACAAGAGATCCAAGACCTCCATCTAACATGCAGTGCCTGAAATGTATCATAGAGATAAAGCCAAAGATCAAGGTGCATGTAAGGAACATCAACTCACCATCACTTAGAAATTGGGTGCATGAAATTAGGGCATAGGGGAAAGCATAATCCATATGAGAACACTTCATAATCTTAAACCCTAGATTATGATAACATCATCTAGAATCTTAGGTTCACATTTAGAGATTAAAATAGTAGCATGCAAGCAAGATAATGGTGACATAATAGAAGAGGGGAAAGTTATATAACCTGCCTTAGGGTGAAGATCAAGCTCCAAAGCTATGAGATCCAAGAGAGAAGAGGAACTCCAACTTAGATCAACTCCTCAGCTAGAAGGTCACCTTGAGAAGAAGAAAAACATACCAAGTTCAAAGGAGATCTCAAGAAGAATAAAGCTCAAACCCTATGCCGAACAAAGAGGAAGAAAGAAGAAAGCAGAAAGGAGGAAGCTTCGTCTCTTTCAGGTACTACCATGGTCAAACCATAGTCTCTGACCTCTATGGAGAGAAAATCCTCAAGATAGACACCATGGTGATCCATAGTCTCACAGACAAGAAAGGACAATAAGAGGTAGGGTTTCAAAGGAAAAACATGATCAAAGGTATAGGACCACTTACCAAGAAGGAAGATCACCAAGGATCACCAAAAAGAAGATGATCAAGCTCAAGATCACCTCATGCAAGGATGATCGGACACCAAATATCCAAGATCACCACCTTCTCTAGATCCACCACAATCAAGGCCGAAGACAAGGAGGAAGAGAGGAAAAAGAGATAAAGGAGATGCTTGCATGTGAAGGAGAGAGCTTATATACTCAAGGGGTAGGAGAGAGGTGAAGATATGAGGTGTCAAGGTATGAGAGCACCATAAGGACACTTTTCCATTAAAGGATGAACCACACAACTACTCTAGACTACATGCAAAAAAATGGGTGATAAAAATAAGGTAGTGTAGCGACCACTTAGGTCCACCACACACCAAGGTAGCAACAAAACAAAGGAGCACCATGTAGCGACAGCTACACTAGGTCACCAAAGCCAAACGGTCGCAACACTCCATTAAAGACAAACCCCAATGACCAAAACACATGCCCAAGGAACAAGGTCACAACAAACATCATCCAAGGAAGTGTTGTGATTGCAACACCTCAAAAACCATCACATAAGGTGAATACACCATCAAATTAAGCATCCATGCAAAGCCATGCAAACCCTAGTATCATCTTATGATGCCACCTCATCAACCAAGGCCCAAAAAGGTGCACATATGCATCATTATCTCTCTCATGATTCGAAGGCATAAAAGACATGACCTACATGTGACAAATTTCAAGATAAACCCTCAACATGGGTAAATTGCAACTTGGTCCAAAACAAACATAACTAGCTCAAACATCAACCAAACAAGACCAAACTGAAAACATAAGCATGAAACATGTTATCAAGGAATCTCAAGAGATTAGATTAATCTTTAAGCATCTTATTAAGAAAATCAAGCACAATCAAGCACTAAGCTAGGTCAGGAGCCTTACATCAAAGAAGCAACTTTCTACATAGTACTACATTTTAGAGCAAGATCCATGCATAGGAAGTTAAGAGTAAGCAATAAATGTGAATAAAGGTATACAACTCACCCCAAGGTTGATGAAGAAGGTACAAACATCAAGGTATCTTGAACAAAGAGAGAAGAAACCCTATCTTGAGCACTCCATACATCCAAGCTAGCTTGTTTCTCCAAGAACAAGGAAACCCTAGCCCAAAGAAGAAGGAAGAAAGTGTTCTTCAACCACATGCACAAGATCCACCAAGAACACCATGTCTCTGACCAAGAAGGAAGAGAGAAGAAGGTAGTGTATTAATAAAAATGAAGGAAGGAAGGAGATCTTACTTGCTTAGGTCAAGAAATAAGGAAGAGAAGCTCCAAAAGATTCAAGAGAGGGTAGATCCAAACCCTAGGAGCACATGCAAGCAATATCGACCAAGCTTCCTCCTCTAGAGATCCTTCTTCTCTGCCAAGAAAGAGGGAAGGACCTACAAGTAGCAAGAAGAATAAGAAGGTGTCTAACAGGTTCCTTTCTGTGGAAGGAGAGAGTTATATAAAGCTTGGGGTGAGAGACAAAAGAAGGTATAGGTGTCAAGACATGCATGCCATGTGTCCAAGGTTAAAACATCTCATCCATGCAAAACCAGATCAACCATAGAATATTGAAACTAGGAGGACCATTGGATGTCAATCCCAAAAGAACCATCAACCATCAACAATAGGTGGCCCATTGGATCATGCCATCACTTGGCCACAAAAGTAAACCTAGGTCTCCATCCATTGTTGTACCTCACTTGGAGAATCATAGACCTTGGTACCTCAAGAGTAAAACCATCAAATCACATCCATCAAAAGAGAACCGTCAGATCCCACCACCTCAAGTGGACCATCAGATCCCAACATACAAAGGAAACCATTGAAATAGGGCATCTAGGTGAGGAACCCTAGTCCTCAAACCTAGCTTAGGTAACACCTTTGTTCTGGTGGTGCAACTAGGTGCCCGAAGGTGCCACTATATCAAACATGATATGAAAACTCATGAGGCACAACATTCATGTGACAAATTACAAGAAAATGCTAGATGTGGATAAATTGCATAAGATCCTTTATAAATAAAGAAATTGCAAACTTGCTCAAACAATTTCCAAACTAAACCAAACTTGAAACTTAGCTTTGTCACATGATATCAAAGAACATATTAGGGTTTTATTAAGGTTTTAAGAACTAAATTAAGGTAACAAAGTGTATTAAACCAAAAATCAAGGTCAGGGGTCTTACACTCATACCATCATTTTTATGCTGACAACTTCCATTTTGTCTTTTCTTGGGGGGCATGCTTCCAACCCTTAGGTGAAAGAATTTAGTGGTCCCAATATGATTACAAGGACTTGCCTTAGAGGATATGACTCTTGGGAGATGACTTGAGATAGTTTGGACTTTGCACTGCCTAGATCTCAGAGTTGATGTTTTCATGTAAACCCCTTAGTGGGAAATTATTGTATAAACATGTAAATTGAACATAGTCATTACATTTATTTCTATTGGTAAACTTTGATCTTGTATACCATTAATTTGAGAAAAAAATACACCTATTCCACCATACTTGTTAGTATATTTGGGTTAGATGGGTTTATTCCTCAAATTTAGTAGGGAGTGGATCCCCTCTCGGGTCCCACTCCTTACATGATGGTATTGGAGTCACGGTAGTTAGAATATGACTATTTCAATTTTATCTCCCTTAGGTTTCCTAGTATATCCTATAAGTTTCTCATAGAGCCCTTACCTTATATAAAAATTCTAGATGATGTGTTTACTCTAGATGAGATGGTAAAGGAATGATGTTGATTGTGATGAGGTATATATGATGATCTTAAGTTGTTAACCCTTTTGTGACAAGGATCTAGTTACTCATACCCTATTATGTAAGTTATATATGATATATCTTTTTGGATGATGTGTGTGTTGACTTTTGGATGGAGATATGTTATGAGAATTTTGAAGTAGTGGGATAAGGAGATCTTAAATGGAAAATTATGACTCCATTCACACAATTGGTATTGGTACCATCTTTGTTTTACATCACCTAGCTTCTTATCATCAAAATCTGTTCTTTGTTATGATTATATGTACAAAGAAACTTTATGAATTTTATCATTGTTTTCTTGAAACAAGTCACAAATAAGAGATGTATGAACTCTAGTAGATAAAACACTAGAATTAGTTAGAATATAAATCACAAACCCCAGTTACATATATGAAATGATGACTAAGAAAAGAGTTTTTCTACTAAAGGTTTAGTTGACCAACCCTTGTGACTTTTTGGGATGCTCATGTGGAACTTAGGATTATTAGTTAGAAACAAAAGGACCTAAAATTTCAACCCTCGATGAATATTAGATGTTAGTTGGATGAATGGCCTATGAATAGTATAAAAAATCAAAGTTTTCCTGACTAAAATATGTATATGTAGCCCTAATACCTTTAAGAGTTTTTTTAATTTAACTTATTAGGTTAAACCTTTTAAGGGGTGGAGAGTAGCTACATGGTAGTGTATGGATGATTAGGTTTTGAGGACGAAATCCTTTTAAGGGGTAGAGTGTTGTAACATCCCAAAACCTAAGATCTTACACAGTTACATTATTAGGAGTCTAGTATGCTTTGTTTTTTAGATTTGACCAAATAAGGATTCATATAGACTCTAACATAGTTGTCTATAACTCTAATGAATATAATTAATGCATGTCACATGAATAACCAATCCACAACATGTATAGGCTTGGAAATAAATATAATACATTAATTGGCATTAGATTCTATAATTAACATCACATATGATAATATACTTATATTAATAAAGTAACCTATATGTGTGCTAACATGTAAATGAGTTCATGAAATATGTCACAAATGTTTCCCTTGCTAACTAATATTCATATAATGGCTAAGATAGGTTTAGTAATTGGAATACATGCTTAATACATGAATTGGAATAACAACAGGAGTTTTCATATCCATAAATATGAATAAGTGCCACTATTTAAATAAATATTGAATTAATGGACTTAATAGGATAAATAAGTAAAATATGGAAATCGTGCATAATAATATAAGCAAACTCTTTTGGAAACAAATTGAAGAAAATAGGACTCAAGCCAGAAAGGTTGTAGCTCGAGTGATAAAGGCACATGCACCCCAATGAAGGTACTTGGGTTCAAAACCTAGGTTATGCACCTTGGAAACAAATTATCCTATCACACAACCTAGCCACTATGTGATTTAAATGCCCCCTCTGGTGTGTGAGTAGTTGAGGGGATAGGGTTTTACACTACTTGGGTGGGGTTACCAAAGTGGCTCGTCCTTGTAGGTGGTTCCCACATCATCCAAAAAAAGGGCTCAATTAAATGAAATATGATGATAATGATGTAATATTTTGATAAATATAATTGCAATGAGCTAAAATTCTAATTGTATTAGAATATATAGAAAGAAACTTCAAAACCAAATCTAGTGGCAAAATCATGATCCTTGGGTTTCAATTAGCTTGGGTGCCAAGTTTCACATTAATTCAACAATACGAGATGCCTAAATTTCATTTAGGAAAGGAAATATAAGATAAAGTCAAAAATATTTAATAACATAATAATATACTTGTTGACCCTAAAAGTAGAAACTAATTTTAAATTCAGATTTGACATGTCTTATCCGGGTGTAAATTTTGGTATTATTTGAACCTTGCTTGAATCCTCAAACAGTCAGGGAAAGAAACTATATTAAATAACCTCTAAATGATTATCCAATGATTTAATAAGTCAATATCCTACAATGGCGATATTTTCTCATCACACTTGTTTTCCTATGTAGGGTTATTGGTTGGATGTTCGTTTCTCATTGAGCTAGATAGATCTGGTGACTTCCCTTTTTCCTTCCTCATCGAATTTCCTACTTCTATAGTCACACGGTAACCTATTTCCGTCGACGTCCCAATCTCTTGCTCCTTTCTATAACTCCCACTTTTTCATTTCGCTTCACAACCCTAACATCAAATTGAGTATTTCAAGCCCTAACATGGTAGGGTTCTGATGCTTTTATCTCCCAAACCCACTATGACCCCTTCCCTTCCCATGTTTTCATTCTTCCAATTAGGGAATCCAGTCACCCTCATATCCCTCATATGCATAGAAGTGTTGGGAGACCTTTAGAAAACATCCCCCAACCATCCTACTTCCCTTATCTTCCTTATACCACCCCAACACCAGTAAACATGACCTGCAGTTGGTGCCAAACCTCTGTATCGTCCCAGGGAATGTACGTCAAACTCCTTTTGCCACTAGGACCAACTTGAGGGTATACTCCTCATTCCTTGTATGCTACCTATTTTTCTATTTGGAATTATTTTGGGGTTTTTGTCCTCTCGGGGTCACAAATTATTATATTAGACTTAAGTGATGAGACTAATACAATTGGTTTCATCACTTAATTCTAATATAATAATTATTTGATTTTTAAGGTGTTATAATTGGTTAGATTTTCTTTTTTTTGGTCGGTGTAATTGGTTAGATTTTCTAAAATACAATTCCAATAATCTATAAGTCAAAAAATATAATAAAATATGCTATGTGAAAAAATATAATCTACTTGATAACCTAAGTCACTAGTAATAAAAATATTAATTTTAGTGACGCTACCTGAACCCACTAATCCAGGGTTAGGACCCACCAAGATGGTTAGCATATCCATCAACTTTTAATCACTTAAAAGAAAATCAGCCATAACTTTTTCTTTTCTCAAAAGTATAATAACATGAATTAGCTAACTGATAACATCTTGCTTGAACATAATATTAAAGGATACAACAGAGTTTGACTATTACATAGAAGAAAGAGTTTCACATTTAACATACATCATGTACATTTCATTACAAATTTCTCTCTTTCCTCACTCACTCATTCCCAGGATCCAGAGGAATGATAAGAGACAACCTATGTATTCTAATTACTCATTTTTCAGGACCTCTATTCTACTCTTGATAAAAATTAGCTTCTGTCTCATCGGGAAAAGCTAGTCATTTACCTGAAAAATTATTCAGTAGGTTGATGAGCTACTGACTCGGTGAGTATAAAATTAACATGTAGCTAAGATATTTATAATGTTTATAATTGATAGAATTTAAATGTAGAATTTTGAATGCATTGGCAGATTAAAATTATAAATCACTCATCATAGTAGTTGTTTTGATACTAAATATAGAAAAAGGATAAAATAAATCCATTCAGTTGATTTTTAATCTATTTATATAGACCCTCATGAGGTATACCACAACATGTGAAAGCATCACAACAAGTTATGATCTCACTGTATAAGACTTAAAAACATGCTTGAGATCTTAAGTATATAGTCCCAATACCACATCTGTAGCTGGAATCGCCATGTCTGACACTCATTAGCTAATGGGAGCGTTCAGATTTCTAGACTCCTCCTCTAAACTTAGGTACTCAGGCACAAAGTCAAATCACTCTAGCTTAGTGTACATCAGCAGACCTACTGACCACTAATCACTACAACCTTTTAACCAAATATCACTGGCACCCCCAGTTGGTGTTGGGTACCACAAAACTCATAAGGAGTCTTCCCTAACTGTCAAGAACCCTACACTCTACTAGTACGATCTGGCTTACCTCGATCTTGACTACCTCCATTCAAAAAATTGTTTCCTCCTCACAGCACATGCCTCATCCCATTCTATAATGTCTAGGGCATCTATCATCTAATGATATTTAATTGATTTAACAAAATTCATCATTGTAACTAATGATTACCCTATTTTTGTCAATTAAGTATCTCATAGGAATCATTTGGCAACTTTCACAGTTCTCATAAACCACATTTTGACTCTTTAGTTCTAAACTAGGGAAACCTAGTGTGACATCCCCAAATTTTCTAAAACTTAATCTGATGTGTGACGTCCAAATTGAAGCCCTCACCTCAACGAGAATCCCAATTTAAACACCCCACACTAGGATAATAAGAAGAAAATCAAGGGAGTCAGAAGGAAACAACAGTAGCACATGCACATGAACAATAATAAAATCATACAACACATGTTCACCATTCAACATATAATTACATCATGAATTGTTACAACATTTGATATTACATATTAAAATAGCAAACTTATACATATACATGTACTACCACTAAACAACAGGATCTTAAGACAATAGGTCCACATATACATCAGATCGCCACACAACTCTCAACTATCCTGGTTCTTCAAGATTATAAGCCATAACCTAAACAAAAGATTACATGTGGTACACGTCAGCACAATATTCAATAATATTGTACTGAGTACGCCTACATGTCTTTTTATGTACCTCTCATTACTAAGCTTGGCAATAAGATAAAACTAATACTTGGTAGTTATAAAGAAATATAATAAAAAGTATATACTTGCACAAAGATGTTCATTAACAAAAGAGAACACATATTTTAAGCACATTTTCCATTATATCATCCATGCATTGACCGCCAAAGGTTGAATGCGTTAAGGCCTTATGATCGACTACCAAGTAGTTGGATCATTTCATAATGTGATCAGAATACCAAAGAGTTGGATCACTTTCAAGTACTTGACTACCAAAGAGTTGAAGTACTTTATTATCAACACCTGACTACCAAAGAGTTGAAGTGCTTAGATATAATGGAACAAATATATTATGTTTCATGTGTTCATATCAATAAGTATGGAAAATCATGCATCATATCATACAAGAACAATCATTTCATCCAATATCATATGCTAAGTATTTTACTAAACATATAACACAAGCATATTGTATAATAAGCTAAGTAAGAGGTAATGGCATACCTTGATCAAGAGACAAACCTAATCACCATATATCCAAGAGTCAACTACATCCTTGGTCAACCCTGATTAAGACAAGACTATGTCACCATCAGGTTCTCATCAACCTAACCCTAGTTATATCCATATTAGGGTTTACCTCGTCTCATTAGGATATGTTCATCATTACTTGCATTCTTGTCTTAGGGTTATCTTACTAATGTCATTTTTTAGATTATAATTCATTATATAAACAGTAGGTTCCACATCCTTTTTGTACACATATTAACCCAAGTTTATATACATTATTCAAATTAGGGTTACAACCCATGCATTAAGGGTCATTTTCATATAACATGGATTTCATGTATAAAATTGATCTCAGATTTTCATATTATCTTCTAGTTACTTATATGAGGGTGTTCTGTGAATTTCATCATTTATTGAGTATGTATGTATTTATTACATTTCATTTAGGGTTATTAGCCCTAAATAGCCATATTGAGCAAATTACTTGATTCTGTGCTCGAACATTACAATTACTGACATCATATGCATTATAAACTTGATTATGGATTTACTAACATTTTATCTTGATTTTAGGCCATTGTTTGGTATTTGTTATCCATCAAATGAGCATTTCACAACTTATATGATATAACTAAGATTAACGCATAAAAAGACTAATATTATGCTCCCACTGTGTTCTACACATTTTTCTGAGAATTTTGATACCTTGTTTATAACTTTCTGATAATCAAGCTATTCAATACAAATTATGCAAGATCTGAGTATTTCTGGGAATTATACCTTTTTGGGCAATTCAACTTTCGCCACATGGCCACTGACTTGCTCAGCTGGACAGGGACCCACCCAAGCTTGAGCCGGCTGGGTCACGATTGAACTGAGTGGTCCGGTTTAGCATTTGGTCAGTTATGATGGACCCAGTTTCCTTCTTTTCTTTCTCGCTCGCGTGAAAGCGAGGACGTACAATGCCCGCATGCATTTTGTCCTCGGGATCGCGTCGTTGCACAAGTTTCCTCTAGTGAGCAAACACTTTGTTGTTGGCTCCTCCTCGCAGACTCACAGATCTTGCTAGGAGTGGCTTCTGCTACTGTGGCGATGCAAAAGGGGACATACTCCTGGCCTCTAGTTGCTCGGTTTCACACCTGACACACTGAGTCCTCCATGATCCGTGTTAGGTTGTTGTGTCTACTTCTGGTGTCGTCGCTGGGTGGATCTCCCTTCATTTACACGATCCTTGTGATCCCAGCACGATGCCCACATGCGTGGTCTCCCCGATCATTGTTCACGGCTACGATCCCTCTTTGTTCTTGGCAGGTGTGAGCGCTATCACCTACCTCCTCTCGAGCGCCTCCGTTTGGAACTGATGAAGAAACCACCGCCTTAGGGGACAACTCTGACGAGTAATTGATAATAGGGTGTTGCCACACCTAGACTTCTGAGGTTGTGGTGGAGCAGCTTCTCCGTATGGGGTCTTTCTGTGTGCAAACTCTCATACCATCTTGATGCTTCGCAAATCGTCGCGATAAGGCCACGAACTCACCAGTTCCCTCACATCTCCGCTCAATGTCAACACCTATGTGCATTGAGTGAGTCCTCAATACTTGTTGCCATCATCATCAGATTCCAGTCTCTGAAGTGTGATCTGGCGCCAGACTACCATCCTCCTATCCTTCTTGTTACTTCCTCTCATTCCCTACTGCTGCCAAGGAGAGACCGAGCTATTGGGGAAGGTTTCATTCTCTCTCCCCCCGGTCCTATGTATCAATAGGCACAACTAAGGGCTAAGTGGGTATCCCACGATTATAATTGCTCAAGTGAGGTAGTGAGATAACCCACAACCACAGACATGGTGGTCATCTTCAAAGCAAGTGGAACTTCCTCCCTCATGTTCCAGTTGAACACAGATTAAGGATGACATATGTACTGTTAGATCATGCCATCCAACGGTCAACATGATGCCACTCAATCAATCTACAACTCCTCCTACAACTTCAACAACGTTGGGGTGGCATCACATCTTGTTTATTAAAACCTAGGTTGTATATTTATTTACCTTGGTTATCAAAACATCATATACTAATCATTTAGACCACTACAAATCTAATTATCTCCCTTCAAGAACATCCAAATCTAATGAGACTTTAACCATAGATTCATCATAACACAAGATACACTACTACAGAAACAACATTCAGTGTCGCTTTTCTGGGCGTCGGTTCTTTAGGAAAACTGACGCCTAAAATATTCTACGTCGGTTATTTAGGCAAACCGACGTCTATATTCGAAGACCAGCCAGACACAGGTACCGCTTTGAATACAGCGTCAGTTGTTAATAACAAACCAACGCCTAAAGTCGCCCGTGAAATCCAATTTTCGAGCAAAAAAAATAGTGTCACTTTAGCGTCGGTTATGTAGATAGAAACCGACGCCTATGCGCGATGAAAATTTGCGCGAAAAGTGTCACTTTCAGCGTCGGTTAACCTTCTATAACCAACGCTGAAAGTGGTTCCCGCCAAACATTTTCGTGAAAAATATCGTCCAATTGGACGTCGGTTGGTTCAAACAACCAACGCTAAAGAGGTTTAGGCGTCGGTTGTTTGAAACAACCGACGCTATTTTGGAACTTAATATCCCACGATCGCCCGACTCTTCCCCTTTCTTCTGTTTCATTGCAAGCCGATTTCCCTTTTCTTCTCTGCTATCGCCCGACCACGCCACCGATTTCTCCTCCACAAAAGCTCCTTCTTCCTCCACGACAGCGTCGCCGCGCCGCCGCCGCGCCCCCTTCTCCGCCGCCACTGCTGCTGCCTTCTTCCCCTTCTCCGCGCCCCCTTCTCCGCCTGGAGCTCGCCGGCCACCGCTGCCCTGCCGCCTGGAGCTCGCCGGCCACCGCTGCACCTGCCTGCCCTACCGCCTGGAGCTCGCCGGTCACCGCCACCACTGCTGGGAGGTCAGTTTTTGTTGCTCGCCTAATATTGCATCTAAATCTAAGTTTCACCACTTCTTTCACTGAGAACTGAGAAGAATGGCCTACCACGGCCGTGCTGGGCAGCACGGCCATTTTGGACAGCACGGCCGTGGTAGGCCAACACAGCCACGGCCGTGTTTGATTTGATTTAAACCCTAATTTGATTTAAATCCATTCTAGCATCCTAATTTGATTTGATTAAACCCTAACATTGATGAAACCCTAACATCAATTGTGAACAATCATTATTCTTTATATTACTTGTACATTGGTATAAATTAGAATGAACAATCACTAAATTATATACTGTTTGTATGAAGTCCGGCTTCATTGTACATATCTATTATTGTGTTTGTTGGCCTAGAAACCCATCCAAGATTGACTAATTAGGAGTAAATCTTGGATAGTCCCCGGTTTGGGACTGTTCTTGAACACCTAATCTCACTTAGGATGTAAGTGTATAATGTGTATTGGGTTTTCGAGAAAATTTTGGTAGCATTTCCCCGTTTGTTCTCTAAGTACATATGTACTTAGAGAACAGCGGGGAAATGCTGCTGAAATTTTCTCGAAAACCCAATACACATTATACACTTACTAGTAAGATTAGGTGTTCAAGGATGGGATAGGTGGTACACATTTATTATATATAAGAATGACATCACATGTGTTTGTTGACCTAGAAAGTGAACAATCATTGTTATTTATATTACTTGTACATTGGTATAAATTAGAATGAACAATCACTAAATTATATACTATTTGTATGAAGTCCGGCTTCATTGTACATATCTATTATTGTATTTGTTGGCCTAGAAACCCGTCCAAGATTGACTCATTAGGAGTAAATCTTGGATAGTCCCCGGTTTGGGACTGTTCTTGAACACCTAATCTCACTTAGGATGTAAGTGTATAATGTGTATTGGGTTTTCAAGAAAATTTCGGTAGCATTTCCCCGTTTGTTCTCTAAGTACATATGTACTTAGAGAACAGTGGGGAAATGCTGCCGAAATTTTCTCGAAAACCCAATACACATTATACACTTACTAGTGAGATTAGGCGTTCAAGGATGGGATAGGTGGTACACATTTATTATATATAAGAATGACATCACATGTGTTTGTTGGCCTAGAAAGTGAACAATCATTGTTCTTTATATTACTTGTACATTGGTATAAATTAGAATGAACAATCACTAAATTATATATTGTTTGTATGAAGTCCGGCTTCATTGTACATATCTATTATTGTGTTTGTTGGCCTAGAAACCCATCCAAGATTGACTCATTAGGAGTAAATCTTGGATAGTCCCCGGTTTGGGACTGTTCTTGAACACCTAATCTCACTTAGGATGTAAGTGTATAATGTGTATTGGGTTTTTGAGAAAATTTCGGTAGCATTTCCTTGTTTGTTCTCTAAGTACATATGTACTTAGAGAACAGCGGGGAAATGCTGCCGAAATTTTCTGGAAAACCCAATACACATTATACACTTACTAGTGAGATTAGGTGTTCAAGGATGGGATAGGTGGTACACATTTATTATATATAAGAATGACATCACATTATACACTTAGGATGTAAGTGTATACCCTAATCTTTTCCTAAGATATACTTGTTTCCTAATATATACTTGTTTTCTCTGATCATAGAATGGATAGATCATGGATGTCCATTCGTAATCGTTGCACCCCAGAGTTTATATCTGGTCTTGATCAGTTTATTAGATTTGCTGAGGAACATAGGAAAAAACCTACAGATAGGTTCTACTATCCATGTAGGCATTGCGGTAACAACTTGAAAGTCAACACTGGTGAGGAAATCAAAACTCATGTCATGTGCAACGGGATTGTACAAGGCTATACAGAATGACACTGGCATGGAGAGATTTCAAAATCAAAACCAGTAGATGTCGATAGCAGTGCTTGGAAGGAAGAAGAAATTGCCTCCGATGACGTAAATGTAAACGAACCAGTTCCAGCAGACATCGTTGATGCGATGTTGGATAGTTGTAGGGTAGAGCACACCGATCCACCTCCTATCTTTAGAAATATTGTGCATGATGTTGAGATACCGTTATACACAGGCTGTGCTAAGTTTACGAAGCTTAGCACTGTGTTGAGATTGTATAAGTTGAAAGCTAACAATAGATGGAGTGACAAAAGGTTCACTTCATTGTTGACTTTGTTGAAAGAAATGCTTCCTGAAGGAAACGAGCTGCCAATCTCAACATACCAGGTAAAGAAAATGTTGTGCCCAATGGGAATGGAGGCCAAGAAGATACACGCATGCCCGAATGATTGTGTATTATTTCAAAAGGACTATGTAGATTTGAAAGATTGTCCAAAATGTGGTGCGTCAAGGTATAAATTGACGACTTCGGGGGAGTCCAAAACTGGTTCTCCTGCCAAGGTGTTGTGGTATCTACCTATAATATCACGGTTTCAACGCTTGTTTGCAAATCCGAAAGATGCGAAGAATTTGAGGTGGCATGCAGATGTTAAGAAAACTGAATGTTATGTCTTATGAAGGGTTTGACATTAATGGATTCACATATTACACAAAGCGCCAAGATGATAAGAGTGTCGTCCAAAATAGTGGGGTCACTCTTCAAGCGTCGACTATGTACTTTGCAAGTGCAAAGGATAAGAGTCCACGTGAAGCTAAAATGTCATATTACGGTGTCATTGAAGACATTTGGGAGTTTGACTACATAGATTTCAAAATTCCACTCTTTAAATGTAATTGGGTTGATAACACCAAAGGAGTTATAGTGGATGGATTGGGTTTCGCTTTGGTGAACTTTGAAAAGATTGGCGAGAAGGGTGAACCATTCATATTGGCATCACAGGCGAAACAAATATTCTATATCGATGATCCTGCAAATGATAAATGGTCGGTTGTTCTTCATGGTAAAAGAGAGTTCATTGAAGATCATATAGATGAAGAAGAGTACTATGATAAGTATGATGACTCCAGTCCATTCTCAGTTGGGTTGCCAACTCCACAAAATATTGAAGCTAATGATGACTTATATGTGCGCGGAGATCACAATGAAGGATTGTTAATTGATAAAAGATCACAATTTTAGAGACATGTATGTTTATACAAATGCTAAATGTTTGCCTTTTTCTAGTTAATACAAATGCTAAATGTTTGCCTTTTTAATGACATTTTTAGATGGCTGACCATGATGAGCATGATGTCCATGATGAGCATGAAGTCCATGATGAGCATGCTGTCCATGACGAGCATGGCGAGGATACCAATGTAAGTTCTAAAAACATATCCTGTATTTCTATAAAATTCATTATCTTCTAGTTATGTCATATATCTTATAATTCTATATTGGGCTAATTCAGTGTGTTTATTTTTGTCAAATTTTAGGTTGATGATGCACATGTACCCACTGAAGCACTGGAGCAACTTGATGCGCAGCACCAAACACTTAACAAGAAAAGGGGCATCACTCTGTTGAAGAAGTTAATAGCGCTTAGTGGCAGTGGATCCAAATTGGTTGTGGAGTTTGATAATGGAGAAAATGCAATTGGAGTGAACCGCAATAATTTTATAAACTATCTTGGGTGTACCACTCGGAGCCATTGTGGTGTTAAGTATGATAACTGGCATAAAGTTCCTCAGGGGAAAAAAGACTTGATATGAAAGGATTTATGCATGAGTTATTATTATTTGCAATTCTATTTTGTATATTACAAATTCTATTATTTGTAATTCTATTTTGGATACTAGTTAATAACATTTCTATTTTACAGAATCTGTTTGCATTGGATGAGAAGTTGCATCGTAAAAGTGTGATGCAACGCGCTGGAAAGATGCTTAGGAATTATAGGACAAATCTGAACAGAGAATACATAAAAGAGGGTGATAAGAAAAAGAAGTCAGCCCTTGAACAATGGAACTTCTTGGACAAAGAAGATTGGGACAATTTTGTTGCTTCAAGAAAATCTGAAGAATTCAAGGTATTAGGTGTCACTCCCAATTTAATTAATATACATTGTATTCACCTATTCAAGATTAACATTTAGTGATACTAACCAAATCATTAATGTGCATACTAACTAGGCCCTCAGTGACGCACAAAAAGCAAGGCGTGCACTGAATGTGCATGACCACACTATGGGTCCAAAAGGCTATGCAAGCGTTCGCCAAAGACTACATGCGGAGTCTGCGGCTACTCAGGAGTCTGCTCCTACTCAGGAGTCTACCACACCCATGCCTCGCCATGATATCTGGATAGCTGGGAGGCAAAACAAGAAGGGTGAAATAAAGAAGCCCGTAACTGCTGAGGCGGCTGCGAAAATGGTAAAATACAACTCTTAGAGCAATCGTTTGAATATTGATTATTTGTGGTGTTAACTTACAAATTTCTGTTGATGGTGATTAGCGGGAGCTGCACGAGCAGAGGAAACAAGGCACGTTCATCCCTCAGGGCACAAGGGATGAATTGACAGTTGCTCTGGGTAACCCAGAGCATCCTGGATGTGTTAGGGGTGCAGGCGCTGGTGTGGGCATCAAAGCATTCTTTGGGCCATCCCAGCGCAAACCCAGAGCGGGACTTTCTCAAGAAGAGGTAACCTATTCTTTTTTTAGAATGTTCCTGCAAAAGGAAATTCAATAATAAGAAGCTAATGTTTCTTTTATCCATGTATAGGAGAATAAGAGAGTCGAGGATATAGTTGCTAAGAAGGTCAACGATGTAGTTGCTGAGAAGGTCAAGGAAGAATTGCTACGGTGGCAGGCATCTCAGGCTTCCAATCAGCCTATGGCGACCCACTCTTCTCCTGATGCACAGACTGTGAGTAATCCTGGAGACCCATCGCCTAACACGTCTGCTGTAAGTATTGTTTATGACATTGTAGCTAGTCTTTTCAAGATGATATGTTTTCAAGATGATATGTATATATGTATAACATTCTTTACGTAAATTTGTAGGCATTGAAGCCATGCCGCTTAAGAATACAAGACTATGTTGTTGCAGAGGCGCATGCTTACCCGTCCCTTCCTGGGGAAAGGTTTCACGGGACTCCAATGCCACATGGCTACGTTCGTGTGGGCCCATTACGTGTGTTACCCGATTGGAGGGAAGCTACATTGCCATATCCCCACCCGGATATTGATACACTTGTTGAGGCTGAAGGCGGGGTCATATTGTGGCCCAAAGCAGATGTCGTTTACACTACTGAAATTGTAAGATAAATTTACATTGATTTAGACTGTTAATGTGTATATATGAGGTCAACTGATCTGAAATTATATATACAGGTTAAAAAGAAGACACCAGGAGCACCTAGGCCTCCACCTCCACTTCCCGCATTACCAACTTGGGTTCCAACTGACCTAACATACCCGTTAGGTCCTGCTTGTAGGGGAATGACATGTTGGCTACGGGCACATAATATACATTGCCCGATAATTGTTTCTTTAGATGCAGATTATGCAGGTCAATCATACAATAGCTCTTTATTTATACAAGATATTATTGAGCTGTTTATGTATGATTGGTTGAATACATCAATGATAGAGACATGGATAAGGTGAGATCTTGTTTATACATCCATATACCTTGTGTAAGATCAGGTGATCTGGTTTCTTATATATTAATGCATACGTAATACATGTTTTGCAGCTACTTAGTCGAAGATCATTGCAAACAATTTGCATATGATCATGTGGGATTTTTGATTCCATCATTGATTAGTATGGTAGCTAAAGACCCTGATAATGTTCAACAATACTGTATAGATGCTTTTACAATTTTTGGTCAGTAAAAGAAGACGATAATAATAGCTCCATTCAATGTCAAGTAAGTTTACTTTATTTATAATTTGGACTTAAGAAAATTCCATTTTTATTGTGCATTTTGAGTTATTAATTGTTAACTTTTTACCTCTAGCGGTAAACATTGGGAGTTACTAGTTATTGTCTCCGGGACGTTCACTGTTTATTATCTAGATCCCGCGGGAAGTACATTAAACACTAAAATTGGACACGTAATGAGAATGCCATTATTCTGGTGAGAAATATTTCATTTTTGTATCTATTAACATCTGTTATTACATTACTATTTACTTATGTAATTTACTGTGTTATATTAACATGTAGGGGTTTAGATGCATTCAAAAAGGCTGGAGGAACGGTCCCAAGGAAAAAGAACCAGCCAATAAATTGGCAGAACGTACAAGTAAGTTCCCGACTCCAATGTATATATTATTGATGTGAATTGTGCTTAGTTGTATTATTTTGTATGTTTCAATTTATAGTGCGCTACACAAGACAATGGTTGGGCATGCGCATACTATGTGATGCGATTTATGCAGATGATTATCAAACATGCCGCATTGGACATCGATACCATACATGAGGTATTATATATAGTCTCATTAGTTAGTATGAAATATATCAATCTTATTTTTATATTATTACTTATATATATACATCATTCTCTTTGTAGGTGTTTAAAACTGACAAAACTATAGGTAAACGCTTAAAACATATACATGCTCCATATACGATGGAAGCATTAAATGAAATAAGAGAAGAATGGGCAAAAGCCATACAAGCAGTGGCAACTGTAAGATATAATTGGGATGTTGATAGCGATAATGAATGATACTTTGTAAATAAATATTTCTGAATGTTAATACATGTATTTGAATGTTTCTATATGTGTGAATGTGAGAATTGAATTGATGTCTGAATGTATCTACTTGTGTGAAATTTTCCTTGGGACTTTTGTAGGTTTGTGGCCTGTTTGTAGGCTGATATCAATGGATGTCGTAAACCTGCAGTTCAGAAAACTGAACTGCAGGTTCTCATTCTGCTGACCAGCCACAGCAGGCCTGCAAACTGATATAAAAAAAATAGATATAGGCGTCGGTTATTTACAGAAAACCGTCAGCAAAGACCTACAACTTCGGTTATTAGATAAAAACCGACGCCTAATATTACAAACAACCCGGCCGTGCAGGAAAGCACGACCGTGGTGGAAAAGGCATCGCTTATTCATATACAACCGACGCCTATAGTACTAACCACGGCCGTGCAGGGAAGCACGGCCGTGTCGTCTTGAAGTATGGCGTCGGTTTTTTTTATAGAAAACCGACGCCAAAAGGGTTCGCGCCACAGAAAACAGCGTCATCTAGGACTCTTTCTGCGTCAGTTACCAAGTAAACACCGACGCTATAGTCCATATAGGCGTCAGTCTTTTAGTAGATAACCGACGCAGAATGTGTCCTAGATGATGCCGTTCTCTGTGGCGTGAACCCTTTTGGCGTCGGTTATCTACTAAAAGATCGACGCCTATATGGACTATTGGCGTCGGTTAAAAAACCGACGCCGAAGTGTTCGACCTTTAGCGGAGCCCACATAGGCGTCGGTCAGAAACCGACGCCAAAGGGGGTTAAACAACCGACGCCAAAGGCTGTTTCTGTAGTAGTGATACCTTATATCCAAATTTGGTGTCACTAGAACACTCAACAATTTATTGTCAGCATGGCATAAACTTATGGATCATATTTAAATATCAATATCAATAAATATCCATACTTTATTGAAACACTTAGAACTCTTAATATGATTCAAACATTGAATTTGCTTATGTGATTAGACACCCAAAGGTTCACTCCATCATATCCTACACACCTTAAAAGAAATTTCGTTCTCAAAATTAAAGCAAAAATCCACTCTATCACATCATATACATCTTAAAAGAAAATTTCATCTTCAAAATTAAAGCAAAAATACACTCTATCACATCATATACATCTTAAAAGAAAATTTCATCCTCAAAATTAAGTCATCCTCTTACTTTAAGAAAAACCAAATGGTCTTCATCCATATGTAGGACACCACTCTATGTACAACATATCCAACAACAAATTCCTATAAACATCATGCATTGAAGATACATGTACCACTCCTAGGAGGTTTTCAAGCATCTAGGATGAATCATCCCTTCATAAAAGATTGAAATAGGGGTTAGAAACTCTGGTTATGTAATGACATGTCTCATATGTTAGGGTTACATCCTTATCTTTACCCATGCATTAGGGTTCCCACATCATGTTACCATGTTCTAAAAGAGTTAACCAAAGTTAACCCATTAATTATATCAAGGTGTCATCAACATTATGTTGTGCTAACTATCAAACTATGTTTTTCATCTTTATTAAGCACTAGGATTAACACCTCATGTAACATGTTTCATTCATATGATCTTATTTCATTGTTCATATTAGATATTGCTACATTTACTAATGATTTCTCCCTCACCCAGATGGTAGGCACTCATATTCTTATTCACATATGCACACATAACCAGCCTCTCTCTGACTCTAGGGTTTGGTCCTCCCAAAGACATCTCAGGTTCAACGAGACTATAGGAATCATGCATAAAGCAACTCATCTCAATCACTCAGGAGTATTCTAGTTTAGGACATATCATATCACATATTTCTCATCATCTCATATCTTGGAGTTTAGGTTCTCTGACCTTCTCCGAATGGGTCTCACTCTCTCTGGAGTTAACCCTAAAATTGTTCCTAACACTAGAGGTCCTCCTTTGTAAAAGAGTTTGACGCTCATGCTGACTCATATCTTGTCTTAACCTATCTTATCTTATCTTACAAAACCATACATATTTCATCAAAGCCTATCTCAAGTCCTCAAAACTGAAGCTTAACCTTAAAGAAAACATTAATCATCATAAACCATCTTATGTCATCTTTATACATCTTAGATCGTCATCAAAACTTATCTCATCTATTCCATCTATCATATATTCCAACAAGGCTCTAGACATCTAATCTAGAACTATTCTCTTTTCTAGACTGATATCATTCACTTTCACTTAGGTTGCACGACCACCTCCTACTCGTACATGTGTGGGGACACATTTTTGTAATACATATATATAATAAAATATGATATAATTTTCTCCAATAAAATAAGAGACAGAGAAAATTATTGAGGTTCAATTCGATTGGAATCAAAAACCAAATCCAGAAATGAGTGTCCCACACATAGTAGAGAGTACAGTGTCACGAAAACTAGTAAAAAGGGTGAGAACATGGTGTAGACTAGTGTAGCTACCCTAGACAATGAGCGCCATATGCCTAGGATTTCTCTTCCTTCAATGTACGTCATTTCCAAATAGTGCAACATCCCATACCATTGCACTACAAGGAAAGAACGACATCTAAGGACTTGCTATACAACAAGCACAGTCTAGACCTAGTTCACAGACATCTAGGTGCTAATCTAGAGTCTAGGTCAGATCTAGTCTCTAAAAGATGACTAATCTAACCCTAAAAATTATTAAGCTCAAAGTTCTTCAGTTTTGAGTTGCATAATGAGCATATGTCAGGCTTTGTTATTGTTCAGGCTCTGATACCACCTGTGACATCCCCAGATTTTCTAAAACTTAATCTGATGTGTGATGTCAAAATTGAAACCCTCGCCTCAGCACGAATCCCAATTTGAACACCCCAGACTAGGCTAAGAAGAAGAAAATCAAAGGAGTCAGAAGGAAACAATAGTAGCACATGCACATGAACAATAATAAAACCATACAATACATGTTCACCATTCAACATATAATAACATCATGAAATGTTACAACATTTGATATTACATATTGAACAAAAAACTTATACATATACATGTACTACCACTAAACAACAGGATCTTAAGACAATAAGACCACCTGTACATCAGCTCGCCACACAACTCTCAACTATCCTGGTTCTCCAAGATTATAAGCCATAACCTAAACAAAAGATTACATGTGGTACACATCAGCACAATATTTAAGAATATTGTACTGAGTACTCATATGTGTCTTTTTATATACCTCTCATTACTAAGCTTGGCAATACAATAAAACTAATACTTGGCAGTTATAAAGAAATATAAGAAAAATCATATGCTTGCACAAAGATGTCATTAATAAAAGAGAATACATATTTTAAGCACATTTTCTATTATATCATCCATGCATTGACCATCGAAGGTTGAATTCATTAAGGCCTTATGATCGACTACCAAATAGTTGGATCATTTTATAATGTGATCAGACTAACAAAGAGTTGGATCACTTTCAAGTACGTGACTACTAAAGAGTTGAAGTACTTTATTATCAGCACTTGACTACCAAAGAGTTGAAGTGCTTATATATTATGGAACATATATAGTATGTTTCATGAGTTCATATCAATAAGTATGGAAAATAATGCAACATATCATACAAGAATAACCATTTCATCCAATATCATATGTCAAGTATTTTACTACACATATAACACAAGCATATTGTATAATAAGCCAAGTAAGAGGTAATGATGTACCTTGATCAAGAGACAAACCTAATCACCATATATCCAAGAGTCAACTACATCCTTGATCAACCCTGATTAAGACAAGACCATGTCGCCATTAGGTTCTCATCAACTTAACCCTAGTTATATTCATTTTAGGGTTTACCTTATCTCATTAGGATATGTGCATCATTACTTGCATAATTATCTTAGGATTATCTTACTAATGTAAAATATAACATGGGTTTCATGTATAAAACTGATCTCATTTTTTCATATTATCTTCCAGTTACTTATATGCGGGTGTTCAGTGAATTTCATCATTTATTGAGCATGTATGTATTTATTACATTTTATTTAGGGTTATTAGCCCTAAATAGCCATATTGAGCAAATTACATGATTTCATGCTCTAACATTACAATTACTAACATCATATGCATTGTAAACATGATTATGGATTTACCAACATTTTAATATAATTTTAGGTCATTGTTTGATATTTATTATCCATCAAATGAGCATTTCACAACTTCTATGATATAACTAAGATAAGTGCATAAAAAGACTGATATTGCTCCCACTATGTTCTGTGTATTTTTTTGAGAATTTTGATACCTTGTTTATAATTTTCTGATAATCGAGCTATTTAATACAAATTATGCAAGATCTGAATATTTCTGGGAATTATACCTTTTTGGGCCATTCAGCTTTCGCCACATGGCCGCTGACTTGCTCAGCTGGGCAGGGACCCACCCAAGCTTGAGCCGGCTGGGTCATGATTGAACCGAGTGGTCCAGTTTGGCATTTGATGAGTTCTGATGGACCCAATTTCCTTCTTTTCTTTCTCGCTCGCATGAAAGCAGGGCGTACAATGCCGGCGTGCGTTTTGTCCTCGGGATCGCGCCGCCGCACTGGTTTCCTTTAGCGATCAAATGCTTTGCTACTGGCTCCTCCTCACAGACTCACGGAGCTCGCCAGGAGTGGCTTCTGCTGCTGCGGCGATGCAAAAGGGGACATACTCCTGGCCTATGGCTGCTCGATTTCACACCCGACGCACTGATTCCTCCACGATCTGTGTGAGGTTGTTGCGTCTACTTCTGGCACCACCGTTGGGTGGATCTCCCTTCCTTTCTCACGATCATCACGATCCCAGCACGGTGCCCACGTGTGTGGTCTTCCCGATCATCGTCCGCTGCTGCGTGCCCTCTTTGTTCCGGGCGGGTGTGAGCGCTACCACCCGCCTGCTCTCGAGCGTCGCCGTTTGGACCTGACGAAGAAACCACCACCTTAGGGGACAACTCCAACGAGCAATTGATGAGAGGGTGTTGCCGCACCTCAACTTCTGAGGTTGTGGTGGAGCAGCTTCCCCATATGGGGACTTTCTGTCTGCAAACTCTCAGACCATCCTGATGCTTCGCCAAGCGTCGCGACAAGGCAAGGAACTCACCAGTTCCCTCACATCTCCGCTCAATGTCGACACCTCTGTGCGTTGAGCGAGTCCTCAATACTTGCTGCCATCATCATCAGATTCCAGTCTCTGAAATGTGATCGGGTGCCAGACTACCATCCTCCTATCCTTTTTGTTCCTTCCTCTTGTTCCCTGTTGCTGCAAAGGAGAGACCAAGCTATGTACAACTAAGGGCTAAGTGGGTATCCCACGATTATAATTGCTCAAGTGAGGTAGTGAGATAACCCACAACCACACACGTGGTGGTCATCTTCAAAGCAAGCGGAACTACCTCCCTCGCGTTCCAGTTGAACACAGATTGAGGATGAAATATGTAATGTTAGATCATGCCATCCAATGGTCAACATGATGCCACTCAATCAATCCGCAACTCCTCCCACAACTTGAACAACGTTGGGGTGGCATCACATCTTGTTCATTAAAACCTAGGTTGTATATTTATTTACCTTGGTTATCAATACATCATATGCTAATCATTTAGACCACTTCAAATCTAATTATCTCTCTCCAAGAACATTGAAAAATCTAATGAGACTTTAACCATAGCTTCATAATAACACAAGATACCTTATATCCAAATTTGGTGTCATTAAAACACTCAATAATTTATTGTCAGCATGGCATAAACTTATGGATCATATATAAATATCAATATCAACTAACATCCATACTTTATCAAAACACTTAGAACTCTTAATATAATTCAAACATTGAATTTGCTTATGTGATTAGACACCCAAAAGTTCACTCCATCATATCCTACACACATTAAAAGAAATTTCATCCTTGAAATTAAAGCAAAAATCCACTCTATCACATCATATACATATTAAAAGAAAATTTCATCCTCGAAATTAAGTCATCCTCTTACTTCAAGAAAAACCAAAAGTTCTTCATCTATGTGTAGGACACCACTCTATGTACAACATATTAAAAAACAAAGCCTGATAAACATCATGTATTGAACATACATGTACCACTCCTAGGAGGTTTTCAAGCATCTAGGGTGAATCATCCCTTCATAAAAGATTGAAACAAGGGTTAGAAACTCTGGTTATGTAATGACGTCTCATATGTTAGGGTTGCATCCTTATCTTTACCCATGCATTAGGGTTCCCACATCATGTTACCATGTTCTAAAGGAGTTAACCAAAGTTAACCCATTATATCAAGGTGTCATCAACATTATGTTGTGCTAACTATCAAACTATGTTTTTTTTTATCTTTATTAAGTACTAGGATTAACACCTCATGTAACATGTTTCATTCATATGATCTTATTTCATTATTCATATTAGATTGCAACATTTACTAATGATTTCATCATAAGATTAACCAACAATATCACATTATCATCATTATTCATGTATATGGTTAACCATCTATGCATTGATATTTATTAAACAATCTCTAGGTTTTCATCATATCATGTCTATATATCACGTTTCAAGATCAGATCACATCCTTACATAAATTATATCATGGTTGTGTTGAACAAACTTATATGAGTGGCTTGTCAAACATATATCAAAACTTCATATAGTCCAATTGAGGTTCTCCTGACCCATTTCATGAGGGTAGTGTCATGCTCAGTCTCTCTGAGCTAACTCAACTCTATGAGTATCTCATATGCATATACTTTATCTTCCCTCTTTGGTCTAGGGTTAACAGGTCTACCTCATTGGTGCTAGTCGATTGATTTATGAGCTCTAGCCACATAAGTACAAACACAAACAAGCTATGACATACTCTTCATAGGTCTCTACCCATGAGTTATTCTTACTCAACACTATCTTTTTTGCACATGTCACTGGTGTCCTATGTAGGGAACCACCAACCCGAGCTTGAAGCTTCACAAAAACTAACGTAGCTACCTCCTCCAGGGTCTTGGGCTCTCTCCCTCACCCAGATGGTAGGCACTCATATTCTTATTCACATATGCACACATAACCAGCCTCTCTCTGACTCTAGGGTTTGGTCCTCCCAAAGACATCTCAGGTTCAACGAGACTATAGGAATCATGCATAAAGCAACTCATCTCAATCACTCAGGAGTATTCTAGTTTAGGACATATCATATCACATATTTCTCATCATCTCATATCTTGGAGTTTAGGTTCTCAGACCTTCTCTAAATGGGTCTCACTCTCTCTGGAGTTAAATCTAAAACTGGTCCTAACACTAGAGGTCCTCCTTTGTAAAAGAGCTAGAAGTTCATGCTGACTCACATCTTGTCTTAAACTATCCTATCTTATCTTACAAAACCATACATATTTCATCAAAGCCTATCTCAAGTCCTCAAAATTGAACGTTAACCTTAAAGACAACATTAATCATCATAAACCATCTTATATCATCTCTATAAATCATAGATCATCATCAAAACCTATCTCATCTATTCCATCTATCATATATTCCAACAAGGCTCTAGACATCTAATCTAGAACTATTCTCTCTTCTAGACCGATGTCATTCACTTTCACTTAGGTTGCATGACCACATCCTAGTCATACATGTGTGGGGACACATTTTTGTAATACACATATATAATAAAATATGATATAGTTTTTCTCCGATAAAACAAGCGTAAGAGAAAACTATCAAGGTTCGATACGATTGGAATTAAAACCCAATCCAAAAACGAGTGTCCCACACCAAGTAGAGAGTACAACATCACGAAAACTAGTGAAAAGGTGAGAAAATGCTATAGACTAATGTAGCTACCCTAGACAACGAGTGCCATATTCCTAGGATTTATCTTCCCTCGAGATACATCATTTCCAAATAGTGCAGCATCCCATATCGCTGCACTACAAGGAAAGAACGACATCTAAGGACTTGCTATACAACAAGCACAATCTAGATCTAGTTCTGGGACATCTAGGTGCTAATCTAGAGGCTAGGTCAAATCTAGTCTATAAAAGATGACTAATCTAACCCTAAAAATTATTAAGCTCAAAGTTCTTCAGTTTTGAGTTGCATAATGAGCAAATGTCAGGCTTTGCTATTGTTCAGGCTCTGATACCACCTGTGATGTCCCCAGATCTTCTAAAACTTAATCTGATGTATGACGTCCAAATTGAAACCCTCACCTCAGTGAGAATCCCAATTTCAACACCCCATAATAGGATAAGAAGAAGAAAATCAAGGGAATCAGAAGGAAACAACAGTAGCACATGCATATAAACAATAATTAAATCATAAAACACATGTTCACCATTCAATATATAATTACATCATGAGTTATTACAACATTTGATATTACATATTGAACAACAAACTTATACATTTACATGTACTACCACTAAACAACAAGATCTTAAGACAACAGGTCCACATGTACATTAGCTCCCCACACAACTCTCAACTATCCTGGTTCTTCAAGATTATAATCCATAACCTAAACAAAAGATTACATGCGGTACACGTCAGCACAATATTCAAGAATATTATACTGAGTACACCTACGTGTCTTTTTATATACCTCTCATTACTAAGCTTGGCAATAAGCTTATGTTGGTATGTGTGCCCTGAGAGCCAATCATGGGATGATTGGTGGGATACATCAAGATTGATTTGATAAACATCAAAGGCAAGCTTTCAATTATTTTTGGTTCTGTTATATGAGATAATGATAGAACAGATTGAATGTCTAGAGAATGACAGTACTCAATGATGTACGCTTTTATGTTGAGGACCTGAACGATGAGATCATACGGATGCTAAGAGTTTGTACATTCTTATTATGTCCCTAGTCGGATGTCATTGTGGAAGGTAGATAGACAGGAATGACACACAAGACTAGATTGTGGTGTTGGTTGATGATATAATCTCATTAGTCATGATATGGAGAGATCAAACCAAACACATAGGTACTTGTTAGAGAACAAGTGTACCGGACATACCCACTGTGAGTTTGACACATGGAACCATGACATGGTAGTCACTGTCAGTTCTCACAGTGATGGTGGTGAGTGTGATTCTTTGACATGAAATCACTACACTCAACACATGTCGTTGGGTACACTTTGACATCATCAAACACAATCCTGAAACATGGGTTGTTATAAATGTGATGATTGGGTGGCTTTGACACATGGGGCTTTTGAGGGGTGAGTGATAGATATGGGATTTGTCCCTCCTGAGGGAGTTTGATATCTATGGCCACTTGATGAGTAGGATTGAGATAGGCATGCACGCATGTGTGAATCAATATGTGATATTGATGTCATACATATCTCCTCCAATCTACTCTGAGATCAAAAAAGTGAATGAACGTTGAAAGGATGACTGTTCCATGCCTTGAGTTCATTTGAGATATCAGTGACAAAGGAATTATACATTCACTATAACACCATTCACAGATTGTAGGATTGAAAGTTGTTCTCCAACTTTCTATTTCACTTGGGTAGAACTGATGTGCGACTAGGCACCACTCTTTGCTTGTGAAGTCGTAAGTGTTATGGACTTTCACTGTCAACGTAAAATGGACTTGTAGGGTCACACACATAGGATTTAACATGGAAGAGGAGTTTATACACAAACGATATTTAGATTGATTACTAAAGGAGTTTAGTAGTTCAATTAAACAATCAATCAATTGATAGCTCAGTATCATAGTGTTCAAGGTGTTGGACCGATTGATTAGAGTATCAGATTGATTGAAACTACAATTGACTGATTTGCACAAGTTTGCTGCCCCAACCGATCGGCTCATGGGATGAACCGATCGGCTCAGGATGGTGAACCGATCGGCTCAAGTTATGAGTCGATCGGCTCATGTGTCATGAAACGATCAACTCAATTGTTGAACTAGTCGATTCATGTGACCAACTGAGATCGTTTGGAAAGTCAGAAGACTATTTTGCAAATACAATTTGTTTCACTTGTACAGATTTGATTTGGATAAGGATTAATATTTGATTAATCAGAAACAAATATGAAAGTTAATCTGAGTTGGACCAGGACCACGAACCGATCGGCTCAGTAGTGAACCGATCAGCTCAGGTGTCCCAAACGATTGGTTCAGGTGTGAACCGATCGGCTGAGGTTCCCAACTGATCGGTTCATGCTTGAAACGATCAGTTCAGGTGGCACAGTTATTTGTTTTATGGAAAATATCAAACCCTTCTACTCCTGTTTAATCCCACATTGCCCGGGGTAGAGAACCCTGTCCTATGACCCTCCTATATATATAGGGGTATTGGGGGCTTCTCAGGTACACAACAACTCAGAACACCAGTTGCTCTGCAAAGTTGTCATTCTCTCTGGTTTTGGTAACCGAGAGAGAGCCTGAGCAAGTGCTACCCGATAAGGGAGGCACAACAAGGGAAAGACAACTGCAGAAAAGCAACTGGTTGCAGGAGAGTGTGTTGGTGACTAGTACGCCGACAGGAGGGTGCGACTCCTTCCGATTCCTTGTGGGACAAGGAGATCGGAGTTCTAGGTGGTCCGTGTGGACTACTTCAGAGGTGGGAGACTTCTGTCGCTTGGAGGACAGTTGTCAATCCCGACAGTCCCGGTGAGACTAGGAGCTGCGCAGACACCGTCCAAGACTGGAGGTGAAGACCGCGCAAGCCGTGAGGTATTTTTGCCGAGCAAGGCTCGGGACAAGGTATGTCTCCAGAAACCATCTTTCCTATTGTATAAGCGTTGACATGATTCCTTTATTTTGGGTTTGGGAGAAGAAATGTTTTTTGTTGCCGATGCCTTCTCTGTCTCCCCTAAAACCCAACAGTGGTATCAGAGCCACATCAACTGCTCTATACTTTAGGATTATCGATATGATCGATTTTGGTTTGTCACCTTTATTTATTGCATACGATACGAATAAAATTGGCTTTATGCATATCCAATCCTAAATCCACAAATCCCAATATGCATATATGATATGTAATATGAATGCACTCGATACGCGTCACCCTTAAATGAGTTTTGTGGTGGATGTATAGTGTGGTTATGGCCAATAAACCCTATGTGTGTGCTTGGTTGTATATGGTTGCTTGCATCTCGGTCTGCGCACCGATTCCCTACCTCCTTATTCCTGATGTAACTCGAGATAACTCAAGATTTCTTTCCTACCTTTTCTCCCCCCAAATGTAACTCGGGGTTTCCCAATTTAAATGTAAATAGGATAGAACTTTTATTTCGTGTTATGTCAAAGAACGGAGGACATCTGACGACGACTAAGATGATTGGTTCAAGGTGTGAACTGATCGGTTGGCGATCCAGACGACCGGTTCGAGGAGCGAGATGAGCGGGTGGCGACCTGAGGAGATGCATGATGACCAGACGAACGGATCGTTTGTAGGAGCCAATCGATCGGCTGGTGGCTCCCAACCGACCGGCCTGATAGCGAGCCAATCAATCATGGAGATGAGTTGATCAAACCCAGTAAAGGCAAAGCACAAACTTCATCTTGTACATGTTGCATGTGATGTAGACCTATATGACCGTGATTCCTCTTGGCTCGAGGAATCACATTAGGATGGCCATAATCATCACTTTTATTGTTTCGCATGTTTTCTGTGGGATATAGCATGTATATGATACTCACTATGTATTGTGGTGATTGGATATGTATATGTACCTATAAAACCAAATCCATCATCTAAATATTAAGTCTTTTACACCTTCCATTAGCGACACACATGAAAAACTTGATCGACCAAGTGTAGGTTATGCCAAAGCATGGTGCGCCATCTATCTCGTGGAAGTGTGAATGGTAAACATGTAGGTTCTGCCAAAGCAGGGTGCATGTTTACCATGTCAGCTTTTGGGTTAGACTTAACTGGTGATTCTTAGAGTGTCTAAGCCCAGAGGAATGGAATGTTCATGGCAAGGTGTTGCACATGTTCATTCATCAAGAGTTGCATATGATGCGATTAGCATGTTGGCCTACCTAAATAGTTAAGATTGTGGGCGATCAGGCAAAGCTGACTCATGACTTGATGAAATATAGATCTTGACCCGCTAGAAGATTGTACTCTACAATCTTCTGAATCAATGGTGAGGGCTATCAATTTGAACAAAATAGTGGGAGCGATAATTAATTAAAGTCATAATTATATCATCAAATTTTTAAATCAATCAAATAAGTCAAAAATGAGTTTTGGATGAAATTGCATATATTTCCTTTTGTAGAACAAATGACAACAAAACAACAATCACTTTTCATTGCGATCGGTCCTTGAAAAGGACAAGCTAAATGGGAAAACTTCCACGACTGGTTTAGGACATTGAGAATTGTTCTCACTCAAGAGTGAAAGCTCTATGTCCTGGATACTCCAATTCCAGAGGAACCTGCTCCTACCGCACCAAAGGTAGAAAGGGATGCTTATAAGAAGCATTCTGATGATGCCATTGATGCAAAGTGCTTCCATGAACCACGAGTTGTAGAGACAACATGAGAACATGGGTGTCATTGAGATGATTTAGCATCTCAAGAACATGTATGAAGATCAAGCACGGCAAGAGAGATATGATGTCTCTAGGGCACTGTTCAAGTGTGTCATGGCAGAAGGAGATCCAGTTGGTCCTCACACGCTCAAGATGATTGGGTATGTGGAGAACCTGACAAGACTGGGATTTCCCCTGAGCCAAGAGTTGGCTACTGACGTGTACTGCAATCATTGCCAGAATCCTACAGTCAGTTTGTGATGAACTACAACATGAACAACTTTGACAAGCCGTTGACAGAGTTGTTGGGCATGTTGAGGACAGTCGAGGCACAGATGAAGAAGGGCAAGCCTAAGTCTTTGATGATGATCAACATCAAGAAAGGCAAGTCCAAGTGCAAGAGCAATGGCAAGGCTAAGAAAGGTTCTGATGCTAGCCAGCAACCCAAGGCGTCTTCAACTCTCAAGGCCAAGGGAGGTGTGACCAAGAGAGGCAATTGCCACCATTGTCAAAAGATAGGACATTAAAAAAGGAATTGTCCACTCTATCTGGAAGAACTAAAGAAGGAGGGGACAAACGTCTCCACCTGAAGGTGTCATGAAATAAACTTGTAACATTTTTTTGAGGTATATAATACCAAGATATAAAATGTAAAGCAATCAATAAATAATGCAAGTGTTTCCGCCATAGATAGGAGTACTTTAGTTTATTTTCAGCCTTGAAGGCATGTAATAGAGTTATGAACTGCTATTTCATATTTTCCAATGAATAGAAACACTTTAATTTTTGCATATTGTATGACAATGATTGGAATTAATAAATTTGATGTTTCAATTTCAAAGATATGATCTTTATGGCAATGCCTTGTTTATATTATGGTACTTGGTATGCATAAGATAAAATGATACCTAAAAGTTATTGATAACTCAAACAATCAAATTAGCATAAATCATGAGAAATTCATTTCTAGTTTCCATATGATGGGTAAATCCAAACTCTTTTGGTTAGAGAACCAGTAAGAGACATGAAACTCTTGGACATGATTAATCAATCTTCACTAAGGTAGTGGGAGAATGATTATCCTATTAGATATAATACATGTGATGTATTTACATACCTATTGGAGCAAATGTTAATACTTCAAATGGTGTTTAGAGAAATACCAATATGAATATCTTGAAGTGTTCAAGAATATCATAGATGAAGTATGAATTTGGTAAAGTGTTAATTCTTGATGAGATCAATGAATGAAATACTTGAACCAAATGTTTGAGATCCTTGTGAGTGATTATGATAGTGTATCATAGTAACCTCATAATTAAGGCATGGTGATGTCTAAATAAAAAAGGTCATACTCTAATGAGTTAGAAGATGATTATCAAATAACCAATTTCTTCTTAAATAAAGAATACCCCACACTAATAAAGGACATTAAGAATCACAAAGAGTTGTGAGTTCTTATATCCTTGACAGATACACCTCGATTATCTATCTAGATAAATATGAGGAATCAGATTTTTTTTATCAGTAAGCGTACCACTATATTAACCAGAAAACAAAGTACAGCTGAATAATATGTACAAGTGGGTATAGTTTGCGCAAGTGCAAACCGAATAAAAGGAAAACTATCTATGCATGATACTGAACTATCTATGCAAAAGATTAAAATTAGAAAATGCCTTATTCCACACCATCTTGGGCAGAGGCATCTCTGCTTCAAAACAGGTCCTATTCCTCTGGTTCCATACATGGTAGCATATGAGTAGGCCTAGTTTTCTATCTTCAGCCGATCTCAAGTTGAGTAAATGAGCTTGGTCCTTTGGGGTTTTTATCAGACTGTTGTCCGCAAGTCTCCAGACTTCAGTAGCGAATTTGTAGGTCCACATGATGTGCAAATCATCCTCTTCTTCACTTCTACACAACTGGCACATCGAGGTTGTTGCAGGAATTGGATTTTGAGTTATGGTTTATGACCATTACATCCTAAATGACTTCCATGTGAACAATAAGGTATGACCTTGATGGTAGCACCCATTGGGATGAAATCCATAAGTGTGAATGGGTCTTAAGCGTTAAGACACATGGATAGCATTTTGAGAAGGATGATGCTTGATAATTGCAACTTAATGACTAAGAAATTTGGCATATGGATACTAAAACCGCATTCCTATGAGGAATAAAACAAGGATGTGTACATGAAACAATCTACAAGGTTTATGAATCCATTAATGCAAATGAAGTCTATAAGTTACAATAGACTCATCAATGTGATTGATTGAGTACAAGCAACTCAGAAATGTGATCTTTATTTTGATGATATAGTCAAAGGGTTTGACTGATATGTCAAATATAAAGAGGGATCTGTGATTTAGTGGGAGCGTATATGCATTCCACTTGTTGATGAGGAATGAGATGTTCTAGAATGGAAATCTGAAGTGGAAATTAAATTTAAGGAAGATAGAGAAATTTCCTATGTGATAGGAATAGAGATATATAGAGATAGTTATCGAAAACATCTTGACCTGAAAAGAGAAAGCATACATTGGCAATCTATACTTAAGGGTTCAGTGTGCACAGATTTAGTGGGAGAAAACTTGTCCATGTTAAATGGAGTTAGTATCCCAAGGCTAGGTGTCCAATTCTTATGAAGAATGGGGACACTAAGAATAGATATGGATCTATCATGTATGTGATCATCCCATCATCTTGCATGTATGGACATAGAAAGAATAAAATGCATTCATCATCTCATATGTAGGACATGACATTATGATGTGCTCATCCTGATAACTCGTATGTGGGACATGACGAGTGGATGTCTGTCTAGTTCCAGTAAGGGTTACTGGAATACCATAAGAACTTGATAAGTACTTGAGAAGTAATCGTTCTATGGAAATAAGGAAGGGTTCACTGTAAAGAGTTATACTGATGCGAACTTCTAAAAAGGACAAAATATTAATCGCAAAATATATATGAGATATATAAAAGTGAATGTTTGTTGATAAATGGAAACATTCCAATAAAGTTGTTTTAAAAGGAAATGCTGAGTATCTGTGCATTAAAGAACAATAGTGGATACTATATGGATCTAGGAGTTCATAGAGATGAACCTATAGATATTCTGGTCATTGATGACAAGTTAGGAGTGCTTGGTCATGCAATGTGGCTAAAGGTTAGCAAAGGAATGCTAGATCGCATATTACGGCAACTCCATCTCATACGTGTGACGTACAACGAAGAGATGAGAGACATGCAGTTAATACAAACTCTGGCAAGGTGTTGCCATAACTCACTATGTTAGTACTAGAGCACAGTAACATGTGGGACATGTTTAAGATCACTATGAATATGATTCAAGGGTGATTGGCTTGCAGTGCAAGTGGGAGTCTGTTGGTATGTGTGCCCTGAGAGTCAATCATGGGATGATTGGTGGGATACATCAAGATTGATTTGATAAACATCAAAGGCAAGCTTCCAATTCTTTCTGGTTCTATCATATGAGATAATAATAGAACATATTGAATGTCTAGAGAATGACAGTACTCAATGATGTATGCTTTCAGGTTGAGGACATGAACGATGAGATCATACTGATGCTAAGAGTTTGTACATTCTTATTATGTCCCTAGTCAGATGTCATTGTGGAAGGTAGATAGACAGCAATGACACACAAGACTAGATTATGGTGTTGGTTGATGATAGAATCTCATTAGTCATGATATGGGGATATCAAACCAAACACATAGGTACTTGTTAGAGAATAAGTGTGCCGGATAGACCCACCGTGAGTTTGACACATGGAACCATGACATGGTAGTCATAGTCAGTTCTCACAGTGATGGTGGTGAGTGTGATTCTTTGTCCTAAAATCACTACACTCAAAACATGTCGTTGGGTACACTTTGACATCATCAAACGCAGTCCTGAAACATGGGTTGTTATAAAGGTGATGATTGGGTGTCTTTGACACATGGGGCTTTTGAGGGGTGAGTGATAGATGTGGGATTTGTCCCTCCTGAGGGAGTTTGATATCCATGGCCACTTGATGAGTAGGATTGAGATAGGCGTGCACGCATGTGTGAATCAGTATGTGATATTGATGTCATACATATCTCCTCTAATATACTCTGAGATCAAAAAAGTGAATGAACGTTGAAAGGATGACTGTTCCATGCCTTGAGTTCATTCATGATATTAGAGATAAAGGAATTATACATTCACTGTAACACCATTCACAGATTGTAGGATTGAAAGTTGTTCTCCAACTTTCTATTTCACTTGGGTAGCACTGATGTGTGACCAGGCACTGCTCTTTGCTTGTGAAGTCATAAGTGTTATTGACTTTCACTGCCAATGTGAAATGGACCTGTAGGGTCACACACATAGGATTTAACCTGGAAGAGGAGTTTATCCACAAACAATGTTTAGATTGATTATTAAAGGATTTTAGTAGTTCAATTAATCACTCAATCAATTGATAGCTCAGTATCATAGTGTTCAAGGTGTTGGACCGATTGATTAGAGTATCTGATTGATTGAAATTGTGATTGACTGATTTACACAAGTCTGCTGCCCCAACTGATCGGCTCATGGGATGAACTGACCGGCTCAGGCTGGTGAACCGGTCAGATCAAGTTGTGAGTCGATCGGATCATGTGTCATGAAATGATCGGCTCAATTGTTGAACTGGTTGATTCATGTGACCAACCGAGATCATTTGGAAAGTCAGAAGACTATTTTGTAAATATAATTTGTTTCACATGTACAAATTCGATTTGGACAATGATTAATATTTGATTAATCGGAAATAAATATGAAAGTCAATTTGATTTGGACCAGGACCACGAACCGATCGGATCAGCAGTGAACCGATCGACTCAGGTGTCCCAAATGATCGGTTCAGGTGTGAACCGATCGGCTGAGGTCCCCAACCGATCGGTTCATGCTTGAAACGATCAGTTCAGGTGGTGCAGTTGGTTGTTTTGTGGAAAATCTCGAACCCTTCTACTCCTATTTAATCCCACATTGCCCGGGGTAGAGAACCCTGTCCCATGACCCTCCTATATATATAGGGGTATTAGGGGTTTCTCAGGTACACAACAACTTAGAACACCAGTTTCTATGCAAAGTTGTCGTTCTCTTTGGTTTTGGTAATCGAGAGAGAGCCCGAGCAAGTACTACCCGATAAGGGAGGCACAACAAGGGAAAGACAACTGCAGAAAAGTAACTGGTTACAAGAGAGTGTATTGGTGACTAGTACCCAGAAAAGTAACTGGTTGCAGGAGAGTGTGTTAGTGACTAGTACGCCGACAAGAGGGTGCGACTCCTACCGATTCCTTGTGGGACAAGGAGATAGGAGTTCCAGGTGGTTTGTCTGGACTACTTTAGAGGCGGGAGACTTCTGCCGCTCGGAGGACAGCTGTCAATCCTGATAGTCCCGGTGAGACCAGGAGCTGCACAGACACCGTCCATGACCGGAGGTGAAGACCGTGCAAGCTGCGAGGTATTGTCTCCGAGCAAGCCTCGGAACAAGGTATGTCTCCACGAACCATTTTTCCTATTGTATAGACATTGACGTGATTCCTTTATTCTAGGTTTGGGAGAAGAATTTTTTTTCCGATGCCTTCTCTATCTCTCCTAAAACCCAACAACTAAAATTAATACTTGGCAATTATACAGAAATATAAGAAAAATCATATACTTGCACAAAGATGTTCATTAACAAAAGTGAACACATATTTTAAGAACATTTTCCATTATATCATCCATGCATTGACCGTTGAAGGTTGATTGCATTAATGCCTTATGATTGACTACCAAATAGTTGGATCATTTCATAATGTGATCTGACTACCAAAGAGTTGGATCACTTTCAAATACTTGACTACCAAAGAGTTGAAGTAATTTATTATCAGCACTTGACTACCAAAGAGTTGAAGTGCTTAGATATTATGAACATATATATTATGTTTCATGTGTTCATATCAATAAGTATGGAAAATCATACAACATATCATACAAGAACAATCATTTCATCCAATATCATATGCTAAGTATTTTACTACACATATAACACAAGCATATTGTATAATAAGCCAAGTAAGAGGTAATGGTGTACCTTGATCAAGAGACAAACCTAATCACCATATATCCAAGACTCCACTACATCCTTGGTCAACCCTGATTAAGACAAGTCCATGTCACCATTAGGTTCTCATCAATTTAACCCTAGTTATATCCATTTTAGGGTTTACCTCATCTCATTAGGATATGTGCATCATTACTTGCATTCTTGTCTTAGGATTATCTTACTAATGTCATTTTGTATATTATAATTCATTATATAAACATTAGGTTCCACATCCTTTTTGTGCACATATTAACCCTAGTTTATATACATTATTCAAATTAGGGTTACAACCCATGCATTAAGGGTCATCTTCATATAACATGGATTTCATGTATAAAATGGATCTCAGATTTTTATATTATCTTCCAGTTACTTATATGAGGGTGTTTTGTGAATTTCATCATTTATTGAGCATGTATGTATTTATTACATTTTATTTAGGGTTATTAGACCTAAATAGCAATATTGAGAAAATTACATGATTTCATGCTCTAACATTACAATACTAACATCATATTCATTATAAACACGATTATGGATTTAATAACATTTTATCATGATTTTAGGCCATTGTTTGATATTTATTATCCATCAAATGAGCATTTCACAACTTATATGATATAACTGATATTAGTGCATAAAAGACTAATATTATGCTCCCACTATGTTCTACGCATTTTTATGAGAATTTTGGTACCTTGTTTATAATTTTCTGATAATCGAGCTATTTAATACAAATTATGCAAGATCTCAGTATTTTTGAGAATTATGCCTTTTTGGGCCATTCAGCTTTCGCCACATGGCCGTTGTCTTGCTCAGCTGGGCTTGAATCAGTTGGGTCACAATTGAAGTGAGCGGTCTGGTTTGGCATTTGATCAGTTCTGATGGACCCAATTTCCTTCTTTTCTTTCGCCGCACTGGTTTCGTCTGGCGAGCAAACGCTTTACTACTGGCTCCTCCTCGCAGACTCATGGAGCTCACCAGGAGTGGCTTCTGTTGCTGCGGTGATGCAAAAGGGGACATAATCATGGCCTCTGGCTGCTCTGTTTCATACTCTACGCACTGAGTCCTCCACGATGATCCTAGCCTTTGGTTGTGACGTTGTTGTGTCTACTTCTGGCACCGCCGTTGGGTGGATCTCCCTTCCTTTCTCATAATCCTCGCGATCCCAGCACGACGCCCACGTGTGTGGTCTCCCTAATCATCATCCGCTGCTGCAAGCCCTCTTTGTTCTAGGTGGGTGTGAGTGCTACCACCCGCCTTCTCTCGAGCGTCGTCGTTTGGACCTGATGAAGAAACCACCACCTTAAGGGACAACTCCAACGAGCAATTGATGATAGGGTGTTGCCGCACCTCGAATTCTGAGGTTGTAGTGGAGCATCTTCCCCATATGGGGACTTTCTGTGTGCAAACTCTCAGACCATCCTGATGCTTCGAAAAGCGTCGTGACAAGGCAAGGAACTCTCTAGTTCCCTCACTTCTTTGCTCAATGTCGATACCTCTGTGCATTGAGCGAGTCATCAATACTTGTTGCCATCATCATTACATTCAAGTCTCTGAAGTGTGATCAGGTGCCAGACTACCATCTTCCTATCCTTCTTGTTCCTTCCTCTCGTTCCTTGCTGCTGCAAAGGAGAGACCAAGCTATTGGGGAAGGTTACGTTCTCTCTCCCCCCGGTCCTGTGTATCAATAGGAACAACTAAGGGCTAAGTGGGTATCCCACGATTATAACTGCTCAAGTGAGGTAGTGAGATAACCCACAACCACGGACGTGGTGGTCATCTTCAAAGCAAGCGGAACTTCCTCCCTCACATTCCAGTTGAACATAGATTGAGGATGACAAATGTACTATTAAATCATGCCATCCGACGGTCAACATGATGCCACTCAATCAATCCACAACTCCTCCCACAACTTCAACAATGTTGGGATGGCATCACATCTTGTTGATTAAAACCTAGGTTGTATATTTATTTACCTTGGTTATCAAAACATCATATACTAATCATTTATACCACTTCAAATCTAATTATCTCCCTCCAAGAACATCCAAATCTAATGAGACTTTAGCCATAGCTTCATCATAACACAAGATACCTTATATCCAAATTTGGTGTCATTAGAACACTCAACAATTTATTGTCAGCATGGCATAAACTTATGGATCATATTTAAATATCAATATCAACTGACATCCATACTTTATCGAAACACTTAGAACTCTTAATATAATTCAAACATTGAATTTGCTTATGTGATTAGACACCCAAAAGTTCACTCCATCATATCCTACCCACCTTAAAAGAAATTTCATCCTCAAAATTAAAGCAAAAATCCACTCTATCACACCTAGCTTCATCGGTGCCTCTATTTACACCATTTCATCATGTCATTCATAACAACTCACATAGAAACTTTTGATATGATATTACATCACTATAATAGATTAATAAAACATTTCTACTACTAAAAAATCACTACATAGATTTATCAAATCCATCACAGTCATCATGGAGAAAGATTTAAATACTAGAAGGCATTATTTGAATTTTTGTGTTGTAAATCTGGGTTAGAATGTGATTTTCCACTTACAAGTACATGTTCTCGATTTTTGATCTCGTCTTTGGCTTAGGTTAATTCGAAATCTACTTTTTTTCCTATTCTGATCCAAACTTTAGAGCTCAAGAATCTTGTCCAAACAGCCTTTTAGTAAGTTTATCGGCCCTAAAGAAGATCTGCTGGAGGTAGAAGATAAAGAACTAAGGTTAATTGAAACCTTCAATTGTTGGATTAGAAATTCCAAGCAAGGGAATATGAAGAGAAGGAATGATCAACAATGAAAAACAACTTACCATGAAGGATTCATGGCTAATTCGTAGATATGCAAATGTTCTTCACCTTTTCCCCAAAAATACCCTATAAATTGCCCTCCAGGTCGTCTTATTGTCAATCTAGTGGTCTGATTTTGTATAGGATTGAATTGCGGTTCTAACAGAGTTCATTTTGTTGAAAATGAATAGGTGTAGCAAAAGTTATGATTGTTTTATGATTGTCTATCTTGGGCAGCAATTTTCAGCAGTCGATGGGCTTATTGGGCCTTCTCAGCGGTCATTGGGTGCTCGGCGGTTGTTGACCCACTTGGCAGTCATCGAAGGCCCATCTCGACGGTTGCCAAATTTCTATACATGTTATGAAAAAGACCATAACTCTCTCATTTTAACTCCAATTTGGATCAATATTTTTGCATTGGATTCATAATTGAATTATATACATTCCTACAATATTAGTTTGATAAGATTATCAAATAGAAGTGTATTTCTTTCTTTCCTAAATTACCCCTAATTATCCTCCATCCTATATGAGTGGGTCATCTCTATATCAACTAAAACTCAAATCTCATCATATGATTAAATCATCCTTATGAATGATCCAAACAAGTAATTGAGATACACGATTAAGATAAAGCATAAGGTAAGTATATTCCTAATAATAACATAATAAACATTAGATTGTCTTAAATCCCTAGAATTACTAGCAAAGCTAGAAGAGGGTTGTAATAGTTTTCCCCTCTAATAAAATTTCATCTCAAAATTCCTAGAAGAGGAAAGGATGCTTCTTACACATCTTTGAATCTACTTCCCAAGTAGCTTCTTCTATGTCATGATTCCCCCAAACAACTTTCATTGGGGGTATCTCCCTCTTTTTAAGCTTCTAAATTATGTGATCTAGTATTTGAATTGGTCCTTCAACAAAGGAGATATTCTCTCTTAACTGTATAATATCTTGGTATATAATCTTTTTTGTACCAAGATGACACTTCTTCAACATGGATACATGAAACACATCGTGTAAACTGGCCAACTTTGAAGGTGACTTAAGTTTATCTACAAGTGGTCCAATTCTCTGAATGATTGGATAGGGACTCATGTATATAGGAGTTAGTTTGACTGCTTCCCAAACCTCAACACACCTTTTCATGGTGAGACTTTCAAATAAACCTCATCTCCTACCTCAAACTAAAGTGGTCTCTGCCCTTTCTTTGCATGACTTTTCTGTCTGTCATGTTCAACCTTCAAGTGTTGTCTAATCATAAATATCTTTTTTTTCTTCCACCAACTCTAGACCTATAATTTGCCTTTCTCCCACTTCATACCAACAAATAGGAGATCTATACTTTCTCTGATATAGAGTTTCATAAGGACGCACACCTAAACTCGAATGATAATTGTTGTTATAGGCAAACTCCATAGGACTGAGATGATCATCCCAACTGCCACTAAAATGCAAAATGCATGATCTAAGCATATCCTCTAGGGTCTTAATTGTCCTCTCAGACTAAGGATGAAATGATGTGTTAAACTTCAACTTCGTTCCCAACTAATTCTAGACCTAGATGTGAATTTGGGATCTCTATCAGATATTATACAAACTGGTATCATGTGTAATCTGACTGTATCATCTATATAGGATTTTTCTAACTTTGGCATATCCCATGTTGTCTTAACTGGTAGAAAGTGAGAAGACTTTGTTAGCCTATCTATTGTTACCCATACATAGTCAAAATCACATGGTGTCCTATGTAATCCGACCACAAAATCCATAGTAATATGCTCCCACTTCCATTTAGGGATAGGAAGTGATTGCAAAGTACCTTTTGGCTTATGATGTTTAGCCTTGACTTGCTGACATACACCACACCTGACTGTATACTCAACCATGTCCTTCTTCCTACCTGACCACCAATACAATTCCTTGAGGTTTCTATACATCTTTGTGTTTCCTGGATGTATTGCATACATAGAAGAGTGAGCTTCCCCAAGAATCTATTTCTTTAACTCTATGTCATCTGGAACACACAATCTATCATGTTGATATAGCAACCCATCATCTGAATATCTGAAATGTGCTCTCTTTTCTTCTGTCATATCATGCATGATCTATTGCATTTTTCTATCACTATGTTGAAGCTCCTTGATCTGATCATAAAATGTAGGTCTAACCTGCATTTGTGCAATCATTCCACCATGATCAAACACATTCATATCCAAATTCATCTCCCTCATCTTAAGTAACAAGTCTCTTTTGACACATTCCATTGAAAACATTTCTACAAATGATGTTGACTTTCTACTCAGAGCATCTTCTACTACATTGGCCTTTCTAGGGTGGTAATCAATGGTGACATCATAATCCTTTATAAGCTCCAAGCATTTGCATTGTCTCAAGTCGAGATCTCTTTGTGTGAAAATACACTTTAGACTCTTAGAAACAGTAAAGATCTGACATGATTCACCATAGAGATAACGATGCCATGCCTTTAAGTCATGTACTATTGTTGCAACTCATGATCATGTGTGGGATAGGTTTCTTCATTCTTCTTAAGTTGTCTAGAAGTGTAAGCTGACACTTTTCCTTAGCACATAAGAACACATCCTAATCCTCTTCTGAATGCATCACAAAACACTACATATCCTTTATCTTCCTCTGGTAAAATCAAAATCAGTGTTGTGGTTAACTTCTTCTTTAATGTTTGAAAATTTTTCTCATGAGTTTCTAACAAAAAAGGTACATGTTCCTTGTAATGTGTGTAAGAGGTGTTGTTGTGGGACTGAAGTTTCTTATAAACCTCCTATAATATCCAGCTAACCCCAGAAAACTTCAGATCTCAGTAGGAGTCATAATTTCTCTCACTAAAGAATAGTTTCCACCTTTAGGGTCAACAACGACTCCTTTTCTTGATATGACATGTCCAAGAAAAGATACTTCAGCCAACAAGAACTCACACTTATTGAACTTAGCATAAAGCTGGTGTTGCCTTAACAACTACAAGTCTATCTTCGGTTGTTGTTCTTGTTGTTCTGCATCTGGGCATATATAAGAATATCATCTACAAATACTACTATGAAATGATCTAGATACGGTCTAAAAACCATGTTCATCAGATCCATAAAAGGTGTGTGAGCATTCATCAGTCTAAAAGGCATGACTTCAAACTCATAGTGTCCATATCTTATTCTAAATGTTGACTTTGGTACATCAAATGCTTTTATTTTTAACTGATGATATCCTGATTTGAGGTTTATCTTTGAAAAGATTATTTCTTCTCATAGTTGATCAAACAAGTCATCAATCTAGGCAGAGGATATTTATTCTTAATCGTTATCTTATTCAATTGGCTATTGTTACAACCTCAATTTTGCATATGTTTTCATAATTGAATTGTAAAGATTTTGTGAATATGGACTTAATTGAAAAGGTTGCATTCTTTGCTTCAAAAGATGGATTTCTTTGCAAATCTCCCTTTTGATAGGAATTTCGTAATTTCTATTATTAGATTAATCCAATAATGGATATAAAAGAGAAGCAAAGAAGAAAAGTCCAAATAAAAGGAAAATATACAAGATAATGGATATTAAGCAAAGTAATTATGAGAAATACATAGAAATCTATAGAAAGTGGAATTAATGGCCACAATTAAATAAATTTCGTTTCTATGTGATTTCTAATAAAAGAAATATGAAAATAGGAAAAAGGAAATGAAAGATAAAGAGAAATCCTTGAAAAGAAATATCTTAATAAAGAAATAAGTAAGATAATGAGAAATAATGGATGTAGATGCATCTAGAAGGATAATAAGTATCCACTAAAAAGGATTTTGAAATCTTAGGATTTCTTGGGATCCAAGGAGTCCCAATGGAGAAGAAGAAAGAGCAAATACAAATAATAAAAATATGAGGATAATATCCTACATAGTTAATGACTTTTTGATATTATCAAAAGAGATGTTATTTGCTTTAAGAAAGTAGAATTTCATGGCCAATGGATTAAAAGCCAAGTACAAAGAGAATAAAAGAGGTAATTTTTGAATTCCTAATATCTAAAGAATAAAGAATATCAAAGAGATATTTAAGAGAGAGAAGATTGCTTCCTAATGAAGGAACTTGGTTTCTTATTGGGAAAGGGCTTTGTTTCTTCGTTGGCAAGCATGGTAGGGCATTGCTACCCTCCCCTATATAAGGGTAGACCCCTTGGCCCGAGTCCAAGAGGATCCCATGCAACCCACTCCCTTCTTCTTCTTTGTTTTTTCTCAAAACCCTAACCTAAGAGAATAGCGCTATCTCGAGGGCACCGAGGAGCTGTGTTGAAGTCTCGTCAGAGGCACGAAGCTCCCACGACGACCTGGGGTGATCGGCCATCATCCCCATCCCACGGCCACCGTGCAGTGCCTGCATAAGGTCGGCGACATGGTTGAAGGTCGCACGCCTGCCCCGCCCAAACCAACCACCTAGGTCGTGAGCTGGGTGGCTCCCCAGGTGCGGTAGAGGGCGGCGGAGCAAGGGCAGTAGTTGGTGGTGAGTTTCGAGCCCTGGAGAGGAGGGGGTGGACCCACGAAGTGCTGCAAGTCGATGGAGAAGATGATCGGGCCTCGCTTGATGTTTTTGCCCCTCCACATGATAAAGTGATGGCCACTTAAGTGAGGGTAAAGATGTAATTTGGTTATGTTTGGCCAAAGCTATGATTTGCATGGGAAAGGTTGACGTGGTAGCCTCCCATTGGTTCAAGTAAGTGAATTCTTGCAAAATTCGTATCTTTTTATTGGTAGCTTCGATGAAAATATGCAAAATATGAAAATTGATCAGGAGAACCCGTAGAATCCAATAAAAATACTTTCAAATCCTGATTTTGTTCCTATTTGCAAAAGTATGCTAAGTTAATGAAAAGTTCTTTGAAATTATGTTAGAAACCCTAATGGAAATTAATGGTTAAGTTCATGATGCTTAATTGGTGACATTAAGTAATAGTAACCTGTTGAAACGTTGATGATGAACTTGAACCTGATCTAGATGAATTAGTGCATGGTTTAGGGTTTTACACCAATTATGAATGATAAAGCATTTAGAAGCCTTAATTTAGAGTAAAAGAGGAAAAGACCATATTTAATTCAAAATATGTGAAAATATGTTGTTAAATGATGATCCTATCCTATTAGATGAGATAGGTTACGATCCTTAGGGTTTGTGAGTTATTTTGCTTAATTAGGGTTTGTAGTAATAAAAGTGAAAGAAAAACCCTAATTGCAATGAAAACCCTATAAGTGGATTAGAAACCCTAGGAAACGAGCTAGGTTTAATAGACCTTGATGGCATCATCAATGATAGGAAAGTTTAGATGCATATTTCAGGATCATCTTGTGTGCTTGCTTGTTTACTGGATTTCTTGCTTAGTTGGATTATTCTACACTCAAGTCAGCCTGACATGTATGTGGTTAATTATGGTTAATCACATTATTTTCTCAAAGGTTTTCAGGAAGATTAATCGAATGGAATGCAACCTATCAATTTGTATGTTCATACTTGCAAATCATAAAGTCACTATGATTATCACAATTATGATATAAATGTGCATTCTCGCACCTACATGCCACCCTGATGGATGATTCCAGAAGGTCAAGCCCAGGAGGGAAGACCCATGGGCACCATGAGTGGTGACCCTAGACACCAAGCTCGGGATTGAGAAGGTGGTCTTTTTTGCATGACTAATGGGCACCATGAGAGGGGACCCCGGGCACCAAGCTCAGGATTGAGAAGGTGGCCTTTAGTCAATGGCAAAAGAGAAACCCTAATGGGGGTATTCCAGGGTTAGGGCAAAAGCGGTGGAGATTGACACATTGAAAACGTAAATTGAATTGTTAACTACCTTGATTGTGATAAATATATTTTTAGCCTTATGTTTGATATTTTGTTTGTCCCCGCATACCGGCATATTCATTTATGTTGACCAACGTTTTGTTTGTCGGTGTTTTAGGTACAATGTTGAAAAGGACAAATAGTAAAGTGACATATTGTGAAAATAAGAATTAAAGTGCAAGGAGGATTAGTTAGAATAGACTCCAGTTGTGGATAGAAGTAGATATCCAAGTTTTTGGAAAAAGGTATGCAAAGTTTTATTTTATACCAGCTTTCAGTATAATTTGGTAGAATTTTATAATTATTACTGATTATTTGTCGAACCTTTGATTCAGTTAATTGGGATAATGACTCTGACCTCTTGGTCTCCCTTAATTGGGGGTTACTGGGAGGCGGGGTCGTTACAGCTATAGTCTATGCATAACTGCATGGTTCCATCCTTTTTCTTCACAAATAGTGTTGGATCTCCCCAAGGTGATGTACTAGGCTGAATAAATCTCTTGTCTAGTAACTCATGTAATTAAGTTTTTAGTTCCTTTGGCTCTACATGTTCCATTCTATAGGCAGGTAATCCTACTGGGTGGCTACCAAGTGAAATATATATCTTAAAGTCAATATCTCTTTTAGGTGGTAAACCTGGTAACTCATCGGGAAAGACATCTAAAAACTCACATACTACTCGAACATCTATATAGTGATTGTTCTTTTCTTTGCCATATCATCCACTACATGTGCTAAAAAGTCCTCACACCCCTTTCTCATGATCTTATCAGCTACATTAGTTGATACTATGCATGTGGGAAAGACTTTTTTTCTCCAATAAAGACACATGAAAAGCCATCTTGTTGAAAGATTGCTTCTTTCTTCCAACAATCTAGTTGTACATGACATGTCTCAAGGTATTCCATACCAAAAATAATTTGAAAATAATTGATATCTAAGGGTATGAGATTAACTACTATTATATACCCATTAAAACTCAATAGAAATCTAGGACACACTTCTATCAAATTTGAGATTCACCTAATGGAACTCTTAACAATAGCTCATAAGATAAATCATGAGTTAAATGATTTTATCCACTAACTATCGATCTTTGAATGAAAGAATGTGTCACACTATGATCTATAAATATTATAACAAAAATGGTGTTAAAGAGAAGCATCTCACATGTTACAACTCTAGACGAGACTACACCTTCAGATGGTGTCATTGAGAAGAAGCTTCATTTAGATCTCTCTCTGTCACATTGTCCTTATTGTACACTACTTCGTTCTCCCTCTCTAGAACCTGAAGCCACTAAAGAACTTGCCCCTCTAACTGGATCTTGTCTCTACGGAGTCTAAAATTGTAATTGTGAACCTTGTTCTAAAATATATTCAAGCTTTGGGTAGTCCCTTTTTATATGTCCCATCTGCCCACAGTGAAAACATATTAGAGCATTAGTTCCCTAACATTGACCAGAATGTGTCCTGACACAATTGTCACACATGGTTGCATCATGTCTCTGTGGGTGTGACGCCTGATCCCCGTGCCATCTCTAATGACCCTGGAGACTGGGGAGTCACCCTCGGTAAACCACCCTTAACCTTTTCTTTACTTAGTTACTTAGAATTAACTTAAAGGAAAAACCTAATAGCTTGAATAACATCGGATCATAATAAAATTGTGGAAGCAACTTGACATTAACCTTACATGGAAGAAAAACAAACTTACATGACATATTACATTGTTCATGTAGAAAGTAAAACACAATAGATAATTGAAATCTAAACTACATCTTACATTACATTCTCTCTCTACCACACCACATGCCCAAGGACCGAGGGGAAAGGACTTAGACACCTCTATCTAACTACGAACTACCTTCTAAGAACTTGGGTGATACGATCCTTTAGCTTCCTCGTGCTGACATTGACTTGAAAAATGTTTCAGTAGGTTGGTGAGCTACTGGCTCAGTGAATAGAATTTCACCCAACCATCATAGATAACTCATTTTATGTTTACTAATTGGAATAAAATACAAGATAATATTATACTGAGCAGATCTAAACAATATAATTTAAATGACAGGAGATGTCAACATTTCATTAAGATAACAACTACTGTAAAGCCGTAGATACGATTAAATAGCATAGAATACTAAAATTTCATTTAAAGGACAACTACTGTGAAACTAACTCACATCTTTCTTAACTCTTTAACTTATAAGAAACTCTGTGAACCTATATGAACATATTTTATCTTATGCCCTGATCATATGCAGTGTACTCTACATATGAAGACTCATAGTGAACTACGATCTCACCGTACAAGACTTAGTCGACACCCCGAGATAGCTAAGTCTGACTACTCTCCTAGTCTGCAATAGAGAAACTAGCTCTCTAGCCTCGACACTTCTATTGTGCCATAAACTGGACTCCTCTAACCTGAGCACACATGCAGAGAGTCAAGCCACCTATTGGCTTTTCTATACTCTCATGCCACCATGCCTTCTGGTTGATGTTGGACACACTTTTCTGTACTCTAGTACCACCGGGACTTCTAGTTGATGTTGGACACTACAAACTATAATTTAAGGAGACTTCCACTAGGGCTTCGTCCCCCATTCCACCTGATAGCACATTCTGACCCTCGTATACTGGACGCTTCCAGGGTTAGGTCATTTCACCCCTAAGGCGCATACCTCACATAGGGGTTCTATGGTGTTAGGGCCCTTAAATCTATAATTTTATTATTTCCTAGAAAACCCTTACTATGTTGAACCTTTTTCTTACTTATACTCAATTCTGGAATTTCTATGGCATCTCATCCATTTAACTTCAGTTCAAATCACAACATGAATATCATTCTAGATCTGACAGAGAAGTATACTCAAAAACATTGTAATTTACTGAGTAATCCATATACCATACATGTAGATAGAATGAAATTTCTTAAATAAATTAAACTCATATCAACTTGGCTCATGTATGTAGGAATTATACAATTGAGCATTTTAACACACTAACAAGAGTTAATTACTCAATATATTAGAAATCTTCAGTAGCACTTGTAAATTATCTATAATTCCTCAAAAATAAAGCACATCAACCCAAATTCTAAGTTATGCATCACATAACTCAATTAAAAGTCAATTACTTGTCATGGCATGAATTATTAATATAAATTGAGAATTTCAAATGATATCTTTGAGGAACGTGTCAATTTGTGTAAATATTAAATCATTCACCTTAAATATAACAGAGAGCGTACCAATAGGTTTTCTTTGAATATTTTTCATGTCATCGTCATTTCTTTGAAATCGAGCACCTATTAACTTACTAAAAATGTACAGCCTGGGTTTATACCCAAACTATGTTGTTACCGGTCATGTGCTACTGAGTTTAACATTCAATCGAGCAATTTAAGTTGCGATCAATCGTGTTTTTTCACTAATCCAAATCACACATATCAATTAACTAATTAGTGTCATGCAAACGTTAATAAATAAAATGTGCAAATTAGAAATCGAGTGGCGTCGGCACTGCCCGACACCTGGGTAAATGCTGACATTTGTGAATGAAACTGATTTCAACCAAAACGTCCTATTATTAGAGTTATACTTGCATTAGAGAGTGAAATTCTACTCACAACGGGTGAGGTGACCGCAATTCAACTGGAAATGCGTCCAGAGTCCTATTTCTGGGTGTCAGTAGGTCGTCTTCAACCTTAGTTTGCTCTGGTTTGAACCTGCTACAAGCAAGAACTAAAATCTCGCATATAGGTAGGAGAGGAGGGCTAGGATAGGTGCTACTCGTGGCTGAGGGGGCTGCAGATTTGAACCCTAAACTCACGACCAAACTCGACGGCATCAAATTGTGCTGCTCCTCGTACCCAAATGGCTCCTGGCCATTGCTTTGTGTAGTTGTAGCTGCTACAAGGTAGGGCACCGCCCCTAGCAGGTTGGGGCACAAGTGAGGTGTCTCTAGGGCAAGGAAGAGGAAGATGGCGGAGGAGGTTGGCATTTGGTGGTGCTTCTCATGCCAAGCTGCTCCTGGCCGGTGCCTCTACAGCTGCAGCTGTTGCTGCTGGTCGGGCGCAGATGGGGCGAGGTAGATGAGGAAGGAGAAAGGAAGAAGAAGAAGAAGAAGAAGAAGAAGAAGGGAGGAAGGTGCTGCTGAAATGAAGCTGGAGCTTAAAATCGCTCAAAATCGCCCCAAGATCACCCCTCCTCTTCTCCTCTGTTGCCAATCGATCTACCTACTTGGGCGCCACTCAAGCGGTGTCTGTCGATCGGGTGAAAGGGAAAGAAGATAAGGGAAAGGGTTAATAAGTTATTAATGGAAAAATTGCAGCCAATTTTAAGAAAACTAGAAAAGGTCATATCTTTCGCCGCGGAGGTCCAATCGAAGTGATTCCTTTTGCAAAATTTCAAGCACGGAATCCACTACAACATCAAGGTAAGAAAACATGCTAATTAGACTATAATACTAGATCAAAGCACTAATTTCATCTATGAGTACTTAACTCAACTTAATTAACATGATGATGCACTAATCGTTGTACTTACTGATTAAGCTCAGAGTGGGTCATAACAATCTCCCTCTCTTATAAGAATTTCATCCCGAAATTCCTAATGGTAAAAAGGGAAATTTGTTACGCATCTCTGACTCAAGCTCCCACGTGGCTTCCTCTAAATTGTGGTTCCTCCATAAAACCTTCATTAATAGAATCTCACGATTCTTGAGCTTCTTAATTCTCCGATCAACTATTTGTACTGGTCCTTCAACATAGGACACATCTTTTCTGAGTTGTGCAGGTTCTAGGTCCACTATCTTCTCTGTACCAGGGTAACACTTCTTCAGCATCGATACATGAAACACATCATGTAAATTAGCCAACTCAGATGGCAAATCCAACTTGTAGGATACAGGTCCAATCCTCTCAATGACATGATATGGGTCCATAAACTTAGGAGTCAGTTTGCCTCTCTTACCAAATCTCAACACTCCTTTCCATGGTGAAACTTTCAGATACACTTCATCATCAACCTCAAACTCAAGAGGTCTACGTCTCTTCTCAATGTAACTCTTCTGCCTATCCTGTGCAGCTTTCAACTGTTCTCTGATCACTATAATATTTTCTGTAGTCAAATCCACTATCTCTGGTCCAAGAATCTCTTTTTCACCCACCTTGTACCAACATACGTGTGATCTACACTTTTTTCCATACAGAGCTTCATACGGGGCCATACCAAGACTGGAATGGTGACTATTGTTGTATGCAAACTCTATAAGGCTCAAGTGTTCTTCCCAGCTCCCACTGAAATGCAAGACACATGCTCTCAGCATGTCCTCAATAGTCTGAATGGTCATCTCTGACTGACCATCTGTCTGTGGGTGAAAAGTTGTATTGAACCTCAACTTTGTGCCCAAAGCACGATGCAGTTAATTCCAAAACCTGAAGGTGAACTTAGGATCTCTATCTGATATAATTCAAACTGGGATACCATGTAGCCTGATTATCTCATCCACGTATATCTTAGCCAACTTCAGGACATCAAAGGTTGAATTAATAGGAATAAAGTGAGCAGACTTAGTCAGTCTATCCACAATCACTCATATCGAGTCACAACCTCTAGGTGTCTTGGGCAACCCTACCACAAAATCCATTGTGATATGTTCCCACTTCCACTCTAGTATAGGAAGAGATTGCAAGGTACTTGCAAGTTTTTGATGCTCAACTTTAACCTGCTGGCACACACCACACCTAGCCACATACTTAGCTACATCCTTTTTCATACCTGACCACCAGTACAACTCCTTAAGATTCATGTACATCTTAGTGTTGCCTGGATGCATAGTGTACATAGATGCATGTGCTTCCTCAAGAATCCTTTCTTTCAAATCATTGTCTCTAGGTACACACAACCTGTCATGCTGATACAACAAACCATCATATGAAAACCTGAACTCTGGTCTCTTTTTCCCCTTGTCATGTCCTGCATGATCTGTTGTAACTCACTGTCACTCTACTGAAGTTCCTTGATCTGATCATAAAAAGTAGGCTTGACTTGCATCTGTGCAATCAAACCACTCTGCTCTGTCACCCCTAAGTCTAAGTTCAACTTTCACATCTCTACTAGCAGGTCTCTCTTGAAGCATGCCATAGAGAATACATCTACTGTTGAACCTGACTTCCTGCTGAGGGCATCTACCACTACATTCTCCTTACTAGGATGATAATCTATCATCACATCATAATCCTTGATCAATTCTAACCATCTCCACTGACTAAGATTTAGATCCTTTTGGGTGAAAATATATTTCAAGCTCTTATGATCCGTAAACACCTAACATGCCTCACCATAAAGATAGTGACGCCATGTCTTAAGAGCATGAACTACAGAAGCTAACTCCAAATCATGTGTCAGGTAATTCTCCTCATTCTTATTAAGCTATCTAGATGCATAAGCTACTACTTTGACTTCCTGCATCAACACACAGCCTAAGCTCCTCCTTGAAGCATCACAAAACACTGTGTAGCCTTTATCTGCCTCGGGTAGGATCAACATTGGTGTTGTAGTCAACCTCTTCTTCAAGATCTAAAGACTCTTCTCACAGTTGTCTGACCAAACAAATGATGCATTCTTTCTCGTTAAGTGTGTCAGAGGTGACACTACAACACTGAAGTTCTGGATGAACCTCCTGTAGTAACATGCCAATCCTAAGAAGCTTCTGATCTCAATAGGAGTCTTAGGCTGCTCCCACTATAGAACAGACTCGACTTTCATAGGGTCAACACTTACTCCATCTCCTGGGATGACATGTCCAAGAAAAGACACCTCATCTAACCAGAACTCACACTTACTAAACTTAGCATATAACTGGTGTTGTCTCAACAACTGTAATGCTATTCTCAGATGTTGCTCGTGTTGTTCATCATCTCTGGAATAAATCTGAATGTCATCTATGAAAATTACTATGAACTGATCCAATAACGGCTTAAAGATCCAGTTCATCATATCCATGAAAGTTGATGGGGCATTAGTCAGTCCAAACGACATGACCAGAAACTCATAATGCCCATATCTTGTTCTGAAAGCCAACTTAGGAATTTTTGAAGCCTTTATCCTCAGCTGATGATATCCAGATCTCAAGTCTATCTTAGAAAAGATTGTCGCTCCACACAACTGATCAAACAGATCATCTATCCTTGGCAAAGGGTACTTATTCTTGATGGTGATCTTATTCAACTGTCTGTAGTCTATACATAGCCTCATAGTACCATCTTTCTTTTTCACAAACAAGACTGGAGATCCCCATGGAGAAGAACTAGGTCGAATGAAACCCATATCCAGTAATTCTTGTAACTGAATCTTGAGTTCCTTCAACTCTGCAGGTGCCATTCTGTAAACTGGTAGCGCTATAGGTTGACTACCTAGCAACACCTAGATCTCAAAGTCTATCTTTCTTTCAGGAGGTAAACCTGGCAACTCATCTGGAAAAACATTTGGGAACTCACAGACTACTGGCACATCCCATAGACTGATTGTGCTCTTCTCTGCTCTGGTATCTACTATATGTGCCAAGAACGCCTCACAACCTTTCTGCAACATCTTATCAGCTATAGTAGCCGATATGATACATGTAGGTAAAACTTTCCTGTCTCTAGAAAAGACACAAGAAAATCTACCCCGTTGAAAGACAGCCTCCTTCCAACAGTTGAGTTGAACTCGATACATCTCTAGGAAATTCATACCCAAGATAACATGAAAAGAGTTAACATCTAGGGTTATAAGATTAACCGCGATGGTGTAACCACCAAAGGTCAACAAACATATGAGACAAAACTCTATCAACATTGGCGGTTCACCTAACGGAACCCTCAACAACAAATCAACCGGTAACTCCCGGGTTAACAGGTTAAGCTCACAAGCTAAAGAACGTTGTATAAATGAGTGAGTAGCACCCGGATCTATCAAAACTGTAACTGAAATGCTATTAAAGAAAAGCATTCCTCCTGTAATCACTCAAGGAGAAACAATACCTTCTTGTTGTGTAAGAGAGAAGAAGAGTCCTGAAACTCTTCCTCTCCCACGATGTCCTCGTTGTCCTTCCCTTCCACTGGGTGCTCCTCCTCCTCGGGAACCTAAGGCTACTGAAGAACTTGCTCCTCCAGCTGGACCCTATCTCGGAACATTTTGGTATTGTGACTGAGAACCCTATGATGCTGACTGTTGTAACTAGGGGCAATTCCTCTTGAAATGTCCCATCTATCCGCACTGATGACATCCTTGAAACTCTGTTCCCCAACATTGTCCTGAGTGTGGTCTTCAACATATATCACACATGGATGCATCATGTCTTTGTGGTCCTATCACTGACACTGAAGATCTCGACGACCTAGTTGGAGGTGTCCATGTAGACTGTGTACTCCATCTTCTGAAATTGGACCTTCCTGCACTTGATGAAAAACTAGATCCTTATCTACCAAAACAGCCAAGTCCTCATCCTATCTTAGAAAAGAAACCACCACCTCCTCTATATCCACCACTGCTTTGTCCCCTCTAATAAAGTCTCCAGATCTTTTCTTACTCTCAGTCTGCTTATCAGCATTAACTGACTCTTCCACACATCTTGCTGCCTCAAGAAATTCTCTAAAATTCTCTCTTTCTCTTCAGCTAATGGCTGAAATGGTGTGTCTAATCTCTGATCTTAATCCTTCTTGAAATCTTCTGTACTTTTCTACATCATTAGGAACAAGTTGTGGATAGAAATTTACCAACCTTGTAAAATATGTCTCATATTCACCAATTGTCATACTTCCTTGTCTGATATTATGTAGTTGTCTTATCTTCTCACTCAAAAAGGTAGGTGGGTAGTACTTAAGATGGAATTCATCAACAAAATCCTTCTAAGTCAATACCGTGTTCCTCCTTTTATCTTCCACTCCATGCCACCAGAGCTCTGCATCACCTTTAAGAAAATAAACTACATGATTGATTTGTCTTTCCTCAGACAGCTCCATCAGACGGAACACTTTCTCTAACTGTCTCAGCCATTCATCTGCCACTGCAGGGTCCATAGTTCCAACGAACTTGGTACCTCCAAGCTTCTTAACCAGCTCATAGGATCTCATCGGGTCCTTGTTGCTCTAGGTAGAAGCTTGCCTTTCCATCTTATACTTTTCCCTGGTCTCAAGAAACATCATGTACATCCTTGATGTCTCATCCACATCATCTCCACCACCTGGACCCATCACCTGAGGATCAGGTCCAATGTGGCTCTCAGCTTGGTCCTCATGACCACGTCCTCTTCCTGCCATCTGCAATAGTATAATAGTCAACTTCATGTAAGAAAATTGCAGTTGGAAGAAAAACACCTAAGTCCTAATCCTATTGGTCTCTTATCGTCCCCTGACCTTGAGTTAGAGTAACTACATACTCAACATATGCTCTGATACCAAAAGCTTGTGACGCTCGAATCCCCGTGCCATCTCTAATGACCCCAGAGACCGGAGATTCACCCTCGGTAAACCACCCTTAACCTTTTCTTTACTTAGTTACTTAGAATTAACTTAAAGGAAAAACCTAATTGCTTGAATAACATCAGATCATAATAAAACTGCAGAAGCAACTTGCCATTAACCTTACATGGAAGTAAAACAAACTTACATGACATATTACATTTTTCATGCAGAAAGTAAAACACAATAGATAACTGAAATCTAAACTACATCTTACATTACATTCTCTCTCTACCACACCACATGCCCAAGGACCGAGGGAAAAGGACTAAGAGACCTCTATCTAACTATGAACTACCTTCTAAGAACTTGGGTGATATGATCCTTCACCTTCCTCGTGCTGACGCTGACCTGAAAAATGTTTCAGTAGGTTGGTGAGCTACTGGCTCAGTGAATAGAATTTCACCCAACCATCACAAATAACTCATTTTATGTTTATTAATTGGAATAAAATACAAGATAATATTATACTGAGCAGATCTAAACAATATAATTTAAACGACAGGAGATGTCAACATTTCATTAAGATAACAACTACTGCAAAGCTGTAGATACGATTAAATAATAGAGAATACTAAAATTTCATTTAAAGGACAACTGTTTTGAAACTAACTCAAATCTTTCTTAACTCTTTAACTTATAAGAAACTCTGTGAACCTATATGAACATATTTTATCTTATGCCCTGATCATATGCAGTGTACTCTACATATGAAGACTCATAGTGAACTACGATCTCACCGTACAAGACTTAGCCGACACCCCGGGATATCTAAGTCTAACTACTCTCCTGGTCTGCAACAGGGAAACTGGCTCTCTGGCCTCGTCACTCCTATTGTGCTGTAAACTGGACTCTTCCTCTAACCTGAGTACACAGGCGGAGAGTCAAGCCACCTTTTGGCTTATCTGTACTCTCATGCCACTAGGACTTCTGGTTGATGTTAGACACGCTTTTCTGTACTCTAGTTCCACCCGGACTTCTGGTTGATGTTGGACACTACAAACTATAATTTAAGGAGACTTCCACTAGGGCTTCGTCCCCCGTGCCACCTGATAGTATGTTCTGACCCCCGTATACTGGACGCTGCCAGGGTTAGGTCATTTCACCCCTAAGGCACAGACCTCACATAGGGGTTCTACGGTGTGAGGGCCCTTAAATCTATAATTTATTATTTCCTAAAAAACTCTTACTATGGTGAACCTTTTTCTTACTTATACTTGACTCTGGTATTTCTATGGCATCTCGTCTATTTAACTTCAGTTCAAATCACAACATGACTATCATTCTAGACCTGACAGAGCAGTATACTCAAAAACATTGTAATTTACTGAGTAATCCATATACCATGCATGCAGACAGATTGAAATTTCTTAAATAAACTAAAGTCATGGCTCATATACATTGGAATTATACAATTGGGCATTGTAACACACTAACAAGAGTTAATTACTCGATATATTAGAAATCATCAGTAGAACTTGTAAATTATTTATAATTCCTTGAAAATCGAGCACATCAACCCAAATTCTAAGTTATGCATCACATAACTCAATTAAAAGTCAATTACTTGTCATGACATGAATTATTAATATAAATTGAGAATTTCAAATGATATCTTTGAGGAACGTGTCAATTTGTGTAAATATTAAATCATTCACCTCAAATATAACAGAGATTGTACCATTAGGTTTTCTTTGAATATTTTTCATGTCATCGTCATTTCTTTGAAATCAAGCATCTATTAACTTACTAAAAATGTACAACCTGGGTTTATACCCAAATTGTGTTGTTACTGGTCATGTGCTACTGAGTTCAACATTCAATCGAGAAATTTAAGTTTTGATCAATCATGTATTTTTACTAATCCAAATCACAATATCAATTAACTAATTAGTGCGTCGTGCAAACGTTAATAAATAAAACGTGCAAATTAGAAATCGAGCGGTGCCGACACTGCCCGACACATGGGTGAACACTGACATCTGCGAATGATACCGATTTCAACCAAAATGTTTTATTATTAGAGTTATACTTGCGTTAGAGAGTGAAATTCTACTCACAGCGGGTGAGGTGACCGCAATTCAACTAGAAACGCGTCCAGAGTCTTGTTTCCGGGTGTCAGCAGGTCATCTTCAACCTCAGTTTGCTCTAGTTTGAACCCATTGCAAGCAAGCAGCTGAAATCTCACGTACAGGTAGGAGAGGTGGGCTAGGATAGGTGTTGCTCGTGGCTAGGGGGCTGCGGATTTGAACCCTAAACTCACGGCCGAACTTGACGGCATCAAATCGTGCTGCTCCTCGTGCCCAAATGGCTCCTCGTCGTTGCTTCGTGCAGCTGTAGCTGCTACAAGGTAGGGTGTCGCCCCTAGTAGGTTGGGGTATAGGTGAGGCGCCACTAGCGAAAGGAAGAGGAAGATGGCGGAGGAGGTTGGCATTTGGTGATGCTTCTCGCGCCAAGCTGCTCCTGGCCGACGTCGCTGCAGCTGCAGCTGCTGCTGTTGGCCTCCGACACTGCTATGTTGGTCAGGCGCAGATGGGGTGAGGTAGAGGAGGAAGGAGAAAGGAAGAAGAATAAGAAGAAGAAGAAGGGAGGAAGGTGATGCTGGAATGAAGTTGGAGCTCGAAATCGCCCAAAATCACCCCAACATTGCCCCTCCTCTTCTCCTCTGTTGTAGGTCGATCGAACTGCTTGGGTACCGCTCAAGCAGTGTCTGTCGATCGGGTGATAGGGAAAGAAGAAAAGGGAAAGGGTTAATAAGTTATTAATGTAAAAATTGCAGCCAAGTCCAAAAAAACTAGAAAATGTCATATCTTTCGCCTCGGAGGTCCAATTGAAGTGATTCCTTTTGCAAAATTTCAAGCATAGAATCCACTACAATATCAAGGAAAGAAAACATGCTAATTAGATTGTAACATTAGATCAAAGCACTAATTACATCTATGAGTACTTAACTCAACTTAATCAACATGATGATGCACTAATCACGGTACTTACTGATTAAGATCAGAGTGGGTCATAACAGTGGGCATGTCTTTGACATTGATGATGTTGAAGACCTAGTTGGAGATGTCCAATTGGGTGATGCATTACATCTACTAGATTTGGGCCTTCCTCCACTTTGTGAAGAAATGGATCCTTGTCTTCCAAAACAACTAGGTCCTCATCCTATATTGGAAAAGAAACCATCACATCCTCTATATCCACACTTCCCTATCCTCCTCTACAGAAGTCTCAAGATCTTGTCCTTAGACTACTTATCAACATTAACTGACTCTTCTATACATCTTGCTTGTTCCACAAATTCCCCAAAATTTTCTCTGCCATTTCAACCAATGACTAATACATTGTGTCTAAATTTCTAATCTTAATCCTTATTGAGATATTCTGCACTTTTCAACATCATCAAGAACAAGTTATGGGAAGAAATTTGCCAACCTTGTGAAATATGCCTCATATTCACCAATCATCATATTGCCTTGTTTGATATTCTCTAGTTGTTTTATCTTATCACTTAGGAAGGTAGGAGTAAAATACTTAAGGTGAAACTCATCCACAAAATCCCTCCATGTCATCACTGTAATCCTCCTTATATCTTCCACTCCACTCCACCACAATTTAGCATCTCCCTTGAGTAGATAGACCGCATGATTGATTTTCTTATCCTCTGATAACTCCATTAGGTGAAAGACCTTTTTCAATTGTTAAAGACACACCTCTACCACAGTTGGATCTATTGTCCCAGAGAATTTGGTCTGACCAAGCTTCTTTACCAGCTCATAAGATCTCATCAGATCCTTACTAGAAGATGAAGACCTCCTATCTATCTTATATTTTCTTTTATCTCTAGAAAAATACACTACATCCTTTTTGCTTCATCCCTATATTATCCACCTTGAGCCATTACTCAAGGGTCAGGGCCATAATGGCTCTCAACTTGTTCCTCACCATGTCCATGTCCTCTTCCTTCCATATGCATATTCATAACAGGACACGTTTGTTAGAAAATTGCAGTCCAAAGAGGAAAGCATCCTAATCCTATCGGTATCCTATCACCTTTGTCCCAAACCTAAACTCATTTTAGGTTCAACCTAAGCTTTGATACCAAAGCGTTGACATGATCCGAACCCACAAATCTTGGGTTAGGGCCTACCTAGATGGCCAGCATATCCATCAGCTTTTAATCACTTAAACAAAATCAGCCATAACTTCTTTTCTCAGATATATAGTAACATCAATTAGCAAACTGATTACATCTTGCTTAAACATAACATTAAAGGATACAATAGAGTTTGACTATTACATAGAAGAAAGAGTTTCACATTTAATATACATCATGCACATTTCATTAAAAACTACTCTCTTTCCCCACTTACTCATTCCCAAGATCCAGGGGAAGGATTAAAGATTGTCTATCTATTCTTACTACTCCTTTTTAGGAACTTTGTTCTACTCTTGATAAAATTGGCTTTTGTCTCTTTAAGAAGAGCTAGTCCTTTACCTGAAAAATTATTCAGTAGGTTGGTGAGATACTGGCTCAGTGAGTATAAAATCAACAGGTAACCAAGATATTTATATTGTTTACAATCAATAGAAATTAAATGCAGAAGTATGAAAGCATTAGCAATTTAAAACTATAAATCATTCATCACAATGTTCTAATATTAAATATAGAAAAAGGATAAACAAAATCAATTCACTTTATTTTTCATCTATTTATTATGCCACTAGATCCACATGAGGTGTACCACAACACGTGAAAGCATCACAACAAGCTACGATCTCATTGTACAAAACTTAGAAACATGCCCAAGATCCTATGTCTGTAGTCTAATATTAAATATAGAAAAATGATAACTGAAATCCATTCATTTGATTTTTAATCATTTATTATGCCACTAGACCCACATGAGGAGTACCACAACATGTGAAAGTACCACAACAAGCTATGTTCCCACTGTATAAAACTTAAAAACATGCTTGGGATCCTAAGTCTGTAGTCTCAATACCATGTTTGCATCTGGCATCACCATGTTTGGATCTTGATTGCTAATGGGAATGTCAGATATCTAGACTCCTCCTCCAAACATGGGTACTCATGCAGAGAGTTAAAGCACTATGTCTTAGTGTGCATCAATAGACCTACTAACCACTTATCACCACAACTAATAACACAAGTACCACCGACATCCCTAGTTGGTGCTAGGTACCACACAATTCATAAGGAGTCTTCCCTACCGGTCAAGACCCCTGCACCCTATTGATACGATTCATCTTACATCAATCTGGACTACCTTCAGTTGGAAGATTGTTTCCTCCTCACAGCATAGGCCTCATCATGTGAGTATTCTACAGTGTCTAAGGAATCTATCATCAAATGATATTTTGTTGATTTAATAGGATTCATCCTCGTAGTTAAGGATTACCCTATTTCCTTCAATTAAGTATCTCATGGAATCATTTGGCAACTTTGACAATTCTCATAAACCATAGTTCGACTCTTTGGTTCTGAATTAGGGCAACATGGCTTCCCCAATGCCTCGATTTACACCATTTCATCATGTATTATTCACAACAAGTCACATAGAAACTTTTGATATGATACCAGATCACTAAAATATGATTAATAAAGTATTTCTACATAGAAACCTTCGATATGATATCAGATCACTAAAATATGATTAATAAAGTATTTCTACTACTAAAAATAATTTCACATATTTATCAAATCCATCACAGTTATAATAGAGCAAGATTTAAAACTGAAAAACCATTATTTGAATTTGTATGCTATAAATTTGGGTTATAAGGTGATCTTCCACTCACAAGTACACTTTATAGCTTGTTGATCTCATCTTTGGCTTGGATCAACTCAAAATTTACCTTTTCCTCGTCTAATCCAAGCTTCAGACCTAAAGAATCTTGTCCAAACACCCTTTTAGTAAGTTTACCAACCCTAAAGAAGATATGTTGAAGGTAGAAGATGAAGAACGAAGATTAACTGAAACCTCTAGTTGTTAGATCAGGAAGTCTGAGCAAGGTAACATGAAAAGAAGAAAAGATCAATGAAAAAAAATTACTTGCCACAAAGGATCCATGTCTAGTTCATCATTCTACAGTTGTTCTTCATTTGTTCCCCAAAAGTCACCCTATAAATCTCCCTAATGTTATCTTCTCACCGGTCTAATGGTCTGATTGTGTTGAGGATCAAATTATGGTTCTAAAACACTTTGTTTTGTTGAAAATGGATATGAGAAAACATTATGGCTGTTTTACGATTGACAATCATATGCGGTGATTCTCAGTGGTCAATGGGATTATTGGGCCTTCTCGGTGATTGTGGGTGCTCGACGGTCACTGGCCCACTCGGCGGTCACCAAAGGCCCATCTTGGTGGTGTCGGGTTTTAGTACATGTTATTTAAAACATCATAACTCTCTCATTTTAACTCTGATTTGGTTCATTCCTTTTGTGATAGCATTTTTAATTAAATTCTCTACAATCCTACAGTATTAGTTTGAAAAGATTCTTGAATAAAAATTATTTATTAATTATTTCCTCAAATATCATTAATTTTCCTCCTTGATATATGAGTGAATTATCTCTATATCAGCTCAAATTTGAATCTCATCATATGCTTAAATCATCCTTATGTATTACACAAATAAGTATTTGAGATAACCTAAGTTAAGATAAAGCTCAAGGTATATATATTACTAATAATAACATAACAAACATTAGACTATCTTAAATCCCTAGAATTACTAGTAAAGCTAGAAGAGGGTTGTAATATTTAGGGTTTATGTAATTCATCTGAACTTAGCCCTAATTCTATATGCATGTTTAATAGGTGTTTTTAAGACCCTGGTTAGGACCTAGGGTTGACCTTGGACATATGTAGACTTGATCTAAGGTATGTGGCATTCTACTATCCATATTGAGAAACTCACTTAATTTCTCTCTCTTGATGTATGTTGCATTTCATTCTCCACATTGAGCAATTAATCGAAATTTATCCTCTCTTGATATATGTTGCATATATTATCCATATTGAGCAATTAACCTAATTTCTCTCTCTTGATGTATGCTTCCTTCTACTATCTGCATTGAGAAATGAACCTAATTTCTCTCTCTTGATGTATGTTGCATTCTATTGTCCACATTGATCAATTAACCTAATTTCTCTCTCTAGATGTATGATGCATCTGCGTAATTACATTGAACAATTAACCTAATTTTCTCTCTCTTTATTAATGTCTTGAATTCTATATTAAGCAATTGATTCTATTTCATCACTCTTGATTGTTTAAGGCATACTACACAATTTATCTTCTCCCTCTTGAGAGATTTTAATTTATGAGAGAACTTACATGCTTTTTTCATCTTATCTTATAATGAAACCCTCATTGTGGATATGAACTAGTTGTTCCCACTTATGTGGTGTATGTTTCATATTGTCCATTTATGTGATGAAAATTCCATTAATTCTATCTTTCAGTTTCCTCTACATTTTTCCTACTTTATGATTCAGTATCCCTAGAGTTGTATAAGTGCTTTGGTTTTATGAGGTTAGGTGCCATTTATATTTTGGAACAGAGGTTATGTTCCCATACCTAGGTTTGTGCCCACCTTATATATTAGGGAGTTTGGTTGCGTGCCTTACTCTATCAGGTTAAGGGTTATGTGCCCTGGTAGGCATTGTTATTTACATTTCATGCTAAGTTTATCTCATGTGCATGCAGGTTGATTATTGTTGATGAAGGGCTATGTGCCTTAATTTGTTCAATTGTGTTGATGAGGAACGTCTTGTTAGTATTTATATTTATGTCAAGTGCATCTTTTTTATACCTTATACAGTTTTCCTTTGATATCTACTTTGATGGTACTTTCCTCTGGGATGGAAAGTCTTAATATATTTGATGTCTTTTCTCCTAATGATGCCCAATCCTTATTAATATGATCATACCAACATTTTTTGCTGAGAACTTTCATTTTGTCTTCTCTTGTGGGGTATGCTTCCAACCCCTTAGGTGAAAGAATATGGAGGACTCGATATTGTGACATGGACTTGGCTTACTGGAATTGACTCTTGGGAGATAGACTTAAGATAGTTTGAACTTCCCTTTACCTAGATCTTGGAGTTTATTTTTAATGCAATCCCCTTAATGGGATATTATTTTATAAACATGTAGATTGAATATAGTCAATACATTTATTTTGGATGTTATATTTTTTTCTTATGTACCATTCAGTTGAGATAAAATACATGCCCCTATTCCAGCATACTTGTTAGTGTGTTTGGATTGGATGGGTTTATTCCTCAAATTTAGTAGGGAGTTGACCCCCTCTTAGGTCCCACTACTTTTGATGCATGTAAATCAAATTAAGACATGCAATTGAACAACCCTAGATGCAATTCTAGCAATAATCAATGAAAAACTATGCAAGCATGTAACTCCAACCAAAAGAAATACAAATCAAGGAACAGGTTTGAGTATGTATCAAAAAAGATACAAACATAACATACAGTTGGATACTACTATCACTATATATAGGAACAGAAATTCAAGAATAATGGATGGATATTACTCACTAGTAAATATGCATCACTACCACAAGATAACTACCACTAAGAAACTCAAGGTTGAATCAAAACAAGATATACAACTTTAAATTTTTATCAAGCTAGAGCACAACAAAAGCAATTTTAAATAGAACTAAGAGTTTCAAAGATATTATTATTAAAATATGCATAACAACCTAAGACAATTATTTGTAGGATAAAGAGATATACCATTTTTTAAAATAATATGAAGATAAAGTTGAATGCAAAATAGGAAATTTAGACCAAGGTAATATAAAACCAGCATACTAATGAAAGTGTCATATGAATAAGGCATTGGTTGAGAAAATAATAGTTGATAGGGAGATTCTCATCCCATATCCCATTTGTGTATTCACTGCCAGTACCATCAACCAAATTATTGGTTGGACATTCTCAATCGGTGAGAGAAGTAAGGAAGTTCCAAGGATATCTCACCGGTCAAGATTTGCTCAGGGCGATCTCAGAGATGAAAACTTCCATACAAAGGAAAATTTTTAAGAAATGTATATAGATCCATGATAAAAATATAAGCAATATTTGAACATGTAAAAGAAGTTAGTAATGCACTTTGACTAAAATCTTTCTTTATGATAATTGGATTAATGTCTCTTGTTTGTATGTACCGTCTACCCTTTTATTTGTTATATATGAACCACATCCATGATGTAGTAGTTGTAAAAAGAGCCATTTTACTTTGAGATGTGAGTTTGGGAATACAATATGTGGATGAGATTGCCTTGTGCATAAGTCATGTGGTGACATACATATAGGCATGCAACATTTATAGTCAATATAGGAGAGTTTTATTCATTTCAATCTATGTTTTATTAGATTTCAAAAATAAAAAATGTACTACTTTGTATCAATAAGTAGCTACTTTTAGATCAATAGCTATGTGAAAATAATATGACCATTCCTACCCTAAATATTAAAACTAACTACTTACTATTGTCATTCTTTATTAGGTAAGAGGGTCAAGTTAGTGACCCTCTCTTTATTGGTCCATGAACTATTTCCCCATTGTCTCTCTCTCTCTCTCTTTGTTTTCTATCTATCTCTCTTTCATTCACTGAAACCCAAGGATCACAATTATCACATTACTTTGTCCCGATTTCTTTCTCTTTCTCATATATCTGTTAACTTTGTATCTTCCTATATTACATTTTATTCTCACAAAATTATGCTATCTTGTTAATTTTTGTATTGTTTTTTACACTAGTCTACAATGATTTGTTTGATTTCTCCAAATTTTCTCTCTATGCCCATGATTTCAATTTATAACTCCTCCACATTTCCCATACACTTACCTTTCTTTGTGTTGGTGTATTTGATTAGATGGGCTTAGGCCCATTGTATTTTCCCTTATATATGTTTAGGCCATGTACTCCTCGGATCCTATATATATAGGAGACCCAATACTCTTATTTGATTGACAGGTAGCAACATATTCTACATAGTATCAAAATTAGGGTTCTAACTGTACCCTTTCCTCTCCTTTCCTTTTCTTTTCCTCTCCCCCTCCTTCTCCCACACAATGACCGTCACCCTCCTCAGATTTTTGGATGATTTTTTCTAGAATGACTTGACTTTAATTAATTCAAACTCATGATGAAGTGTTTACATTAATTCACAAGTTTAGCAAGTTGGCTTTTGTTCAATTTTCAACATCTATTCAGATTCTTTAAAACAATAACACCCTCTAACATACCCATTAGGTTGTCTCCTTTTTTTGTCGTAATGTAGGGAAGATTCATTAATGCTCATGTGCATACTCTCCACAACACACTACCATTACCAAGCGTAAAAGTTGTCATTTACTTAACATTACACACTCTCTTCTCATTCATCTCAACTTTCCTGAGATTTTTTTGGTCTTATTTGGTCATCACTGCTTGATTTCTTATAAATTTCCAACATTCCTCTATTCTCATAATGTGAACTCATATTTCCATTGTTTACCCTCAATCCACAACATTCCCTATACTACCCCAGCTTTTTGGCTGTGTCATCTTCATTAATAATTTTGATCCCAATGTTGACAAGCTTTCCGACTGTGCTATTCGAAATAGAGTTTCTTGATTTTCCTTAACTCAAAAAGGATACAAATGTGTTGAACCTAGCTTTGGAAAAATCTATATCTCTGTGGATGTCACCTTTCATGAGGATGAAATGTTGTTTTTATCATCCTCTCCCCCCATAGATCATAGTGATACTATGGTCTCACTTCCTGATCCATTCATCCCACCAAAACCAACACCACCTCCATAATCAACAACACCAAACCAACACATGGAAGATGAGTCACCGACTGCATCTACATCATCATCAGTAGTTTTGGACCAACCCAATCTATCAGTGACACTACACAAAGGTATACTCTCTTGCACTATAAAGCATCCCATTTCCAACACTTGTTTTGTAACATACCAGAACTAGAACCCTACCTTAGTAGTTTTACCCCTTTTGGCTTAGCCAAACAAGGATAAGCTAATATGTGTAATTAAGACAATAATGAAATCTAAAATGTGTCACAAGAAGTGTAACATAGCAAATCATGCTTAATAATCATATATGACACATATGGAGATAATAAGAATATAATTGGTTGAATAATGAACTAATGGGCCACTAATGGGCCATATGACCTATCTCATAAAAAGAAGTTCCAAAAGTAAAATCTAAGTTTAAAACTGTGTTCCTTGGGTCCCAATTACCTTGGGAGTCAAGTTTCACTTTATTCACATAATGATAATTCATTTAGTTCAAATTTGAAAAGAAGATGTGTGTTTCCCCCAAAATATCAAATAAAATAATAAATGAATCCAAAAGAGGAAAATAATCTTAGATTCGTAATCTACATAATAAATATAGACTTTGGGTGAATTTTCATCCAATTTGGAGAAAGTTTTCTTAAAAGGTGAAATCAAGAGAGAGAAAGTGTGTAGAACCTTCAAAACATTAAATAAATATACAAACAACTCTAATATGTAAAATTGATGTCAATTAATATCCAACACATTAAATATGACTTGTGGGTCAAGTTTCATAAAATTTGGATAATCTTAATGTCATTAATGAAGGAGGAAAGAGAAAATATGATTTGATTTATTTAACCCATTAAAAGTTTCTAAAAGGCAAAACTAAGTGCATAATCAGAATCTGCATGCCTTAATTGGCCTATGTGCCAAATTTTACTCAATTTGGATAAGGTTTGAACCTTTAATTGAAGAAAGATAAAATGATGCAATAATGCATTCACACTTTATTCCAATTCGATTTGGATTTGATTCATTTGTCACGCATGTTTTCTCGCTTATTAAGAAACTCGGTTACTTTTTTGGCCATCGGATTTCTATCGTGTGGTTAAGATATTTTCTCCTACCTTCCTCTTTTGGTTCTCTATCTTTTTCTCATGCTTAGGGACCTGCTCCCGGTGATCCCTCTCCAACCCAGATTTCTCTCTTTTTGTTCCTCCTCTGGCACCAATTTCTTCTCCAACCTCTTTCTTATCCTCTTACACGCTCGGAGACCCTGTAAAAGTAGGGCTTTGGTTGCCCCACCCCATAGTCACTAGTTGCCCCCTTTCACTCTGTTCTTGCCATGTTCTCTTCTTTCTCTTCATCTCCCGAGCCCCTGTATCATCAGAACCCCAGGAAAGTGCTTCCCGACCTCCGTTGTGGGTTCGAGTTTGCTTTGCCTATCTTGGTTTGACTTCAAAAGATTTCAGTCATCCTTCCCCTACTCCAGCCCCTTCATTTGCCGCCACCGGCTGCCAGTTGGTCAACCCAGTGTCTGGTACCTCTGCTATCTTTAGGAGTGCCACATGGTACCAACTGGTGTCTCTGTGATGCCCGTACTGCCTTCAATTTTGGCTCTTCCTTTTTGTAAGTTGATTGGCCCTTTTTGCTCAATTTTCACCATGTCTGGTCATGGCGGCAGTCCGTTTTGGGGTTTGGGCACCTGGTGTGGCACACCGCCCGAACAAAACGTCATTAACTAAGCGGAAGTGATCATTAACATCGGATTACTAAAAATCACTAAAAATTAAAACCACTTACAAAGAGATCCAAACACAAGAAAAATCTTTTATCAAGAACCAATGTATTTTATTTACATCCTGGTTCATAAGTACATGTCATGTACCATCCCTTCTCGAGGATTACAAGCATCAACTGCTTTGTTAAAACTATACACAGGCAGCATAAAAACCTCGAGGCATCAAGCTAAAATCTCAGATCGATTCATTAAAAGTACTAACTACTAACTCCGAGGACCTGAGAGTACAGAGATGACACATAGGACTCTCTATACAAAATATGAAAGCCAGTTCCTCCACCAGGAATATCATTGTTGTCCCTGTTGTTGTTGCTCTTCCCTTGCTATAGAGTTTCTGCCTCTTCTTCTGCGTCTACCTAAAAAATGGATTCCACGGGGGTGAGACAATTGAAATTGTCCCAGCGAGAGATATAAATCTCCACCAGAAACATTATTATTGCAGTTTCATAGATTAAAACTGAGCAGAGGAATCATATATATTCAACAGCAGATAAATCAATGTCTAAACAGATTAGAGCAATATTCTTATTCAAATCATTTCAGTTATACTTTGATAAATCAGCATGTCACTTATCCAATAAGGAATTGAAGAACCTGTATAACATTTATCCATCTCGGATATGCTAAGCAAGGTAACATCAACCAATGATTCTCGTATTTCAACCTTAAGCAAATACGCTACATTGCTGATTACATTTTATAATCATACTTAAGCCCTGAGGAGATGAGGTATACCGCTCATACTCCAACCGACCATTGCAAAATCAAAATCGGTACCATACATAGGTCAAGGAAGAGCCAGATTTCCATGACCTCATCCCCCTTAGTCAGTGTGAGTGCAAAATGCAGGACATCTTGTGTCGCTGCTAAATAGCTTTCCAGGGTATACTGGCAACTTCGCTATAGAGTTACAACGGCAGCTATACTCTCTTCACAATCGAGAGATTTCATGTTTATCTCACATCAATCTGGCATTAAACATTATCGGGAGATTCGTGATACATCCATCCCGACACATATAATGAAGGATTGAGAGATTTACATTGTGACATGTGGGGCATATTGTAAGTGATCTATATGGAATTCCTCTGTCTGTAGGAGTGATATCCTTGATCACTTGATAAGGGAGTCAATAAAATTCATGGTAATGCTCATGTGAGTCAATATATAATATTGAGCTCACATTATCTAGAATAATATGGTCTAGTTCAAGGATTAAGATTGAATGTTAAGAGGATGACATTAAATGCCTTGGTTTCTGTGGCAACACATCCCATTATCACACAGATAATGAGGTGTTACGTGAAAACGTGCGGAAATCACCATAACCACAGCTAATCAAAAACACGGGTTAATTAAAACCGATTGTGGAAAACTGATAAACTGTGAAACATATTACATTCCAGTCCCTATCCTGCAAGAAAACATGTTATATACATATCCATACAAGCCTGGATACCTGTCCACAGCTTAGCGCAACAGCTGTCCTGTCATAACCATGAGTTCATCACCTGTTATATACATAAAGGCCCACATCCGGCCAGTAGCAGGATATACAAACGATATCGGTCGTACATCGTAAAACAACGTCAAACACCTCCAAGGACCTGAGAGTACAGGGATGACTCTAGACTCTACTACAAAACATCCAGAACAGCAGCACCTCCAAAGCTTGCCTTCTACAGATCTTCTCGCTGCCCGGCCACAACTCTGCGACCACCACCACGACAAGCTCGACCACCTAAAAAGGGTACAAACCGGCGGAGTGAGACAATTGAACATTGTCCCAGCGGGAGGCATAACTCCGCACCAAAACTACAAAACCTCAGATAAGATAAAGCTTATCTCAGCAAATTATTGATAAGGAATATAACAGAAGCAGTTAATGAAAATCAAAGCCATCCATACCATCAGACTTACCAACTGTACCAACATCTTTCCCAATGGAACATGATTGACAAGGTAATTATAAATAAAACTTCACCACATAGGAGTAATGCACAGTAACTGCAAGATAAATAAAGTTAACTACACAAACAAGGCCTCAACCAATGTTTCGCGTTTGTCTTATCAATACATACTAAATGGATGTATTACGTTTTATTATGCCCTGAGGATATGAACCGTACCGTTCAAATCCAACCTTCGGCTGCGAAGCCCATAGCCGGTGCCATACAAGGTCAATGAAAGAGCCAGAATCCAAGACCTTCTCCGCCTCATGGTCAGTACATGAGAACACAAAGCAGGACCGCAGTCTTGTACTTGAAGTGGTCATAAGCCACAGGGTCAGCTCCACATGCTACCCTCTGCCTAGTCTGCCTCGGTACAGGTCACGACACTAGAAACTGAGCCACGTGTCTAAACACCGTGCTCGGAGCCATGAACGCATTCATGCTCAACATATCACATATCTGGAGCCATGGGCCATGTTCACCATGCTCGTCACACATCCGAGTCTGCAACCGCAGCTGTACTCATTTCACCTCTCTATTTTAGGCTAGGAGAAACCTCGCATATTCAAAAATATGCGCTCCGGGTTAACCCGCAGGAGAACCCGTTTCATCATCACCCTATCCTGACTGGTGATGAATCTATGGCCAGGGCAAGCTACATTATAGATTACATTGTGATTAATTAGTATCTTTTAGATGGATTGCAAGATTCAACCAAGTTTTATAACATGCAAGGTATAACAGAAGTAAATAGCATAAACTCAACATTAGGTATTTACGTCATACTGATTCATCACAAGGATCTCACATCACATGTTATCACTTGGCCTCTTTCCAACCATCTAGACCCATCTCAAGGATCATCACACATCATGGGATCTCAATCCCTCATCACATAAAGCCATAGCCTCTCAGGGCTTTCAACATCATTATGAAATCATCATTCATAATACACCTGTCATCACAATGTTCATTTGCCCAATTCTAATAGCCTTTCATTGGGCTAAGCATTACCTGCATGGTTAGCATCATTCAACAACCAAAGAGAATAACCAAGGAACTTACCATTCACAGGATTACATTATTATCAAATTAGGGTTAAGCATATCAATGATATAAGGGTTATGCCCACCATTAGGAGATATCACTGCTATAAATGTCACCATATATCACCTAATAATCATGTGCTCAAAATACACTATTATGCAACCATTTATGTACCTTACCATGCTTTGACATCATGTTAACAAAAGGTACATATAACACAAGCATCATCATAGCCATTATCGTTATCATTAAGTGAGCAAGGTGCTACTAATTCTATCAAGGGCAATTGCTAAACGAGCTACTTCCATGATACCAAGGTCCCCCACAAGAGATACTAAAGCCCTCACCAAAAGAACCTACTCGGGTAGAGTTCATCCTCACCCAAACTAAGGCGTGCAGCTCACTGCTGAGCGTACAGGACATAAAAGGGCGTGCAGCTCAGGCGCGTAGGTGTTTCAAGCGAGCAGATTGGCCGTGCCGGCCGAGCAAGGCATGTCGGGTGAGCCAAGGTTGTGTCGGGTGAGCCAAAGAAGAGTCAGGTGAGCAAGGTAGTATCGGGCGAGCAGAGCCAGGTGCGTTCAAGCGTGTAGGGTATGTCGAGCAAGCAAGACATAGGGCGAGCAGGCACATCGAGTGAGTAGGGTATCGGGCGAGCCAAGGAAGATCGGGCGAGCAAGCTTGTGAGGCGAGCGAACAGAGCTACTGGGCGAGCAGCCCACCGGGAGAGAAAAAAGAAAAGCTTGACTTACTCAAACCGTGCAAGGTAAAACTAGGGCAAGGCTGTCGGGCAGCACCTCCCCAAGCACATCTCGACCAAGGTGTAACTCATCAAAGCCATCTAACGAGCTCACCATCTTGCCCAAGGTGAGAAGAGGGTATTGCTCAAGCCACTAAGTCATAAGCTCACCTTAATCGAGTAAGAAAGAGGGGTGTTGCTCATGGCATTAGGACCCAATCTCACTCATCTAGACCAAGGGGAGAAAGGAGTGTTGCTCTCCTAAACCCTAACACTCATGGATCGGCCAACATGCAAGCTAAACAAGAACCAACTACTAACATGCATAAGCAAGATTAAAGCAACACATATTGAGAAGAGAGTAGAGTAGTTAGGGTTAGAGTCATGCAACCCGCCTTAAGCTCCAAGGAAGAAGATGCACTTCAAGCTCCAAGGGTATCTCGACCACCAAGGCCCCTCCAAGGATGTGTCTCGACCACCACCTTCCTTCTCCAAGGGTGTATCGGCCTCCAAGCTGCTCACACAAGGGTGTGTCGGCCACCTTAGCTCCTTCTTCAAGGGTGTGTCGTGCATAAGAAGGAGAGGAACTAAAGGGACCTCAAGCTAAGGAAGGGACAACCTATATAGATGAGGAAGGAGGAGAAACCAAGATGAACCCTTGCTAGGTGTCGTCCACCCAAGGGACACATGTCCACCAACTCAAGCCACCTCTCTTGCAAGCCATAAGACACTTATCCAAAATGAGCACCATGGGTGACACAAGCCCACTCTAGGCCGACACAAGCTCTACTTGGCTGACACAAGGCCCAAGCAAGCCAAAACAAGGGACTCCAAGGCCCAAACAAGCTCAACAAAGGTCCAAAGAACTCAAACAACAAGCCCAAGCCTTCCTCTCAACCCTAGAGGAAGCAAAGAGAGAGAAGAACACCTCTCAAGGTGACAAACTTGCTACCAAGACCCTAGACTTGGGTTAATTGCAAGTAGCACCCTCAACCCTCAACAAAGCACAACTAAACCCTAATCACCACTCAAAGGTGATTAGCAAGCCTCAAACCATCAAGGTTAAGCAAAGCAAATAGGGTAAGCCCTAAACGCAGGTCAGGGTCCTTACAATCTAACCCCCTTTAAGGGATTTCGTCCCTGAAATCCAAAGAGAAAAGCGAGGGATACTTCCTCCTCATCTCTTCCTCAAGCTCCCACGTGGCTTCCTCAATGCCACGACGCAGCCAAAGGACCTTCACAAGAACCAGGTCCTTCCTCTTCAGCTTATTGATCCTTCTGTCAAGAATCGCCACAGGACCTTCCTCGTAGGTCACATCTGCATCAAGCTCAACCTCAACTGGCTGTATCACTGTACCTGAATCTGGATGACTTTTCTTTAACATACTGACATGGAACACTGGATGTAACCTGTGCAACTCAGGAGGTAACTCTATCTCGTAAGCTACCTTGCCAACACGTGCTACGACTGGGTAAGGCCCCATATACCTGGGTGCCAACTTACCCTTCCGACCAAACCTTAGCACACCCTTCCAAGGCGAAACCTTAAGATACACTTTGTCTCCTACATGGAACTCCAACGGTCGTCGGCGATTGTCTGCATAAGACTTCTGCCTGTCCTGTGCCACTTTCAACTGTTGATGTATTACCTTGATCTTATCTGTCGTCTGCTGCACTAACTCAGGACCCAAAAGTTGATACTCACCAGACTCATACCAACACAAAGGAGATCTGCACTTTCTTCCATACATAGCTTCATAAGGAGCCACATCAATGCTTCGTTGATGGCTGTTGTTATAAGCAAACTCTATCAAACTCAGATGAACATCCCAGCTTCCTAGGAACTTCAAAACACAAGCTCGAAGGAGATCCTCCACAATCTGAATAGTCCTTTCAGACTATTCATCTGTCTGTGGATGAAAGGTTGTACTGAACCTCAACTGTGTTCCCAACGCTCTGTGCAACTGCTCCCAAAAATGACTGGTAAACTGAGGACCTCTGTCAGAAACTATTGTTGCTGGCACACCATGCAAACGAACTATCTCATCCACATACACTCTAGCAAGCTTCTCCACTGTGTACGTCATCTTCACAGGCAGAAAATGGGTAGACTTTATCAATCTGTCCACTATCACCCAAATGGAATCATGATTCTTAGTTGTCTTGGGCAGACCAACTACAAAATCCATGGTTATATGATCCCATTTCCACTGCGGTATCGGCAAAGGTTGTAACGTACCTTCCGGCTTCTGATGCTCAGCCTTCACTTGCTGACATACCGCACATCTAGCCACGAACTCAGCCACATCTCTCTTCATACCAGGCCACCAATACAAGTCCTTCAGACTATGATACATCTTGGTGACACCTGGATGCATGGCATACATCGATGTATGTGCTTCCTCAAGCACCGGCTTCCTCAGATCGTCAGCATCTGGAACCACCATCATGTCACGATAGCAAACTAGTCCATCCTCGGACTCATGAAACCCATCACGCTTGTCACTACCGAACTCTGATCTGATCAACTGTACCGCCTCATCTGTCTGTTGTGCATCCTTGATCTGCTACCTCAACGTAGGCTTGACTTGCATCTGTGCGAAAAGACCAGATAACGAAGAAACTTCCATCTGCACATTCATCTATCGTAGAGAAACAAGCATATCCCTCCTATGGCAAACCAGGGAACTTAACTGTGCCTTCTTTGAAGAAAGAGAAGACTTTTGACTAAGCGCATCTTCTACCACGTTCGCCTTACCAGGATGATACTCGATAGTGCAGTCGTAGTCGTTGATCAACTCCATCCATCGCCGCTGTCGCATATTCAACTCGTGTTGCGTAAAGATATACTTCAGGTTCTTATGATCCGTAAAGATCTGACACACTTCCCCATACAGATAGTGTCTCCAAATCTTTAACGCATGAACTACTACTTCCAGCTCCAAATCATGAGTCGGATAGTTCTCCTCATGCTTCTTGAGCTGTCGCGAGGCAAAAGAAACCACATGATCTTCCTGCATCAACATGCAACCTAAACCTTTCTTGGAAGCATCACAGAAAACAACATAGCCTTTCCCAGGCTCTGGCAAGATCAACACTGGAGCACTAGTCAGCTTCTCCTTCAGACTCTGGAAAGCTTGCTGACATCGATCATCCCACACAAAAGGTACATCCTTCCTGGTCAACTTCGTCATCGGTAACGCGATCACACTTAATTCCTTGATAAACCTCTGGTAGTATCCTGCTAGACCAAGGAAACTACGAACTTCTATCGGCGTCTTCGGCTGTTCCCAATCTGCAACAGATTCCATCTTCTTCGGATCTACCTTGACTCCTTCAGCGGATATCACATGGCCCAAGAAGGTCACTTCATCCAGCCAGAACTCACACTTACTGAACTTGGCATACAACTGATGTTGACGAAGAAGAGTCAACGCTCGACGAAGATGTTGCTCGTGCTCAAGCCTATCCCGGCTATAGATCAAGATGTCATCTATAAAGACTACAACAAACTGATCTAAGAACGGACAGAACACTCTATTCATCAGATCCATGAAAGCTACAGGTGCATTGGTTAACCCAAACGGCATAACCACAAACTCATAATGACCATACCTTGTCCTGAAAGCTGACTTTGGTATGTCATCCGCCTTTATCCTCAGCTGATGATATCCGGACCGTAGATCGATCTTCGAGAACACTGTAGAACCACGCAACTGATCAAACAGATCATCTATCCTCGACAACGGGTACTTGTTCCTGATCGTGACCTTGTTCAACTGTCGGTAGTCTATACACAACCACTCGAACTGTCCTTCTTCTTGACGAACAACACAGGCGCACCCCAAGGCGACGTACTGGGTCGGATAAAACCTTTATCTAGCAACTCCTGTAACTGGTTCTTCAACTCTGCCATCTCTGCTGGAGACATTCTGTACGGTGTCTGCGCAACTGGCTGCGTTCCTGGTACTAGATTGATCTCGAAATCAATCTCTCAGGGTGGGGGAACACCAGGAAACTCCTCAGGGAACACGTCTGCAAACTCACGAACAACTGACACCTCCTCAAGGCTAAGACCTTTTGCCTTGGCATCCACTTTGGTATCTACCACGTGGGCTAGGAACGCCTCACATCCCTATTGTAACAACTTATCTGCCACCATAGCTGATACCAGACATGTCGGAAGAATCTTCCTATCTCCCTGGAAGATCCACTTCTCTCCAGCAACATCAAACACTGCCTGCTTGGAACCACAGTCCAAGACAACCTTATACCTCTCTAAGGTATCCATCCCAAGGATAACATCGAAACCGTGCATATCAAGTGGTATAAGATCCACTTGAATGTGATGTCCCGAGAAAGACAAAACACAAGATGGACACTCTTCTCGAAGTAAAGAGGAACCATCAAGAGGGGTTTCTAACAACAAACTATCCTTCTTACAGCTAACAGGTAAACGACAGTTCTCAAGCATACTATAGGCGATAAAAGAGTGTGTAGCACCCGGGTCAACCAGAACAGATATAAGGCAAGAAGAAGACATATCAGAATGAAATAACTCCATCTGACCTGTCACTACTCGCGGGTTGACTACCGCCTCCGGCTGATTCATAGCGTAGAATCGAGTCGTTGCTTGCTGTCCATGACCTCTGCTTCCCTGAGCGGACGATCCAGCCTGAGACGCTTGACCGCGTCCCCATCCTCTGCTACCACTGGGCTGTGGTCTCTCAGACCCCTCAAGGTTCTGTCTCGGCTGCTGCGTCACTTCAACATCATTGTAGGGACAACTTGACCTGATATGCCCTGTCTGACCACAGGCATAACATGTCCTAACATCATCTTGAGGCCTGGATGGCCCTGTCACCGCTACAGAAGCCGAACTGTGCGCCTTAGATGGTGAAGAAACATAACCTATTCCTCTACTCATAGGCCACTGAGACGGCCTACCAGAACCTCTCATCGCTGCCGGTGCTGAAAACCTGGGCTTCTTGAAGCCACCAAACCTTCGTCCTTGAAACTAAACAGGTCTTTTAAGAGACATAGACTCTCTTTTCTCCCTTACTGACCTCTCGATCCGTCGAACAGATTCTACGAATGTAGCAAACCGCTCTCGGTTCTCCAACGCAGACACTGGGGTTGCCAACTCAGCACTCAAACCCTTCTCGAAACGTCTGATCCGTTCCTCGTCTGTCGTCGCCATGTGAGGACAAAACCTCAACAGATCCATAAACTTAGCTTCATACTCGGTGATGTTCATCGTTCCTTGTCGCAAACTCTCGAACTGACGGATCTTCTCATCCAGATACATCTTGGGAAAGTATCTGGTGACGAACTCGCGTCGAAACACTTCCCAACAGATCACCTCGCCAGGCCGCTTCTCTTCCTCGATGGTCCACCAGTGACCAGCACTACCTTTCAGAAGGTAGACAGCATGCTTTACTTTGTCTGCTTCGGGGATGTCGAGGATCCGGAAAGCCTTCTCAAGACTTGTCAGTCACAGATCTGCATCCGCTGGATCAGCCGTTCCAGCATACTCCGAAGCTCTGACTCGGCGAAGCCGCTCAAAGGTCTTCCCAATACCCGATGCTTCTCCATGGGGAACCTGTGCTCGCGGAGGAGGCACTGGTAATCGCTCAACCATGAGATTCATCATAGCCATCATCTGCCCCATAAGCTGTTGGTAGGCAGGGTGTTCAAGTATGGCTGGGTTAGGTTGGGGGACCTCAGGCACCCGATCTTCATGTGCCTGTCCATCTACTCCATCAACCGATGCAGCATCACTGTACTTAGCAGAGTGTTCTTCATGGTTTCCAGACATCTTGACTTTTCTTCCGCTGAGGGCAGAAGATATTGTAAGAAAACCTGGACATACATAAGAACAGACTCAACCTAGTCCTAAATCCCTGTAGACTCAGTGAACCTAAAGCTCTGATACCAAAACTTGTGGCAACACATCCCATTATCACACAGATAACGAGGTGTTACGTGAAAATGTGCGGAAATCACCATAACCACAGCTAATCAAAAACACGGGTTAATTAAAACCGATTGCGGAAAACTGATAAACTATGAAACATATTACATTCCAGTCCCTATCCTGCAAGAAAACATGTTATATACATATCCATACAAGCCTGGATACCTGTCCACAGCTTAGCGCAACAGTTGTCCTATCATAACCATGAGTTCATCACTTGTTATATACATAAAGGCCCACATCCGGCCAGCAGAAGGATATACAAACGATATCGGTCGTACATCGTAAAACAATGTCAAACACCGCCAAGGACCTGAGAGTACAGGGATGACTCTAGACTCTACTACAAAACATCCAAAATAGATCATCTCCAAAGCTTGCCTTCCACATATCTTCTCGCTGCCCGGACGCAACTCCGCGACCACCACCATGACAAGCTCGACCACCTAAAAAGGGTACAAACCGGCGGAGTGAGACAATTGAACATTGTCCCAGTAGGAGGCATAACTCCGCGCCAAAACTACAAAACCTCAGATAAGATAAAGCTTATCTCAGCAGATTATTGATAAGGAATATAACAGAAGCAGTTAATGAAAAGCAAAGCCATCCATACCATCAGACTTACCAGCTGTACCAACATCTTTCCCAATGGAACATGATTGACAAGGTAACTATAAATAAAACTTCACCACATAGGACTAATGCATAGTAACTGCAAGATAAATAAAGTTAACTACACAAACAAGGCCTCAACCAATGTTTTGTGTTTGTCTTATCAATACATACTAAACGGTTGTATTACATTTTATTATGCCCTGAGGATATGAACTGTACCGTTCAAATCCAACCTTCAGCTGCGAAGCCCATAGCCGGTGCCATACAAGGTCAATGGAAGAGCCGGAATCCAAGACCTTCTCCGCCTCATGGTCAGTACATGAGAACACAAAGCAGGACCGCAGTCTCGTGATTGAAGTGGTCATAAGCCACAGGGTCAGCTCCACAGGCTACCCTCTGCCTAGTCCGCCTCGGTACAGGTCACGACACTAGAAACTGAGCCACGTGTCTAAACACCATGCTCGGAGCCATGAACGCATTCATGCTCAACATATCACATATCTGGAGCCAAGGGCCATGTTCACCATGCTCGTCACACATCCGAGTCTGCAACCGCAGCTGTACTCATTTCACCTCTCTATTTTAGGCTAGGAGAAACCTCGCATATTCAAAAATATGCACTCTGGGTTAACCCGCAGGAGAACCCGTTCATCATCACCCTATCCTGACTGGTGATGAATCTATGGCCAGGGCAAGCTACATTATAGATTACACTATGATTAGTTAGTATCTTTTAGATGGATTGCATAATTCAACCAAGTTGTATGACATGCAAGGTATAACAGAAGTAAACAGCATAAACTCAACATTAGGTATTTACGTCATACTGATTCATCACAAGGATCTCACATCACATGTTATCACTTGGCCTCTTGCCAACCATCTAGACCCATCTCAAGGATCATCACACATCATGCGATCTCAATCCCTCATCACATAAATCCATAGCCTCTCAGGGCTTTCAACATCATTATGAAATCATCATTCATAATACACCTGTCATCACAGTGTTCATTTACCCAATTCTCATAGCCTTTCATTGGGCTAAGAATTACCTGCATGGTTAGCATCATTCAACAACCAAAGAGAATAACCAAGGAACTTACCATTCACAGGATTACATTATTATCAAATTAGGGTTAAGCATATCAATGATATAAGGGTTATGCCCACCATTAGGAGATATCACTGTTATAAATGTCACCATATATCACCTAATAATCATGTGCTCAAAATACACTATTATGCAACCATTTATGTACCTTACCAAGCTTTGACATCATGTTAACAAAAGGTACATATAACACAAGCATCATCATAGCCATTATCGTTATCATTAAGTGAGCAAGGTGCTACTAATGCTATCAAGGGCAATTGCTAAACGAGCTACTTCCATGATACCAAGGTCCCCCACAAGAGATACTAAAGCCCTCACCAAAAGAACCTACTTGGGTAGAGTTCATCCTCACCCAAACTAAGGTGTACAGCTCACTGGTGAGCGTGTAGGACATAAAAGGGTGTGCAGCTCAGGCGCGTAGGTGTTTCAAGCGAGCAGACTGGCTGTGCCGGGCAAGCAAGGCCTGTTGGGCGAACCAAGGTTGTGTCGGGTGAGCCAAGGTTGTGTCGGGCGAGCCAAAGAAGAGCCGGGTGAGCAAGGTAGTATCGGGCGAGCAGAGCCAGGTGCGTTCAAGCGTGTAGGGTATGTCAGGCAAGCAAGACATAGGGCGAGCAGGCACATCGAGTGAGCAGGGTATCGGGCGAGCCAAGGAAGATCAGGCGAGCAAGCTTGTGAGGTGAGCGAACAGAGCTACTGGGCGAGCAGCCCACTGGGCGAGCAAAAAGAAAAGCTTGACTCACTCAAACTGTGCAAGGTAAAACTAGGGCAAGGCTGTCGGGCAGCACCTCCCCAAGCACATCTCGACCAAGGTGTAACTCATCAAAGCCATCTAAAGAGCTCACCATCTTGCCCAAGGTGAGAAGAGGGTATTGCTCAAGCCACTAAGTCATAAGCTCACCTCAATCGAGTAAGAAAGAGGGGTGTTGCTCATGGCATTAGGACCCAAGCTCACTCATCTAGACCAAGGGGAGAAAGGAGTGTTGCTCTCCTAAACCCTAACACTCATGGATCGGCCAACATGCAAGCTAAACAAGAACCAACTACTAACATGCATAAGCAAGATTAAAGAAACACATATTGAGAAGAGAGTAGAGTAGTTAGGGTTAGAGTCATGCAACCCGCCTTAAGCTCCAAGGAAGAAGATGCACTTCAAGCTCCAAGGGTATCTCGACCACCAAGGCCCCTCCAAGGATGTGTCTCGACCACCACCTTCCTTCTCCAAGGGTGTATCGGCCTCCAAGATGCTCACACAAGGGTGTGTCGGCCACCTTAGCTCCTTCTTCAAGGGTGTGTCGTGCATAAGAAGGAGAGGAACTAAAGGGACCTCAAGCTAAGGAAGGGACAACCTATATAGATGAGGAAGGAGGAGAAACCAAGGTGAACCCTTGCTAGGTGTCGTCCACCCAAGGGACACATGTCCACCAACTCAAGCCACCTCTCTTGCAAGCCATAAGACACTTGTCCAAAATGAGCACCATGGGCGACACAAGCCCACTCTAGGCCGACACAAGCTCTACTTGGCCGACACAAGGCCCAAGCAAGCCAAAACAAGGGACTCCAAGGCCCAAACAAGCTCAACAAAGGTGCAAAGAACTCAAACAACAAGCCCAAGCCTTCCTCTCAACCCTAGAGGAAGCAAAGAGAGAGAAGAACACCTCTCAAGGTGACAAACTTGCTCCCAAGACCCTAGACTTGGGTTAATTGCAAGTAGCACCCTCAACCCTCAACAAAGCACAACCAAACCCTAATCACCACTCAAAGGTGATTAGCAAGCCTCAAACCATCAAGGTTAAGCAAAGCAAACAGGGTAAGCCCTAAACGCAGGTCAGGGTCCTTACAATTTCAATCTAGAAATCTATGACAAAGGGATTACATGGTCATGGCAACATTGTCCACTTCAATGTAGTTATTCTCTAACTCATTCATGTTACTTGGGTGGCAATGATGTATGGCTAGACACCAATCTTTTCTTGTGTTGTTTTGAACATAAATACCAACACAATTAGGAACATATCGGGTCACAAACATAAGGATGCATAACAAAATTGAATTTTTCATTAAAAAATGATAAGAATGGTTCTAAGCCGTACATATGTAATTTACCCTATGGTTAGGTGACAAAATGTCTGATTGGATGATCATATTGATGGATCTATAGATTAATTGACTATCAATTGATAGATTGAGATCTCCACTTGACACATGTAATCAGCCAATTAGGAAACCTGATAGAGCGATCATAATGCTACAAGGAAAGCTTTAGAAATTGAATGGCAAGTCACATCTAGATCTAGACTATCCTGATTGGGCAACCAAGGGCTATGATTGGTCGATCAGGAAATGTGATCTGAAAATCACAATCAAGTCTGGTTTTTTCAACAATAAACTATTTTTAATATTGCTATTAGGAAACGGATTAGAATAAGAATTTCCTAAGCCCATGAATTTCCTATATAAAAGGGGCATGTCCCAAACGGTATATCTTTTTTATACAACTTGTGTGACAATTTGGCTATCATGTCTCTCTTGGAGAGATAAAAGAAACCCTAAGTATGTTGCCCAAGATAGGTGAATAAAGGGAGTTCCAGGATGACTAGCACATCAAAAGCTCATTCTCCTCTTTGGCTTTGTGAAGAAGGTGGTGCACCACATTACAAAGTAGAGGTTGAGGCACACGTTCATAGGCTTGGAGAAACTATTTTATAAGAATACAACTATGCAGATTCTTGGTGGACAATCTAAATCTATTATTTATTTACCCAATTTTCTTAGTGGCTGATCCAGATCTAGTTTTAAAAGATCTTATTATTTAATTGAAAAAAGGGGCATATAGTTGTTGTAAAACTAGTGTGTGCAAAGGTATCACCTTTATCCCTTCTTCTGTCATTTATTTACTGACATTTTATAGCTATGACACATCTAACAACTATGGTATAAAGGTAAGAAATTTCAATTATTTTATTGTGAACCCTACCCAAAAAACCAACAAGTTGTACTTTGGAGATGTCACTCACATCCCAACAAGCATATTCATCTGCTCTTTCATATGTTTAGATTCCACATACATCCAATCATTCTATAGAATGCATATATCGAAGCTCAAATACATGTTCATCATCATGAACACTCAATTCTAGTGCAACAAATCATATACGTGTATACCTAGCCTTATTTCCAATAGTCCCACCATAAGAGGTATTACCTTTAAAGTCACCATTGTGAATGGATCTTTAGTCGTTGTTCAAGGCACAGGGACCATATAACCCCTTCATCATAACATTTTACCCTCTGTATTTTATATTCCTTCCTTTCCATTTAATTTACAGACTATTAGTAATTAACCTGTACATGTCATACCTCCATCACTTTTGGTCCTAATTGGTGATTTATACAAGGCCTTTGGACGAATGCAGTGATTGGTGGTAGATATGAGGAAGTCGGTCTATACTATCTAAGTAGGGTCTAAAGGCTTGCATGGTTGTGTCTCCTATGCACATCCATATTCACTTTGGTCACTTATCTCTCGATAAGTTTCACATTCATCCTCAATTTTCATTTAAATTAATTTGATTGTGAAGCTTGTCAACTATGAAAGAATTATAGATCTAGTTTTCTATCTATAGATGTTATGCTTGAAGACTCTATTTTTCATAGTATTCATGTAGATGTTTGAAACCTGGAAGGGTCGCCTTCAAACTTGGATTTTGATATTTTGTTACTTTTATTTATGAATTCTCTGTAGGGAAATATGGCAACAGATATCGCAGCGGAAACAAAAATGTACAGCCATATTCCCCTTAGACAACATATTGTGTCAACATATATGAATTGGGAAGAAGGGTTGAAAGGCTTATGCCTAGTCCTGGAGCAAGTCTAGTGACTATCCTTACAACGGTGTGCTTCTTTCTCAAGTAGCACCTAGATTGTTGTCGGTGACGACCTACTGGTCTAGCACCACAGACGGCGGTTGATGACGTCCTCCCAGTGGGTGGAAACTATTTCTGTGCCTCTATGTAATCCACATGGACCACTGGGAACTCCATGTAGCGCTACCAAAGACAACATGAAGGAGTTTTCCCTTTGAACGTCAATCCACTAGGGTTGCTTCTCTCTCCTACGTTGTCTCTACCTTGTTGTCCTTCCCTTTTATGGGTAAGACTTGCTCACACTCTCTAATTACCACAACTAGAGAGTACAACACTTGTCAGAGAGTATTTTTTTGTCTTTTGAAAGCCTTGACTACCCCTCTATTTATGGGAGGTCCGGGGTTAGGGTTTCCAAATCAACTGGGAGTCAAAGAGACATATTCTCATGAAATTTCTAGAATTTTTGAACCATGAAATGATTGGTTCATACCTAAACCGATCAGTTCACATGTGAAACAATCAATTCAACACTTGAACCATTCATTTCACTTGCCTTCCTATTTTCAATCACACTGGCTTACAATATTTGATTAATGCACAACATGATGTCAACATCAATCCTCGATCCAATCATATTGATGATTGAACCAGACGATTCATAAAATGAATTGGTCATTTTAAACCTTGAACTTGTCGGTTCACTAACTAAACTGATCGATTTATGTCCCAATTTAGGCAACATTGTTCAAATTGACTTGACACTTGAATCAATGAGTTAAACACTTGACCTATCAGTTCACAGTCCTATCAGTCAATTTTCATCTGTTGTCGTTTAAAATGAATACCTAAATACTTTAGTAATCTAGTTAAACCATTTTTATGAGAAAAATCATTTTCCAAGTGTATCCTATGTGTGTGACCCTATATGTCCCATGTTTCATTGAAAGTGAATGTCCATAACCAATTTATGACATCACAAGTAATGATTAGTATCTGGAAACACATCATTGCTACCCAAGTAACTAGAAAATTAGAGAACAATGTCAACCTACAATCTGTGATCAGTGTTATAGTGATCATATAGTTCCTTTGTCTCTGATATCCATATTGAACTCAAGGTATGGAATCGTCATCCTATTCAACATTCAATCCATGTTCCTTGAACTAGAGAAGACTTTATGAGATGCATGTGAGCTCACATATCACATATTGGGTCACATGAGTATGGCCATACATTTCTCAGTCTGGCTTATGAAGTGGTCTGGATATCAATCTCCCGTAGGAGGGACAAATATCATCTACATCGCTCATACTCAATCCCCATGTGTCAGAATGCACCCAAGCATCACCTTTATGGCAACCCTTATTCAAGGTCATATTGGATTATGTCAGAATACTTAGAATAACATGTGATGAGTGTAATGACTTCAGATCTAAGAACCACAATCACCACTACCACTATGAGAGTTGATTCTGACTACCATTCCATGGTCTCCATGTATCACTCTCAAGGTGGGTCTATCTGGTACACTATTCTCTAACAAGTACCTATGTGTTTGGTTTGATATCACATATCTTGACTTATGAGATTTTGTCATCAACCAACACACACTCTAGTCTTATGTATTATTGTTGTTTATTTTTATTCCACAGTAATATCCAACTAGGGACATAACAAGAATGCATGTACTCTTATCACACATATGATCTCATTGTTCAGGTCCTCAACTTGACGACATGTGTCATCGAGTAACGTCATTCCTTAGACATCTACTATGTTTGTGTCATCATCTCATGACTGAGATAAACATAATAGACAAAATTACCTTTATCATTATCAAATCAAGTATATGATGCCCCATTAAAATCATCATATGATTGGCTCTCTGGGCATACATACCAACATTCTATAGAATTACTTGGTTGTAGCTCATGATATCATTTTGAGATTTTCTCTATTGTGTAAAGTTTTTCAATTGAAATTGAAACACAATTTTCTCAAAATATTTGCATTTTTTGAACTAGAAATGCAAAAGAGTAAATCTGTCATGCTCTCATCTTGTTTATTTTGAACAAAGGAATCATCCATCAATCTAATTGTCCTCATTCTCCTCAACAAACATGATAGTAGGAAGAAAAAATAGGCTCATTATTGAAATGTCAAGAACTCTTTTGTATCATATGAATGTTCCTTATATTTTTTTGGAAGATATTGTCCTCACTACCTACCTATGTAATTTGTCATATTCCTTAATCAATTTTGTATAACCAAACCCCATTTAAGATCTTATGTCCTAACCATTCTCTATATAGGGTTCCCCCTAAAATCTTGGTGTGTATTAATTTTTTCCATGAATTAAATAGTCATTGTAAAAAGCTTATTACTTGATTGACAAAGTGTGTATTTCTTAGATACTCCTAAACTCAAAGGGATATCATTGTTATCATTCAGCCACACATTGCTTTTTGGTATCCATTGATGTCATATTTTCCAAGACACCCATTACTTTAGAAAATCCACAGAAACCTCTCAGACTTCTTCAAAAACTGAAGGCTTCCCATCATTTTCGGTTGTTGCAATGCTACATCAATTCCATCACCTAATGCTAGTGATCCATGCATAAGTACCATGACAATCATGCAAGTCTGTTGGATACCTCAGAATATGTGCAAGATGAAGGGACATTTATCAATCTTTCTTCAATAACTACTTCATCTAGGGGTTCTAGAATCAACCAAATCTTGATATCTACCTATTTCCTTAAGAAAAGGGAAGTGTTCATGCACTACCCATTCTATATCCAGTTTTGTGTATTCTGATTGTTTACCTTCTTCATAGGATGGCTTTATTTCCAACCTATCTACTATCACAATACCTCATAGTATATATATTGCACTGAATCATCTAGGTTGGAAATAAGATATGGAGGATGAGGGTTGCTTTGACTAAAATGTCACATGGAGTCTAGTGGTTGCTCCTCTAGATAAAGTAGTAGTTGGTTGCATATGGGTTATTAGTATATACTATGCATGTATTATCATGTTTTGTGTGTCTTGTTATCTTGTGTTGTGTGTTTTGTTATGGGCTTAATACTTGGCTTGTCTTGAGCTTTTCTTTTATCTCATATTGCCTAGTTCTGGTTCTCCCTTACTATTTTGTCTTATAAAAGAGAGTGCATTGTAACTATTTCAAATATATCAAATAAAGGTTTTTCCAATTTATATGGTAACAGACGTGTTCGATCCTCCCTAAGACATCCCATTGACCCATCATCCCTTCATCTTCCACCCATTGACCCACCCTTCATCTTCCACCAATCGACCAACCTTTCATATTCCACCCTCCACCAGCCTTTCATCTTCCACCCATCGACCAACCCTTCATCTTTCACCCATCGACCAACACTTCATCTTCCATGCATTGACCCATCAACCTACCATCAACCCTTCACCTTCCATCAACCCCATCCACCTCCACCCCATCGACCTCCACTCATCAACCTTCACCCCCTTCACCTCCTCCCACCCCCATTGACCTCCACCCTATCAACTTCCACACCATCGACTTATAACCCATTGACCTCCACCCCCATTGACCTTCATCTTTCATTGAACTTCAACCTCATCCCAATCCATCGACCTCCATCACATCAACCTATAACCCGTCGACCTCTTCCCCAAGGACCTTCATATCCTCATTTCCTCTTCCAGTTAGTCCTAGAATACCCAGTTGAACCCCTAAAGGTATCACCTCTTCTCATGCCTACACCCCATGGTGTAGTGAATCTCTTATCATAGTGGTGTAGATCTTTTCTTCTCCATACTAACCCTATCTGGGTTTCTCATATCCATTAAATCTGATCTGTTGCTACTCTCCAATGCCCCTATGTGACTTTCTCAGATCTATTGATCCATATCTAGTGTTGATTTTATCTATCCCTATGTAGGTTCCTTGGATCTATTTGGATTTGGCTATTGCTTCCTCTACCACTATGTGGGTTCTTTAAGATAAAATAATATGTTGTTGATCTATGTTGCTCTTATTCTGTTGTTGCTTCTCCAATGTGAGTTCATCAAATCTAGTCATCCAAATTTAGCTTTTTTTCTACTACCACTACTACATCTCTATTTGTGTCATCACTCTGGCTTTGTGTGTCATCACTCTGGCTTCTATGGCGACTATTGATCTTTCATGGACCTTGTGTGTTACAACCTTAAACTCAAAGGATCAAATTACCATCTTTGGGCGGCATCATTTGAACTCTATGTCAAATCCCAAGGATGTTACTCGCATATATGTTCTATTTCTAGGGTTCCTCCTAATGACTCGAAAGATGACAAAACCAAACAAGCCTATGACCAATGGTCCAAAGATGATTCTGGTGTCATGATATGGATGGTGAATAGTGTTGTACCAAAGATCAATCAATGTATCCTTTGCCTACAGAATGCCATATCCATATCCATGTGGGATCAACTTTCCCATGTGTACTCAAACTAGAAAAATCCAAAGAAGGTATTCTAGATCTTCAAAAACTTGACCAAAAAGGAGTATTCCATTGATGACTCTGTAGAAGATTATTACAACCAATATTTAGTACTTTGGGTGAAGTTGAAGTGTATAATCCACTTTCTCCTAATATAAAAGAAGTTCAACGGCAACGCAACGAACTTCAGCTTGTTCAATTTTTGGCTGGTTTGCCTCAACTATTTTCAGGTTTTATAGACCAAATCTTATTGATTGATCTCTTACCTACACAAAGGGATGTTCTCAAGAGTGTTTAATTCCTTCCTTCTATGTCTTCCCTACCTACTGCATCTGATCACTCCATCCTTTTGGTCCTCTCCTATGATTCTGGTAGAGGACATGGAGGTGGCCATGGTCGTAGCTGTGGTGGATGTGCTCCCAAATGAGGTCCACCTCCTATCCCAGGATGAGGTCAACGTCAACCTCCTCCTACCAAATGTTTCTACAACTTCTGTGGGCATACGAACCACAATGAGGATTGTTGTTGCAATAAACACGGTGCATCTGTCTAGGTGAATCAAGTCTCCTTTGATGTCTATGAAAGATCCACTTCTACTACCTCAAGTTCTACTCATCCCACGCTTTAGTGGATTCACTTGAAGTTTGAAAACTCCTCTACACTTGACTATCCTCACCAACATCTACTACAGAAGGAGGTTCCTCTGCTTTACTTGCATCCCCCACTACTAATGTAACATCCCAATTTTGGATTTAAATAAATTTCAAGGTTTTCATGAAATTTCTCATTAGTTGAAATCAAATATGATCCTCATGAAAACAACCCAACTAAATAGAATATTTTTTTCTTGAATAATATAAAGATGAGTGGCATAGTTTCCTTCTTCATGATGATAGTTAATTCAATGGTAATGATATATAATGAACTTTATCTCTCCTTAATGCATTAGATCACCAACAAGTGTATGAACCATAATAGTGATAATTTCATCCAAAAGACTCAAATGAACTAAGATAAACCCTAATTGACCCTTAAAGGGAAAGTCATTTTGGTTGGGGGCAACCATAATGCATCTAATGTACATAAGTGATGTAAATTACATTATGATGATAATTTAAGTTTTAGTCATCAAATCTAGAAAGTACCTACTTAGGGATATTGTAGATCCTACAATGATTCTATGGTCAAAATTTAAGGAAAAAATGATCTCATATGCCCTCTCAAAGCATTTTGGAAAATTTCACAAATAATTATTAATAAAAAAATTATCAAGCTATTAACAAACCTATCGCTCAGAGTTATTTAGCGTGTTACAGAAACTTTGTTCAAAATCAAACTTAGATACCAAATGATTGTGGGACTCCTCTTATCTCAACAAAACCCAACTTCGCTGGTCTATGGATCATCCCTGAATCCCTACCTATATATATGAACTCCCTCACCAATGATCAGGGATCATCCACAATCTGGGAAAACCCTCACCATCTTTCCCTGACTGGTTCTCCTCACCACAATCATGGTTGATAGTTATACTACTCATCATGTTCATTGGGGGCGATACAGGAAGAGTCTATGACTCTAGTTTTTGTGACCCTGGACCCTTGAAAAATGAAGATGATCCACCCTTGCCATGGAGACTAGTCCGCCATGATTGGAGGTCTCAATGCGTAGTTCAGTAGCCTGATCATCAATCTAGCTATGTCATAGAAGGTTCAAGTGGTGCCACCCTATTTCTGGCGTGAAGTAGGGGAGTCGTGTTTTTCTTCCACGTGTGTGTGTAGGACTACGCGGTGGCATAGCTTGGTCGACTGACTTGGGTGGAAGATCAAGCATCTCAATGGCCTCATCGTTGAGCAAGATCCCAACCAACTTTGCTCGGAGCGGTGCTTAGAAGCCCCGACCTGAGTACTCTGTAAAATAGAGGAAACAGGAGAGCACGCCCCCATCTATGACCCTTTGGGGACAAAGGGAGGAAGGGGTCAAGAGGACCACGTCCTTGATCCATTTAAACCCACATGATGTGAGGTAATTAGTGTTGAAATTATTCAAATGAGTTTATAAATCATACCAATTAATTGGTATGTCCAGTGGGGTCAAGTTATATATGTATTTTGTTTAGTTATTCGATATCTAGATGTTGGAAAAGGATTTAGAGCATGTTTTGACCCCGAGTTTCCACATTTTAGCCAGAAACCATGAAATCCTAGACACTATAGTGAGTATAGTTATTAATGAAGGATTATTGAATGAATAGGGTGATTAGGGTTCATCAATCCCAAGAACATGATTAGGATATATTCAACCTAAGAAAAGAAATTAGGTTTTCTTAAAGAGAGGTAAGTGGTTCATGCCCATGAGTATTCATATTTATCAAACTCAACATATTTTCATAATACTTCATGCTTTATGTGATCTAGTGTTCTAATATGTTATGTTAAGATATGCAAGTAAGATTTTCACACATTCATGATTATTTCCTTACATGTGCCTAATATCTTGAGAAGATATATGTTATTAAGATTTATAAGAATGATAGAGACTCATGAACCAGGTTCATGAGAAAAGTAAAGGATCATGTTTCTATAAGAACTATTAGTAATGATCCATATTGATGCATAAGACTACAAGATGAGATATGCAAACAAGATAGTCATGCATGATAATGTGGGATAAGAATGTATTATAATTTCAAGTAGAAATGTGTTATTAAGATTTCTTAGATAGATTAATATCTAAGAACTAAGTGTTATTTAGATTTCTTAGAATGGTACAAAATTCAGTTTTAGATAAGTCCAAATTCAAAATTTAGTAAGATTAGACTTAAGATAATTAATTCAAAATGTTCACATAATACATTATATAATAAGTCCTCATCCAGAGAGTCTAGGGACGATTCAGAGGCATCTGTTACCAATTCAGAGAAGTTTTTACTCCATTTTAGAGGGCATGTTGTGCCAACAGAGGGTGCATTGCACCATAGAGGACACTTCAGTATCAATAGAGGGCACATAGTGCCAGTAGAGGGTGTGTTGTACCATAGAGGACACTTTGGTGTCAACAGAGGAGGACTTATTGTATAATGGTGGCCACCATCAGATAAAAGCCTTGAATAAAATACACTTTAATTTAGAGCACGTACATAATCTCAAGTTAGAAGTATGATAAAAGAGATTAAGATAAGAGAGACATGACTCAGGCCCTTTGTGGAAGTCATGTTGCCCAGGCACAAAAGTGCATGCTGATTCAGAGACATAACCCAAGCCCAGAGTGTAGGTTTATATGACCCACGAACCTTAGTGCAGGTCATGAGACCCAGGTACCAAAGTGCAGGTCTCCAGAGAAAGATAAAGTAAAAACATAAGAACTAAGTTATAGATAGAATAGATATTTATGTTTCAAATTTTATATAGAGTTTAATTCTAGTTTTATGTTCATAATGTTCAAGAATATTTTATAATATATTATTAATTCAATTTTGTACATATAGAATACTCATGCCACTTACTCTAACAATGGTTTTTCCAATACATGGTTGGGGACTAGATGTCTACAGGTGAGGAGCAGGAGCATAGTAGGTCCCAGAGACTCAGAGCACAAGGATAGAGCATAATAAGATCTGGTGGGGTACCAACTAGAAGATGATCCTTAGGTTTATAGACTCAGACATTTGTTTTAAATATTTAGAAATTTAGAGTAGAGACTCAAGAAATTAAGTGAGTTTTTTCATGTAATAACATTTATGTTACTTTTTTAAGAACAATCATGAGAATGTTTCAAGACTTTAGTTTGTGTGATTGATTATATTGTTGTTATGAATTCCAATTTTATGTAATTCCCCCTTGAGTGCACGAGTTATGGATAACTCAATGTTACTTCTTCTGTATGCATATGTGTACTTAGGGAGGGTGTTACAACTTATGGTAAACATAAATGGGTCATTGATTTTGGTACATCTGCTCATATTTCTAATTGTTCTAAACTTTTCAATGCCTTATTTAAAACTAGACTTGTCCCTCCTATTACTATTGCAGGTGGGAATCAATATGTTGTCCATGGTGTTGGAACTATATCCCTATCTAAAAATATTCCCTAAAAATTTGCATTATATGTTCCAATATTTCCTCTTAATCTGCTATCTGTCAATAAAATTATTAAGAGCCTTCGAGTGCTCAATCAATTTTGATGATGAGGCTTGTGTGTTTCAAGATCTCCATACAAGGAAGAGTATTAGTTTGGGCCATGAGGGTTGTGTGTTTCAATATCTTCGTACAAGGAAGAGGATTAGTTTGGGCCATGAGGGAGTAGATGAACTGTACTACCTGGATGTGCCACAATTTGCTACCGCTCTACAATCTGCTCCATGACTAGTCTGCAATAGCACTATTGCATGGGGCATCAGTCTGTTGTTGAACTCCATTTTTTATTTCCAAATATTTTTGAAAGACATTTTTTGTGTGAATAATGCCAGTTCGGCAAACAAACTTGGGATGTTTTCCATACAAAGCAAGAAATTGGTTCTAAGAATCTGTTTGACATTATTTGTGTTGATATTTGTGGTCCATGTTTAGTTTCTAGATTATCTGGATATCGCTATTTTATGACCTTTATTGATGACTATTCTAGGGTGACTTGGTTGGTTCTACTAAGGGATGCAGTACTAATTTACAAACTATCACCATACTTTTTATTGAGATCCAAACCCAATTCAAAATTATTGTTAAATTCTTGCAAACTGATAATGCCTTAGAATTTATGCAAGAATTTGTCGATCTTCTTTGTAGTTCTCAGGGTACCATTCATCAGACTTCTTGCTCTTACACACCACAACAAAATGGTGTGGAAGAAAGGAAGAATTGTCATCTACTTGAAGTAGCACACATAATTCTTCTTCACTATCGTCTTACTAAGCATTTGGCCTGAAGCCATTTCTACAACATGCTACTTAATCAACCATATGCCTTCTTCTATGATATACAACCAGATCCATGTCTCTCTTCTATATCATGATGCACCTTTATTTTCTATTCCATCGTACATCTTTCGCATCACCTATTTTGTTAAGAATCTCTACCCTTGGATATTTAAGCTTGACCCCCACTCCATTAAGCGTATCTTTCTAGGATATTTCCATACTCTGAAAGGATATCGATGTTACGATCCTATCAATCAACAATGGTTTTTGAGTGTGGATCTTGTGTTTTTTTTAAAACATGTTATACTACCCTGGCAAAGGGTTTTCCTTTTTAGTGATCTGGTAGATACTACTCCTCTTCCTGAGGTAGTAGAGCACGATCAAATTGAAGAAACTAAAGAGTTGTCCTCAAGAAGACCCAAGGTTACAATTACCTCTCTGGCTCCTCAAAAACCAATTTCTCCCTTTTCGACAGGTCACAACGCCCCACAAGTATTCTCTGGCCTACATCTTCCTATTAGTCTAAGGAAAGGTGTTTATTTATGTACTCAACATCCTATTAGTAACTTCTACTCTTCCACTAATCTTGGTGTTAGATTTGCATATTTTACTGGTGCTATTTCAACTATTTATGTGTTAAAGAATTCTACACAATCTCTTTAGCATCATGACTAGTGTCAAGATATCTAAACTAAAATGATGTCCTACGAGATCTCAAGACTCATGATCTTGTTTATTGTCTAAAAATTGTTTGATAATTGGCTGTCATTGGATTTTTACTTTTAAATATCAACCAGATGGTTTTATTGAACGGTTGAAGGATTGCCTTGTAGAAAAAGGCTACACTCATACCTGTGGAGTGGACTACTTTGAATTTATCTCATGTGGCCTGCCTCAACTCTGTGAGAGTACTAATCTTTGTAGTTGTCAAAAAAGATTGGCGTCTTTAACAACTTGATGTCAAAAACACCTTCCTGTATGGTGACCTACATGATAAAGTTTATATAGAGAAACTGCATGCTTTTGCTAGTCAGGGGGTGTTCTAAAGTCTACAGACTCGAGAATATATGGCCTAAAACAAAACCCACATGCGTGATTTGATAAGTTAACCCATATACTTCTCAAGTTTCAATTTTGGTGCCTAACTACTAGTTAGCTAGTAGCAGTAGGCCGATCTTCGTCGTTTCAATCTATTTCCAAATCACATATGAAATTTCTATCAATGATTCACAAAATAAGTTTAAAGGTAGGTGCCACTTCTTAATCTGATTTGCTAAACCAAGGAAGGTGATCGGTGCATGATAATAAGAAAGGTACACGGTTGACCATATGTGAAAATGTCATTGGGATGTTGTTTTTCAAATTCTTAAATATTTGAAATCTTCTCCAAGAAAGGATTTGCTATATCATAGACATGGGCACTGCAAACTTACTAGATATTTTGACTCTGATTATGTTGGTAGTCGATGCAACCAAAAATATACTTTTTGATATTGTTCCTTTGTGGGAGGAAATTTGGTTACATGGCGCAGTAGTAAGCAGATTGTGGTTGGTCAGTCAAATGTCGGAGAAGAATGTAGATCTATGGCTCACACTTCTTGTGAACTGATGTGGGTCCAAGGACTCCTCAAGGAATTTGGTATTCCTGACTTTGATCATATTCCTATGCATTGTGATAATAAAGTTGCCCCTTTTATTGCCAACAACCCCACTTTCTATGAGCGCACAAAGCACATCAAAGTGGATTGCCACTTTGTCTGATAAGCAATTCTCTCTAGGCATATTTGTACTCCTTATCTTCGGATAGAATATCAAGTAGTTAACATATTTACCAAGATACTTCCCAAGACTCTCTTTGCTACATTGGTGGACAAGTTGGGCATGTTTGACACCAATTCTCCAGCTTGAGGGGGAGTGTTAGTATATGTGATGTATGTGTTATCCTGTGTTGTGTGTTTTGTTATCTTGTGTTGTATGTTTTGTTATGCGCTTAAGTCATGTCTTGTCTTTAGAATTTTTTATCCCATATTTCCTAGTCATGGTTCTCCCTTACTCTCATATCCTATAAAAGAAAGTGCATAACTATTTTAGATATATCATTTAAATGTTTTTCTAATTTATATGGTTTTTATCAGTTAAAGTTGGTCCTGATGGGACTATTGACCATCTTAAAGAAAGACTTGTCACAAAAGTCTACCCCCACGTCTATGGGAAAATTATCTGGAGACTTTTTCTCCCATGGACAAGATTATAAATGTTTGTCTTTTCATGTAATTATTTGCTCATTTCTCCTAGCCATTGCATCAACCAGATATCAAGAATGTCTTCCTTCATGATGACCTATCGAAAGAGATATATAGATAGAGAGAGCATCCACCTAGTTTTGTTCCTTAGAGGGAGTCCCATCTAGTTTTTGGACTTCATAAATCATTGTGTGATCTGAAGCAGTCAACCCGAGTGTGGTTTGAGAAGTTTAGTCAATATGTTGAAGCCTTTGGCCTACAACTGACCAGTCTAGAAAATTATGTCTTCTAAAAGAATGGATCATGTGGTTATATCCTTCTAGTCATATATGTTGACAACATTGTTATTACAGATAATGATCACCAAGGAATTACATGTGTAAAATAGTTTCTTCAAGGAAATTCAGACCAAATATCTTAGCCTTGTCTTACTTCCTTGGTATTAATGTGGCAAGGTTCAAAGATGGAATTATTGTCTCTCAGGTTATGTACTAGATATCCTTGAAGAAGTTATCATGTTGGGATCAAAACTTGTAGATTCATCTATGGTTCCTTAAATTAAACTATATAAGGATTAGTGGGGACCTTCTTATAGATAATGGACAATACAAATGACTAGTTGGGAAACTAAATTATCTCAAAGTTACTCATCCATACATCTTGTTTACTACAAGTGTGAAATTCATGGAGAAACCACATATTGGTTACTGGGTCATTGTATTTTACATCCTCCGCTATCTCAAAAGACCTCTCCGGAAGTCTCATCTACACTAGTCATAGGAACCTAATGATGCATGGTTTTTTATGCATACTGGTCAGACTCTATTATTGACTAACAATGCTTGACATGATATTATGTATTTATAGGAGGTAACCTGGTCTCCTAGAAGAGCAGGAAGCAGACTCTAGTTTCTCTCTAAAGCACCCAATCTGAGTATCAGGCTATGGCTCATGTCACCGGTGAAATTCTGTGTTAGGAACCTCATGGAAGAACTAGGAATTATACAATATGAAACATCAAATTGCATTACAATGATCAAGTTGCAGCTCACATATCTTCCAAACCCATTTTTCATGAATAGACAAAACAAATGGAAGTTGAAGGTCACTTCATTTGAGAGAAGGTTCATGATAAGTTGATAAAACTTATACCAGTCCTCTCAAAATATCAACTTATGGATCTACTTACTAATCCTTAAATGGATGTCTGGTTATAATTGCATGTGACAAACTAGGTGGCTACGATATCTATGCACCAGTTTGAAGGGGAGTGCTAAGTGTATAATAGTTTCTATACTCTTTTATATTGGGATTAGTCCTACATTGTGTAAATAGGTATCTCTAGTCACTTGTAATCTTATATAAAGGTTGTCCCTCATGTCTATGATAAACATAAGATATTCTCTACCTTCTCTCTATTTATAGTATCTTCTAGTTTCTAAAAGTGTGTTGGTAGGAGTGGCAAGGGGGGAGGAAATGGATAACAATGTTAGTGTAGGGGAAAGTAGAAGGAAGAAAAGTTGGTGCAAGGGAAATTGGAAACAGTCTATCTTTTTGGATCTACATATGGAGGAGGGAAGAGGGAAAGTAAGACCAGTTTCTGAAGGGAGATGAACCCATCGCACAATAACCAGATTAATAAAGAAAGGGAAATAGGAGGAGGGAGGTAGTAGAACTAGGGTGGGTGACACAAGAAAATTGTAGGACATGTCAATACTTTTTTCTTATGCTAGACCAAGATCCCATGGCTAAAAAGGAAAAATTATATAAAGGTTTTGTGCTCTCGAGTGTATCTAGCATCATTATTTGTAGAATGACGCTAGAATACACTCCCATATAATACATCTCCAACACAACAACTTTCTTACCATTGGGTAAGTTGGTGGTCATATGAGTAGAACCCCACACTCACACTCTAAAGTCCATGCATGCTTATTTTATAACCCAGCCATAAATCCCCATAACCTCTATCATGTATGTCATCTTTATCCTTCTATCCCTCTCTCACTTCATGAGAAAACATTTGTCTTGCTTCTTATAACATATACTTCTTGCCTCTCTTATCCTCCTCTCTCTTTAGATGACTATCAAACATTCCCAACAACACTCGTCCACTTCCAACAATGCCAACATCTAGGAAATTGATTATAGATCATAAGCTTGTATGTTGTTGTATGGTGAATATGAATGTATTTCTAGAACTTTACTGAGTTAAAAATGTTTATGCATGAAAAATCAATCAACTGAAGTTGGAAGCCTACATGATTCAATTTCATAAAACAAAATATGATATCATTATCCCAAACCATAATAACAATATGTGATATAATTGTTTCATTTTGATATTATTTGAAAGATCAACTGGTTCAGTTGGCATGTATGTTTTAAATATTCATAAAGTCATCAATATTTTTATTGGAATTTTAAATATACATACTCAGAGATCAATTAGTTCAGGTCGTATGATTGTCCTTACAGTAGCTTCCCCGTCTAGTTTGTGCTATATCATGTATTAAAAAGTATATTGTGTTCACTAGCAGTTCATATGTTCCAACCTACTATAATGTGATTGACTTCATATATATCACTTTTATAATTATTGATTGCACATAAAAGCAGTAGAAGAATTTAAAAAATTACAATTTATTATAATTTATATACTTATATATCACTTTTCCTTAGAGGATGGACTGATCCAGCAACATATTTGGATATCCTACAACAACTTGAATACAACACATCCAGAGACATCACATGGGTTTTAGAAACTATATAAACCGCCAAACTTGCATACATTTTTTTTACATATAGACGACAGACCAGGCATTACAAGACCATATGGCAGACACAATGCCTACCCAAAATACACATACTGATTTGGCTTATTTGTCACGATAAAGTACCAATAGATATGATGATGAGACATAGAGGATTTGAGGGACCATCTAGATGTCCATAGACATCACATGGGTTTTAGAAACTATATAAACCGCCAAACTTGCATACAATTTTTTTACATATAGACGACAGACCAGGCATTACAAGACCATATGGCAGACACAATGCCTACCCAAAATACACATACTGATTTGGCTTATTTGTCACGATAAAGTACCAATAGATATGATGATGAGACAGAGAGGATTTGAGGGACCATCTAGATGTCCACTATGTAACAACAATGAGGAATCAACCCAATATCTTTTCTACGGATGTCACGTATCAAGAAGGATCTAGATACACTACACCATGGCCACCATCATCTTAGCTGATTCCTATCTCAACACTTTCCATAGGTTGTAAAATACTAGAAGCAGAACAGATAGATACACCCAATATGATATTTTGTTTACTGCTATTATATGGTCTATATGGACATCTCACAGCAAGATTTTATATGATAACCACATTCTATCTATACAGCTAGTAATTCAACTGGTGGATATAAATTATCATAATTTTCTACATGACAGGATACAACAATGGAAACGGGGCCCACAAGGAGCTCTACAACTAGATCGCAGAGCCTAGCATCACAAGAGCACTGATAGGACGCCCGGTGGAAGGTGCAGAGGAAAATTGAGATCAGCCAAACATCTACTCTTAATCTAGCCAGACATGGGATACTATTATGTTAAGGGGGGATCATGCCCATTTTGAGGATAATATGTACATTATTAACAAACTCTACCACCTAGGGATACACCCATGGTGAACATATCCCCTTAGTTTTCTTTTTTTGCTATCTTTATGTAACAACATATGTTATCATATGGCTTATTGCAGTTTGCATAAGCCAACATCAATATTAGAAAAGATTATCTTAAAAAAAATTATAGTTCACTAATAGACCGCTAAAAATATCCATTGTGTTTATCATTCAACGGTAGATTGTTATAGTAAAATTGATAGATGTACGCTAAAAGATCTTTAAGTAAAGAGAACCATTGTATGTACAAACGTGAGCAATATGCAATAGAAGTTGGGTGTTTTGGTACATTAGCTTGCGTTGCACGAAGACAATGAGAACACATGTCTGAAAGTCAAAATACAGTCTAAAGTGTCAAATATCAATGGGGTAACACATTCAAAGATATGGTTGTAAACATTTCAAAATTAAATCACGAAGATGATCAATCTAACAGCAGAGGAACATATGCAAGGACGTACACATTCACGGTGATGAAGTAAAGTGAAAACATAACATATAGGAGGGGAGAATCAACAAAAATATACATATATACGCATATACATAAATATACGCATATATATATGATAAAATAATTGTGTTCCTCATTACGTGTAATTTAAATGTATCCATTTGAATTCAACATGACTGCAATACCCCAAAAAACAATCAGACCTTATACATTTGTTGTATATCATTTAGTTGTAGAAAGTATTGGATGTAACTTATGTATAGCTTGTGGTATATATAAGATATGATTGTTCTTTTTAAAACACATTTAGAGGATGTTGATTCAATGTTTATGATTGAGTCCAGTTAAGGAATATTACATGTGTTGTTTCAATGACCATTACACATTTGTTACAAGTAGCGACTGTACACACTTTCACACACAGACACACACACACATGTGTGTATATATATACACACACATATATGTATATGTATATGTATATGTATATGTGTGTGTACAATTTCAAAAATAGACAAGACATTGTGTGTATAATTGATATGTAGAAATATATCAGAGTGATTTATTGGCATCCCTTTGATGGAGAGAGCATGAGACTCTCCAACAATATCATTTTGTTTATCAATATAAAGTAACATCATTTTTATATCAATCTAAATTGCATCACTATATTTTTTTACCCAAAAAGTTTCACACGTGTTAGGTCTACACATCTTCCGTAATAATGGAAAACTTTTCAACACTATATATTGTGATTTTCTAGATCTTTGGATGAAAAGTATGTAAATTGTTTTGATGACCAAGCAAATGACGTCTAGTTGTGGTGATTTTGTATAGAAGTTAGAACAATGATGTTAAATCCATCTGTATGGTCTGATTTAAACCATGCCCTACCTTAGAACTTATTTTAAAGGTTGTCATAGGATCATGCATCCTCTCTGTTTCCCCTCATGTGTGTGTGCATGTGTGCATTTTAAGTATTTAACTATTTATCTACTATGCAATTTCATAGTTACTAACGAGAACCATAATCATAGGATGAACTACAATTGTCATCGACATACTTGATAAAAGAAAATTAAAACTAGTATAGGTTGATTGACTTATTTAAGGGATAACTTTTGAACAAACAAGACAATGAAACTTGGACAATTCTAAGTCAACTGGGCATAATGTAAAGAACAAACAAGAACCCATTTCTCTTACGGGCCCCATTAAAATCAAGACACGCACAACAACCACCAAAGTAGTAATTTACAAAATGCACAACCATATAAGAACACACGATAAAACTTGACTATGGAGATTGAAGACATCGAGCCTCTTAAAAAAGTCATGAACAAAACCGTTGACAAAATAGCTTCAAGTATTTATAACGTCTTGGATATATACAAAGATTAGTTCAAACAAAAGCCATACAGATCAGATAGATAACCATATCAACATTAAAAAAATCAATGTTTTGGAAGACATGGACACATTGGCTCCTTTAGGAGTCAAGATAGGTATGGAAAAAAAAACTCAATATAGCAATGACAATTCTAATGATTTAAACTACTATCTTGATCCTCCTTACAATTTTATTTCTTGTTATAGTGATGATGAATTCTAGAAAAGAATCTCATAACATAGGCATTATTTTTTGTGACGATCTAACAGCCTTAAAAACTCCTAATGAAATTGAACAGGAGTTGGGGTGGTGGAATAAAAGAATCAAAGAATATATTACATTCATCTAAGTGAGTTGTGGTTATAATAGCCTATATAGATTCCTTCTGCATTTTTTGCTCAAACTTTCTCTAACTACTTTTATTATTCTTTACTCAATTGTTTTCTACATCTTACATGTTTATTACCTATTGGGATGCTTTTGGATTGACTCGCTTCGGCCAAACAGATTAGGGTTGTTAGGTTCCTTACTAAGAACTACAAACCCTCTATTATCACTATACACGAAATTGAAACAACTTTAAGTGAACGACGAATTGTGTACTAAGGGCGGATATATTATCAAACATTGGATGCATCTCCTAAATTCTGGGTTGAGGGGCAGCATCCTAGTCGGATGGAATGATAGATATTACAATTACATGAGCCAGTTCATATGTACATTCTGTATCACTATTTAACTTAGGTAAAAACCATGGGAAGATTGATTGAGTGTTCGCATGGGTTTATGATGAACCCACACATAATAAAACTTCCTTTCTTGGTGAAATCAACAATATGGCTAACAAATACAGAAATTATCCATGGATGATTTGGGGGGACTTCAATTGTACTAGATTTTGGTTTAAGCGATCACATATGGAGGATATAATCATATAACACCAAATCAACATGAATGAATGCAATGACCTTATCAACTCTCTAGGTTTTCTAGATCTCAAGGCTAGCAACTTCAGGCATACTTGGTCTCGAGAATCATCGTGGGCTACTCTGGACCATTTTTTCTATGATAGCCAATGGGAAGATCTTTTCCCTTTAAGCTCAACCGTGGTAGGCCCCAAAATATTATCTTAGATCACAAACTAATTATTTTCAACACCAAATACACTAAATGGAGCCCTGGATCGTGCATTATGGAAAAATAATGGGTAAATTACAACAAATACAATGACAATTGACTTTGTATAATAGCAAAAAAAGAGTAAAGAATGTCGTTGATAACCTTACAATATTAAAAATGAATTAAAAGAACGGAAGAAATCTCTTGGAGACACCAACAAGCACATACTTAAGCTCTATGAAGATCTCAGTACTAAGGAAAGAAAATACAAAGGTGATGCCTTTGTAAAAGAGTCTATCAAAACATAAATGCATCAACTTTGACTTAATCAATGGATATATTGGAGGCAGAGATCCTAATTTCAATGGATTAAGGAAGAATATTCTAACACTAAGTTTTTTTGTAAGTTGAGTAACATCCATAAGAGAATGGGTATGGTAAGTTTTTTTTGTAAGTTGAGTAACATCCACAAGAGAATTGGTATGATTCTTACCCTTGACTTTGGGAAAGGACTAACAAACAACAAATATGAGATTATACAACATCTCGTCACCTATTTTAGACAATTATTTAACAACAATTGACCCATCAATGCACATATCATTTTTAACTGACGTTTGCTCATCAAGAATCAAGTGTCTAGCCCACAAATTCTAGTCAAGCCCTTTACTATTGATGAGATTCATAAAGAAAGTTCTTCCTTGGGCATGAACAAGTCTCTAGGAGCACATGGATTTGATATGTCATTTTATAGATGTAATTCAAAAACCATCAAGAAAGATTTTTATGATATTTTTGTCAAATTCTTTGAAAATAAAGAGATGGATATGAAACAAATCAACAATAGATACATCAGTCTTACTATAAAATTACAATTCTACCCGCGTCGACCACTTTCATCATATTAGTCTGATCAACAACTCATACAAAATCATCACTAAGACTCTGACTAACAGATTTGAAAAAAAAAACATGGACCATATCATCAACAAAGAACAAATTTTGCTTTTTAGAAGGTAGAAAAATTTAAGATGCATACATCTTGACAGATGAGGTTATCCGTTCCAGTCAAACCTCAAGGAAAGCCTATTTATTGACTTTCAAGTTGAACTTCAATAAAGATTCTTTGATAATTTTAATTGGATTTTCTTCTTCTCCTCTCAATAGATAAAACTTTCCTTAGAAAGGATTAGTTGGATAGATGCTTGCCTCAAATTGGACACTCATCGGTTCTTCTTAATAGTTCACCTTTCGGGTATTTCATCTACAAAATGGACTAAGACAAGGTGAACCCCTGGTTCTATATCTTTTTTCATAGTTTCTTCCTTTCTTGTTGTTAGGCCCAATCTTGGATTAAGAAACAACATATTGACACCTATTAGTAAACTCAAACAATAACACTTGATATAATATGTGATTATCTTTATCCAACCCGGTGATCTCAGTGTGATCAATGTTATTATTAACCTTGGTATTGGTATATTCCAACACCTTTCGATTCTCCAAATAAACCTCGACAAATTAGCTATTGCTGGCACATGTCTTTTTGATAATGATATGACTATGTCTTTTTCATATTTTACAAAGCAACAAAAAAAATCTTGCTGAAATATTTGGACATCTCTGCAAATAAATTGTCAATCTCAAATTAGCAACTAGTCCTAAACAAAATGACTCAAATAAAAGTCAGTTGGAAACCAAATTGTCACATTAGAGCAAGCAGCCTGTCGAATTCATCACTCACTGGTATTCCCTCCTATTATCTTATTTGTATCATTCTACTACTATGGACTAAAAATAGTATTGACTAGGGGTGAGCAAATAATGGTCCAGACTGCAAGTCCGGTCCGGTCCATAATGAGTTCGGTCCAGTCCGCGGTCTACAAATTTTGGTGAATTCAGTCTTCGACCCGGTCTGGTCCAAAAACGTTCCGATCGTGGACCGGACCGTAGACCGATTTTTATGTAAACTACATGTATATTTGTCGGTATATTATGTAACAAGTACAAATAAAGTACACATATAAGTACTAGTAGCGTAAATATTTTCTATTAATGTTATATAATTGTTAGAAGTAATCTTACAATTAAATAAATCGTGAAAATGGTAAAAAGGTTGATTATGGTCCAAACGGTCCGGTCCTACCTCAAAACGGTCCGATCTACGGTCCATATATTCTTACTAAGTCGGTCATTGGTCTGGTCCGGTCCGGTTCTGGACCGATGCTCACTCCCTTGACAGATTAAAAAGGGACTCTTTTGTGGGGAATCACTAATAACAAAAAAAACTTACATCTTATCAACCAACAAATCCTCACAAAGCCCAAGGTCAAAGGGGTTGGGGCATTCTCAACAACAGACCTACACTCACAATATTTGCTCATCAAGATCATTGTTAGTCTGATTCATAATTCTTACTATACAAAAGGTACATGGCAATTTGTCACTAGCAAATACCTACGGTATTAATAGAAGTAAAGGTCTCTCATCGTTGTAGAAAAACATCAAAAAAAGTCACATATAAAAGAGACAATCCTCACATGTCCGTCAAGCCGGGATAACATGAATTCTTAAGAGTGTAAATGATAGATTCCGTGTTAACTGGCCTACCTAAAATATAATTTAGTATACCCAAAACTTGGGAGGGGAAAAAAAAGTGATTTTGCATAGTCTGCATCTTGCTAACTCTAGACAACTCAATGTACTCAACAAATTTATGGTTGAACATTATCCAACTTGGCAACAAAATCCGATTATAATTAAATTACACATACACCATCAAGGCATGAGCCCTGGCTTTGTTGTCACGATCAGTTTAGCATACAAGTTCTTTACTAATTCAAGACATCAATCACATTATGAAAAAAACTGTAAGATTAAATACCCACCCGAGGTACATTTTGTTCTAGCTCATAGATCAGAGTTTTTCATCGGGGATGTTTGTATGGGACAGGTTCAAGTGTGCCATACAAACGTTTCTTTGCTTAAAAAGTCAAATAATACAGAAGATTAGAAGATTTTCTCCTTGATCAATGGTAAAGATGCAAGTCATGAAATAATTTGTTATTGTAGGGAACTTTCGCCCTTTGTTTTTCGTAAAATAGTTAATTGGAGGGAAACAACAAAGCTCCAACTCTTAACAACATTTTCTCAACTATTGCAAATATTTATGTACTTGTAACTCCATGTTACGAACTTTTATGCAATAGGCTATGTTGGTTGATCCGCAAGAGCTTACGCACTTCATGTGTCTTCTTCCAAAAAGAAAAAGCCACCATCCATACAGGTAGCATCAACTTCAGTACTGACGATATCATGCCCAATTCACTCACTTCCCGCCCTTCTTAATGAAACCCCTCTAGTGATGTTGTGGTCCTTCCGGTGTCAGAACAAAGCCTAACTTAGCTACGGATGTTGATACTAATCCTCCTACTGCTAATGGGGGACTTTGCATTCGGCTTATCTAACTTTTTAGTAGGTGTTTTAAGTGAAGCCCACCACTGTCAATACCCTGAATGGTCTAGAGAGGCCACACAAATCCCCATCAGCACTTTCCTTTTGGTGTTTTGCTATGGGTTACACCACACATCCTTTCATCGCCCAGGTTGAAACCTCACATCTATACCCCTCCCTTGGGGCCGGTTACTGGGCTTCCGGGCTTTTGCATCTCTGGTGCAATGACCCAGGCCCTGCCACTGTACATGTCACTATATACCGTCGCCTCACTAATTAATTAATATGACTAGCTTTCCGAAATAATGTAAAGACAAACAGCGTAAGAGTGTTGCAATACGCAAAGAGAGCAAACATCGTTAAACTCAGATCCACTTCTTTTAATATTCGAAGAAGATTACGCCAGTACTAGACCAGTATTCAGAACATAGTTCCCTATTATCACTTAAATTAATACTTTAATACTTAAGATGAATTCATTAATACACGTATTAACTAAACTAATACACGTATTGATATAATCAAAACTAGGGCAATAGGTTAACTAAACTAGATTATCATCATAACCGGATGGGTTTGCACACTGTCATTTAAGCGGTGTAAATTTGTTGGCAGGACGGCAATTACAACCATCTCGAACAATCTTGGACCGTAACCGCGAACCCAAACTGTCCGTGTACAACAGAAGTTCCAGGACCCTCTTTTCTGAAGGATTTTTGACTTGATCCAACTACAAGGTTATATGAATCCAACATCACATATAATTATGGCAACATGTATCACCAAGTTCAGCTGGCAAGTGGCATCTGATCTGCACAATTTTCCGTACAATAGAGCATGGATGCGAAAGAATAGGACGTGCCATGGACACATTCTCCACTCATGCATTTCACCCGTCTTCCAATGCCGATCTGTTGATTCAGAAAACCCATTTACATCATGTCCGCTTTACAGGTCTTTGCACGTAAGATTTGTTAGGATCCTCTGTCTTGAGTTTTGGAGGCCGAATCTCACCTTTTTTACTCTGAAACAGAACAACAAAAAGATTAAAGTTCTATGATTAAATAATTTGGATTCTGTCAGAAGCTATTCGGTTGAAGCAGAGTAACCTTTTTCCCACTTTTCATGAAATCTCGCCAACTGGAAACCTGAAGTCCAAAGATAAAGAATGAGTCCTCAACTCCGAAAATATTGCATATAATTTTTTTTTGTCGGCTTAAACTCCATTGCGATAATTTTAAATAACTACAGTGACAAGCCTGCATCATAAACAAGCGACTGGAGCAAGTAGGATGCAATCAAAACGAAATAATTTCAGTTCACAGGCCAGTATCTAACGCTTTAAAAAGATCATCTTAAAGAATAGAAAAAAGCATTATATCTCGCCGTTTCCAGAAGTTGCAGCATTTGAACAAAAGAATGCACAGCAAGTGCGCAGCCTGTAGGTTAAAGTGTTACGTTCTGACACTAAAAATTACAGTAACTAATCTATAGAACTTGCAGTAATGATATCAGGTGATAACTGTCTTAGCCTCAATGAGGTGCAACAGTTGATTAAGATTTTATAGAAAGGATAGGATTGTAAATGGGAGGATCAATTACAACCAACCAATCGGACAACAAAGAACTTTCTTAATGTCTGCCATCCCCATTAATCCCTCACACACACACATACAAATACCTAGATTATGAGATCAAATGTCAAGCATAAACCCTATGTTGTCACAATTTTCTTATTAAATAAAGGATTGTCACAATTTTCTTATTAAATAAAGAATGATTCTCAGCGACCAATCTGCATCCCAAACACGAGTTCAAATACTTAAAAGTTGTGGTGCTGACGATGAATAAAAGTGAATTCTCAAATGCATATTTTCCGCATCTTCCACTACTATAGCAACAAGGCTCCGAAAAGCAAGGAGTTCACAGCTGATTAATTCTCTGTTCTGCTAAAGCTCCGATTGGTTTGTCGTAACTGGTCCGGAAAACTTATGGATTGGAGTTCCTGAAGTAGTTTTTAATGATTGGTTTAAATTTTAAAGTAAGTGTTGGAAGTTGAGCTCCGTGACTTCCGGTGAGTTTAAGACTAGCATACAAAACATAGTTCCTAAGTTCCTTCTTAAAAAGAATGGAAATGAGTTCTGGGACAGCTAACATGTTTTATACAATTATATTCTTCATTCGCAAAAGTGAAATGTAATAAAATTATGACTAGAAATATTAACAGTGTGGATATAGGTCATTGCTAAAACTATAACATCATATGACAAAATATCATACACTATAATCGCACTATGTAAAACATTTTACACTATAACCACCATTAGCAGGGTGATTTACAAAATAAAAAATACAAACATCATGAAAAAGAAACAGACCACACCATGGGAAAACAATGTGATTTACCTAACATATTTTTATTCTCATGTTTAAACAATATGATGTGAAAAATGATAATTAACTATAACCATGCACGAATATATAGTAAAAGTTCCCTATAAAAATAATGTAAGAATTAATATCCGACATCGTGTTAAACAATGATGACCCAAAAGTTATATTTACAAGCATATGAAATGCAGACATTATTACAATACTTCGTATACACAAAGTGAAATAAAAATATTGTGATGTGATATTAATCATTAATATTTTATTAAGATTATAATTGTACCATAACAAAATATTTTTTAAAGGAACAACATCTGCACCATGACCATTTGTTGAGGTTATTATGATTTTTTACGGATATGATTCTTTTTTATGTCTTGGCCATCCTTATATGATATTAATTTTATAATATTAATTTTTTAATGATTTTCATATTTACACTTACAACAAACCAATCACATGGAAGTGGATGGAACTTGAAGTTCCAAAAACTGAACTAGAGTTCCCAGAAAAAGAATTTCAGACTCATGACTTGTACTAAACCAATAGGAGCCCAAGCGAAACCTGGTAGCAATTAGAAGCTGGAGGTCTGCTGTCGCCCCAAACAGAATGATGACCATCGTAAAGTTAGAATATTGTCATAAGGTGTGTGGTTACCAATGTACCCTTTAAGTGTTGAGCTATCAGTGGTGTGGTTGAACACCCACAAGTGTGGATCAGCGCAATGGTTGTTGCATATGGTGCATTGGTATAATTCGGTCACATATAGTACTGCTTAAACAACCACAAGTGTGAACCAGCGCAATGGCTCTTGCAGATGGTGCACTGGTATCAGTGAGCTACCAGTGGTGCTCTGTTTTTTATAAAACAGAGGTCTTTGGTATAATAGCATATGAAATGTAAATCTTTACCTGAATCAATTCCAGTGTTCATCAGAATTAGTTGTTCCATAAATGCAATATCGTTGTTTCATATATAGCACTGCAATGACGTTACAATTATGTATATTGTGAAACCAATTCATAGTAGTGAACTGCTAGTTTTAAACATTTGTTTGACTCTCTACCCCTCGATTTACAAGTTTATATGAAGTGTCAACCTCAATTTTAAATGGCACAAACGGACAAAAGCCACTGAAGCTTAAGGAACAGCAGAATTGCCAAATTATCAAAACTCCAAGGGCATAAACACAACATTTGAGGCGTACAAGATTATCTTCACTAGACACCAAAGTATAAAGGGCTCAATAAGTAGAGAAGTTGCATTTGATCCCCAAAGGTAATTTAAAATCTTCAAATTTACAGCTTGGTCAAATCCATCCCATTTCTTGTGGTTATGTTGTTGAACTTTTTGCGTATTTCTAAGAGGTGGTTTATGTGTATGTCTAACTGACAACAACAGTTCAACCGTGGTATGCCGATAGTTGTCTAGGTGGCAAGGCGGTCCCTTTTTCCCAAGCGGAGCCTCGGCGTTTCTAGGTGATTTTACTCCTTTTTATACATACTAGTGAACATACACGTGCACATGCACGTGCCATATAATATGTATTATATTTTAAATAAATAAAATTAGAGTATTAATATATTAATAAATTAAAGTAGACAAATCTTTCAATTAATGTCAGGAGTAGACATTTAGTTTCCAATATAATAAAAATACAAAGGTTATTTTATAATAGAGATATTATGATTTTTACAACAACTTATAGGTGAGGCGAGGTGTGTCTTCTCAAATACCTGAGTGGCATGAACTCATCTTAATACGATGCATCAAAGTAAAGTGGATACATGTTGAAAGAAATATATTCTCATTTAACGATCTATTAATAACTCGTCAAATGAATAATTGGAAATGAAAATAGAATAACGTCATATTTTTTATTAATGGATGTGGTCACATTTTAATGGTTTAATCCTAAATAGATTTCGAACCTTTCACATATGAACTATATAGTTGGTACAAATATTTATACTTTTTATAGTGTCTACTGATTAATATCCAATTCAAAAAAGTTACTATTTTGGTAACTATGCTGACAACATTGTATTTGTTATCACACGAATGTTGGTGAAATAGTAAAACACACATGGAAATGCAAGTAAAAGAAAATTCGATGCTATTTCACTAATATTTTTTTCCAAAATTTCTCAGTTAAAGTTACTTTGTTCAATAAAATATCTTGCGTATTTTGATATGACATTCATTTTGGTATCCAAAAAGACCTTAAATATCTATTATAAGAAGGGGTCATCCATATGCATCATTAGTTCTTCTTTTTTCATATATATAAAAAAATTATGTTTGTCATATGTAATAAAATAACTATAGTTTATTATTTTGATAAAGAAAGCAACACAGGCGTAGATATAAGTAATAAGTGGAATGATTTTGTAAAATTCAGCACCATTTAATTGTAGTTTGATATATGTGAATATAAGTTTGTTATATAATGTGTTGAATTTTCAGCCTTATTGAGATAATAATATGTCTAGCTACACTTAGAAACGGTTGTATTCATGATCCTTAAAATCTAAACCATTCATCTATATCTAACTAATGTGCTTCACGAACTCCAGTTTTCAAAGTATTAAAAAACATAATAGATTATGAAGCATAATATACTACTGTTCTAGATAAGATCAATTGCTAAATTTGGTTAAATATTGTATTAAAAAACTAACCTTAAAATCTAAACCATTCATCTATATCTAACTAACGTGCTTTACGAACTCTTGTTTTCAAAGTATATTAAATATCCTAATAATTTATGGAGCATAGTACATTACTATTCTATATAAGATCAACCCTTAAATTTGATTGATTATTGTATTATAAAAATTAATAAATTATTTTTACGGAGTCTAATTAATAAATATGTCACTTCATATTGCAAGAAAAGACTCACAAACAAGTTGTTTGTACGCCACATATATTAATAATTTGGAAAAGTCGTTTGACATGGGCTCGTCTCAAGAGTTAACTTTTTATGGCATGGACATCATATGTCGTTGCTCTTTTATGATTATCATAGCATTAGATGTCATTACAAGGAGTGGTGGTACATTAAATTTGTTCATGCTAGCATAATATTAGCACATCTGGTCATTTTTCTATAACCAAAATCAAGTCTGGCATCTTGTCTATCCAACATTCTTCACACTTCACATAGTAGTTGGACGTGCATAATTGCTATTAATGGAAGTACTCCATGCATGTGACATGAGGCCGTAGCGGCTACATTTCTTACAGTATTTTCCATTATGGATAATCATAAGTTCATGTTCAATTAGAGTGATAAGGGGGGAGAATAAGCTTGTTTCCAATACAAACACACGAATCGGAGAATTTGATTAACTATAAAGATAAGAACAGATACAATGTGAAGAAAATTGGGCAGATAGGTAGATACTTTCTATGTCTAATTAGTGGGAAGTAAATTGACTAAAATAGATCTGGAAGATCTAAGTGCCCCCCCACCCGAATCGGAGAATTTGATTAACTATAAAGATAAAAACAGATACAATGTGAAGAAAACTGGGCAGATAGGTAGATACTTTCTATGTCTAATTAGTGGAAGTAAATTGACTAAAATAGATCTGGAAGATCAAAGTGCCCCCCAACCAATGCTTAATGCAGTTCGTCCTTTTGGCTTTGATACGTCAAACACCAACCTGAGAAACCAGATGAGAATGTTGGTAACACACACATACGATAATAGAAAGAAATACATCTGTGTTCTGATTTGGCGATCCGATCTTGCTTTTGAATCACATATGGATACCACTTAACATGAGAAAACCAAAAACAAATGAGAAAAGATCTTTGGGAGCATTATACTAAGAGAATTGTGACAGCACCGAGCACACTTCATATATGGAAAGTCAACTGTTTTAGGACCCATAGCAATCCTATCAGAGAATATTACTAATTATTCTGCAGGTGAAAATAAATTTGACCTTTGTGAGAGGTACATGGGCATGGGTCATCCAGCTCTATACAGTCCTTGATTCGTTGTTGGCCATCAAGCTAACAGAAATGAGTTAATTGCAATGTCATTTTGTTATTGCAAATCTAGGAGGCAAATATTGACTTACGCGTATATATGTGCAGGAAGAAAGAGAATAACCAACGTGCTGATACTATCCTGACCAAGGCAGTTGTCAAATCCAATATTGTAGATAGTTTCCACACTGCAATTATGTCTATAACTGGTAATGGAACCAGTTGGAGGTCAGGTTTTTGTTTTGCAGCTTGGCATGCGAGATTGTGCTTTTGGAGGCAGTCTCGGGCAATGGCTCCAGGATGAAATTAAGGAAAAAGAAGAACTGAAGCCGAAAAACGCAGTCATGCTAGGAATGACAAAACATATATATGCCTCATGCTAGATGCATGCGGTGATGACAGAGAGTTGTTTCCAGAGATAGTAGAGTTGTTTTCAGAGATAGTATTAGCTGCCAGATGTATAAACTATTGCAGAACCGTTTCTTACTATCGACTTGTAAGATACTTGTCACCAATTTTTATTGCCATAGGAGAGATACGGGTGGTGGAGCTACCTGATTATTTGGCTGATCTCTGTCTCCATGTTAGTTTCTAGGACTAGAACTGCATTCTCCGTCTGTAAGCCAATGTAGCGCTTATTATTACAACCGGAGTATGTGGAATGACCCACGGGGAGAGAAAGGAAAAATATACATACACGAAAGGAAACAAACGAACAAATGGCCAGGCTCGTAGGTGACGACCTGCTGCGGGACGCCTATGGGGTTGACGGCGCCATAGGAGACCACCCAAATGTGATACAAATACATGTCCTCTCCATTAGACTGTGTTGTCAAGAAGAGCCTTACAACGGTGGTGGCTAGCAGCATCACCAAATGCTACCGAAAGACCAGAGATAGTTCACCCATTTCCCCCCGGCCGGCAGTCACCACGCACACTCTGTCTTCTGCTCTTTTCTTTGGCTCTGCAAAACTGGAGCTTCCCTTCCCGGTCTAGTAATGGTGGTAGCAGAACTGGTAGTGGGTAGTGCCGGTAGTGGGGTGGGTAATGTCTGAGTACGAAGTTGTTGTATCTGGTATTGTACTTCATGCTTCAATCGATTAACATTCTACTCCTTATTTTCTCCCTTTGTTGGTGTAGTGGTCATTCTAATCCGGTTAGATATTTGCTCGTACGAACCAGGGCGCAGAATGGGGATATTGTTTTCAATCACCTATATCCACGACTAACGGTTGCATCTCAGCGGCCCACGTCCACCTTTTCTTAAGGGGTATGAATGTAGACGGGAGTTGAACGTAGAAACGGTTAGAGAATTTAACGTGCCATTTTGTTTGACATCCGTTGATCGTGGGGTGAAGTTGAAAAGGTGAGAGATAAGAGAAAAATAAAATGAAGTGCGAAAAAACGTGAGAAGAGATTGAGTGAAGGAGAGTGCAAGCTTTTGCCACATTGGCAAAACTGTGGTATGTGATTGGTCAATATGACTTTGGGCGGGTGTATTTGAACTGTCTGCAAAACTCGCTCTTTTTATAGTAGTATAGATATATAGTAATGTTTACATGTATATTTGGCTATATTAAATAGATACATTACTATATATATTTCTAAGTTGTGACAATTATACTTGACCTAAAACACACCTAACATGACCGAAACTAGACCTGATTGCCATGATTTGACCTATCTTGATCTAAATTGGATCTAACCTGACCTAAATCTAACCTAATTTTGCATAGCATAAACTTTAGACCTAAACTTTGTCAAGTTTACCCAGAATTTACCTAAATGGGACCCAATTTGGCCAAACTAGACAATTTTTCGAAAAATAGGCCTATTTCCCAAAATTGGTCATGTCAATCAGACCAAATCTTCTCAAATTTGACCTGATTTGACCGCAATCAGACCTAAGTTTGCATAAGATGACATAAATCAACATTACTTTCCCTAATTTACACGCTCTTGAACTAAACGAGACCCAAGTTTTTCCAAATCTTACCTAATTTCCCCAAATCAAATGTATTTCCCCCAAATTAGACATGTTTTCCCCAAATCATTCCCAAACTTGAGCTGATTCGGCCTTAATTAGACCTAATTTCGTATAACATGACCTAATCAGATCTTACCTCCCGTGTTAACCCTATAATGACTTAAATGACACGCAATTTGGCCAAATCAAACCTAATTTCCCCAAGTCAGACATACTTCCCCCATTAAATAAGACATGTTTCCCCAAGTCAGACCTAATTTGCCAAAATTTGACTTGATTTGGCCTGTATCAGATTATTTCAACCATAAAATGACTCAAGGTGGTCTAATTCGCCCAAATTGAGACTTGATTCATGCTAAATTTAGCCTTTAAATGGCTTAACTTGGGCCTAAAGGCCTTAGACACCTAATTAATAAACTTCAAAGGCCGGGTGCCTAATTTGATAGCTAAGGGTAGGGTATCCCTTAATATATGCAGCTATATTATGCATTTTTACAGTTCTATTATATTTGTATGTAGTTAATAATAAGATAGTTAGCAGTATTTACTAATAAGTATTGTAAATATTTGGTTTATGATATCTAATACTATTTTTTTTTCTCATGAGTGGTGGTGCCAATTTGGATGGAGTGTTGGATGGACTAAATGTACCAGATAGTCATAAGTTTCATTACGAGGGTTCCATTATACATATAGGTCGTAATGTTTGTGGTTATGTATTTCACAAGATGACAGCAAGGTGCAATTGGAATGATCGGCGACTAGAAATCCCTCAGAATGGAAAGCGAGTTTTATAGAATAACTAGACAGCCAGCCATGTTATTGAGGAACAACTGATAGACACTGAAGAAACAAGGTGTCAACAAGATGAATGTAGCACAAACGCTAAGGAAGATGTGCAGGAAAATGGGAAAAAATGTTTGAGAAATAACTATATAAGGTGTGACGACAGAGGGCAAGCTACATCAAGGCCGCCTTAAATAGTATGGATATATGCAATACATACAGTGAGATGGACCAACACAAAGTAATGTTAATGAGTCGAGCATAGTTAAAAGGGGAAAGGCATGCCCAGCTTGGGGAGAGCTTATGAAGAGGGATCGATTATCTTTACATCTTAATGATATGTAACCCATGACATAGTTGTGTGGAAAAGAAGAATACAAGTAGCCGACACAAACAAATTTGAGAATGAAGCTTGAACGATGATGATGATGATGATGAAGACAATGATGAAGATGAAAATGAACTCTCTCCAATCAAAAGAACATTTATAATTGTTTAAATTTATAAATAATTGGTTTTATAAAACATAAAGAAGTAAACTAAATAAGGAAGAAATCATGGTTATAAAGAACAGTAAGTGATTGGTTTCATAAAACATACAAAGCCTTGCATTGCTCCTACTACTACTCTAAATTGGAAAAGAAACTAGCTACCAACAACATGGACAATCATCGGGGACATGTCTATATAAAAAGGAATGGACATCATAAAGCTAAATAGATCAAAAGATCGCTACCATATTGTGAATCATGAAGCATTCAGCGAGATCTATATTATCATTCCCTTTTTTATTTGAATTTCCTTTTTCCCAACCCTAAACTCATAATCTCGCAAAAGCAAATTAGTATAATTGATTGGTAAAAAGTTAGATCACCACATTGATATAAGAGCTCCCTCCCAAAAAAAAAGATTTGCCAAGCTTTGAGTTATGGATATCTTCATTGATTTTGTTCTCATCATGTGTGGCGTGTGAAATATAACAGGTACCTATAGAATCCAGCATGTGCAATAGAATATTGCATTGAGTGGGGCTGTGATCAAGATACCACCATATAGATATAAAAGTTTGTTCCCCTTGTAACTTAACCAAATGGATCAAAACTCCCTGTGAAAATCTTGTGATTCTCTCCCTTCATACATGCTAAAGCGAGGATGCCAACGAAATGTTATTTCTGTACAATTCTACCAGCGTGTTGAAGCATCTACTATACCAGATTGGTTGATTTCCCCTGGCAACCTATAGGCAAAGTGAGCAAAGCCGTATGAATAGTACGAAAAGTCCAAAATAGGTGGTCAGTTTCCTCACGAAATATACCACAGAGAAAATATTTGGAGACTACCCCCAGATTTGAGTTGTTTTAATGGTATCCTTCCCCACAAGTAGTGTTACAGTTTTCAACAACTTCCTAAAAAAGTCGCATTTCAAACATGTAAATTTCAAATTTCCCCAACCGGTTGAAAGCTGAATTACTCTTTTTTCCCTACTAATATTTTATTCGCATATCATTTGTAATGCGTTCGCATTTTACTATTTTCTGTTATTGTAATTTTCTGTTTCAATTTTCTACTGTTTAATATTCTTAACGTCACTTGATTGTATATATGTGTGTGCACCTATATGTAATGTGTGTGTGCACATATATGTAATGTGTGTGTGCGCGTGTGAGCTTAATATATGTGTCGCGGGTAGTGATGCAAATCACGTTGTAGAAACTCAACTCATTCATCAAATTCAACTGACGGACAATACTCACGGACATGAGTACATATTAATAACGTGTGGGAAGCCCTAATTGGCTTGTTGCCGCTCGTGACCCTACTAAATTTAGTAACAAAAAGTAAATAATGGAGAACTTTCAAGTAACTCCTAACATTAAAATTGTGAATAAAACCATAGACGAAAAGTAATAGAAGACACACAAAGAAAAGATGAATGTGGATCACTCTCATTAGAGGCAGACAAACCCTATACAGACTTTGGATGAGCAGACTCTAGCGAGTTGGTTGTAGCTACAGTACTCCATGGCAATCTCACGCAGGTGGCATATGTCAGGATGATGTTGCAAAGGTTGTTTAGCGACTGAGGATGCCATCGAAAAGACACATTAGCTAGAGGCAAAGTGTAGATATTTGTGTAGCTATCACGCAGAGTTGGTGATCAATCTACAAATGCCATCCGACTATGATACGTGAAACATCACAAGGCACCACACCACACAGTTTGATGTCAATATAGACTCCATGGTAGGAAAAGTCACCCAACAATTCACCTGTTGGTGGACCTGAGGACACCAACCAATGAAGCAAGTATCGTAGCGGGCGAGTTCTAACTGTAACCCTAGGGGGTCCAAGGTCATTGCATGTGTTATACGGGCAGCTCGGCATGCCTCAGCCTCCCAACTCCAAACGCCCAACCTCATTGGGTCATGGGTGTGTAAGCGAAGTGGGCGGCCAGCCTGGGCGTAAAATGGGCTTGCCGAGTTGGCTTTTATCTATACTATAACCCTAAAAACATCTAACTTTAGGCTAAGTCACTCATGCCCCTCCTTGTTTCCCTGCTCACGCCTAGCCTTCCGCTAGACTCCCAACGGCAAGCAGTAGCAAGCCGGCAACATTGTGTGGAGCAAGGAGCAGTTGTAGCCGGGTGACTTCAAGGCTTCACGTAAGTTTTTTTTTCTTTCTTATATATGATATCCCTACCCCCTCTTCCTCCCCTACCGCATTTTCTTTGTTCCCTCCTAATTTTCCTCCATTCTTCATGTTCGTGCTCCTCACCTTCCTTTTTATGTTCTTTTTTTACTTTTGTTGCTCTCGACCTCCACCCATGCCTTCTTCTTTCCTAGTCTCCCCTTCCCTTGACTTCTTCTTCTTCTTCTTCTTCTTCTTCTTCTTCTTCTTCTTGTCGTCTTCCACTGCCTTCTTTTTCTTCTTTGTTTCCATCTTCCCCTCCCCTTTCTTTGTTGCCATCTTCCCCTTTCGTCTTCTTCCCTGTTGTCGTCCTCCCCTCCCTCTTCCCCTGCCACCTCTTATCCTTCCTCCTTCCCCTGCCACCGCTTCTCCCAACTTTTCTTCTTCTTTACTTTAGTCCTCCTCCATCTCCCTTCCTTCTCAAGTGATAATGCCTAGGAATATAAATGACAGCACGTATATAATTATATATGTGCACATTGTAATATATACAATGCCTAGGAACACCTAGGCCTCTGCCTAGGTTGTCTGGGCGGCCATGGACAACATCCCTCCGCCTAGACGCATGTAAAACTATGGTCATTGATAATACAAGGTCGGCAATACCAAGATGCAGATGTGTCGTGCACACTCGAACTCCTATCAAAAGAGTTGTTACGTGGTGGAGCTTCGTGGGGCAAGCCTGTAAAAGAAGTGGTGCTAAGATCAAGGTGTGTTGCGATGGATCCTCCTTATTTAGCTCGTCATTGTTCGGCTCACTTACAAGGAGAATGTCCCCGTGTTCTTTATTGTCTTAGTTTTTGAAGCTCTAAGCATCAATGAATTGGGGCATTGAGAGGAGTGATGCCCATAACCATTACAACAGAGTCATCGGATCTAATTGGAAGATGTTGATGCATGATACACCAGTGTGATTGTGGTGAGGCCACTTTATGTGTAGCAGTCGAATAAGACCGTCACCAAGAGGATGAATGCTTCGCACGTCTTTTCTGCATTGAACGAAATATCATCGAAACGGGCGAAATTTCACTCGAAATTTCGATTTCGACACCATTGGTTACGGTATGTTGCGAGTGTATCATTAAGATCGCAAATGTCGGTGTACCGATGGGTATACCGCCATATATTGTCAGATATCGCCAAATACCGTTAAATTACAACGAATTTTAGTGGTATACGACAGAAATACCGATTTTTGTGAGCTTGAGCCTGTTTATTGTTGTTTGAGAGGAGGAAATGGTGAAGTAAGGGGATTTCAACAACTAGGAGTCAAAGAAGCCTAATCCAAAGTATGCCTTTGTATTTTCTACCATTTCTCTCATTTGCACCTCATCTATCTCAATTAAAATGTAAATTCATCCTAAGTTTCCTTATATTGGCAAAGATCCCCCAATCTACTTTTTTATGTCTTCCTAATTGTATATATTCTTAGATCTACAACACTGTCTCACAATACACTATCAATCAAAATCCCTAAAAAAAGACAGGTTCCCTACCTCCCACGATGGACAATCCCCCACCCCACATACCCCTTATAGAATTTTATTGCATAAAATAATGCATTTAGGTGTCGAGATTACACCTGTAAAATTTCATGATTTAATTCATTCATTTCGGCGTCGAAACGGCCAGGATTGCATTTGTAGATATTTTCATCGATATATCTGTAGACACCTATTTCCGGACTGTCGAAACGACATCGGTATCGAATACCTTGTTCCTTGCTTTTTTGCTCATGCTTTGTGTAGCTACATGGCGTATCACCCATAAAAGCGACATGTGAAGTAGCCAATTTCGTAGCAATAGAGGAATTAAGCCCATGACAATACATGGTCATCTCGATGGTAGTATCTGATGTGACGTATTAGTAGTTGATCATGTCCTAAAACTTGTAGGGTATTTTCTACAAGTCAATTCTAGTCAAAGAATGATTCCATGATGTGGGCCCAATTGTGGAATACATCGCGGTCGTTGATAAAATGGAATTTAGGGAAATAAATCTTCAATAGTCCATCTTGTCGGGAGACACTTCTGGAGGTGGTGGAAGTTGGGGTTTATGTTGCTCTTGCATGTGGTCAAATGTGGCTAGCACCAAGTTGAATTAAGGTCTCGAGGCATTCAAACCACTCTTTGTTCCTGCTAGACGTCCTTCTAGGCTTGTAGCTCTGCAACTTAAATTTAGAACTCCTCATTGCACACCATGGTGTGCTTCAACGACTTTTCTAGCTAAAAAGTTGATTGGAACTTAAGAGCGAGCGAGGACTTTATCCATGGGGGTGCAAACTTACTTTATCAACACGTCAAAACATGGAATAGGGATCAAACTAATATATGCTCTAATATGTGCTATGAAAAACTCATGTGTCCTTTTGAAATGGTAATGGAAAACAAAAATTAGTATCTAATACAAAATATATAATGAAGAATATGAAGAGTTTTACTTTTATCATGGATAAAAATGAGAAGGTAATATCATTTTGTAACAACATTGGAAAATGTAATTGTAACGTGAAACAGCACAAAAATGAGTACTTTTATATCTATGTTTATACTGATAGATCAAGACACAATCAAAGCATGCAACTTCTTAACCTAGTCATAAGAACATTCTATAAGAAATCAATCAACAAAGAGATTATTTCCATGTGCTTTTCCAATAACATGAACAAAAACCTATAAATCCCAAAACACAAATTGAATTTTAAAAGTTTTCTCCACTACAAAGTAAAAATTATGGATTATCTAATTTCAATTTTCAAATACATACAGAAATAGATCAACAAAACTTTTCTATAATATCAAACATTAAATATTTAAATAAGTTGCCCTAGTTTTAGACTGCATAAAAATTATATATATGTTGGTTATTGATTAAAAACACATCACCAAAAAGGTTGATGTTTAACAAATAATATTGACTAGTGGACAATGAACCAGTTACACTCAAATTCTATGAAAAATCAAAAGATATTTTCCAAACATCTTTGAATTGTACTACAATTTATTTTACCATGTTGTTTAGTTCAATACCTTCTGTGGATGTTGTCGTTTAAATGCTAATAAAGTATATACAAAATACATTGATGCTAGCTAGGGATGGGTAGAAAGCATTGAACTAAATATCCAATTTTGATGTCGTATCCAATGGCTCAAACTCACTATTTTATAGAAACTTCAAAATTTCAATATGCACGGCCATGGCAATTTCAACGCCGAAATGGACGAATTGAATCATCAAATTTACCAAGACGATCTAAACACCAAGATACACTTAAATATGCAATAATATTTTATATTGCATATGTGGGGGATCTCCCACATTTGTAAGTAGAGGAAGGCGGATTGTTTCGGTAGTCATGTAGATAACAATTAAGATGGTAAAATGAAGGAATTAAATTTATATGTTCTCAAAGAGTGAGTGCACAAATAAACAGAAGTACAACACTGTCAACTTTCTTAAGATTATTACAAACATACAAACCCACAAATTACAACTTAGAGCTTAAAATTTGAAGTTGTGAGTCACAAACTTACAAATTACAACCTATCGAGATATACTATTGCACTAGGTTTTGGAAAGCGCAAGCAGGAATCGTGCAGATTGACCCCCTTGAAGCGGGAAGCTGGTTTTAAAGCGGGCGCTTTTGGAAAAAGCGGTCTGCATTGTTCTAAAAATGGTGAAAAATTTAGTGACCGCCATACTACTAACATAAAGAAATATTACTCAACAATCAAGCATTCTGAATGATATTTCATTCATTCATTGCATCAGAATGACTTTCATAGATTAAATAAGGTCCTAGTTGTAAAAGTAAATGGTTACAAGCTAAAAACACTCAAACATCAAACAAATCCATAGCCCTTGCTCCTAGAATAAGTAAAAACAAAATCATCTTGTATAGATGCATTGAGTAAGTATGAATCATATTATCTTCAATTATTTTTTAGTTTTAATTACCCATCTACAATATACCGAGTCGTTACAAAATTCAAAAGAAATTAGAATATGTAGGCACCAGGCACATAGGCAGTAAGTCACAACACAATGAGAATCATTACACTCAGAAGCAATAATGGAGTGTGGTGAATGCATACTGAAATGAAGCATGTTGAGCCAATTATGTCAGTCACAAATGTGATTATTAATGATTAAATGGAGAACTAGTACACACAAGACGTCATTGTATATAAAAATCAGAAGTGAGATATTTAACTTAAGCGAAGCGACCAGTTCAGAGAAAGCTTTATAACATTTGTTCTTGGTCTGTGCTTTGCTTTTGCTAGCCTTGACATCTAGGGGTGACCGGGCACTTCACGGACTCTAAGCGGAGGGCTAGGCCCTATTATAGGCAAGAAAGGCTCTGATCATAGGAGTCCCTATTATAGGCAAGAAGGGCTCTGATCATAGTTACATAGGCGGCTAGGCCGCTAGGCAGTGGCCTCTAGAACTGAGATCCGAGGAGCCTGCCGCATAGGTGGCTAGGTTTTAATGGCTAGGAGGTCCAAGCGTTGTATTATTTCTCTTATTATTTATAGTTTTTTATAAAAAATGGGCGACAGAAATAAGGGCAAAGTACGACTCCCTGCTTGGTCTTCAACGATATGGAGCCCCAAATTGCAGAAGTCCTTCAATAAAACATCGATGTATTTATCAAATAAGCTTTGTGTATGTCACTGCCCCTCGCGTTAGTCATCATCCCTTCTCCTTTCATACTTATACATAACGGAACAATATTTAAAATGTCAATCAGAACTTGTTGTGCTGCTCGTCTATTGTTACTTGTGTTACAAAAAAAAATGTATGTGCATGAATATCTCACTGAAACAAGAAACACACTTATGGCTTGTTACAAGTTTCACCGCGTTAACCAAGTTTCAAAATAGAAGATCATCATGACCAAAACGTGGGAATTAGACTACCAGGCTTTGTATAACAACAGCCTTTTCCCAACACACCCCTAGGTAAAACAGAGACACTCAAATCTGCTGTTCCAGTTGTGTTCCAAGTTAGATTCCAGCCAATCTGCTTTCCCCGACACACCCCTAGGTAAAACAAAGTTACTCCTATTATAGGGAATCCCGGGCACGCAATAATAGCACACAATAGAGATACGTGGTGATGGGATACTTGTTACAGGAAAGACAAGAAATCAGTGGGATCTAGGAACAGCTGCAAGGAAGAGAAGTTGTGTGGGATGCTCACCCATTTGTCTCCCACTAGCATGGGTGCTAGAGGAATGGTGCTTGTTGTACAAATAGATCTATAGGAAGAAACATTTGGAGGAAATCTTGAGGAAGAACAAGAAGAGAATGACACATGCGCCTACAAGAGAATGAATCAAACATCAACTAACCCAAATTTTAAATTATTTTAATTAGAACTAACTAGCTCTAATTTAACTTTTAATGAATCAAACATAAGCTAACCCAAATTTGTCCTTAAATGACCTTACATGACATGTTTCACATCTTGAGTTTAACTAGCACTAGGCACCCACCCAATCCACTTGAGGTTCTAGGTGCCCAGACTTTGACACATCCTCCAGAGCCTAGCAAGCCTAGGCGTTAAGGAAGAAAATATCTGATATCGACGTCGTTTCAGTAGCGACAAAAACTAAAATTTCAACAAATTTCGACGAAAATGTTGACATGCATTCCTGGCGTTTCGACGATCAAATAATAAATTTATTATTTAACGAAATTTTACCAGAACGTTCTACTAGTGTAGATCTACTCAAATACGCAATAATAATTCATATTGGATATGTGGGGGTGAGGCTCCTCATGTGTGAGTGAAGGAAGCTAAACTATTTCGATAAGGAATTCGATGGGAATTTTGAGGTGAATTAAGTGGGAAAATGAATGAATCAGGTCATTATAGTTTGCAAGCACAATATATAGACTTCAAGACACAAATTTATGGAAACATAACATGATCTATGATGGTAGGACCTCTTAGGTAGGATGACAGGACGTAGTACATAAACAATATTGCAGTGGTATGTGAGTGAGTATTGAGGAAGCATGAGACAACTGTGGTTTATGTAACTAGTTGAACCAGGATGGTAGTCATCCTCCTTGTTGACAATACCAATCAACATATTGCCTCCAGTTTATTTTGTTTTATACAAGCATGGATGTGTCTCACTGTTAATCTCTATATGCCTACTAGTGATAAAATGCATACTCATGGATTAACTCAAGCTTTGTTCTTGGTCGTGTGATTTTGTAGCTAGAGCTTATAGGAGGGAGCCATGTAGTTAGAGGTGTGATTGATAATGGCATACTTACAAATTATCTCGATGGTCATACAAATTATCTCGATGGTCAAGCTAATTTTGCGCACTATTCACATAGATCATATGACCTCAAAAACGAAAGCTAGCGGGTCATCATAGCCACAGATATCACTCCCACATCCATTTTTAAATATTTCCTTCATAGATTTTTATAGAAGTGGGAGAAATAGGAGAGAGAGGTAGAATTAGGCTAGCAAGAGAAGAAGCATACTTAGATTGCCCCTAACAAGCCCAAGGAATCATATAATAAAATATGCAGACATCGTACCCCATTTTTCAAAGTAATACATATGTTTCTCGAAATTTCGTCGAAATGCGGACAAAATGGACCTTTTTTCAACGAAATTGACCTAATTTCGTCGAAATTTGAAAAAATTATCGATATTCTAATTTTTTTCAGGAAACATTCTCTACATATAGACGTGTAAGGCCATTTCTATGTCCGATGGTTGTCAACATCGAAATAATTGTGAAATTTTGCTAAAATTTTGAGCATTGCTAGGTGTGCCTAGGTGGGACCTAGGCAGGAGTCATGATAACCATGGCTTTTGATATAGGTGGTACATAGACATGTAAACGGATCGAATACGGAGCGGATACTACTATATCTGATACCTGAATCCAAAAAAAAATCCGATCCGATATCCGACAGATATCATGTGATAATATCTGAATTCGATCCGACAAATAATATTTGAATTCGGATAAATATAAGATCCGAACCAAAAAGCATAAATGTATTGTTATTAATACATTATATATAGAAAACATTGATATCATTATGAATATATATGATAAATATCTATATTTCTATGTTTTTATATATAGATAATATATATTTGATAATATATGTATATATTTGTCAGATTTCTGATTTTTTTCGGAGCGGGTATAGCCATATCCGAAATACTATCCGAAATTTCCGGATATGAAATTTGACATCCTAAATCCAATTCGGATTATGCGGATGTTGGATTCTTTTCAAAATTTCGAACTCGAATCCGGATCGAATTTGCGGATTCCGGATATCCATTTACAGGTCTAGTGGTACATTGTATCATATTGTAACTAAAGCCTTAATAGGACAACATAGTCCTGGCATAGCATACGCAAGGTTATTTTCACCCTTACTTAGGTGTATGTAGTATATATGAGCATTAGGGGTTCCTACAAAATGCAATCGAGGCTTTATCGCATACCATATTGTTCTACATTGAAAGAAAGTCCTAACAAAATTAAAATTTTACAATAGAATTATAGAAAATCAATTCAAGTCGCGAAGCACAGCAAACTAGAAAATGGAAATGAAGAGTGTACAGTCCCAATGACATAAGACAACTAACATGGGTAAAATCAAAACAGCAACACCTTATGAAGTAACATTTACACACATTCATAGGTGTAGTGACCCATAAAAAATACTGAAGGTGGCATACAATTTATAGTATATACCACCCCAAGGACTAGAAGGTGGTCTAGGTACGCACCCTGACAAGTAATTGAGTGTAGGTCCACTGTTGTAAACATAATGAGTATGAATATCAAACGTCATTGCATACTTGTTTAAGTGTTCATCCAACGTGAGACCCGACCCAATCCTTACCTAAAGTGGATGTTCCACTAATTTCTAATAAATATAGTTCACGAAAAATGGTTTGATGCTATTCAGGATAATAACCATGCAATTTTTATTTTATTGACATATTTTGAATCCAATACAGAGGTATCAAGTTGATGACTCACAATGAAGCTTTGGGAGAGGATTATTGAGCAGAGACTAATTTCTATAACACAGATATCAAACAACCAATTTGGTTTCATGCCTAAAAGATCAACATATGCTATTTTTCTAATAAGGAGGCTTGTGGAGAAGTATAGAGAAAGCAAAAGAGATCTTCATATGGTGTTTATTGATTTGGAAAAGGCTTATGATCGAGTACCCAGAGAAGTGTTGTGGATGGTTTAGAAGAAAAAGGGTGTGCCAATCCAATACATTGACTTGATCAATGTCATGTATGATAGCTCTACTGCAAGTGTGAAGACTCCTAGAGGAGAGACACCAACTTTTTCTATCACAGTTGGGGTACACCAAGGATCCACACTCAGCCCATATCTGTTCGTTCTTGTTATGGATGAGCTGACAAAGAATGTTCAAGATGATATTCCTTGGTGTATGTTATTTGCTAATGATATCGTTTTGATTGACGAAAATGAAGATGGATTAAAGATGGATTAAATGATAAAATTGAACGGTGGAGAGACGCACTGGAATCAAATGCATTGATGATTAGCAGGAGCAAAACTGAGTATATGCATTGCAATTTCAGCCAATCCTGCAGTGTGAATGACGGAGCCAAGTTGGACGGAGTAGATATACCAAAATGTGATAAATTTCATTACTTGTGTTCTATTATTCAAATAGATGGGGATGTCCAAAATGACGTTTGTCACAGGATCGCTGCAGGATCGTTGAAACGGAGGAGTGCAACTGGAGTACTATGTGATCGGAAGATCCCTCTCAGGTTAAAATGTAAGTTTTCTAGAACAACTATACAGCCAGCCATGCTCTATGGAAGTGAATGTTGGGCGGTGAAGAAACAAGGTCTCAACCATCGTACAAAATTTTGATCGAAATTGCGAAATTTCGACCGAAATTTCCGATTTTTTTTCAATCAGACATCGAAACGCATGTACGCAGAGAATGGGACGTCATTTCGCAGAAATTTCGCTAAAATTTCGCACTTAGGTGCGAAATTTCACAAAACAGTGCAAATTTCACCCAGTTTGGGCCATAATTTCGCAAAATGACACAAAATTTCGATAGAAATTTCGAGATATTTGTTCCTAAGACTGCTGCCACTACATGTTAGGTATTTTGGCGATTCTCTTTGTATCTTTTGCTTATAGAGGCTATTTTCTTTTATTCTAAGGTACGTTTCCCCTATCCCTAGCCCATGTATACCTCTTTCTATGTTTACACTCTTCTAAAAGATGTGAAGAGATACTATGAAAAATAACAAAGTTCTAAGTGTTGCTGCTACATGTTAGGTATTTTGGCGATTCTCTTTCGAAAATCACATGAACTACAAACAAACTTGAGGATCTATGAAATAATAGTATTAAGTCTGCAATTCTACAATAAATTTGTTATTATTACACATATTTATACATAAAATGACTTAAAAATAATGCATTTTCTTTGATCTATGTATACATGACCCATGTAACCTAACTAAATTTTAACACTAGACTTATATAAGTTGTAACATGTAAGTTTGTAACTTGCAACTGTAAGTTTTAAGGTCTAAGTGGTAAATTGTGGGTTTGTAAGTTGTTTCCAGTCTAACGGACTTGACAATTCTGTTCATTTGTGCACTCACTCATCAAGACATGGATCCCACCCTAACCTCTAAACATATAGATTTATTATATAATCTAGTGTGTTTATGTCTAGACTTTGTGTTTGCAGAATTTCAAAGTTTAATTCCTTCATTTTGCCATCAAAATTGCCATCGAAATTCTGTCGAAATTGTTCAGCTTCCTTCACTTACAGATGTGGGAGACCCCCCCCATATCCAATATGAAATATTATTGCATATTTGAGTAGATCTTGACGTTTAGATCATCCTGGTACATTTTCATGATTTAATTCACTTATTTGGTCGTTGAAATCGTTAGGGCCGTAAATATCAAAATTTAGTGCGAAATTTTGAAAAAAATTTGTTTCTGGGCCATCGGACACGGCATCAAAATCGGACATTTAATTCTATGGTCTCAACAAGATGAACGTGGCTGAAATGCGTATGCTGAGATGGATGTGTGGGAAGACAAAAAAAGATCGTTTGAGAAATGATTATAATATATCATGAATAAAGTGGGGGAGGCGAGCATTGAGAACAAGTTGCGCGAGGGTCGACTCAGATGGTACGGACACGTGCAACACAGACCGACTAATGCACATATACGAAGCAATGCTATTGAGTCAAACACAATAAATAGAAGAGGAAGACCTAAATTAACATGGGATGAACTCATAAAGAGAGATTTTGAATCTCTACATCTCAACCAGAATATGGCCCATAATAGAGCTAAATGGAAACGAAGGATCCATGTAGCCAACCCCAACATAGTTGGGACTGAGGCTTAGATGATGATGATGATTTTGAATCCAATGGTAAGTTAAGTGGTTATAAGGCCCTTTGACCTCCCTAGGACTTCTGAAAAAGGCAACTGCAATTCTATATCTGTTCCACTAAGTCCTTGTGCTCTATTAGCAAATAGTAATCACCACTTCAAGGTTGGGACTTAGCTAAAGGAGCCATTGAGTTATATCCCAACGTACTATGCATGCAAAGTCGCAAAGCACTTGTTTTGTTCTTCCATCCCCATTTCTTTTATTTATTAGTGTGTTTAAACTCTCCTTAGGAAAAGAGAGAGGTGTTGCGGCCCTTGCGGATTACGCACAAAAAAGGCCAGAAACGTGATACCCTCATCCTAGTAAAAGTAGGTTGGAAATCCTAGACTCCTGTTTGGGAACAGATATGGATCATGAATCCGGACTGAGATAGTCTAGACGTCAGGACTGCAGGGGATCCAAATTCATTATGTTATATATTTGGGAACTCAGTAGAGGTGTGTTTGGATGGCAAGTTGCAGATTGTGATCTAACCAGGAGGGGATTTAATCATAAGGCACATCAACTAAACTTACCATCAATGCCACTTCCACTAAAATAAGCCCATATCCGAACTGGATTTTGAGTAGGTCTGGTTATGGGATTCCATTGGGACTAATGGACACCATAATCCCATCTCAGAGCAACTTTATCCAAATGCCCACTCTATTAAACTATAACTGAACTGTGCCAACGTGGAACAAAAGGACGGTCTAATTTAGGTTCAGTAAACCAAACAGGGGCGTAGTGTCAAGTAAATCCAGGTCATCGGCACAAGGTTGCAATTCTTGTGTTTTTTTTGGGTTGAGTATCTACCTGATATTTATATCACTGTATATTTTTTATTATACTATATCGTATCATTTTATCTTGATAGACTTCTGAATTCCCTGTTATCAACACCCTCAAACATAGGAAAGTTTGCAAAATGAGTATATATTATAACATAAATAATCAATGTATTTCCCCATTAGTGGTTATTTAAGGATCTGCAGCATAGCCAAAATAAATTAAAGATAACTATCATTATATATATATAGAGAGAGAGAGAGAGTCAGGCTAGAATACACTCGAGTGTACAGATCGCATTGATACACTCAAAGTAAGTGTGTTTGCATATCAAGACTATTTTTTTGCAAAATGTAAACTATTGATCTTCATCGTCATACTATAATTAGGCTACATACAAATTTTGAGCTCATTTGGATGAGTGTAAGTCACTCATCCGAGGGCAACGAAACCGACGCATGAAACTAATTTGAAATGCATAATTTTTGCGGTCTTTATAACATGACCTATAAATGTCCAAATGTGCTCAACTTTTGTATATGAGTTATTCACAAGATGATTATGAAGATCAACGGATTAGATTTTTGAAAAAAAATATATTACATCATGAAAAACTACTAGTGTATTCTGCTCTGAATACACTCGAGTGTGTGTGTGTGTGTATATATATATATATATAAACAACGAGACACATACCCGCTGTTCTCGGGTTCCTTCCCATTGCTCCTCATGTTCCCGCTTCCTTTTCCATGTTTCTTTCATTTCTTCTTCATCTTTCTTTAATCTTCCTTCCTCTTCTGATATCTACATAAATTCAAATTCCAACCAACAGCTTATGAGAACTTTGATGTTTCAGAAGATAATATTTGAACAGAGAATCATTCAGAATTCCAATAGTACCCTCATTGCCATTTTCCTCCTACGCCATTCTTGTTCAGTCAGGATTTCCCTTACTTTCAGCTTCAGCATCTGCTGAAATTCTTCTGATTGCTGATATTGCTGTTCATATTTCCCCTGCAAAAGCGTTCAATACCAATTTCATTATAACCAAAATATTTAAACCATAGAGAATGCTTTAGATGATAAAATTCAAAATATGACTATTATTCATGATAGATCGTCCTAAGTTTCAAACTTAGAATATGTCAAGCATAGCTTTCTACATACGATGCAAGCACATTGATTGCATATTTATCATGTATATTTATGTGTAAGCATTGTATTTTTCAGAAATTTTGCATATATATGTTACAATAAAAAAATATAAAACGCCTAGAAACGGCTGGGCCTCCGCCTGGGCACCTAGGCGTCCCCCTAGAACGCCTGGCCGCCTATACAACCATGTCACTCAGTTGGTTGGCTCATGTATCTAGAAATCATAGGTCTTGAATCTTACCAGAGATTTGGACAAAGTTTAGACTGGCAGGTAGTGTAAAAAAATTGATAAAGACAATTTTTCGACTCCTAAACAAGCCAAACTTCAGCGAACATTTCTATTAACTGGACTTTGTTAAGAGACCAAAAGGGGTTCGAAGGGAATACATTCAGTTGTTAAAAAAGAAAAAAGCAGCCTCCACCAATGGAATCACTCTATATGTCATTTTTTGTCCTTGGAGAGGATACTCTAATTTCGCTCAAGTGTACGATAACCATCTAACACAGACTACTTGCACTGGAGGGATAACAAGGATATAACTTCTATTAACATCCTGCTTAAAAGAGACAGTAATAGTTAGTTGCCTTCTACATTTCCCAAAAGCAATCAACAGTCAAAAAAATCACGATAGGTCCAAGCTCATCTACAAATTACTCCAACATGACAATGGATCCTCAACAATAATGTAGGACAAATGCAAGCCAATCATGGTCCTATAGAAAGGCTAGACCTCTTCATAGTAAATAGAAATCATTGCTCTCTAATTACACGTTGGAAACATGGTATTAAAACATATGATGGTGGAGATGTACAATCTTCATCAAAACGAGAAAACCTTACAACAATACTTCGGAAAGGTTACTCACATCACAAAAGACTTGAACATTGTTCGTCTACTTTCCATTGACTTGGTCAAGTTCCAGAAACAACAAGATCATATGGTCATCATCAAAATCCTTGTCTGGAAGCCAGATCCTATCCAAAATAGAGCTTATGTACTCTTGGAGAAGCATAACAATGTGTCTCTCACGCCTTCCTCAAGCAAGAATTCTTTGATGGCTCCTGCAACATATCGCTCCATTTTTTTCCCAAGGCACCACCAACATAGCCTTCACATGAAGATGTAGTCGCGGCAGAGGATGAGGAGGGGTTAACCTGAGAGAACCCACTAGGTAAGAAGGGACACTACAAGAAAACCTAGTACAAACTTGCATGGCTTTCCTCCCAGAGATTTTGTTGCAGATATCATTTCATCATGGGAGTATTTTATAGAGTCACTCATCATATCAAATGAGTGTGAAGAGTACAAATGTACAATCAACTCCTTCAGTTATGGGTATCTAAGTAGGCAGGAGCATCTGTCACCGCTTATGCTTAGAAATACAGAGCATCAAGCTAGCCTACAACAATCATATCCCAATCTAACCATGTAGGTTATCTTCTTGGGTACTTGACTCGGAAGCAACAAATCATATTACATGTGTATCTAGCCTAACTTTCAATATGTCTACCACAAAAGCGACCCCCCCCAAGGTCATCATTGACAATGACTCCTATGTCTCTGTCTAAGGCGTTGGAACTGTGGTATTAAAAATCGTTGAAGTTGGCGATATTTTTTGGTGTCAATAGTTACCGATGTTGAATCCACGAAAATGTCATCATTCCACGGCGTCCTCGGCATTTTGGGCAACTTCGTCAACATCAGCCCATTTATCGACGAAGTTGGCCCAGGTCCATGCAAAAATTGTCGTACTTCCAGAACATCAGTCGAAGTTGGCGACATTCTTCTGGTAATTTGAGGAGTTTATTGTGTGAGGGAATAGTGGCGGAGCTTAAGGTAAGGCAATTTTGATGTTGTATGTTTGTTATTCTAAGTTGATGTTAGCAGATCTACCATAGATTTACAACATTTTTAGGTAATTTGTTTATCGTCATAAACTTTATACAACAAAGAACTAAGTAGTCCCGATGACAAACTGTATGTAACTATGTGTTTTTCTACATATTTAAACTTTTATGGATTATTATATGTAAAATATTGTTAGAAAGTATTATTAGCCTATTCTAGTTAATAAGTTAATTTGTTAGTGGGCTTAAGTGTCTCATCCCATATAGGCTTACTTGAACCCCAAGTATGTAACGTTTCCCCCTTTCTCCTATAATAGGACAAGGGTGTTCCTTCTATTACAACATAACACAAGTGAGTTTTCCCCTCACGCTTTCAATGCCTATATTGTGTTTTTTAGCTAGATTTGATGAAACCTATTAACTTGCATCATACAATTACTATTTTTAGCTTAATTTTTATCGAAGTTGCGTTGAAGTTTAGTTGTAAAATCCTTGAAGTTTCCTCGATGTTCACACAAACTTCCACTTCCATACCTGTCGAAGTCGACATCCTGTTCCATCACTGGAACCATCACACCTCTTCTAAATATCACATTACCATCTACCCTTTATATTCCAGCATTTTTGTTTCATTTACTTTCCATCAGTACATTAACTCATTCATGTTAAGCATCCATTACATTCGACCTTGATCATTGTTGTGTACAAGATTTGTAGACAAAGGCGATAACTAGTGGCGGGAATGAGCATACATAGTCGTTTCGGTAATTTATATTTAGACGAACTAAGGATATTAGATCTTAAGTTTCCAATTTTCCTAAACTAGATTGTGAAGCTTGTCAGCTAGGAAAGCACCATAAACTGGTTTTCAGCCATGAGATCTTACGCATGCTGAAAATGCTTTTCATATTGTTCATTCTAATGTGTGTGGGCGGGAGGGGCTAGTCAGATGTTTCCAAAGTTGGCTATTGGCATTTTGTGACTTTTATTAATAATTTTTTTAGGAATTGCATGGTTATATTTAACAAAGGACATCTCTGAAATTGTCTTTGTCATATAAAAAAACAAATCTCCCTATCGATGCAACTTTCATAGGCAAGGCCTAGATACTTTGAAGAGATTCATGAGAAGTTGGACACAAGAGAAGGGGAAAAAGATATATATAAAATAGCTCATATAAAAGAAAAGAAAGGAAGACGCTTGAGTCAAGCAAAATGCATCAAGAATGAAGATGGTGGAGTGTTGGTGAAGGATAATGATATCAAGAACCAATTGAGAAACTACTTTCATAAGCTTTCCAATGGAGACACTATGAATAATGTAAGAGACTAGGGTGGCATGCATACATGATATATTATTTACACACGATTGGTTTCACTTTTTGAGGTCAAGAATGCTTTGAAAAAGATGGCATGTGTACCAGCACTATGACGCTTTGGAGAGGATTATTGAGCAAAGACTGAGACCTATAACGCAGATATCAGACAACTAATTTGGTTTCATGCCTGGAAAATGATCAACAGATGCCATTTTTTATAAGGAGGCTTATGGAGAAGTATAGAGAGAGCAAAAGAGATCTTCATGTGATTTTTATTTATTTGGAAAAGCTTATCATCCAGTGCCCAGAGAAACATTGTGGGTGATTTTGGAGGAAAAGGGTGTGCCAATGCATTGTCTTGAATAAAGACATGTATGATAGTTGGACTGCAAGTGTTAAGACTCATGGAGGAGAGACGCCTACATTGCCTATCACAGTTAGGTCATCAAGGATCATCATTGAGCTCGTATATATTTGTTCTTGTTATAGATGAGTTGACAAAGCATGTTCAGGATGATATTCCTTAGCGCATGTTATTTGTTCATGATGTTGTGTTGATTGACAAAACAAAAGATGGACTGAATGATAAAGTTGAACTTTGGAGAAATGCATTGGAATCAAATGGATTGATGATTAGTAGGAGCAAAACTGAGTATATGCAATGCAATTTCAGCCAATTTGGAATTATGAATGGTGGGCCCGAGTCGGATGAAGTTGATGTACCAAAATGTGATAAATTTCGTTCTATTGTTCAAATGGATGGGGATTTCAAGACGAATGTTTGACACAGGATCACTGTAGATTGAAATGGAGGAGTGCAACTGGAGCATTATGCGATCGGAAACATCCCTCTTACATTAAAAAGTAATTTTTATAGAATAGCTAAACGGCTAGACTTGCTAAATGGAAGTGAATGTTGGGTAGTGAAAAACCAAGGTCTCAACAAGATAATGTGCATATGTTGAGATGGATGAGTGGAAAGACAAGAAAAGATCGCTTGAGAAATTACTATATAGGAGCAAAGTGGGGGTGGCGAGCAAGGAATGAGGTATTTGATACCGATGTTGTTTTAACAGCCTGGAAATAGGTATTTACCGGCATAACGACAGAAATTTTGATAGATACAATCTTGGTCGTTTCGACACCAAAATGAACAAATTAAATCACGACAGTTTACAGGTGTAATCTCTACACCTAAATGCATCATTTTATGCAATAAAATTCTATAATGGGTATGTGGGGTGTCCATCATGTGAGAGGTAGGGAACTTGTATTTTTTGGGGGAATTTCGATAAAGGATTTCGACGACAAAGGGTAGGAATTAAGATTTGGAATTTTACTAGCACAGTCCATAAACATAAATAAATAAATACACACAGTTATGCGATAATATTCAAATTACAACACATGAATACTCACATCAATGGTATGTGGAGTTACGCAGGGATTCTCCATATAGTATGGAGTGATATGGTTGACATATTTCTTCCATGACATGCATATTATGTAAGGTTGGTTGTATGAAGTCACATGTTGCTCATACATGTCATGTACAATACTATATATAAGTGTTAATATGTTATTGTATTATGTGATCAAACCCGATATATTTTAGAATTTCATTTAAAGTTGAGTTCCTAAAATAAAGTCTAGAAAATAATAAAGAGGTGTTTTTAATGATTGAAAACACTTTTGAAAGATTACCGAATAATAACTTTAACTTAGACAGCATTAATACACACAAATATATAGAAAATTAAATAACTCATCAATTTCTATTACTTCTAAAAAACAAAAATATATAGTTCCATTTATTTTTCTTTTATATATGTTCATGTTACTCTTTAGCAGAACGTTTTCTACTAAACAAAAATGTGTTACTAATTATAAGAGCACTTATTGTAGCAAAACTAGTGATTAGATAAATTGCATGATAATAGTCGTTAATAATGTTGTAATTAGGTAGCTAGTGATAATATTGTAGATCTACATAATATACTTATAGATGTATGTATAGTAAGCATCAAACATATCAAAATTGGAGTAATACTAGGTCTTGGGGTAGAAAATCATTTTAGGTGAAAATGGGAGAAAATAGTAGGAAAGAGAGATGGAGAGGTTGCAAATTGTAGAAAATGGAAGAGATTAGTTAAACTTACCTAGATATGGGTTGATTTGAGCTCCAATCATCAAAAATAACCAAAATGCACCTTCTATTCTCCTCCCAAGAAGTAACAATAGTCATTGTCGCAGAAAAGGTATACCCATCATCATACTATCGATTTCGATCTATATAGTGAATCCGTAGTGCATTTGGCACCAAAACCAACAAAACACGATGATATAGATATTTGCGAGCCTATCCATGCGCGCGCTTGTTTCAATATCTAATGGCATAGGTATCGGTATTCGGTCGAAATATCACCGATGATATCTCGTTCCTTAGTGGCGAGCATTGAGGACAAATCACATGAGGACTGTCTGAGATGGTATGGATATGTGCAACATTGACCGACTGATGAACCCATATGAAGCAATGCTATTGAGTCAAGACAAATAATAGAATAAGAGGTAGGCCTAAATTAACTTGAGAAGAGCTTATAAAGAGAATTCGAATCTCATACATCTTGACCAAAATATGACCCATAACAGAGTTGGTTGCAAAAGAAGGATCCATGTAGATGACCCCGGAATGGTTGAGATTGAGGTTTGGAGGATGATGATGATGATTCAAAAATAACTAAAATTGAATGATAGTTGTTTTGCCAAAAGTTGACATTTTTCAAACAGATAATGCTAACGAATAATCATCACTAACTCGTTTTTTATCTAACAAAGGGCTCATTCACCAGTCGTCTTGCGTACTCACCTCTGAAAAATACAAGAAAAATCATACAGTTAAAACTGCTAAGGGCTAGTTAAGTTGGGAGTTAAACAAGATCATCACTTTTATAATCTAGGAATTAGGATGTGATTTTCGTTTTCTTAGAAGATGGGGAAAATGAAATGTTGGTTTCCAACTCACAACGAAGAGTTATTCTGCAGAATTCTTGGAGTTAGTACCACGCCTAAAATGGACGTTGATGGGTGCAGTTTCCGTCCTATACAACTGAAACCAATGGTGACGTCTACTTTTGCTGAGCACCTAACAAGTACGAAAGCAATTGTGAATCATTCCAATGATATACCAAATGAAATCAATGCAATGCAAATGCATGTTTCTATTTGATGTATTTTCTTATATAGCAAACCACATCATGTTATACCGATAGAAAATAAGCCCAAAGAAACTTCACCACATGCATGTTCCCAAGAATTTTTGGGGGAATGTTATCCTAACAATTACAAATCTAAGTAATCGCATGTCGTCTTCTATTTTCAGTAACCAGATTCCCTATCAAAAAAATCTCCTCAAAAACCTCTGTACACTGTTCCACCTAAGATTTGTGGGCGTTCGATGCTTGGCATGGGTCGTGACAAGCTTAATCCCCATGGCAAAAAGTGTGTATTTTTAGGATATTGTAAAACCCAAAATCGGTACAGGAGCTACAATCCATCCAAGCATCATTTTTTTGTCTACGTTGACACTACTTCGAAGATGCACTTTACACCCAAAAAAATCCAATGCAACTCAAGATGTTCAAGAGATCAAAGATGTAACTATTTCCATGTTATTGCCGATCATGTCCCCAATCATGTATCTAGTTTGTTACCCAACCATCCCTTGTCTCTTATTGGTCTTCTCATGATTCAAAAAAATCTCCTTTCTGATGCAACATTACAGAGCCAAAGCATAGACACTTTGAAGAGAATATAAGAAGTTGGACACAAGAGAAGGGGAAATATATATATATATATATAATTAAAGAAAAGAAAGAAAAGGAAAAGACTTGAATCAAGTAAAATGCATCAAGTCACACTTGAAGCTTTAGGAGAGGATTACTAAGCAAAGGCTAAGATCTATAACGCAGATATCAAACAACCAATTTGGTTTCATGCCATAAAGATCCACAACAGATGTCATTTTTCTGATAAGGAGGCTTATGGAGAAGTATAGAGAAAGCAAAAGAGATCTTCATATGATTTTCATTGATTGCGAAACGGCTTATCATCAAGCACCCAAGGAAGTGTTGTAGGTGGTTTTAGAGGAAAAGGGTGTTCCAATACATTAACTTGATTAAAGACATGTATGACAGCTCGACTGCAAGTGTGAAGACTCATGAAGGAGAGACACCAACATTTCCTATCACGTTCAAGGATCAACATTGAGCCCATATCAATTTGTTCTTGTTATGGATGAGTTGACAAAGCATGTTCAAGACGATATTCCTCGGTGCATGTTATTTGCTGATGATATTGTGACAAAACTAAAGATGAGCTGAATGATAAAGTTGAACTTTAGAGATATGCGTTGAAATCAAAAGGATTAATGATTAGTAGGATCAAAACTAGGTATATGCAATGCAATTTCAGCCAATCTAAAATTATGAATGGTCGGCAGGTGTTGAATGCAGTTGATGTACCAAAATGTGATAAACTTTTCACTACTTAAGTATCTATTATTCAAAATGATGGGATGTTCAAGATAATGTTTGTCACAGGATCACTACAAGATAATGTTTGTCACAGGATCACTACAAGATGGTGACTGGAAGAACCTCTCATAATAAAAAGTAAGTTTTATAGAACATCTATACGGACAATCATGCTATATTGGAGTGAATGTTAGGCAGTGAAGAAACAAGGTCTAAACAAGATTAATGTGGTCAAAATGCGTATGCTAAGATAGATGTGTGGGAAGACAAAAAAAGATCGCTTGAGAAATGACTATAAAGGAACAAAGTGGGGGTGGAGAGTATTGAGGACAAATTGTGTGAGGACCGTCTGAGATGGTATGGAGATGTGCAACACAGACGACTGACGCACCTATATATAGCAATGCTATCGAGTCAAGTACAATTAAAAGAAGAAGAGGTAGGCCTAATTAACCTAGGAAGAACTTATAAAGAGAGATTTTGAATCTCTTACATCTTGATCAGAATTAGACCCATAAGGAGCTTATTAGAAAAGGATCCATGTAGTCGACCCCAACATGGTTGAGATTAAGGCTTAGATGATGATCATGATGATGATTTTAGAAATATCTGAAATATAATGATAGTTTTTTGCAAAAAGTTCACATTTTCATATAGATAACACGAAAGAATATTTAATCATATGCTAACTCAATTTTTATCCAACAAAGGGATCATTCATCAGTCGACTTGGACACACACCTCTGCAAAATGGTGCAGCAAAATACAAGAACAATCGTATTATTAAAGATGTTAAGGGCTAGTTATATAGGGAGTTAAACAAGATACATCACTTTTATACCCTAGGAATTAGAATGTGATTTTTGTTCGGTTAGAAGATGGAAAAATGAAAGGTCGGTTTCCAACTCACAACCAAGTGTTATTCTGCGGAAATTCCTAGAGTTAGTATCACACCCATAATGAACGTGGTTGGGTACAGTTGAAACCAATGGTGCCATCTACTTTTGTTGAGCAAAAGTTATCGGATGCATTAAACAATCACGAAAGTAATCGTGAATTCTTCCAGTGTTATACCAAACGAAATCAATGCAGTGCCAAATGCATGTTTCTATTTGATGTGTTTTCTTATTCGGCAAACTACATCATATTATACCATAGCAAACAAGCCCAAAGAAACTTCCTCATCACATGCATGTTCCAAAGAATTTATGGGGGTACGTTGTACTGATAACTACTAATCTAAGTAATCGCATGCCATCTTCTATTTCCAATAATTGGATTCCCAATCAAATTTTGTTTCCTCGAAAACCTCCGTAAATCATTCCACCTAAGATTTGTGGGTGTCTTGGTTTTGTCCATCTGCTTGGCATGGGCCTTGACAAGCTTCGTCCTCATGCCAAAAAGTGTGTATTTTTAGGATGTTCCAAAACCCAACTAGGGTACAAGAGCTACAATCCATCCAGCATCATTTTTTGGTCTTCGTTGGGCGTTGACATACTTCTTTGAAGATACACCTTACCTCAAAAGAACTTCCAATGTAACTCAAGATGTTCAAGAGATCAAAGATGTAGCCCTTTTCTTGTTATTGTCAATCATGTCCCCGACCGTGTATCTAGTTAGTTACCCACCCATTTGTCTCCCCTATTGGTCCTCCTCATTATTCAAACAAATCACCCTTTTAACGCAACTTTTTCAGAGGCAAGGCCAAGATACTTTGAAGAGATTTACAAGTTGGACACAAGAGAAGGGGGAATATATATATATATATATATATATATATATATAATGGCTCGTATAAGAGAAAGGAAAGGAAGAGACTTGAGTGAAGTAAAACGCATCAAGTCACACTTGAAGCTCTAGGAGAGGATTATTGAGCAAAGGCTAAGATCTATAATGCAGATATCAGACAACCAATTTGGTTTCATGCCAAGATCAACAACAGATGTCACTTTTCTCATAAGGAGGCTAGTGGAGAAGTATAGAGAGAGCAAAAGAGACCTTCATATGATTTTCATTGCTTGGAAAAAGCTTATTATCAAGCACCCAGGGAATTGTTGTGGATGGTTTTAAAGGAAAAGGGTGTTCCAATACATTGACTTGATTGAAGACATGTATGATATAAGGAATTAAATGTCTGATACCGATGTCGTTTCGATAGCTTGGATATAGATATTTACCGGTATAACGACAGAAATATCGACAGATGCAATCCTGGCCATATCGACGCCAATATGAATGAATTAAATCATGAAATTTTACAGGTGTAATCTCTACACCTAAATGCATCATTTTATGCAATAAAATTCTATAAGGGGTATGTGGGGGTTGTCCATCATGTGGGAGGTAGGGAACATGTCTTGTTTTCTACGAATTTCGATGAAGGATTTCGATGACAAAATATTGGAATTAAGATTTGGAATTTACTAGCACAATCCATAATAATAAATACACACACTTATGCGATAATATCCAATTTACAACACATGAATAGCATAGTAACTAACTAACTCATATCAATTGTATGTCGAGTTGCACACTGATTCTCCATACAATATTGAGTTGATATGGTTGACAAATTGCTCCCATGACATGTACATTATGTAAGGTTGGTGGTATGAAGTTATGTAGATCTAAGAACACATACAATTAAGAAGACATAAAAAAGCATATGGCGGGATCTTTGCCAATTTAAGGCATTTTGGGATGAATTTACATTTTAATTGAGATAGATGAACTGTAAATGAGAGAAATGGTAGATATTAGTATATACACTTTACTATTGTTTTTACTTAGTGTATTTTAGTTATTTGTCTTTTAGTCACTTGTTTCTTTATCCCATATTGCTTATCTCTAAACGTTGTACTACTCTCTTGTCTTATAAAAGAGAGAGCAATGTATTGGTTTTACTCACTCAATAAGAAGCAATATTTTTCTATTCTAGATGGTATCAGAGCGTCCCGATCCTCCCTAAACCCTAGCCGCCTCTCATCCCCCCAACCCTAGCCGCCCCTCTCCCTCCTCTCTCCCCAACCCCCTTGCGCCGCCGCCACACCTACCCACCCCCTGCCGCCGCCCACAGCCATCACCACCACCACTCCTGCCACCACCCACCCCTCTGCCAACCCTCCACCACATTTCAACACCCTAACCCACTCCATTACCATGGCTTAATCCATCAAGTACACCCAATCCTCTACCCATCTTCTTCCCCGAAACCTCCGGACAGCTTCGGTAACTTTCCAGTTGTTGGCACGTTGACGTCGTAAAAGGCGTCTTTCGCTCTGTTTGCATGCGCCTCATGGTAGAGTGTTTGTTCCTCCATGTTGGCGTAGGTTTCTATCTTCTCCTGCTGCCCCTACGCGGGTTTCTGAGATCCATGCTTGGATCTTCTATATGCTACTTCTAGTCCATGTGTTGGACTTCTACTGCTGACTAGTGACTACTACCTCTGCTGCTATTTGCGCCCTTGATTCTGACTATCTCTATCATCTCGGATGGCGACTCCTGACCGTCCTCACAATCTATGTGTCACTACCGTCAAGTTGGATGGCCCCAACTATCATCTCTGGGCAGCCTCCTTTGAACTGTACGTCAAGGCTCAAGGGCGTTTCTCTCATCTGTCGACCAAGGGTCCGGTTATCCCTGCTGTTGATGTTGATGACAAGACCAAACAGGCCTATGATCTCTGGTCCAAGGAAGATTATGGTGTTATGACCTGGATGGTCAATAGTGTGGAACCTAAAATCAGTCAGTCTCTTCTTCGCCTCAAGACTGCCAAGGAATATGTGGGATCAGCTCTCCCACGTATACTCTCACCAGCAAAATCCGAAGAAGGTTTTTGAAATCTTCAAACTACTGGCCAAACAAGAGTACTCTGCTACTGATTCTGTGGAGGATTACTACAACAACTGTTGTACTCTCTGGGATGAGTTCGAGGTCTACCATCCTCTGTCTGCAGATATCACAGAAATCCAGCGTCAAAGGAACGAGCTTCAACTTGTCCAGTTCCTCGCTGGTCTGCCTTCATCTTTTGCATAAGTCGTTGATCAGATCCTCTCTAGTGATCCCTTCCTACCCTGAGAGACGTTCTGAAGTGTGTTCAACGCCTTCCTTCCGTTTCACAAAACCTACCTGACTCTCCTGACGAAACATCCCTTGTTGTTCGGACTAGTGACTCCTCCCGTGGACGTGGATGCGGAAGTGGTCGCGGGCGTTCTTCTGGACCAGGACATGGCTCCTATTCTCTTGCTGAGACTACTGAACAACGCTTTTGTACCTTCTGTAAGCGTACCAATCACAATGAAGATCGTTGCTGGATAAAGCATGGGAAGCCAGCCTGGGCGAATCAAGTAACCACAGATCAGCCTGACACTGCCACTACTTCTGCACCTCCGTCTGCCGATTGGATCCGATCGGAGTTTGAGAAACTACTACAAGCACGGCTTGCTTCCTCTACCGAGGCCTCCACTGATGGTAGCACTGCTCTTCTGACTCAGTCCGGTAAAAACACTTGGGTGATCGATTCGGGTGCGACAACCCATATTTCTGGCAATCCTACATTATTTTCTCATTTACATAACACTACTGTTATACCTCCTGTTACTCTGGCTGACGGCTCTCAAACACCGGTTACTGGTTTTTGTGATATATGCACTCCTAGATGTCTGCCTCTGCGCTCTGCTTTATATGTTCCTAAGTTCCCTATAAATATGTTATTTGTCAATAGAACTGTGAAGAGCCTTCGTTGCTCTATTAGATTTGACTGGGATGGTGTTGTTTTTCAGGATCTGCGCACGAGGACGAAGATTGGTTCGGGCCATGAGGGACCAGATGGTTTATATTATTTGGATGTTCCAAAGACTGCAGCGTATCTGACATCTTCTGTAACTGGCATCCAGTGACACTATCGGTTGGGACACCCGTCGGCAGCCAAATTAAAGCATTTACTACCTCATATTTCAGATTTTGTTTTTCATTGTGAAACTTGTCAATTGGGCAAGCAAACTAGAGCAACTTTTTCAAAGAAATTATGTATTGGTTCAAAATAGTCGTTTGATATTATACATGTTGATGTTTAGGGACCTGTTCTGTCTCTGAGTATATCTGGATTCCGTTACTTTCTGAGCTTTATTGATGATTTCTCTAGGATTACCTGGATTTTCTTGTTAAAGGATAGGTCTAATATTCTTGAGACTATTACTGCTTATTTTGCTGAAATACGTACCCAGTTTAGCAAACCTATAAATTTTTTCGCACCAACAATGCTCTTGAATTCATGCAATCCTCGGTCAGCATTTTTTGTCGCAAACTGGGTACTATTCACCAAACCTCTTCTGCCTACACCCCGCAACAAAATGGAGTCGTTGAACGCAAGAATCGCCACCTTCTTGACATTGCTCGTACTTTACTTTTTCACTATAATATTCTCCAGTGTTTTTGGCCTGAAGCTATTTCCAATGCGTGCTATCTCATTAACCGCATGCCATCTTCAGTTCTTGGGAATCAAATCCCTTATCAAATCGTGTACCCTGATGCGCCCTTATTTTCTGTTCCTCGTATTTTTGGGAGCACTTGCTTTGTTAAAAACCTACGTCCTGGTTTAACCAAACTTGATCCCCGTGCCATCAAGTGTGTCTTCTTAGGGTACTCTAGGACTCAAAAAGGGTATCGTTGTTATGATCCAGTTTCAAAAAAATAGATGGTCTCGGCTGATGTTGTTTTCTTCGAGCACATGCCATTCTATTCTTCTGCTGGGTCTGCCCTTACGTCAGATTTATTAATGGAGACACTATTACCAATGATTGATGATTCTGATTCCCTTGATACTGTTCCTGCTGCTGCTACCCCTCAACTGAAAGTTTATCAAAGAAGACCAAAGACGACAACTCCCTCTATGGCCCCTCCAGAATATTCTTCCTCAATGCCAGATCAGTCATCACCTCAGGTATTCTCTGACTTAGATATTCCTATCAGTTTAAGGAAAGGAACTAGAACATTTACCAAACATCCGATTGGGAATTTTTGTACTACTGCTCAGCTTGGGACTAACTTTGTCAATTTTACTGCTGCTCTTTCTGTTGTTTCTATTCCTAAAAATGCTTCTCAGGCTCTTAAACATCCAGCTTGGCGTCAGGCCATGGAAGCTGAGATGCAGGCTCTTACTAATCGTAACACTTGGGAGTTGGTTGATCCTCCCACTGATTGTTCTCCGGTTGGATGTCGCTGGGTGTTTACTATTAAATATCAACCAGATGGCACGATTGAGCGTCTCAAGGCTAGGCTTGTTGCCAAGGGCTACACAGACTTACGGCGTCGACTATTTTGAGACTTTTTCACCTGTGGCCCGGCTGAATTCAATTCGCATACTTATTTCTGTTGCAATTAATTCTGATTGGCTCTTATTTCAACTTGATGTGAAAAATCCTTTTCTATATGATGATCTGCATGAGGAAGTCTATATGGAACAACCTCCCGGATTTGTACTTCAGGGGGAGTCCTCCAAAGTTTGTCGTTTGCGGAAAGAAATTTATGGCTTAAAACAAAGTCCCCGTGCTAGGTTTGATAAACTGAGTACCATTCTTTAGAAATTTCATTTTAGACGTTCCCAATCTGATCATTTTGTCTTTGTTAAACAGACTACTTCTAGCATTGTTATTCTGATTGTATATGTTGATGACATCATTCTATCAGGGAGTGATCTTGCTGGCATTCACGCGACTAAACGTTATCTGGAGAAACATTTTGTCACCAAAGATTTAGGCACCTTGCGCTACTTTCTTGGGATTGAAGTTTCTCGGTCAGCCTCTGGATTGTGCCTATCTCAGCATAAATATGTTCTGGATCTTCTATCTGAAACAGGTCTTCTTGGTGCAAAGCCTGCTGGTACTCATCTGGATCCAAACACCAACTGGGATGATGAGAATTCTCCTACTTATCCTGATCACCATCAGTATCGACGCATGGTTGGCAAGCTCATCTATCTTACTGTCACTCGTGTTGATATCACATCTGCAGTTGGACTTGTTAACAGATATCTTGAAAAACCCCGACAATGTCACTGGGATGCAATCTGTCACATTCTCAAATATCTGAAGAGCTCCCCTGGAAAAGGTCTGTTGTATAAAAAACATGGTCACTGTAACCTTGTTGGGTATTCTGATTCTGACTATGCGGGGAGCAAGATCGATCGACGCTCCACCTCCGGCTACTGTACTTTTGCAGGTGGAAATCTGGTTACCTGGCGCAGTAAGAAACAAACAGTTGTTGCTCGCTCGAGTGCTGAAGCAGAATATCGCGCCATGGCGCATACTACATGTGAACTGTTCTGGATACGGAGCCTGCTGAAAGACTTTGGCATTTCTGATTCTACTCCTATCCCTATGTATTGTGACAACAAGGTTGCTACCTTTATCGCCAGTAATCCTACCTTCCATGAACGAACAAAGCATATTGAGGTTGACTGTCACTTTGTTCGAGAAGCTGTCTTATCTGGCCAGATATATACACCCTACATACATACCTCAGATCAAGTGGCTGACATCTTAACCAAAATACTTCTGAAGTCTAGATTCACTGCTCTGACTGACAAGCTGGGCATGATTGACATCTATGCTCCAGCTTGAGGGGGAGTATTAGTATATACACTTTACTGATGTTTTTACTTAGTGTATTTTGGTTACTTGTCTTTTAGTCACTTGTTTCTTTATCCCATATTGCTTATCTCTAAACGATGTACTACTCTCTTGTCTTATAAAAGAGAGAGCATTGTATTGGTTTTACTCACTCAATAGGAAGCAATACTTTTCTATTCTAGAGTAGAAAACATAAAGGCAAACCTTAGATTAGACTTATCTGAGCCCTAGTTGTCGAGATCCCTTTGCTCCGCCATTTCCTCCTCTCAAACAACAGAAACAAACTCAAGTACGGAAAAAATTGGTATTTATGTCGGTATACCAGTAAATTTCATCGAAACTTGGCGGTATTTCGCTATATTTGGCGGTATACCATACCAATATTTGCAATCTCAACGGTAGGTTTGTGTGATCCAATGATCGATGTCGTCGATATCGGTATATCGGTCGATATACCGACGATATCGTCGATATCTCTCACTATGATAGCTCGTTGCAAGTGTGAAAACTCATGGAGGAGAGACGCCAACATTTCCTATCACAGTTTAAGGATCAACACTGAGTAGATATCTATTTGTTCTTGTTATGGGTGAGTTGACAAAGCATGTTCAAGATGATATTCCTTGGTGCATGTTATTTGTTGATGATATTGTGTTACTTGACGAAACTAAAGATGGGTTGAATGATAAAGTTGAACTTTGGAGATATGCGTCAAATGGATTAATGATTAGTAGGAGCAAAACTAGGTATATGCAATGCAATTTCAGCGAACCTAGAATCATGAATGGTCAACCCGAGTTGGATGCAGTTGAGGTACCAAAATGTGATAAATTTCATTACTTAAGGTTCTATTATTCAACTGGATGGGGATGTTCACGATAATGTTTGTCGCAGGATCACTACAGGATGGTTGCAATGGAGGAGTGCAATTGGAGTATTATGTGACCGGAAGACCTCTCTCATAATAAAAAGTAAGTTTTATAGAATAGGTATATGGACAACCATGCTATTAGCAGTGAATGTTAGGCAGTGAAGAAACAAGGTCTAAACAAGATGGATGTGACCAAATGTGTATGCTGAGATGGATGTGTGGGAAGACAAGAAAAGATCGCTTGAGAAACGACTATATAGGAACAAAGTGGGGGTGGCGAGTATTGAGGACAAGTTGTGTGAGGACCGTCTGAGATGGTATGGATATGTGCAACGCAAACGACTAATGCACCTATATATTTCCCATTTATAAATTGGAAATATCTTACTTACATTAGGCGTGTTTCATAAACCATCTCAATCAGATATATGTGAATTCTTCATTGAGAAAATATGCATTTTCTAAGCAATGGTAAGTTGCACAAGTACCATAAATGGTTGTATGACTTTTAATTATATTTTACATATGCATGTGATGTGTTCATTATTTCGAATAATATTTTACATATTGGTCGGTATATGTTTCTATAAATCTCCTAATAATATGTTTCTACATATGTGTTCAAAACTATCTTCATTTATCTCATGGATACATAGGATATGTCTGTGATTTTGACAATACAGCATTTATCTGATGGTACATATTTCAAAATGTCTATGAATAAAATGTTTCTACGTATGTGTTAAAAAATAATCTTCATTTTAGTATGTTACCCAGGCAAGCCCGAACCCAACCCGAATCCCAATTATGTTACACGGGCCTAGACTTGGCCGAAAACCCATTTAACTACATGGGTTTGGATACGGAATAGGTGAAACCCGGTATGACCCATAACTTGACACCCATCCCTACATGTTATATCTTAGATCATGATTTCCATTAAATGATACTCCTTTTTTAATTATTTTGATTTTTATTACATCTTGTAAACATTGGTGGTAGGTAAGTAGATTTCTATTCATGATTGTCGTCATAACCAAAATTTCAGCAATTTGGCTGAAACTTTTAACCATACTATAGACTTGGGCATCTTGCTCTTCCTAATAAACTCATTCCTATTAATTTTAACACTAGTTTTGAATGTGAAGCTTGCCCATTGGGCAAGCTAACTCGTGTCATTTCCCAAAAAGAATCCTTCATCTGTTATAAGTTTTTCTTTAATAAATTCTAATGTTTTGGGGTCATACAAATCTCGCATTGTCTTGGATTTAAATATGTTCTCTTTTATTGATGATATCTCCAAACTTAACTAGTTTTTATACAAGATCGTTCTGAGGTTCGTCCTACTATCAAAAAGTTTTATAAAAAAATTAAGACACAATTTTCTTCTACCATCAAAGTCCTTTGCATCGTTAATGCCCTTAAGTATGTCCAACATGATCTGAATATCTTCTGTCGTGAGAGAGGCACCATTAAACCAAACCTCCTGCTTCTACACCTTTCAACAAAACAGCATTGTTCAATGCAAAAACCGCCATCACCATTATGTTTCACTCCAATGTGCCCAAGCAATTTTCGTACGAAGCTCTACTTACCACCTAGTTTCGATAAACCAAGTGGCCTCATATGCCCTCCATTACAAAAGAATTTTTTTTGCATTCTCAACCCCAATAAAATAACCATTCCCTCTGATACTCCATTTTCTTGGCTACACTTGCTTTTCCAAAACATTTGGGTCCATCAGTCCATGCTAGATAAATTTTCCTCCAGAGCTACAAAATGTGTTTTCCTGGGTTTAGAAGGGTCTATCAGTACTATGATCTTGTTGGACACAAGTGGATCATTAGTATGGATGTCACCTTTGAGTCTAATCTATACTATTCTACAACTAGTGATTCCTTAACCTCGAATATCCTGGCCACACAGCCTTATGTTCTCCGCATATTTGTGCCTATGGATCTGGATTATGACAAGAGGAAGCTCTTACAAGTGTATCATCATGAAGACCTCGATGTGCACCAACAGATATCTTACCAATTCATCTACTCCATGTGGTGATCCGCCTAGTTTCAGTGAAGTTGATGATGCTTCTGTTCCTAATTAGATAGACAGACTTGGTAAGTAGTTGATCATCCATTTGGTTGTCAATTGGTTAGATGTCGGGATTTTAATTGTGAAAATTTGTTTTGCGGGGTAGTGGAACTACAAAGGGCCCAATTGGTTCAGACAGGCTACACTCAAACATATGGCACCCATTTTTATATTGATGTCTTGATTATGTTCGGATACTTAATCTCCGTATCCATCAATCCTGATTTGTCGATCTTGCAGTTAGATGCCATGAATGATTTTCTATATTGAGATCAGGAGGAAACAATCTTTATGGAGTAACCACCTAGGTTTTGTTGCTTAATGGATCTCACGAGGTGTGTCGATTCCAGAAAGTTATCTAAGAGCTCAAACAAAGTCTATGAGTATGGTTGGAAAAATTGGGTCATTCTATTCAAGACCGATTTTCTCATTCTCGATCTAATCACCCTCTCTAAATAATTGACTTTGGCATTGTGGTTCTATGCATGTCGATGACATCAAGTGACTGACGATATTCAAGTAACCAAACAATAGCCTATGCAATGACTTTAACACTAAAGATCCTAGAAAATTGTGAAATCAAGGTTGCTCGCATTGCCTTTGTTGTTAATAAGTCCCAGAGGAAGCATGTATTGGACCTTTGAAGTGTCAGATGCTATCTTGGTGCCAAACCTTAAGACACATCAACAGATGTTAATATTCCCTCATATGATAACTCCAACAAGAAATACAGAAAGGCTATGCACAAAATTATATACATGATTACGACTCCTCTTGATATTACCGCATTGGGTGATAGATCAGTTACTATCTTGACAAACTGAGGAAATGTCAATAGACTGCAGTATGTTATATTGTGTGATACATCAAAAGTTGTCTTGCCAAAGGATTGTATTACAGGAAGAATGGTTGCTATAACGTGGCTAGTTTCTCGGATTTTGATTATGTTGGAAGTAAATGAGATTGAAAACCCATATCCAATTTCTGCACCTTTGTCAGATGCAATTTAGCCACACGGCACAGCAAGAAACATGTTCTCGTGGCTTGATCTCATGTTGAAGCCGAATAAAGGGAAATGGTTCATACTGCATGTGAGATTATTTGGATAAAATTTTATGTCAAAACTAGGCCTTACTCCTTCAGAACATGTGCCCGTGCATTGTGATAAGTAACGTTGTAGGTACATATATTCATTACAAAAAAACCGATCTTCCATGAGTGAATGAAGCATATTGAAGTCGATCGTCACTTTGTGCGAGTAGCGATATGGATCAAGACCACCATCACTCCCTTTATAAGATCAGAAGAACAAATTGCAGACTTATTCACCAAGCCTCTACCATGGAAGATGTGTTATTTTTAAAAGTTTGGCAAGATCAATATCTATTCCTAGATTGAGGGGGAGCGTTAAGAGCTATTATGTGATATGTATTTAGTCCCACATAAGTGGATTCGGGAGTGGTGTTATGTCCACACTCCTGGATATCATGATATGCATTGACTATACAAACCATCTGTTAAGAATAAGATTGTATTGAATGCAATGGAATGAATACAAGACTGGACGCCCTCTCCTTTATATAGGAGAGGGGAGACGCCCTAAGACTTAGGACGCAAGTAATCTAAACGGGCTGAGATACAAAAGCCCAGTAACTAATTAACTAAATAGGCTAATATAGACTCTCTAACACCATCTAATACAAAGACTTTTCCCACTCTAAATACACAACTAAACGGCATTTTCTAAGGTGATAGACATAAGATCCATATTGGACAGTCAAAAAAGGTTGTATACATTATACTTCACAGCCTAATTGTACAAAAGACACCACTACACTATATCGTTCTGCAAAAAAGTATTATAAACACGGTTAAGAAAACATAAGGGTTGAGAAAGCAACAAGCTGCAGGCAAGAAACTGAGAAAACATAGAAAATGAACCTTGAGCATACCTCATCCACCATAGACTTTATCTTGGAGGCAGTGTCTTTCTTTAACTCTTTCTTCCTCTTCGCTAAAAGCTCAGCTGCACCCATTCACGAAAAATAATGACTAAGAACACATTGCGAAATGATCACTACCAGATCTCAATTTCCAGTTATGGTTCTACAAACATCAAGCATCTGGTTAAAACTGTCGCATGTTGCAGAAAGGCAGGTTTTCGGGCATCTTATAGACAATATGAATGATGATATTGTCGTGTCCAGGAATTCAGCCGAATTCTTGTGAAACGATGTCAATGATAAATATTGCCATGGACAAGAATTGAACCAATTTCCGGAGTTGATTTAAATGCCCACCATGCATCATTAAATTGCATAAGCTAGACAGCTCTGGGTTTCATTATTGGTTGGAATGGTGTAGGGAATCAAGTTAGGAAACTGTTCATACATAATCATCATAAGTTATATAAAAGTAGTTGAGGGACGCAGTTTATATGCATGCTTAAGAGTCCAATACATATCAAAACAAGTTAATTTTCATGTAATTGTGGAAAGTAAAATAGGAGACCATGAGATAATTATATTTGACAAAACTGTGCTCCTATATATAGGAGAGGAGACTAACATAAGAATGGACTAAAAACCTTACTGGGCCATATATACTTTGGCTCACATACATGATAAACTAAATAAAATAACTAATTGACTCATATTGTATGCCAAACAAATGAGACACAAGATTTATATGCCTGCTTCATGTAAGAATTCTTAGAAAAATGATAAAACTAAGAGATCATCGCAGTAAATGGTACAAAATGACGTAATTACAAAGGAATTGAATAAAACGTTTTGTATTAGAGAAACGTGAGTGAAAGGATTTGGAGGTGAATTTCTCTTGCTAAATACAATTCTACAAATGGCTGTTTGCTAACAATTAAGAGATGGGAAGAGAGTGAGATTACTTTACAGAATAAAGAAAACAGTTTCGCTCAGATATAACTCTAAACACATTTGGTAAATAAAATACTCAATAAGACCTAATAAACATGTGTGCCAATTCTATGTTTCCCAAGTACACTTTTCCACATATAAGATATACTTGAGGATAATGATAAGGCAACAAATAAATATACTACAACAAATTACTGTAAATATGGAAAATATAAAAAGAAGATATAGGTTCAAAATAATGCAAGGACAAGGCAATTTATGAAACAAGCAGAAGAGAAGGTAGAAGAGGTGAAAGATCAAAGGCCCACCTTTTGCAGAAGCAACTTGGTTGAGAACGTAGTCCCTTTCCTCGGGATCAAGTAACAATTTTTGGGCTCTCGACAGCGCTGCAATACAGATGTTATCAATATCTTTTCAAATTATGAAAATAGCATAAACAAACAAAACCATGTCACCAAAAACTGAAATAGGTTATAAATGAAACATCTCAGCAAATACAAACACATTGTCAGAGCTCCAGTTACCGTGTCTAACACTGACACTAAAACACCTAGGACGCACCTTGAAACGTATTAGACATTCCTAGCCGTGTGCTATCATATCTAGGTGTGACATACTTTTCTGGAGACTGATAAAAGGTGAAAAAGATGTTAGTCATTCTTGTGAATTTTTTCCACTATTATTTCCTCTTGATTAATCACTCTGTTTAAGAGATTTTCGTGTCAAATTTTAATAGAATAGCATCACCCATGTTATATGCTAGCTAGGATGTACAGTCGAATCATAGTTTTCAAGGCGGACATGAGATGGTCTGTCCTAGCTAGGCGCCTGGGTGTTGCCGTTTTTTTTTTTATAGGGTATAATATATATCATAAATAGTTGTGAAAGAGTGGGCTAGTATCTTGAGAACTCCTAAAAAACACTTGCATATGTCAAATAGATGTTAAAATGGCATTATTTAAAATAATAAAAAAAGGAAGAAAAAACCTCTTTAGGCATCCCAGGCGGTGCTAGCCTGCTAGGTGCTCACCAAGGCACCCAATTTATATTTTAGGTAGGTGAGAGACTAGGCAGACCCCCCTTGGGCGCCTAGCCGCCTAGGCAGGTGCCTCAAGGCCCTCAACAACTATTAGTCAAAGGATCATTTAACCACAAGAAACATTTACATCTTTTGCACCTATTATATTTTAGTTAGAACATAGCTTAAGCCATCTTTGTAAACCAAATTTTGATTATTTACAATAGAGTTTGATATTAGCTAGAAAATATCAAAAGAGCATGATCTGTAGAGTTAATATGGACCATTACTATAATTGATATTCCAATGAATCCTCATTTTCATATGCAATACATTAACATGATAGACATTTACATAAAGATGAAAGATAGATGGGCAACAAGCTGCGTTGTCAGTCTATTCTGGACGGCAAAACCTATCCTCCAAAACACAACATCCATTGACTTAGAAGTTATAATGTTACTAAATTTTTGGAACCTCTTAAAAAGCTCGACAGAAGTTGGTGCTCAAAACCCAAAAGTGCTAAAACTAAAAGGAATTAAAACATGTTAATTGTCGATACACGCTTTTTTATGCTTGACTACTTTGGCTGAGATGGCTTTGAGGGCAGCCTGACCTGCAATAAAGGCCCCAATTCCCAAGCCCACAAGTGGGGAAACCCCGATTAGATCCAGACATGCATGTTTTCCTCCAACCCAACCAAAAATCAAGACATCAACTGGTCTAATTGTCAATTTCCCTTCATGTCAGTAAAAAAATCCTTTGGTGCCTCTTTATTAGCAGCAAATCCTGAATGTCTGAGTACAACATAGAGAACATCTCCGACAAGATCATTTCTGTACTTGAGACCAAGTAGCTCCTACAATGAACTACATGCTCCCCAAAAGTGTCCAAATGCGCCTTTCGACAAACTGGCAAACCTCATCAACTGGAAATAAAGGCATCATAAGGTGGTACTTGAGGACAATGTATTAGAAAGCGGGAAGCGGGAGGCGTGCGGACGGCACCCTGTAACCGATTAAGCGGTAGGCGGGCGATTAAACGGGCGATTTTTGAAAAAGCGGGTGTCTAAATTTTATATATTTTTATACAAAATTACATGTATGTGTATATAAAAAATATATTAATAAGAAACTTCTATACATATCTAATCAGCAAATCAGTAATTAACTAAGTATTCATCAATACTTACTATTAATCAGCATCTCTAATCACTAAAATCAGCAAGCAGATCAGTAATTGTATATAACAAACTATGAATTATTGAATTAAAGTAATCACTAAAGTAATACTAACCAGCAGTACCAATCATTAATCACTGAAAGCAGCAAGGAAATCAGTAAAACTAATCATGCATTACTAGTATAATAGAGCAATAGGATATTTACTTAGATGCATTACAGCAGTACGCCAGTACCCAATTATTACAGCTTACACACAAAGTATGCATTCTAAATTAGGACTAGCTATATCATAGAACATTTAATGTATACAAGTTTCGTATATTATAGTCAACACTACTTGGCTATGTAATTAATTAATGCTAGATGCTTACATTAGGATTTTTAAACAAAAGCGGGAAAAAAGCGGGCAAAAGCGGGAAAAAAGCGGGTGAGGCGGGCAAAAAGCGGGCGATTTTGTTCAAAATGATTAAGCGGGCGATTAATGGCAAAATTAAGCGGCTGGGGGTCATGGGCGCTTAAGCGGCCCGCCTGGCCATTTTTTAATTCACTGCTTGAGGATAGCGTGATACTCAATTGGTGCCATATGCAGGCCTAGTCCATCGATAGGAATAGCAAGAAGGAAATCCTGAGCTTGATCAGCTTGTAGACACCAGAAAAACTGCTTTTACTCTAGCAGTCATGTCAAATTGACTTCCATGTCTCCAATAACTTTGCTAAAAAGGGCACTCGCCAAAGCATTTTGGGCTTTAGGGTAGGACAGTGTCCTTTTTAGTAAAACTACCAAGGTCAAAAGTCGTATTGTGACACGAAGACAATCCAGAGGACTGTAAAAAACAGAATCCATGTTGCATATGACATTGTCTCATAAAATATGATCATGAAGCCTCCAAGATCCAGCCTTGGAAGCCACAAGCATATGTGGAGGCCTCTACTGTTGAATACAACCCTAAGCAGCCTACACGGATTTCAATCGAATGACACAAATATACATGCATACACCATATCCATCTTCAATATGTCATGACCAGCACATAGATTTTTTTTTACCATGTCGACATGTCCGTCCTAGATTTCTAAAAACTGTACTTTCTCATGTCCACATCCATGTTCATGCCCGTGTCTAAAGCCGTGTTTGTGCTTCCTAGGTAACACCATATCATAGTCAGAAATTTATTATTATTATTTAATGTCACACATTACAGAACACAATCAAATTAACAAAACAGGTAGTGCCTATCAACAAATTAACTGAATGCCTGTATAATACACGGTCATTTTGAACAGGCTGAAAGCGTGTTATAGTACCAGGTTCCTAAATCTACCTATGAACTTTCCTTTTTGGTAAAAGAAGCCTAACTAACTTTCTGAACCAAGTCCAAACAACTACATCAACCAACCCTGTGGTCTGATAATGGAAAGTTTAAGAGAAGAACATAAGGGTCTTTCTATATATCTATATCAAAAGATGGGCTCCTCTTGCATTATTAGAGGTAATCAAGAGTCAATTTTTAGAAACCTGATCAGTGTTGCAAAGTAACCCTTAAATAGTGCTGTGAAATAAAGTACTTATAACCTAAGAAGCATGGACATGGTTTATGACGTGGGCAGACACACATATATGAGCATATGGGAGACACCAATATCTATAAACATAGTAAACAAACAAGTAAACTAGATAAATGGTGTACATGTTCGTTGTGTGACTTGTAATGAGATTAAAAAAAACTTACCTTTTTCAGTAATGACCTGCAATTGTTAAAAAAGTCTAGCAGCAGCTTACTGCCTAAGACGTGAATCTAGCCTTCATCCATTTTTACTAATATATCGATATATCCATATTTTTTGCCCTGTTGTAGTATTTTATTCAATATCAATCATTTATCTTGAATTAGTCAAAAACACCTGTTCATAGAATGGCATACAAGTCCCAAAATGATAAGAGTTTACAAATTAATTACGGTTTTTGTATGGTGGATGCTCCTATCAGATATCCCATGAGGGAGGCAGCACTGGCCGCCTGTAGCAGCAGCCGGTAGGCCGACTGCCAGCAGTCTACGCCTCCGCCAATGCCCAGGGCAGGCAGCACCAAGGTTTTAAGGTGTGTGAGACGTCATGAGGCATTTTTGCCTCAGTGAGGCAAGGCGTAAGCCTTGAAATATGCTTGAGGCACACATAAAAGACAAATTTATACTCATATGTATATATATATATATATATATATATATATATATATATATATGTGTGTGTGTGTAGTATAAATATGTATATATGCTCAAAATTTAAATTAAATACAGTCTTACTCATGTAACTTAACAAGGATTCTAGAATAGAAAAGTATTGCTTCTTATTGAGTGAGTAAAACCAATACAATGCTCTCTCTTTTATAAGACAAGAGAGTAGTACAGCGTTTAGAGATAAGCAATATGGGATAAAGAAACAAGTGACTAAAAGACAAATAACCAAAATACACTAAGTCAAAACAGCAGTAAAGTGTATATACTAATACTCCCCCTCAAGCTGGAGCATAGATGTTAATCATGCCCAGCTTGTCAGTCAGAGCAGTAAATCTAGACTTCGGAAGTATTTTGGTTAAGATGTCAGCCACTTGATCTGAGATATGTATGTAGGGCGTAGATATCTGGCCAGATAAGACAGCTTCTCGAACAAAGTGACAGTCAACCTCAAAATGCTTTGTCCATTCATGGAAGGTAGGATTACTGGCGATAAAGGTAGCAGCCTTGTTGTCACAGTACATAGGGATAGGAGTAGAATCAGAAATGCCAAAGTCTTTCAGCAGGCTCCGTATCCAGAACAGTTTACATGTAGTATGCGCCATGGCGCGATATTCTGCTTCAGCACTCGAGCGAGCAACAACTGTTTGTTTCTTACTACGCCAGGTAACCAGATTTCCACCTACAAAAGTACAGTAGCCGGAGGTGGAGCGTCGATCGATCTTGCTCCCCGCATAGTCAGAATCAGAATACCCAACAAGGTTACAGTGACCATATTTTTTATACAACAGACCTTTCCCAGGGGAGCTCTTCAGATATTTGAGAATATGACAGACTGCATCCCAGTGACATTGTCGGGGTTTGTCCAGATATCTGCTAACAAGTCCAACTGCAGATGTGATATCAGCACGAGTGACAGTAAGATAGATGAGCTTGCCAACCATGCGTCGATACTGATGGTGATCAGGATAAGCAGGAGAATTATCATCATCCCAGTTGGTGTTTGGATCCAGAGGAGTACTAGCAGGCTTTGCACCAAGAAGACCTATTTCAGATAGAAGATCCTAAACACATATTTACGCTGAGATAGGCACAATCCAAAGGCTGACCGAGAAACATCAATCCCAAGAAAGTAGCGCAAGGTGCCTAAATCTTTGGTGACAAAATGTTTCTCCAGATAACGTTTAGTCGCCTGAATGCCAGCAAGATCACTCCTTGATAGAATGATGTCATCAACATATACAATTAGAATAACAATGCCAGAAGTAGTTTGTTTAACAAAGACAGAATGATCAGATTAGGAACATCTAAAATGAAATTTCTGAAGAATGGTACTCAATTTATCAAAACAAGCACGGGGACTTTGTTTTAAGCCATAAATTGCTTTCCGCAAACGACAAACTTTGGAGGACTCCCCCTGAAGTACAAATCTGGGAGGTTGTTCCATATAGACTTCCTCATGTAGATCTCCATATAGAAAAGCATTTTTCACATCAAGCTGAAATAAGGCCAATCAGAATTAATTGCAACAGAAATAAGTATGCGAACTGAATTCAACCGGGCCACAGGTGAAAAAGTCTCAAAATAGTCGACGTCGTAAGTCTGTGTGTAGCCCTTGGCAACAAGCCTAGCCTTGCGACGCTCAATCGTGCCATCTGGATGATATTTAATAGTAAACACCCAGCGAAATCCAACCGAAGAACAATCAGTGGGAGGATCAACCAACTCCCAAGTGTTACGATCAGTAAGAGCCTGCATCTCAGCTTCCATGGCCTGACGCCAAGCTGGATGTTTAAGAGTCTGAGAAGCATTTTTAGGAATAGAAACAGCAGAAAGAGCAACAGTAAAATTGGCAAAGTTAGTCCCAAGTTAAGCAGTAGTACAGAAATTCCCAATCGGATGTTTGGTACATGTTCTAGTTCTTTTCCTTAAACTGATAGGAATATCTAAGTCAGAGAATACCTGAGGTGATGACTGATCTGGCATTGAGGAAGAAGATTCTGGAGGGGCCATAGAGGGAGTTGTCGTCTTTGGTCTTCTTTGATAAACTTTCAGTTGAGGAGTAGCAGCAGCAGGAATAGTATCAAGGGAATCAGAATCATCAATCATTGGTAATGGTGTCTCCATTAATAAATCTGACGTAAGAGCAGACCCAGCAGAAGAATAGAATGGCATGTGCTCGAAGAAAACAACATCAGCCGAGACCATCCATTTTTTTGAAACTGGATCATAATAGCGGTACCCTTTTTGAGTCTTAGAGTACCCTAAGAAGACACACTTGATGGCACGGGGATCAAGTTTGGTTAAACCAGGACGTAGGTTTTTAACAAAGCAAGTGCTCCCAAAAATACGAGGAACAGAAAATAAGGGTGCATCGGGGTACAATATTTGATAAGGGATTTGATTCCCAAGAATTGAAGATGGCATGCGGTTAATGAGATAGCACGCAGTGGAAATAGCTTCAGGCCAAAAACACTGGGGAACATTATAGTGAAAAAGTAAAGTACGAGCAATGTCAAGAAGGTGGTGATTCCTGCGTTCGGCGACTCCATTTTGTTGTGGGGTGTAGGCACAGGAGGTTTGGTGAATAGTACCCAGTTTGCGACAAAAACTGCTGACCGAGGATTGCATGAATTCAAGAGCATTGTCAGTGCGAAAAAAAATTATAGGTTTGCTAAACTAGGTACGTATTTCAGCAAAATAAGCAGTATTAGCCTCAAGAATATTAGACCTATCCTTTAGCAAGAAAATCCAAGAGGTACTAGAGAAATCATCCATAAAGCTCAGAAAGTAGCAGAATCCAGATATACTCAAGACAGAACAAGGTCCCCAAACATCAGCATGTATAATATCAAACGGCTGTTTTGAACCAATACATAATTTCTTTGAAAAAGTTGCTCTAGTTTGCTTGCCCAATTGACAAGTTTCACAATGAAAAACAGAATCTGAAATATGAGGTAGTAAATTCTTTAATTTGGCTGCCGACGGGTGTCCCAACCGATAGTGCCACTGGATGCCAGTTACAGAAGATGTCAGATACGCCGCAGTCTTTGGAACATCCAAGTAATATAAACCATCTGGTCCCTCATGGCCTGAACCAATCTTCGTCCTCGTGCGCAGATCCTGAAAAACAACACCATCCGGGTCAAATGTAATAGAGCAGCGAAGGTTCTTCACAGTTCTATTGACAGATAACATATTTATAGGGAACTTAGGAACATATAAAGCAGAGCACAGAGGCAGACATCCAGGAGTGCATATATCACCAAAACCAGTAACCGGTGTTTGAGAGCCGTCAGCCAGAGTAACAGGAGGTATTACAGTAGTGTTATGTAAATGAGAAAATAATGTAGTATTGCCAGAAATATGGGATGTCACACCCGAATCGATCACCCAAGTGTTTTTACCAAACTGAGTCAGAAGAGCAGTGCTGCCATCAGTGGAGGCCTCGGTAGAGGAAGCAAGCCGTGCTTGTAGTAGTTTCTCAAACTCCGATCGGATCCAATCGGCAGACGGAGGTGCAGAAGTAGTAGCAATGTCAAGCTAATATGTGGTGACTTGATTCGCCCAGGCTGGCTTCCCATGCTTTATCCAGCAACGATCTTCATTGTGATGGGTACGCTTACAGAAGGTACAAAAGCGTTGTTCAGTAGTCTCAACAGGAGAAGAGGAGCCACGTCCTGGTCCAGAAGAACGCCCGCGGCCACGTCCCCGACCACGGCCGCGTCCACGGGAGGAGTCACCAGTCCAAACAGCAAGGGTTGTTCCGTCAGAAGAGTCAGGTAGGTTTTGCAAATCAGAAGGAAGGCGTTGAACACACTTCAGAACGTCTCTTAGGGTAGGAAGGGATCACTAGAGAGGATCTGATCAACGACTCCTGCAAAAGATGAAGGTAGACCAGCGAGGAACGGGACAAGTTGAAGCTCGTTCCTTTGACGTTGGATTTCCGTGATATCTGCAGACAGAGGATGGTAGACCTCGAACTCATCCCAGAGAGCACAGCAGTTGTTGTAGTAATCCTCCACGGAATCAGTAGCAGAGTACTCTTGTTTGGCCAGTAGTTTCAAGATTTCAAAAACTTTCTTCGGATTCTGCTGGTGAGAGTATACGTGGGAGAGTTGATCCCACATATCCTTGGCAGTCTTGAGGCGAAGAAGAGACTGGCTGATTTTGGGTTCCGCACTATTGACCATCCAGGTCATAACACCATAATCTTCCTTGGACCAGAGATCGTAGGCCTGTTTGGTCTTGTCATCAGCATCAGCAGCAGGGATGGCCGGACCCTTAGTCGACAGATGAGAGAAACGCCCTTGAGCCTTGACGTACAGTTCAAAGGAGGTTGCCCAGAGATGATAGTTGGGGCCATCCAACTTGACGGTAGTAACGCACAGATTGCGAGGAAGGTCAGGAGTCGCCATCCGAGATGATAGAGATAGTCAGAATCAAGGGCGCAGATAGCAGCAGAGGTAGTAGTCACTAGTCAGCAGTAGAAGTTCAATACATGGACTAGAAGTAGCATATAGAAGATCCAAGCATGGATCTCAGAAACCCGCGTAGGGGCAGCAGGAGAAGATAGAAACCTACGCCAACATGAACGAACAATCACTCCACCATGAGGCGCAGGCAAATAGAGCGAAAGGCGCCTTTTATGACGTCAACGTGCTAGAAACTGGAAAGTTACCGAAGTTGTCCGGAGGTTTCGAGGAAGATGGGTAAAAGATTGGGTGTACTTGATGGATTAAGCCATGGTAATGGAGTGGGTTAGGGTGTGGAAAGGTGGTGGAGGGTTGGCGGAGGGGTGGGTGGTGGCAGGAGTGGTGGTGGTGATTGTTGTGGGCGGCGGCAGGGTGGCTGTGGGCGGCGGCAGGGGGTGGGCAGGTGTGGCAGCGGCGCAAGGGGGCTGGGGAGAGAGAGGAGGGAGAGGGGTGGCTAGGGTTGGGGGGATGAGAGGCGGCTAGGGTTTAGGGAGGATCGGGACGCTCTGATACCATCTAGAATAGAAAAGTAACGCTTCTTATTGAGTGAGTAAAACCAATACAATGCTCTCTCTTTTATAAGACAAGAGAGTAGTACAGCGTTTAGAGATAAGCAATATGGGATAAAGAAACAAGTGACTAAAAGACAAATAACCAAAATACACTAAGTAAAAACAGCAGTAAAGTGTATATACTAATAAGGATAAATAGGTATTAAGAGCAAAGTTAATAGTAACGAACACCACAATGATTAAGCATCAAGAGTGTATCATTTCCAGGCAGGCACCACCACTAGCAGGCGTGCTGCTTGATGCCGCCAACGAGGAAGTCCATCATAATAGCAGCCGCCGCACAGACCGAGTCGGTTGTTCCAACTCTGACTCCATCCTATGTTTTTCTTCCTTTTCTAGGTATATAAACAAGAGCAGGGGAGGAAGCAAGACTGCTTTTTTAAAACAAAAGGAGGGGGCTTCTTCATGCGGATCATATAAACCTAATGGTTGAGCGCATTATTTTCTATATCAGACCCCTTATCTAACTCTGACTCCATCCTATGTTTTTCTTCCTTTTCTAAGTATATAAACAAGATAGCGAGGGAGGAAGCAAGACTGCTTTTTTAAAACAAAAAGAGGGGGTTAAGCATTAACTTGTTATTCTTCTTCATGCGGATCATATAAACCTAATGGTTGAGCGCATTATTTTCTATATCAGACCCCTTATCTCGGTATGACACAATGCTACATTTATGTGATCATATCCTACCATGCTTCTCATTCAGGAAGTGTCTCTTTTTCTGTTTCTTTGTTATTATGTATTACTGTATCTATAATCGATAGTGATCTTCTTCTATATTGTGCTACATCGCGTACACATATCCGACACAACTGGCCAAAAAACAGTGTTTATTGTCGTGTAGAATGATATGCCTGCAATATCTGTCAACAAGGAGAATGAGGACACCTTTCTTCTCTGGATGAACACATTTGGAACCTTTCTTGAGTCACACATTACGGTAAAGACTTAAAAGTTCATTAAGGATGACGCGCCAGCAAAACCAGAGAATACATGGTTAATGGCAACAGCCAAGTTCTTTGCTAGTAGTTGGAAAGCATGAAACCCCAAATCACAATTGTAAAATAAAAAGTATGATTGGTCTGAGATGATCAACAAGTGATAATAAGGCTTGCATAATAGGAGTCCAGACAGGGCAGCACTCATGTATTGCCCAATGTGGGACTAAACACAAGATAGTTGTTAGAGAGTCTGTTTATTAGTTATTTATATTGTCCTTGTAATATGGGCCTCACTGTGTCTTGGCCCATTAGGGTTTAGTTGTGTCTTGTATGCTTCCCTATTTTCCTATATATAGGAGCAGGGTTGCCTCTTATCAATATATCGACTAGCCGTCTTTTCTTATTTAACATGGTATCAGAGCAGCCGTCCTAGGGACCAGAGCCGCCGTACGCGAGAGAGAAAACTAGAGGAGCGCCCCCCCCTTGCGGGCGGCCGCCGCCCTTGGCGTTGCTTGGCTGCCCGCAGGGAATTCCTCTCCTTGTTCCCTGCCACTTTTTTTATCCCTCTGCTACCGTGTCGCCCCGCGCCCAACCTGCCTCCCGCCTAATAGCAGGTCGCCGCCGAGCAGCAGGAGCAACCGCCGCCGGCTGCCAGTTCGGCCACAGCCGCCGATTGATCGCTATTCCCTACCTCTGTCCGCCAACTACTCTGCCTAGCTGCTTGTTGCCCGTTGCTGATTCGCGCGCATGTCGTTACCTGCCCTTGTGATCGCCCTTGTCGGCACCATCCCGAGCCGCCGTCGCCGCTTGCATATGCTGCTCTTGCCTATTCTAGATAAGCCGCCATCGGCTCTTTGCTGCTGTGCTGCGACTCTACTACTGTGTTGCCTCTACTACTATGCCCCCGCTGCTCCTGCTCCATACGCCCCCCACCACTATTGCCCGCTGAAAATTTCTTGGACTGGCTAGAGCAAATTTTGATGGATTTTATCCGTAATATTATTAATCTTTATGAAGATTTGTGCTTGATTTCTCTTCGAAAATCTTTGAGCCCCCGCGAGGGGCGGGACCCCCTAATTGGGGGTCGTGCCCCCAAACCCCCCGGCAGTGCTACGACCTATGTTTCTTTCTGGGGTGTTCCTTTATCATTATCCACCCCAACCACTCTTGATTCTTTCCGTGGTTGGTGTGAGGGGGAGAAATAGAGAAGAGATGAAATGAAGAAGAAGAATTTCATTTTGTTGTTCTATGGATCTTCGTGCTACATTTACTACTGATATATGGAGTCTTCTGCTGCTATTTGGTATATTTTGCTGCTAGATTGTTTATTCATCATCTACCTCGACTGCTACTGTGAAATTGCATACTTGGACGTCATCTTTGCTACTTGTGCTATGATTAGCACACTTTACCTGTTGTTTTGTGCTTTTATACTTTCTGCTGTCCGTGCTTTATTTGCACGTTGACTTTCTACTCTGTGGACCAGCACTCTCTGGATTTATGACGTCTACTACTGTGATGAATGCTTTATAAAGAGGGAAGATGATGAAGACATTTGTTGCTGACTTTACATAGAGCTTCATCTACTGGAGTTATGTATTTGCTTGCTACTCTGCGATATTGGTCTTCTATCTGCCTACGTCGTCGACTCTCTACTGCTGTGCACCAGCACTCTCTGGCATGTTTGTGCCTTGTTTGCACGTCGACTCTCTACTACTGTGTACCAGCACTATCTGGCTCGTCCGTGCTTTGTTTCGCACATTGACCCGTCCGTACTTTATTTGTACGTTGACCTCTACTGCCTGTGATCCAGCACTCTCTGGACTTTGCTACCTGTGACCCAGCACTCTTTGGCTACTACGACGACGACGTTGATGAAGACCTTGGTGCCTATCAGCTATTATATCTTTTGCTCCAGATGATCGAGAAGCTTTTGTGACCTGCTTGCCTGGAGTATCTACTTGAGGGGGAGTGTATGAGTATGTGTGTTTTATTGTAATATTGAGGGGGAGCAATTTCTTGTATGGGCTTGGTTTATCCTTTTATTTCTGTCTATTTGTTTTCTAGTTTGACTCTATCTGCAAGCTGATTTGGGATTCTCCCAACTTCAGCTTGAGGGGGAGTGTTAGAGAGTCTGTTTATTAGTTATTTATATTGTCCTTGTAATATGGGCCTTACTGTGTCTTGGCCCATTAGGGTTTAATTGTGTCTTGTATGCTTCCCTGTTTTCCTATATATAGGAGCAGGGTTGCCTCTTATCAATATATCGACTAGCCGTCTTTTCTTATTTAACAATAGTAAATACAGACTGTAACACTCCCAACAAGTTGGGTATAGATATCAATTATGCCAACTTGCACAGAGAGACTCAAAATCAAAATAAAACTAAGCAAAAGATAATGGCTACCCATACAAAAATTTGATCTCCACCTGAATCCCATAACGAAAATGCTCAAACACTCCCCCATGAGAAGATAACATAAAACAAGTCGCGTGCAAGTCTTCTCGCCCCTAAAGTAGATAGTGTGAAGGTACTAGTAGATAAGCAGACTCCCCCCAAAGCACATAGTAGTAACTCAGGTAGCATGAAGAAAATTGAGCCCAGGAAGATAGCAAAGCTGCCTTCCAAATAAATAAAGTAGCATCTGGAGTAGTAGATAGCAACACGTGCTTAATCGTATCCATCTCATTTGTTGACATCGCAGTTCAGAGGGTGTTGAGTCACAGTCCAGAGAGAGCATTGGATCACATGCAGATAGATGTGCATATAAAGCATGAACAAGCAAGAAGTGCTTCTATATAGTAGTCTAGAGAGTGTTGGATCACAGGCAGCAAATCCCAAAGAGTGTTGGAACACAATAGCAAGGAGTCAACGAGCATTTGAGAGCTCAAAAAATAGCATAATAATAGAGACGACGTAGCCGGAATGAATGACCGCCTTAGTTATCAAGGCGCTCGCCTAGGCGCGCCTAGACACCCTAGGCTAGGCGCCAAGCCTATTACGTGCATTAAGTGAGCTTAAGTGAGCGTCTAAGGCCTTTTAGGCCTAAATTAAGCTATTTCAAGGATAAATTAGCATAAATCAAGTCAGGATTTCGTCAAATTAGAACGCCTTGAGTCAATTTATGGTTGAAATAGGTCTGATTTAGGGCAAATCAGGTCAAAGTTTGGAACATTAGGGGAAAATAGGTCTGATTTGAGGGAATTAGGTCTGATTTGGGCCAAATTGGTAAGTCATCATAGCTTGTTTGTTAAAAAAATCTACTTCCTCATATGTTTGTTGTTCTTGCTTCTTTTTCTTTTCTTTTTTCATCCTTTCTACAGCATTTTATTCCTAAATCCTACTGCTGCTGCTTTGTGAATTCTTCCTCCTATACCCCCTCCTACTCCTAAATCCTACTGCTACTGTGTTTTTCTAAAAATTTTGTTTTCTTCTAATCCTCTTTTACATCACCTATATGCTTCGTAATGTTGTTGATGTTGTACTTTCTATTTTCCTCTTTTACATCACCTGTTCCCAAGATGTTGGGATGTAGCCGGCTAGCCGGTGACAACTAGCCATACAAACTATCACTCTTTCTATGACATGGATCCTTATAAAAAATTCGTTGGAGTGTCCCTACCTAGCGACGTGTTGCATCAGCACCCAGGTGTAGTGATAAATATGCAAGGAGTTTCAACAGAGCGGCGCCCGATTGTGTGGAAGGATAAGCAAGGGTTTCCACTTTTCACATCTTGGAGGGGTGTGGGTAAAGAAGCTAGTCTCGATGCATCATTGTCCGAGTATAATGAAAAATGTGTAAGGGTTTCCACATCTTGGACGAGTGTGTCCCATGTGGGTAAAGAAGCTAGTCTCGCCGCATCATTGCTCGGATGTAATGAAAAATGTGCAAGGGTAACATTTTTGACGAAGGTAAAGAAGCAAGTTCAACAAAAAAGGGTTAAGAGTTGGATCTTGGAATATTGACTCTTTGACAGGGAAATCTCTGGGATAGTGGATACCATGATGAGAAGAAAAGTCATTATAGCTTGCTTGCAGGAAACTAAGTGGACAGGGGGACGTTGTAGAGAGATTGGAGACACAGGAATAGGATACAAAATCTGGCATATAGGTATCAATAAACATAGAAATGGTATAGGTATTATTGTTGATAAGATGTTGAAGGATGATGTTGATAGAATCATAACTATCAAGGTTGTTCTTGAAGAGAAGATTTTTAACATTATTAGCGCTTACGCGAGGAGGCTAAGAAGGATTTTTGGGATGACATGGATGAATTGATGTAGGGAATACCAACAGAGGAGAAGATCATTATTGGGAGTGATTTAAATGGCCATGTGAGGAGTAGCAATGTTGGAAATGAGAGAGTTCATGGTGGTTTTGGATATGACAGAAGAAACAGAGAAGGGGAAAGGATATTAGAATCCGCAGTTGCATATGATATGATTTTGGCAAACACCCATTTCAAGAAAAGAAAATCTCATAAGATTACTTTCAAGAGTGGGCACAATTGTAGCCAAATTGATTACCTCCTTACGAGGAGGGTGGATCGTAAAGTATGCAAAGATGATCAAGTGATTCATGGCGAAGAACTCAGGACCCAACATAGGTTGGTGGTTTTGGATGTTAACATGAAGATCAATAAAGGCAAGCAAAACAGAAACCAAGATAGCGGGATCAAGTGGTTGAATCTTAAAGGAGAAAAGATATTGACTTTTCATGATAAACTCATCAAGGAGAGAACATGGAATTTAAGAGTCTGAGGTTAACACTGTGGCATAACATGAGCTCCTGCATAACAAAAATTGCCAAAGAGGTTTTAGGGGAGTCCAAAGGTTGTGGGTCGCCACAAAAAGAAACTTGGTGGTGGAATGATGAAGTATAGAAGGTTATTAAACTGAAAAGGGAGATCTATAGGAGCTTGCCCAAATCTCGAGATGATGCAACGTTCCAGAGATACAACATACAAGCAAGCAAAGAAAGAAGATACTTTGATGATATTCATAAGCTGGACGCAAGAGAAGGGGTAAAAGATATATATAAAATGGCTCGTATAAGAGAAAGGAAAGGAAGAGACTTGAGTCAAGTAAAATGCATCAAAAATGAAGATGGTAGAGTGTTGGGGAAGGACGATGATATCAAGAACCAATGGAGAAATTACTTCCATAAGCTTTTCAATGGAGATACTGTAAATAATGTTAGAGACTCGTGTGACATGCAAACAAGAGATATCATTTACACACGACGAGTTTCACTATTTGAGGTCAAGAGTGCTTTAAAAATGAAAATGAGAAAGACATGCGGACCAGACGGTATTCCCATTGATGTATGGAAGGGTATGGGCTAGGAAGCACGGACACTTCTAGACAGCCCCAACGGACAGGTTTAGGACGTGGACACTTCTCGGACACGGCCCAAAACGTTTTGGACACGGCTGGGACGTGTCCAGTTCATTTTGGTCATTTTCTGCACCCCGGACACAGATGAACACTGCCCAGACACTTCTTGGACACATCACTGCAGTGGTTGTTGTTGCAATCTAGCCTATTTCAAATAGCAATGTTGAACATAAGCTATTGTTTATGTCTTATTACTGAGAAAATGTTTCATAGAGCTGAACTCTGATCCCAATTACAAACAAATCTGTTGAAAAGAACCAATATGTAAATTCTAAACTGAATCAGATACTATGAATCAAATTATAGTCTAATAAGTTGGCTAAATGAGTAATACAAACTCATGTTTATTCTATAATCTACTATATTTACAAAATCACACATTTAGTTTTCTACTTCATATTGTTTCTACTACACTCTAGGACACCTCTTCACGCATACAGATTATACATACATCGATACATTATTCTGTATAAATTTTAAAATAAATTCCAGTTCATACATCATACGCTCACATATATGTATATATTAAAAAAATATTTTCCACTCATCCAATGTCGTGTTTGTGTCCTACATTTTAGAAATTTGTCGTGTCCCGTGTTCGTATCTGTGTCCGTGTCTGTGTCTAGAAACGTGTATGTGCTTCCTTGAGTATGGGGGATGAAGGAGTTACGTGGTCAACAAATTTCTTTAACAAGATCATGAAGACCAAGAAGATGTCGGATGAGTGGAGAAATAGTACTATAGTCCCCATCTACAATAACAAAGGTGATGTTCAAAGCTGCACAAATTACATTGGCATCAAGTTGATGAGTCACACAATGAAGCTTTGGGAGAGGATTGTTGAGCAGAGGCTAAGATCTATAACGCAGATATCAAACAACCATTTTGGTTTCATGCCCAGAAGATCAACAACATATGCTATTTTTTTTATAAGGAGACTTATGGAGAAGTATAGAAAAAGCAAAAGAGATCTTCATATGGTTTTTATTGATTTGGAAAAGGCTTATGATAGAGTACCCAGGGGAGTGGTGTGGATGGTTTCGCAGATGAAGGGTGTGGCAATCCAATATATTGACTTGATTAAAGACATGAATGATAGCTCTACTGCAAGTGTGAAGACTCCTGGAGGAGAGACGCCAACATTTCTTATCACAGTTGGGGTACACCAAGGATCCACACTTTGCCCATATCTGTTCGTTCTTGTTATGGTTGAGTTGACAAAGAATGTTCAAGATGATATTCCTTGATGTATGTTATTTGTTGATGATATTGTATTGATTGATGAAACTAAAGTTGGATTGAATGATAAAGTTGAACTTTGCAGAAAGGCATTGGAATCAAATGGATTGATGATTAGTAGGAGCAAAACTGAGTATATGCATTGCAATTTCAGCCAATCTCGCAGTGTGAGTGGTGGAACCAAGTTGGCTACAGTAGATATACCAAAATGTGACAAATTTCGTTACTTGGGTTCTATTATTCAAATGGGGATGTCCAAAATGACATATGTACAGGATCACTGTAGAATGGTTGAAATGGAGGAGTGCAACTGACGTATTATGTGATCGGAAGATCCCTCTCAGACTAAAAAGTAAGTTCTATGGAACAGCTATACGGTCAGTCATGCTCTATGGGAGTGAATGTTGGGCGGTGAAGAATTAAGGTCTCAACAAGATGAACGTGGCTGAAATGTGTATGCTGAGATGGATGTGTGGGAAGACAAGAAAAGATCGCTTGAGAAATAACTATATCAGGAATAAAGTGGGGGTGGCAAGCATTAAGGACAAGTTGTGTGAGGATCGACTCAGATGGTATTGACATGTGAAACGCAGACCGACTAATGCGCCTATATGAAGCAATGTTATTGAGACAAACACAATTAGTAGAAGAAGAGGAAGACCTAAATTAACATGGGAAGAGCTTATAAAGAGAGATTTCGAATTTCTACATCTCGACCAGAATATGACCCATGATAGAGCTGAATGGAAACGAAGGATCCATGTAGCCAACCCCAACATAATTGGGACTAAGGCTTAGATGATGATGATGATGGTGACATTATGTTGTTGTTGTTGTTAATAGTTCTTTTCTTTTCTTTCACATCATCCATTTCCTCTCTACTGAGTTACAACCTTTTTCCACCCTTTTTTTCTTGTTTTCTTTTATTTCTTTTCTACATCTCCTGCCCCAATTGTTATTGCAGGCTTGTTGATATTACTTCCCTTTTTTCTTCTTCCTACTCCCATCTCCTGCTACTGCTGCCATAGCCTCATTCTGCCCTCTTTTATTATGTTTCCTATATGGTATTAAATGTAGCAGATATGTATAACAAGAAGCAAATCATCATTCAAAAAAATTACAAAAACAAAAGGCATAGAACAGGCTAGGCGTCCCTTAGGACATGTTGAACGCCTAGCCGCCTTGACAACTATGATGACCGCATACGCAAACCACTAGGCAACACAAAAACATCAAGTATAGTAGCAGAAAATGAAGATCTAGAATCCAAGCTCTCCAAGAAGCACATATTGTAGTAGTGAAGATCCACAAAGATATAGAGAGAGCAGAAGGAAAGACCTCGTAGACAAAAGTAAAAGTAAATTTTCTCTTTTGAATTTGTCCTTTATTCTCCCCCTCACGCCAACCACATAGTAGTGGCGTGAACAACAAAAAGGGAACTCCCCAGAAAATAGTCATAACACTAAGGGGTCTAGGGGTACGGAACCCAGTCAAGAGATCATGTTGTCCCTCAACAGGCGGGAGTCGAGGAGATATCGCCCCTCGAAGGGGCTCAAGGGCAAAGTTGCAGTTAGAGCAAGATGGTCTTGCAAATCAGCAGAGCACGCTACTTTTGCCATAGCATACTATGGACCCAATGGAGATGCATAGATTGGGTCGGTTAATAGTAACATTGTGTTGACAAATCTCTCCACCATTGTCCATGCTAATAAAAATGTTCCTCAATGGGTATTGTGGTACCATTTTATGCCGCCTAAGATCAGACTAGAGACAGTAGTGAGAGCAACCACGTCTGAAACAACGGCAAGAAGCAAACATAGCATAGTCAAAGATGGTGTAAAATCCATATCATGTTTCTTGTTCTCTCGCACTAGGGGTAAAAAGTGAGCAACAATTGTGAACAACAACGATCAGTTGACTAGTTGAGGGGTGGTGTCATGGTTGTGGAGTGGAGAAAAGAAAACAAAGAGGCAGACAGTCATCGGGGTGTGGAAGGGTGGTGATTCGTACAATCATCAGGAGTTGCCAGGCTTCATATTCAGCTTATGTGGGTAGGGCCACAAAGAGGGGTAGGGACTGTGGGGTGGACTAGTGGAGTTAAGACCGTCAGACTGGAGTCAGATCACTCGTCAAGGGGGTTCACAGAAAGGGGAAGAAGTGTATTGTGAAATGGAAAAGGAAGAAAGAAAGGCACAATCGGCAAAGGAATCTGAGCAATCTGGAAAGGGTGTCTAGTAAAGGAAACTAGAAATAAAAAGGAAACTAGAAACAAATAGGGACCGAGAAGAGAAAAAGAAACTAACATTTTAAAAGAATGTGAAGCCAGCAAAGAGAAATTGGGAAGAGAAGAGAAAAGAAAGGGAACAAATATGGAGTGGAAAATAATGCAATTGACAAGAAAAAATGAAAGAAAAAAATTAGAAACCAACGGAATGAGAAAAACAAAAAGGGAAACAGAATAAGTGAAAGTGATGGATTGGCTGCGAACGGAAAAAATATCAATTAAAGGGAGAGGGGGAAGTTAAACATGCTCTGCTAATAGGTCGTGGTGGCTGGATGGATGTCTACAAGCAGCCAAGGTAAGGAGCGGTGGCTACCCGCAGGCAGAAGGATATTTCTTCTCTTCGAGGGTTGGGGTGGGACCACTACTCCAATACCATGCAAAATTAGAGGTGAGATTTGTTTTGAGATGATCAACAAGCGATTACAGGGCTTGTACAAATAGGAGTCTAGACAAGATAACACTCCTATACTCCCCAATGTGGGATTAAACACAAGATAGTGGCATATAGACTCTAACAGTGGTAAAGTACATGTGGCACTGCAATGCCAAAACCATGCGGGATGAGATGAAGTAGTTCTACACACGGGGGGGAGAACTATCTTCTCTTATACAACATCATGAATAAGTTGTTCTCAGAACAATTAGGGTGATTTGACCCTAGAAGTTTAATATGACTCAATCAAGGCGCTAGCCAATTAACTCATCTTTCTCACCTATTACATTTGCCAAAGTCGCCAAAGAACAGAACTCTTATCACGTATTGTTTCATCAATGGTCCTCACCGCCATCATGCAATCATTCGATAACTTCAGTTGGTTTGTCATGAGTCAATCATATGCATGCCTATTTTTGTCAGATATGACACCATCCCAAACCATCCATATCGAGTCCTCTGAAGCACATGCGGCAATAATAAAAGCAGCATGAGCACAAGAATGTAGACATGAACTGTATCCCAAATGCATCTATTGCAGCAAACTTAGCCATGTTGAGGACGTCTGTCACTCCCACCATGGCTATCCCCCTCATGTCGGGCGTGCAAATAGCCGAGCCACTACTCACGTAGCCCAAACTCTGTCGAGCTTATTGACCAGAGTGAGTCTACGATAACAACTACCCTTGGAGCTTCAAATGAAAGTTTTCTCATGTCTTCTTGACTATTAAAATATACGAGTGCTTTCTTCACATCTCTTAGCAGTCTAAAGACTCATCATTGCATTAGCAACCAGCACGACCTTCAGCCTACATTTCTCTACTTGACTGCAAGATTTGTGACCCAATGAATGCCTCATCTTCAGCTCATCTTGCAACAACCCACCAAGGTTACACTCACACATCTATGCTCGCCACCCACTCCAACAGGATCATGGATTCCAACGCTACCCATCTACATATGTTGACTCCTCCATCCCTCACTCCATTGTCACTTTGGCAAATGAATCTTTTGAACGAGTTATCATATGTGTGTTGGTCTTCTTTCTCCCACGTTAAAATTATCCTCAGTTCATTATGTCCCTAACTTCACATACAATTTAATATTTGTGGCTAAACTTGTTAACTCCTTCTGTTCTTATGTAACCTTCGGACCAATTGAGTTTGCTTGTAGGATTTGCAGACTACACTGATAATTGGGCAGGGAGCATGTTTTGCTTCTCCCCCCCCCCCAACCCCTCCACCTGTCTTATCTAAGGTTGCCTAACAGGATAGGATAGCGGTTGATCTGACTCCTGGAGAGCCTAGGAAGCTTACGCGTCTAGGTAGAGTCAATGGCCTTTCTAGGCATTTTTTTTCTTCATTCTTTGGCTATATTTATACATGCTGAACTACTTGGAATATATTCGATATTTTCTTTGTCGTTGTTAATACATGGTATATAAGTATCATACAGATCCACAAAATTAAAAAATATAGAATGTAAACCTAACACAATAAACTTACACGTCAAATAGAGCAGCATTAGCAGTAGGTGTAGGGGGAAGAAAAGAAGGAAGAGAACAGTGGCAGTGGTAGAAGGGAAAGGCAGATGAGAAACCATTTATAAAATAAGAGGGTGAAGAAAAAAGAAGAGGGAGCAGCAGCTTCAGTAGGAGACATGGGAAAGAGTGTATGGAAAAATAGTAGGTAAAACAGTAACAACATGATTATGAAGAATCAGGGGGAAGAAAGAGGAGAATAATAGGAAAAAGAATCGGTAAGAGCTGTCTAGAGCAGGTTGAAGAACTGTTAATGTGAATAGGTTGTGAACATTGGGAGGAGGATACACGGTAGGGGGTGGACACAGTAGGAGGTGGTGGAAAACAGTAGGAAGATGAGAAACATATGTGGGAGGAGAGAGAAACAGAACAAAAAAGGTGAATGGAGCGGTAATAATAACAAAGAAGAAGAAAAAAGAGCAGCAGCAACATGGGAAGCCTAAGAGGAAAAAGAAGAATAACAAAATGTACCAGAAGCAGCAGCAGATGCCAAAAGAAGCACAAAATGCAGTAGCAGCAAGACAGAGGAGAAAGAAGATAGAAACAAAAAGGAGCAGCAGTAGCAATATGCGAGAAGAAAAAAGAACAAAAGAAAGAAACATAGCTGCAATGCAGCATGACAAGCAGCTCCAATAAGAAGACAAGAAGCATACATAGCAATAAACTATTAAACGGGTTAATGGATCCAAAGACAACCCAAATTCAGACCTAAACCCCCTAGGCAGCCTGCCCTAAGCGCCTCCACTTACGCCCAGGCTGCCTAGCTGGGTCGGGCGCCTTGGTTTTTCGACCCAGGGGACCACCTAGGCTAGGGGTGCCTAGGCGGCCGGCGGGATAAATATGGCCTCAGCCCACTGCCCTTGTTACCGCTACACCACTTCAGCTTCATTAATGTTTTAGTCATCCCTCATAGAGACAATTAAAACTTTTGGATTAGTTTGTACCGTTGCTTTCTTCTATTTTTTTGTGACACTTATGACTTATCAAGTAGGAAAGCACCATCGAGTCTCTTTTCCTGTCTTTACTACAAAGAAGTCTGAAAAACCTTCTTATCATGTTCATTTTGGCCAACTACTTTTAAATGTTATAAATGTTTTTTTTTTACTTTTGTTGATGACTTCTCAAGGATGTCATGGTTGTCTTCGTAAAGCACGTGATGAGGTCTTTCCTCTTATTTGAGTTTTCATGTGATGATATCAATTCAGTCTCCAGCCTATAAAAATTCTCTATGCAATAGGCTTGAATACACCCAACATGTGATGAGGTCTTTCCTCTTATTCGAGTTTTCATGTGATGATATCAATTCAGTCTCCAGCCTATAAAAACTCTCTATACAATAGGCTTGAATACGCCCAACATGTGGTGTCCTTGTTTTGCAGGGTATTGATATATTCCTTATTTCAGTAATTGTGTCTTTAGTTTTATCCCATATCTCTTATTTTTGGCTTTTACCTTTATCTCTTGGACTATAAAAGAAGGAGCGATGTACTCACTTTTACATAAAAAATAGAAAGTCGTTTCTCATGGTATCAAGAGCAAGTTACGATCACCCATAATCCTTTTTTTCCTGCCCGATCTACTTGTCCCTCCTCCACCGGCTGCCCGTCGCTCCCCCCCCCCGCGCTGGGCCCGACCCACCCTTCTGCCCGTCGCCATTTCCCCTGCTGCCCTAACTCGTCGCCCTTCCTTAAACTGCCGCCTGCCCTCCCCTGCCCCCGCCGGCCGCCGCCAGTTACTCCCGCCCCTAGCACCGCCGCCCGCCATCCCTAACCTGCCGCCAACCCTTTCTCGCCCCCCCCCCCAAGCGCTCGCTACTCCCACCCCTTCCAGTCGTTGCCCCTAGCACCATCAGCCAGAGCAGCCACCCACACACCACCCTATCTCATCCTTAAAAGTTAAAACCCTCCCTCTTCTTCTCCGGTCTTCTCTAGTTACCTCTTTTTTGAAGGGAGCCCCTTCCCACATATTGCCTACGTCATCGTATGTCCAGATGATTTGATGACGTAGGTTCCTTACTATTCTACTATTGCCCATGCATTGGGTTTCTTCCTGTGACTACTACTACCCATGAGTTGGGTTATTTTTCCTGTTGTTGCTTGCTAGCATCTCTTCCTATTACTACCAATGCTCCTGAGTTGGGTTCTTGTACTGTTGTTGCTTCTTGCTGACGTCTCTGTCACCCTACATATCTTTCTAATGGCATTTGTTGAGCCGCTTTGGACGCTCTGCGTCACTACTGTGAAGTTGGATGGCTCCAAATATCACACTTGGTCTGCGGCCTTCGAGCTCTACGTCAAAGCTCATGGTCGTTAGTCGCATCTTACTTTTGTTGCTCCGATAGTACCTGCTGATAATGTCGATGATAAAACTAAACAAGTCTACGATCTGTGGACTAAGGACTCCGGCGTCATGACATGGATGGTCAATAGTGTTGAGCCCAAAATCAGCCAGTTGCATCTTCGTCTCCGGACTGCCAAAGTCGTGTGGAACCAGCACTCACATGTTTACTCTCATCAGCAAAATTCAAAAGAAAGTGTTTGAAATTTCCAAACACCTGGCCAAAAAGGAGTATTCTACATATCACTAAAATACAACGTCAGCGCAATGAACTTCAACTAGTTCAATTTTTTGCAAGTTTGCCACACTCAATTCTCTGGAGTGGTAGATTAGATCATGTCCAGCAACTCGTTGCCTACACTACGTGAAGTCTTGAAACGGGTCTAGCGTTTCCCGTCTGTCTCCCCTCCTTCACCAAAGCCTACATCTTTGTCGGCAGATCCCCCACAACCATAGGTATTTTCTGATTTAAATGTTTCTATTAGTCTGTGTAAAGGCACCCGGTCTTGCACTTTGCATCCTATTGGAAATTTTTATTCTACTACTAATCTTGGCACTAGCTTTGCCAATTTTACCCCTTCTTTATCAATTGTCTCTATTCCTAAGAATGTTGCTCAGGCTTTACAACATGCATGGCACCAGGCTGTGGAGACTGAATGCAGGCCCTTACTGATTGGCATATGTGGGACTTGGTTGATTCTCCTGTCGATTGCTCTCTTGTAGGTTGTCGTTGGGTTTTTACAATAAAGTATCAAGCGGATGGCACAATTGAAAGATTAAAGGCTCGCCTTGTAGACAAAGGCAATAGCCGCTATACCCAAACGTATGGAGTTGATTATTTTGATACTTTCTCTCTTGTTGCACGTCTAAATTCTGTCTGTCCTTATCTCTGTGGTTGCGAACTATGATTGGCCCCTGTTTCAACTGGATGTCAAAAATGCCTTCTTATATGGTGACTTGCACGAGGAGGTATATATGGAGCAACCACCTGGGTTTGTTGCTCAGGGAGGATGTTCTAAAGTATGCAGGTTACACAAGGCTATATATGGAATGAAATAGAGTCTTGTGTTCCTGGTTTGACAAATTGAGTCATATTCTTCATAAATTTAGCTTCTGTCGCTCTCATTTTGATCACTCGGCTTTTATTAAGAAGACTTCCTCTGCCCTTGTAATTCCAATTGTCTATGTTAATTATATCATCTAGGAGTGATCAAGCAGGCATCCAGATTACTAAAGAATACCTGGAAAAATACTTTATCACTAAAGGCTTGGGAAAATTGAGATATTTTCTGGGCATTAAAGTTTCCCGCTCTTCTTCAGGTATTTGTTTATCACAGAGGAAATATGTTCTAGATCTTTTGGCAGAAACAGGCATGCTTGGAGCAAAACCTACTAGAATTCCCTTAGACCCTAATACCAATTGGGATGATGACTCTTCTCCTTCGTACCCAGATAACCAATAGTATCATCGATTAGTTGGCAAACTTATATATTTGACTGTTACAAGGGTTGATATATCTTCTGCAATTGGATTAGTCAATAGATATCTGGATAAACCCAGATAATGCCACTGGGATGTGTGTCACATTCTGAAATATCTATAAAATTCTCCAGGAAAAGGATTATTCTACATAAGACATGGGCATTAAAAGTCAGGATATTTTGATTCTGATTATGCTGGCAACAGGATAGATGTAGATCTACATCTGGTTATTTTACCTTTGTAGGAGGTAATCGTGTTACCTGGCGCGACAAGAAACAGATAGTTGTTGCCCGTTCTAGTGTTGAAGTTGAGTATAGAGCCATGGCTCATACTAGTTGTGAAATGTTGTGGGTCTGTGGTCTTCTGAAGGAGTTTGACATTTCTTATCATGATCCTATTCCTATGCATTATTGCATAAAGTTGCTATTTTCATTGCCAGCAATCCAACATTTCATGAGCGCACCAAGCATATTGAGGTGGATTGCCATTTTGTCTGAGAAGCTGTCTTGCCTGGCAACATATGTACTCCATACACTCATACTTATGATCAAGTAGCAGATATCTTCACAAAGCTTCTTCCCAAGACCCAATTCTCTACCATGGTGGACAAGTTGGGCATGATTGATATCTATGCTCCAGCTAGATGGGAGTGTTGATATATTCCTAACTTCTGTTATTGTCTCTTTAGTTTTATCCCATATCTCTTATTTTTGGCTTTTACCTTTATCTCTTAGACTATAAAAGAGAGAGCATTGTACTCACTTTTACATAAAAATACAAAGTCTCTTCTCACTGGGCACAGCACCAGCACTCATGTGTGCATTCCCCACAACAAAATAGCTTAGCAGAGCACAAGATTGTCATCTTCTTGACACTACTCATTGTCTTGTCGTCCATGCTAAGCTACAAAAAGAAAAGTGGTCTAAAAAGGTTTTAAACAGCTTGCTTTCTTATCAATCGTCAACCCTCTTCCGTTCTCAAAGGGAAATCCCTTTTTCCATACTCTATCCTCAGAAAAAACCATTTTACGCTTTATCCTCGGGGTTTTTGGCTGCATTGCCCTGTGTTGTATAAGCGCCCGCCCGGGCGGCACCTAGGCTTAAGTCAGCCCGCCTCAAACTGGGCGCCCAGCCCCCTAATTGACCTAAGTTGTTGCCTAAGGCCTTTTGAGGCCCAAATTCAACCAATTCAAGGCTAATTTAGCATACATTAGATCTGAATTTGATCAAATTGAGTCATTTTATGGTTAAATTGGGTCTGATTTATTCCAAACGGGGTCAATTTAGGGGAAATTAGGTCTGATTCGGGGGAAAACAAGCATGATTTGGGAGAATTAGGTCCAATTTGGGGGAGTTGGGTCTGATCTAGTCATGCAAGGCCTTGTTTAGATCAACATATGGAAATTTAGGGTTATTTAGGTTTGACTTGGGCATGTTATGCAAATTAGGTTTGATTTTAGGCCAAATTATGTCAAATTCGAGCATATTAGGTCTGATTTGAGGAAAATAAGTCTGATTTTGGGGAATGGTCTGATATGGTGAGATTAGGTCTAATTTGGCTAAATTAGATATTGTTATGGTCAATATAGGGAAATTTTGGGGAAATTAGGTCTGATTGGATCATAATATACAAAATTGGGTTTTATTTAGGCCAAATCATGTCAAAATTGGGCACATTAGGTCTAATTTAGGGGAAACAAGTATGATTTAGGGGAAATTGTTCTAAATTGGATGACTAGGTCTTATTTGGACAAATTTTGTCTCATTTAGGTAAATATATGAAAAATTTATGGAAATTGGGATTGATTTGATTCATGGTATACAAAATTAGGTCTGGTTTAGGCAAAAATTAGGGTAAAATATGTCAAATTTTATCAAATTTGGATCAAATGAGTTCAAATTAGGGTCAATCAGTTCTAGTTTAGGTCTTGTTAGTTCTGATTTAGGTCAAATATAAATGCCTGGAAACGTTGGGCGCCTAGGTTGTCTGGGCGTCCACCTGAAACGCCTGGCCGCCTATACAACCAGGGCATTGCCTATAGGCATAATATGCAATGGCTAATATTCTTAGGTTTAGAAAGGTTACAAGTGCATTGATCCCATGATTGGACACTTACATGTTTCAACATATGTTACCTTCCACGAAAATAGGTTTTTCTCTTCATTTTTGTCTTTAAAAGCATTTCTATGAAATGATCTCCCTGACATATTTGTCTCATTTGCATCTTGCCACTCAACTAGTTTCTCTTGTACTGTCGACACCACCCTTACCACTACTATTCTATTCCAAGGTCTATCACTGGCACAGGGAAGGTAATCCACAAACAATTGTCCCACCATCATCATCTATTCCAACGCAATTTGTTGGAACAATGACTCTTGCAAAAGTATTTGTTCTTGTACAATAAGACATCCTTTTTCTAGTACTTGTTATCTTGCTTGTTTATCTTCCTCTTACTTGTCTAGACGGCTAGGCGGTCCTTCCCACCTAGGGGAAGACTAGGAGGGGCCTAGGCGTTCTTCATATTTGTTTATATTTTACATATATATAAATGATTTTGTGTATACATTCAGTTATATTCAAATATGTACATTTGTATTGCTTGTCCCTAAGCTTAATCAATCATAACTTCACTGACATCACACCTGTCACAACCTAAGATAGACCTATTCGGCCTTAATTTGACCTAACACGATCTCACTTGGACATAATTTAACTCAATCTTACTAATTTAGCCAAAGCCAGACCGATTTTGGCATAAAATGACTTAATCAAACGTAACTTCCCCTAGTTTGTCCTACATTGACCTAAACGAGCCCTAACTTGGCGAAATCAGATCTAATTCCTCCAAATAAAACATTTTTTCCCAAATCAAACCTAATCTGACCAAATTAGATCTGATTTGGCCTATATTAGATCTATTTCTTCCCCAAAATAACTAAACATGATCTAATTTGACCAAATTCCGACCTAATATATGCTAATTTTATCTTCAAGTGTCCTAATTTGGGCCTAAAAGGCCTTAGGCATCCAATTTAGTTATCTAAAAGCCTAGGCGCCCAGTTTAAGGCGGACCACCTAGAGCCTAGGTGGCCTAGGCGGAGCCCAGGCGGGAACCTGGATAACTATGATCTTCCTCCACCTACACATTTGCCGCCACCTTGGACAACTATATTCTAAACACCATGATAATGCATTCAGCAACCTAGGGAGAAGTTGTAATGATGGATTAGATACAAGTGTTGTGTGACAATGACACTAGGAATTTGGTTGATCCACCTCTTGTCAAAAACCATTTGTTGGAGTACGTGAGTATTTTTTGTCAAAACATCACTCTAATGGCTCCATCAAACGGCTTAAGGTGTGAATGGTTGCCATAGAATATACTCAGACTTTTAGCGACGACTTCTTTGAGACATTTTTGCCCGTATTGGTGTTTCCATTTACTTGGTTGCATATCTGAATTAGCCTCTTTTTTAGTTTGTCATATTTGAATTTGTTTCTCCAAGGCAATAAATCTGAGGAGGTTTACATGAAGCAACCACATGGGTTTGTTGTTGAAGGGGGTTATTCTCACAAAGTTTGCAGACTTTGTAATGTAAAACTACAGACTAACTATTAAAAAAGACGAAGCAATGGCTAAAAGATAATTCTTATTCATCAATTGTGTCTCTACATGGACGCAAATAGAGCCTTTATATAGGCTTCTAAAAGAAAGAATAAACGGGCGGTAGTCAATGTGGGACTAAACCACTTGACTTTACAAGAGCCCAAAAATGAGAAAAAGGACATAATAAAATAAAGCATGCTAATAAAGCCTAACTAATGACACAGTGACGCCTATGCTCACAAGTGTGTAAAGGTGGGGCATGTCCTACATCACTGTCACTTCTTATCTGGATTAAAGCAGTCTCTGCAAACCTAGTTTAACAAGTTGCATTATCCTAGAGCAGTTGGGCTTCAAAAGATCCACTAGTGATCATTGATTATTTTACTCACATTCACCTTATCACCTCAGGGTCATATCCTACTTGTTGTGTGTGTTGATGATATTATAATCACGGGTAGTGATACTGAAGGAGCTCCAGATCAAAAGAATCCATGCATTCCCACTTTCACCCTGAGGATCTAGGAAATCAGGAATCGAATCACTCAAAGATGCTAGAAATACCAAAGGAAATTGGAATTATAAATGCCAAACCAGTCTCTACTCCTATGAGTTACCATACACAGCTTCAAGTTTAGGGGTAGCTATACCCTGATCCAGAAAAATATTGGCACATTATTGAGAAACGGAATCATATAATAATCAAAGCACCATATATCTCTTACATTGTTGGCATTGTCAACCAACACATGAGTTATCCTCTCCAAGCTCATTGGAAAGCATTCGACTACGGTATCTAAAGAGTGCCCCATGAAGAAGTTTTTTATATTAATTGACCTACACTGAGAATTATTACAACATCTGGATGTGCCAATGCAAATTGGGCATGTGATGCTTGAAATTGTCGATCTATATCTGGATCATGTATTATGTTAGACAATCTCGTATAGCTTGGAAAAGCAAGAAACAAATTGTTCTTGCTCGTTCAAGCATAGAAGTTAAATACAGAGCAATTGCTCATGCATGTTGCGACCTTCAATGGATAATCTTGCCGAATTTTAGATTCCTTTTCAAACTCCTATAACATAGTATTGTGATAACCAAGTTAAAATACATGTTGCAAACGGTCCAGAACTCCATGAAGCACAAAACATATTGAAGTAGACTATTATTTTGTGTGGAATCTTGTCAAGACCAAGAAAATCGTGACACCGACTGCAGATGGGAGATCAAATTGTCGATATTCTTACAAAACCACTACCTACACGCCTTTTCAACATATGGGTACCAGGTTGAGAGTGACAACTAAACAAAGTGTACTCTCCGGGTAGAGGGGGTGTTAGTATAAGTGGTTCTCGGACCTGATCCCATTGTGTTTACTTCTATTGTGTATTTCTTTTTAACCTGATACACTTAAGGGAGGGTCTATTTACCACTTGGAAGTATATCCACATAACTCTTTGTGCTCCTATATATAAGAGAGCATGGAACTTTTGTTTTCAACTAGTGAGAATTATCTGTTAATTCCTTTTACAGTTGACAAGTTGGTCATGACCAATATTTATGTCCGCCTTGAGGGGGGGTATTAGATGGGCCTACTTATTGGGCCTATGTTATGTCATTATGCATGTGTGTCTTAGTCCATATCTTTACTACATGAGTTTAAGCATGTTTAAACTTATATGTACAAGAGACCTTCTATCACATGTAAATTATCAAGTTAAGAATATGATGCATCTTAGAATTTCAGGGCATATACTCCTCAATTTTCTGCATATAATATCTCTCACTCCTGAATCATGATGCTTCACTATACTCTCAGTATCAACATAATTCACTATTTTATCATTATCAATGATGACCTAACTCTTCGGAATTATGTCGCATTTCCTTATTTTCATAACTCTCTTTATCAACCATGCTATGAAGTAAAGATCAGGTATTCAAGGAATGTCAAATTTCCCATTCAAAATACATTTGTTCCTTTGAAATTCCACTAAGCATTGCCTAATACGCCAATAAACAGCAAGGCATGTAGATTGAAATGTTATAACAATTGATACTTTAGACTCTGTTGAGAGTTATTTAGTTATTGTTTTTATTATTAGTTTGTAATATGGGCCTAAGTGTTTTGGCCCATTAGGGTTGGTCTTATGTTTCAACGCTTCCCTATCCTCCTATATATAGGAGCAGGGTTTCTCTTATCGAATACAACTTGTAGTCGTCTTTTATTCTCTAAGATGGTATCAGAGCATAGATCCAAAACCCTAGTTGTCAAGTAAAAGGGAGAAAAGAGAGAGCCACAACCGGCGGGCGGCCACCCCTTCTTCTTTCTTGGCCGCCGCAGGCCCTGTCCACTCTTCCATTCCTCCTGCTCCTTCCTCTCCCTCCTAATGCTAATGCTTCCTTCTTCTGTTGCTACTTGCATGAAGTTCACTGCCTCAAGTCTTTTTATATCAATACTTTCATTTGTTGATGCACCAGACGATTTGTTCTTCTCTTCTAACCGTACTGCTACAGCACGTTACTGTAGCACGGCGGGATTGCTGGAGCTTCCAGCCCCTTTCTTTGTGGTTTGTAGTGGCCTCAAGCAGCCTTCTTCTTTTCCTTCAACCCCTAGCGGCCTGTTGGAGATGAACGGCCTCTTCCATGTGCCTTGGAGATAGGGTTATGACACCTTTTTCTCCCTCACCGGTGGCCTGTTTTGATGGAGATCTAATTTGACAATTGTTGCATGAGTTTAAGGGGTCTTCTGTCAATGAGATCCTCTTCCAGTAACCGCCCTAGATGTCTCCTTCCTCCCCTAGTACCCTCCTTAATTCTAATATGGAAGGGGAAGAGATTTGGGCACACATTCCCGGCATCTACAGACGCGGGTACTGTAGCAGCTACAGTAACGTTTTCCTTCAGGACCACTATTTCTGCATCAACTCTTTCCATTATCAACTTTTAACGGTTCCGCCCCTCAAACATGATTTCACTCATTAACAAGCTTGCATATCAGTTTTTTTTTTATCCTTGCTACTCCCTTCACATGCTTGTTACGTTTAATAATGTTGTCCCTCTTATCGAAGCCATTGCAACTCTCTACCCTGCTGCTGAAATTCTTGTTAGCTTCTATATCTTTTGGTCTAATATTCTTTATCTAATGTACTTCGGCCCATTTGCCCAGTTTAGTAAAACAATAGCATGCCCCTACTTCCGACCCCAAAAAAAATAACATGCCCCTGCTTCAACCTATATATCATTCTTTAATTTGAAATGTATTGTAAATCTATTTCTTTTCCATCTCTCCTCACATATAGTTGTTCTACTATTCATAACATATGAGTTTTTTCTTTCTTTCTTTCTCACTCCGCTTGCACCATTTTTGTTTGATTCCCTGAATCCCATGGAACTTGTGTTTGTTCACCCCAACCCTTGATCTTCTCTATGGTTGGTGTGAGGGGGAGAATAGGAGGAAGAGAAGATGAGTAGAGGAGAGAGATGAGGAGAGAAGAGGAAGTTTATATTTGCTTCCATTACTACATGCTTCTTGAAGAGACTAGTTTCTGGAGATTTATTTCAGCTGCCTACTTGTTTGTGTTGATGGTCTTCTATCCGGCTATGTCCACTTTACTGTTGTGTGCCAACACTCTCTGGCTTGTCCATGCGTTGCGCATGTTGACCTTTTTACTTGTTTGTGCCTTGTTTGCACGTCGACTTTCTGTTGTTGTGTGCCAGCACTCTCTGGCTCGTCCGTGTTCTGTTTCACACGTTTGACTCGTCCATACTTTATTTGTACGTTGACTACTGTTGTTGCTGTGACCCAGCACTCTCTGGGCTGCGACGTTAGCGACTGTGATGAAGACCATGAAGCATTGTTGTTTCCGCTTATTTCCCCTCCAGATGATCGTGTTGCTGCTTACTTCTTCTCCAGATGATCAAGAAACTTTTGCGGCCTGCTTGCTTGCTATGGAGTGTCTACTTGAGGGGGAGTGTTTGAGTGCTTTAATGTAATATTGAGGGGGAGAAAATTCTTGTATGGGCTTGGTTTATCCTTTTATTCTATTTCTTTGTTTTTTAGTCCAACTCTCTGTTTGCAAGCAGATTTGGGATTCTCCCAACTTCAACTTGAGGGAGAGTGTTGAGAGTTATTTAGTTATTGTTTTTATTATTAGTTTGTAATATGGGCCTAAGTGTTTTGGCCCATTAGGGTTGGTCTTATGTTTGAACGCTTCCCTATCCTCCTATATATAGGAGCGGGGTTTCTCTTATCGAATACAACTTGTATCGTCTTTTATTCTCTAAGAGACTCCAATATAGAAATGGGAAACTAGGAGACTAACGTGATATGTAAGGGCCAACCCAATAATTAGATGTTGTCCCTAAAGAGAGGTTGCGAGTTTGACTCCCATAGGAAGCTCTATGTAAGCCAAGATAATATGAATATTTTAATTTTCAGTAATTCGGACTCCCTTGCTTCTTGTAGGGTGGTATTTGGGTTAGCTACCTACCAAGGTGTTTGTCCTCCCATCAACGGTGAAAGTCCTTACTCCTGAGCTTGTTTTCAACAGTTCATGGTTGCATGAACTTGTGGGTGTGTCACACAGTCTGGTTCAGCAAGTCTCATATTGCATTTCGCATGTGAGGTCCTCTCCCTCATTGCCAAAGAAAAAGTGAAAGTAACAGGTGAGTAGTTAACAGAGCAGGAATTATAAAACAGAGTTTGCTGAGGCATTTAATTATCCCTGCAACAGCCTGGTTACATCATTTATTTAGGCAAGATACTTTAAAAATGGTGAAATACGGCCTTCGGAGAGTAAAAAATAAGCATAAAAAGGTATAGAATAAAACAAGATATCAAGATAGATATTATAAGAAAGGACACTATCAAAAAGACATCTGAGATTGACTACATATGATGATATCAAGGATGAGGAAACTTTGTAGAGAAAACGTATAGGATAAGCTACAAAATATTTGTCTTGGACTGTTAAAGATAACTTAGAGCTCGTGAAAGGACAAAGGTGAACTGTTGACGTGACTGATAATGAGAAATCAAGGGATAGGACAGAAAAGACTTAGAATTAAAAAAATAAAAAATAAAAAAATATATTCAAGACATATCTCAAAGGGGGGATATCCATATACAAAAATGAAGTGATGGGAAACAAACACTTCAAATCAAACAAGAGATTTACGGTGTAAAAATATTGCGGCAAAGACAGTTTGGAAAGGGGGATCTATACAGCAAAATCCAAGCAATGATGGATCTTGGGACAGCTAGCACGTTAACTTGGTGACAGCTGGCACAAGATTACAATTTAAACTAGATGGATTAGTAAAACAGAAATACAAATGGTGTAGATCAAACTAAGGCTAAGGACACGAATGAATCCTTGGTACATGGGTCTGTCAATCACTCAATTGATGAAGTACCTCCAAAAGCCTCCTTGGCCTGAGGATGTTTGCATTTATCAGGATGTACCATCAATGACAGCTACAGAAAAAGCAGGGAAAGATTAGCTTGATATATTGTGTTACTTTCCTATATAAAAAGGGAGTCGCCTTCATATAAATAATACCCTTCTGAACTGCCTCTTCACATCCTCAACAGATGCGTCGTAATGTAAGTTGAGATGCTCAAAGGGATTCAGCTTGAAGCATGATAGGATCCTGCAAGATACGGAAGCGGGTCACTTAAGTGCTTGAGCTAGAGAAGAGAATTTTCTTTTTGCTGAACAATGGAAATTAAATAGACGTGCAGGTCTACCCAATGCTAGGGATTAAGAAACAAGACATCCAATATCAAACTAGCCCAATGCATGAGAGGCGTCAATGATAGAACACCTATTCAGCGAAATTGCTACGTAAAAGCAAGAAGTTAGGAGCTGCAACCCTAGTGTGCCCATCTGGTTTAGCAACTCGTCAATGGCATAAGACGATCCCATAAGTGAAAACTCAAATCGGTATACGGTGAGCGAAAGCTTTATTTGACAAGGAGAATAGGCGAATTTAGTTACGCCGCGGAAAACCACCTGACGACTTCATTGTCCCTCTCAACCTCGCTAACTTCGGCGAAGAAATTCTTCAGCAAGAGCAGGTCCTCCTCCTCCGACGTACGCACCGGCAATTGCTTCTGAACCGACGGATTTTCCTGCGGCACTTTGCCGGCTACCCCCGGAGCATCTACCATACCGACGACGAGAATGGGCCTCGAAGCCGCCTGACAGAGGGAGAGAATTATTGAAAAAAATTGGCTTCAACGACAAACGACACATTTCTCAATTTAACCATTTTGCACTGAGGCGTAACTTTTTAATTTCGAAGGAGAAAAAGGTTTAGTGGTATCCAAACAAAAACGATCCCAAAACTGCTCACACCGACTTACTCCCAAGTTACAAGCACAAATGAAAATTCACCCATTAACCCGGCCGCTGTGGCTCGGTTGTGGCTCAGTTGATTAGGCACGGCTTGGCCCTCCGGGGGTCCCGGGTTCGAAACCTACCGTTTCACAGTGTATTTACCAACCTCTTGGGCCATCCGGGCTCTGGCACCTGTTTGGAGGGGGGGGCTTCGGCCCCTGCAGATCCAAAAAAAAAAAAAAAATCACCCATTACAGAAGCGACAACGAGGGATGGGAATAGTCCAATTTGGTTCGATTTCTCACTAAAATTACAAATCAACTATACATATTAATTTGTGAAATTTTTCAAATCAAATCAAAGTGTTAACTGGCACTGAATTGTTGATCCGTGATTTGATTTGGTTTTAAAATATTATATGAGAAACTATTTTCTTATGCAAAAAAATTATAAATAAAAGACTCATTTTCATCACCTTGATCACTAGCATGATAAACGAACTTCCAAAAAAATCATCATTTGGAAAATAGGTAATATAAGAATATATACGTAAAATATAAGTAAATAGTGCCTAACTAACTTCAAATAAGTATGCATAGTCTAAAATTTTGTAAACTTTAGGTTCATTTATTTAGTATTAATTTTATATGTTAACACGCACAAGTTATCGTAAAATTTAGTTTATATAAATATCTTTCACTATCTAAGTATATGTTTAAACGATATGTAAATTTATATATTGGTTTTGGTTTAGTTTGGTTAAACTACACTCTATAACTAAATCAAACCATTATTTAATGGTTTAAAAAAATTGGAAACCATTTACCCCCGAAAACCAAACCGAAGTGGTCGATTTTGTTCAACCGGTTGAGTTTATTGGTTTGTTTTGATTTTGTGCTCAGCCATAGCGACAACATTGAATATCCTCACATTTTGACGATATTTCTTTAACAAAAGTAACCACTTTTATTCTTCGCAAGGGGGATACTAGTTGTATCAAATACACTCGTCACTATTTTATAATATTGGTAATGTTCTTATTTATTCCCGTTGCCATTGCAGGAAAAGGCAAAGTCATAATCATTACAAGGAGGTCAACATGAATTCTCGTACAGTAAGTATTAGGGACAACATTCATTAACCCTTGTGGGGGTGCATCGTAGATTAAAATCTAACCATTAGACTCTTGTACGAGCTTTGTGACAACATCAACAACCATGTTTCTAGATCTAGGTATCTTCATGATCTTTACAATCCAGTCTCTTGTCAACATATCAATAATAAGAGAGAGAGCCAAACCTTTAGAGCAGGAAAATATATTGAATTGCCAAGAATATCTTCAATTGTTGATGCAAAATCTGTTTCGATTACAAATCCAACCAAGATGCATGTTGTAATGCAAAACAAATTATTGTCATTTATGCAACTAGTATTGAAGAAGTTTTGGTAGATTTGGCCCACGCTAAGATCCATGAACCACTGTGATCTCTAATTATTGTTGTGATTGTAGCATGCCCATCTTTGATAGAAGCATATGTATTGATCTTTAGACAACCCCATAGGGGATGTAACCATGTAGTCAAAAGCATATGTATTATTGTTGTCAACATGATAAGACCAAGAACATTCCACATCTTGAGGGTTAGGAATATATACTTTGTTGTGCAATCTAGATAGAATTGTGTTCATTGTGAAAGATGGACTTGTTCATGCTCTTTCCAACTTCAAAACAAGTAATGATGAACGCACATCATACAAATATATCCAAATGAAGACATTGACGCATTTGGGACTTGAAGTTAGTAGTAAAGAAGTTTGGACAGTGAGTGACAATATAAATTAGTTGCTAGAGTGACTTTGCAAATGAACAATCATGTGGAATGTGCATAGTGTCCTCTCTTCCATGATTGTTTCTAACACATGTACTATCAGTATTGAAATGATGTTGCACTCATCTAAAATTTGTCATTAAAGCTTGATGTGTTGCGATCCAAGTGAATGTAACATATTTTGCAGGTAGGTTTAATCTCCATATGTTACTCCATAGTCCAACTTTTGTTCGAGTAAAATCATGAGTTAACAACTTGTAAGAAGATTTACAAGTGAAGTTACTAGAGGCATCATGATCCCATGCTCTAGTATCGACAGTACAATTGTTAACTAGTGTTGGGAGGCCAATGATTTTGTTTATAACCTTAGATGGTAGATAACTATGTAGAAAAGCACAATCACATTCTCCATTGTCAATTATGATCGTCTTGGCTTTTAAATCTTCTAGTTCATGAGAACTAGGGAGTATCACGTTGTCTCGCAAACTTCCTTCACCTGGAACCTATGAGTCATACCAAACTGAAACTAGATCACCATTTTAAATTGTAAGTGCACTATTTGAGAGCTCAAGATCCTTCAAAAATGAGATACATCTCCTAAAAGAAGTACACTGGTGACCAGATATAGGCTTATAGGATTTGTATTTATGATGGTGCCCCTGTACCCATATATTGTCATTGTTATTTAGAAACTTCCACGTAGATTTCGTCAGTAGTTCCAGGCCCCTATAATGCATAAGAGGAATATCCAAACCACCAATTTCCTTTTTAGTCGGCAATTTCTACCATGCAATTAAGGAAAGAGGTTTTGAGCAAGTCCCCTTCTTCCAGTTGAAATGTCCAATAAGTATATCAAGCCTTGTACATAAGCTTATGGGCAAGATACTTGCTTACATTGTATATGTCTGTTTAGAACTATGTACAAATTTAACCAATTCGATTTTACCAGGTTGGCTCAAAGTATGTGTTACCCAACTGGTGATTTAGGAGTTTACTCTTGAAATAACATCATTATAGGTTGTTTAGGAACTCTACTATGAAGAATAGGAACTCCAAGGTATCTGGCTAGGTCAGATACTAGTGTCATGCCTGCAATGGAACATATGGCCCCTTTAATATCAACAGCCACAGTTGCAGAAAAATATATCACATTTTTTTCATTAGCAATAGCTTGTGAAAAAGGCTTCTTTAAAGAGTCAAAAACAATTCATGATAGCTTGGATATTGGAAACTTTGGGTTTAAAATTTAGATTTATGACATTCACAAATGCAACAAGGAGATTCTAGGGTCTTGTTGAGATAATTTGATAGGCATCCAAGTACCAATAGATACAGTTTCACCAATTAATTGACTTAGGAGATTAAGACACATGACAAAGAGATAAGGAGATAATGGATCTCCTTATCTTAATCCCCTCGTAGCATTAGAGCTAGGAAGTTGTTCTCTATCCATAGAATATTGATACGACATGTGGTCAAGGAATTCATAAGGTTGTTAATAATTTGTGGAGTGAGACCCACAAATGTAATAGTATTTGAGATAAATGGCCATGACATTTGGTCGTAGGCCTTTGATAAATCAATCTTTATAGCCATATATGAGCTGAATTGGGACAATGCATGTTGTGGATAAGTTCTTGGACCAAAATTATATTGTCTGAGATACTACAGCCATAGATAAAGGCAGTCCTGGAAGAATGAATCCATTTTGACATATATGGTTCAAACCTCTCTATCACAATCTTTGGTATGAGTTTCAAGTAGATATTATTCAAAGAAATTGGATGTCGTTGGGAGCATTGTACCACATTAGTTTTTTTTAGTATATGAACTATATTAGCATGAGACATTGTTGGATCTAGGATGGGCTCTAGAGGGGGGTGAATAGAGATATATGCACTTAAACAAAATTCATTAGACCTTCGAGATATTTCTAATATAATATGGCAAGTATGGACTTTGAGTGCAACTAAAACATATATAGCAAGGGGGGAGAGAGTTTGAACCAACATAAGAACACAGGCTATGTAGAGTGGTTCCATACTCAAAACTAGGAGTAAGTCAATCCATTACCTAGAGAGATCATGCTCTAGGATTTTTCAACCATTTCATACTTATATTCCATTATAAGACATACAATATATGACCTCCCTTTGGCAGGCCAAGGATACCCAGTCTTCCCTTTAAAGAGAAGGAATCCAACAACCTACAAAAGGACTTACCTATCTAAGACCGAGTCTTCAACCTCGCCAAGGATTTACCCACTTTTACAAGGAGTCTTCTGCCTTCACCAAGGTCTTACCCACTCTTGCAACAAGTCTTCCGCCTTGAAGGAATTACCTACTCTTATTAGATCTTTCACCTTCACCGAGGAGAATATTTCACCAAGGGACTCCTTCCCTTATTCTTCTTCACCTCTCTTGACCAATACAGAGAATCTTCATCTTCATCTTTGTAGTAGAAATGAGAGATTGGGATGTGGATGAAGTGAGAGTCTCACAAGATATACATGTAGGACTAGCTCTCTTACAAGTCTCCTATTCACTCTAATGGATGTAGCAAGTGATTAAGCTTGAGAGTGGAAGGAGGCTCTTAGAGGCACTCAAATATAATATAGAGACCTTCATAGTACTTGGCTAACCATGGGATAAAGCCCAAGGGGTCTTATTTATAGTGGGGGATGCCTACTAGCCAGTAGAATCACTTAAGGACGAATACTAGCCGTTTGAGGTGTTGCAACAAATATTTTCTTTAGTTTTGTAAGACTTCAACGGCTAGAAACACTTTTTTTGTACTTTCTATATAGTGTGATTGGTTGAGTTTACTTTTAGGAAACTCGACCAATTATACCATGCGACAAAGGAAATTTGAAACATCGGTCGAGTTTATCTTAGATGAAACTCAACCGATCACTTAAATCTAATTTGCCAGCGATTGAGTTTTGTGTTTCGAAAATTCGATCGAACCTGGACATTCTCAAAATGCATCAAGTGTGTCGGTCAAGTTAGTCACAGGAGAAACTCGACCGAATAGGCACTTTATGATCTATTTTGGGAAATGTCATTAGAGTGCTTCAATATTTTATTTAAGTGCTCCTAATTTTTTTAAGCTTAATTACAAGTCATACAATCATTAAAAATGATTTACAACATGATTCAGATGGATTTATATCATAATCTATAAAAGTGCACTTACATTGATTTTGATTGGTCTTTTCTCCAAGTTAGGATGCACAAGTTAGGGCATTTGGAGTGTGTCTATACCTAATCTCAAATCATTCGAGTAGAAGCATTAGACACAAATAATTGGAATGGTTAGTCATCATCAAAATAAGGATTTAGTCAATTTCGACCTTGAGTCAACATTGACCTTAAGTCAACATTCTATCCCTTTTTGAAGATGACAAATCATTCCATAAATGTATTGAAAGCTTTTAAGTAAATCATGCCTTTGGAGAAAACTAGGGGTTTCAATAGAATTGAGTTCATATGCTCCTCCTCAATTGATGCTCATGGAGTTCTCATACTCCCCCTCAATTGATGCCATTTCTTCTGCATGGTTAGCTTTCATAACATTTATAGAAATTATGTCTTCTACTCATATATGTTTTACATATATGTTTTCTCTCATTGGCATAAGACATGCTTTCTCCTCACACATGCCTTTTCCTCGTCTAACATAAGACATGCTCCCCCCCCTTGTCATTTCAAAAAGTAGGGGTTTGAAGAGATAAAACTAAACATGTTAGAAAAAATGAGATATCAAAAGTTAGAATGGAGAGTAGAAGAGCAACACTAGGGGCTTGTCCAAGCATAGTATGTAAAGTAAATCAAGAAATGCATTTGAATAATCATGGATGCAGTTCTAGAAAACAATCAAGATAAGGCTATGTAGGCAAGTAACTCAAGACATTAGATATGCAATTCAAAAAACAAGCTTGAAAAAGTATGAAACAAGATACAAGCATAGCATACAGTGGAATACCACTTGATCAAAAGATGAACAATGATAGAACTACATGTATATGGACTACTTGTAGATGATATCACAAGTTAAGGCTACTAGTAGGATACAAATCATAGCATAGAATATACAAGTTAAAGCACAAGTTATGAGTAAATGTAGAGGAATATCCAAACAAAGAGATATGCAGTTTTAGAAGCATGAAAGGATATTACTCACTAGAAAATATGCATCATTATCAACCAATGATTACCACTAAGAGTCTCAAGGTTGTATCAAAATAAGATATACAACAAGATAGATGTAGCAAGTTAGAGCACAATGGAAGCAATTTAGGACACAACCAAGACATCCAAAGAGATCATCATCAAAACATGCATAACAACTCAAGATAGGTAATTACAAGATATGAAGATACTAATTTAGAGCAATTAAAGAGATAAAGTTGTAAGCAAGATAGGCAATCTAAAACATGGCAATATGCATATGTAAAGGTACCAAAGGGAGTGCCATAGAATAAGACTTGTGGTTGAGAAAATCTAGTCGAGAGGGAAATTCTCTTCCACAAAGTCATTTGTATATTTAGTGCACAATGGTGTCGGTCGAGTTTCTGGGTTGAACTTCTCGACCGATGACAGTTGTCGGCAACTGATATGTGCATAAATTGTCATTATTTGAATATTTAATTTGATTGTTTTCTTGTCATTTGTTCTTAATAATATATTTTCACACATATTTCACCAAATTAGTACAAAGCAAACTGTGCATCAGTTCTTATATTTTTGCATGCATTTTACATATATTTTACATATATTAATTATTACAATAATTATTTAATTTAATTCATTGCTTATTTTATTATAGATAATTATTATTTACTGTAGAAAAGTCAATACTACCGACATGCAACTTGGTAGTACTGACATGAAATCGAAGTACAAAAAAATATTATTATTCCAGATCGAGAAGGAATAAGAGTTTTATTACACAAAATTGGTAGTACCGACTTCCAAGTCGGTAGTATTGACACAGACTTAGACTCTAATGACCTTAATTGCATGTGTTAAATCCAACATGTATTATTATGGAAACTAATATTTAGGTTTTCTATCAACCTAAACATGTACACTAGTATAAAAGATACCATTAGAAGAGGAATTTTGTTCTCTATCAGAGGGGGATGACACGAGAGGTGAAACGAGGGAGAAAAGTGGAGGAACCCTACCTGATGGATCCCGTAGGCATTTTCGAGGCAGAAATGATGGTGGAACGATTCCATATCTTCCAGATCTCCTCTTTAACCCCTTTTCTTATTTTCAGTATCTCGAAATCCATATTTTACATATTGTTGATCTAGGACCTGGGAGTAGCCCAATGTACTTTATTTTATTGGATTGCATCTGTTTATGGACGAAAATTATTTAAAAGTTTTTATATAAATCTGGTTTATTTATTGTGTGCATGATTGATCACCATGTTCATAATATTAGGTAGTTAATTGTTGTGAAAGTGAAATTAATCTACTGGATGAATTTATATAATGATTGTTGATGTTGTGCTTTGAGAGAGGACTTAAGACAATGAGGGAGAGAATCAATAGATCGCTCCTTATCATCGCTCTACTACTTAAACGTTGCGAGAGCAGGTTTTTGACAAGACAGGATAGTGTGTTATGATGTGAGAGCGGGTGACACAATATGCATATTCCTAAACTTAATTGATAATAATTAGTTCATAAATTGGATGCATATCTGATATAATAATTACATTGTGGTGAAATCAGGGATCCTAAAGATTCTCATCCATTTGATTCGCAACAATCATTTAATTGCTTTCTTAGTTTAAATTTAATTAATCTTAGTTTTAAAAACAAATTCACTCTTATCTTTGGCTTATCTAATCAATCCTAATTAGTAGTAGTCTTTAACCTCACAACTTCATGTGTTCAATAACTCGGGACTCATAATAACATATTACTTCGACATGTACACTTGTGTATTACACACATTATATGTGTATCAAGTTTTTGACACCGTTGCTGGGGAGTTGGCACGGTTAACACTACCAAAAAGTTATGATCGACCACTCTAGGCCATTTTTTTTCTTCTTTTAAAATTTCGTTGTTAATTTTTCTCACAAATTCATTGATCTATCTTTTTGAAAATGCATTGCTTTATCATTTTTCGTACCTTTGATTTGCATAGTACAGGTACTTGAGTGCCATGGAGGCACGGGAAATGAGCGAATTAATGGTTGAGTTGATTGCACAAACGAAGGCCTTGATGATGCAGTTGGGGACCTTGAATCTCAATAGAACTCCAATTTATGAAGATTGTAGGTATTCAAGGCAGCAAGTCAATCAAAGGCATGTTGATCAATCATGGGGAGTTGATTCCTATTCTTCTTGGAGGGGTCCAGATTGCTTTGCACATCATTCGTATCAATATGAGCAGCCACAACAGTTTTATGATGATGAGGACCTAGACCCAGAAAGATTGTCTAGGATAGAAGATATGTGTGGTATAGGCATGAGTAGGAATGGAACACATTTGGACCAATCATAGAGGGAGGTGCAAAACTAGGGAGAACACATCCGAAATTTACATACTCAATTATTACAGATGGTTGCAGATGTCCTAGAGTTGAAGAAGACTGAACAACAAATTTTTTTGAGAAACACTGAGCCAGCCCACAATCATCATGAAGTGAAATATGTTTATGTTTCCAAGGAGAAGGAGCATGCCATTAAGGAGACACCAGATCCACACAGTCCATAGCCTGAGAGTGTCTATGTGCCACAAGTTCCTTTTCCCAATAGCTTGTATGGAAGATCAGGGGGCTTTAGAACACCTGTGAAGTCTACAAAAGTTAGTGCTCCAGCCAATGTAAAAAGTTTGAGGAGGGGCAAAGAAATTCTATCCACACAAGACTTGCAATAGGATGCAGTGAAAGACTCCACCGCCACCACATCTTCTCCCCCAACTCTAGAGGAGGTGCCCATGTAGAAATCACATGTGGAGGTTCTACTCGGTAGTGGAACAATCACAATCAACATGAAGGCACCTACAGTGGAGAAGGTACACCTAAAAGTAACTCCAACCATTCTAGATGTGCCAAATTATATTCCAAAAGGTGGAATAAATTCAAGCTTAGGGGAGGAGATCCCCAATGTGCTATACATTCGTCCACATAGGTGAACAAAGCAACAAAAAGTTCCAGTCCTAAACATTCTGAAGTCAGGAATGAAAGGCATATTTAAGAAGTTTTGTGGTTACCTATTTTTAGTAGCTAATGATTACAAGGTGGTGTTTAGATTGTCAAGATATTCACCACCTTTCCTTGGTAACCCAGGCTAGAGGTAAACATCACGTTGATCCTAAGACATAAAATAAGGGCTCTTTTTGGGAGGCAACCCACCAATCAATATTCTTAGATTATATTTACTTTTAATAATGTTTTATTATTTTGTTATGCTTAGATCATCTTATTTTGTAGTTTTGTGATAAGTAGTTTTGATGTAAGTAAAAAGGATACCTTGATATTTGTATTCAGTGTGCAGGAACACATCGAGTTGGTGCCACTAACATGTCATCGGTGGCATCTAGTCAGTCATTTATTGTTATAGGAAATTTCTGACTTCAGCTCGGTACCACCGACTTCATAGTCGATGGCACCAACACATGCTGCTTTATCAATTTGCAAACTACAGGAAGGCGAGTTTGAGGAAGTGTTTCTATGTGCTATCACCTACACTCCTCAAACACGAGCTCAGGGGTGATATTATACACTTCACAAAGCTCGAGTGTTAATTGGAGGGCATACTTTCATGTGGATCCCACCCATCCTTCTTTGGCCCCAGATTTCACCTCACATATCGGTACAATCGTTCCATTTTCTTCCTTTATTTTTAACATTGGGTACAATATCATATTCAAACTCAGGGGGAGGAATGAAATGGTACTTCTATCTTTATCTCTTGCATCTTTTTTCTTTATCATATATCTACATGTTTTTGTTTCAGAAAAATTAGAATTTTCATTTTACTTTTATGGTCCATTCCTATCTAGTTTAATCATGGATGAAATTTAATATTTTTATTTAGGATTAGTCATTTGTTGATGATGTGGTATCAATTCTAAACATTTGTAAAATGTGATTGCACTCTCATGCTTTGTTCTTTAATCTAAATTTGATATGTTTAAGAGTACATAACTGGAGGAAGTGCATGGGTTAGTCAGCTTTTGGACATTTGATATGAATGGAAATCTTAATTATCCATGTAATATGGATGAAGATGAGGTTTGAGCCTGAATTGATCAAACTATTAATGATATCTTAAATTAAAATATAAGGTTACCATATACACATGTCTTTAGAGAGGGACATATCATAGTTCAAGAAAGGCATTGTCTCTTAATTATGTGATTCCATCCATTTTCCACTCATTTTGACCCACCACCTTAAGATGATTAAGTAACTTGAATTATTTCCTTTTGATTGCATTGCATGTCATAATAAGTGACATGATAGTAATTTTCTCTTTATATGCATTAGTTACAAAATGAAAAAAATATTATGCATAAATAAATTTTGTGCATATCATTCTAGTTACATAACAATTACATGTAGATTGCATGCATTTTTCATTATTCATTTTCACATCATGTGGTTATATTGTTTTCTTATGAAATAAGAGTGCAGGGATATACATCCATACCCACAGAAAAAATATGAACAGAAAAAAAATTAATGAAATATGTTAAGGAAAGTCCAAGCATAACTTTACATCATGCTAAAACAGCGGGTCAATGAAAAAATACAAAAAAATCAATGTTATGAAATAAAGAGGGAGAAGGGATGCCTTAAACTCTTCACAAAGAAATGGGGACATTCACATAATGTATTCTCTTCCTTACTTCATTCTCGTCCATTTGATGAGATTTTCAATTCATGCATCATTTCACCCATAATATTAGGCATTAGGATTCATGCATTTCTTATTATCTTCACCATATAGGTTCATCATGTTTTGTTTTTGCATAAATAATTTGGATGCTACTTGTGATTCTTCATAAGCCACCTTCTTCATTCCATCCATTGCTCTTATTGGTAGGCCACATATATGATTGATCTCCTCAACCATTGTTATAAAGAAAATTGCTTCCAAGTAGTTGGTAGTTAGGAAAGAGCAATGTAGATATGAAATCACATGATGCACCAAGTAAATGCCTGATTGACTATGATATCAACTGCTCTACTGATAGTGATTCACTAATCTAAGGGAGGACATCTTTCATGTATATTTTTGGTCACTTGAGAGTAGTTAATTGTTCAGTGGCCAGTAAGATCGATTTGGGACTGTCAGGTGGGGTTAGTTGAGAATGGAAATTCATATTTTGTATCCTTTTGCTGACTAGTCTCAAACAAATCCAAGATGAGTGTTGCTCAAGAACGAGCAATATTCAAGCGTAGGGGTGTGATATGTTCATAAATTGTCATTATATGGATATCTAATTTGGTTGTTTTCTTTTCATTTGGGCTTAATCGAATATATTTTCACACATATTTCACCAAATTAGTATAAATCAATTATGCATCTGTTCTTATATTTTTTCATGTATTTTACATGTATTCTACATATTTTAATTATTATAATAATTATTTGATTTAATTAATTGCTTATTTTATTGGAGATAATTATTATTTACTGAAACAAAGTCGATACTACCGACATGCAACTCGGTGGTACTGACATGGAATAGAAGTACAAAAAATTATTATTGTTCTAGATCGAGAAGGAATATGAGTTTTATTGTAAAAAATTGATAGTACCGACTTCCAAGTCGGTAGTACTGACACTGACTCTGACGACCTTAATTGCATGTGTTAAATCCAACACATATTATTGCAGAAAATAATATTTAGGTTTTCTCTCAACCTAAACATATAAGACGGATATAAAAGACACCATTAGAAGCATAATTTCGTTCTCTATCAGAGGGGGACGACACAAGAGGCGAAACGAAGGAAAAAAGTGGAGGAACCATACTCGGTGGATCTCAAAGGCGTTTTGGAGGCAGAAACGACGGTGAAATGACTCCATCTCTTCCGGATATGCTCCTTAACCCCTTCTCCTATATCTTGAAATCCATGTTTTACATATTCGATCTACTATGAGATCATATCTCGCATATTCGGCCAGTCTTTCATCTTTAGCACATGGGAGTAGCCCAGTGTAATTTATTGTATTCTATTACATCTATTTATGGACGAAAAATTATTATTGAAAGTTTTTTATATAAATTATGTTTATTTGTTGTGTGCATGATTGATCACCATGTTCATAATATTAGGTAGTTAATTGATGCTTAAGTGGAATTAATCTACTGGATAAATTTATATGATCATTGTTGTTGTTGTGCTTCAAGAGAGGACTTAAGAGAATGAGGAAGAGAATCGAGAGATCATTCTTTATCACCATCTCTACTACTTAAACATTGCGAGAGCAGGTTTTTGACTAGAGAGGATAGTGTGTTATGATGCGAGAGCAGGTGACATAATATACAAATTCTCAAACTTAATTGATAATAATTAGTTCATAATTTGGATTTTTATATGATATAATAGTTACATCATGGTGAAATCAATGATCCTAAAGATTCTCATCCATTTGATTCACAATGATAATTTAATTGCTTTCTTAATTTAAATTTGGTTAATCTTAGTTTTTAAAAAAAATTCACTCTTGTCTTCGACTTAGCTGATTAATCCTAATTAGTATTAGTCTTTAACCTCACAACTCCTTGTGTTTGATAACTCAGGACTCATAATCTCATATTACTTCGACATGTACACTTGTATATTATACACATATTATATCCATGTTAGCAACACCAATTGGTGCTTGTCAGTCGAGTTTCTATCAAGACAAACTTGGCCGACAACAGTTGTTGCCAAAACAAATATTAAAAAAACGTATCTAGATGCTAGATACTAATATAAACCATATACAAACGTGTGTAATCATGTTATTAATGCACTATGAAAGAATTATGGGTAGCTTTTGGTCAAGAAGGTGATGAGAATCACAATATACCAAAATTTGACTCAAAAACCACTTGTAAAGTTCATACAAGCTTGCTAAGAACAAGATATGATTGGATATGAGCAAGAACATCGTTACCTCTATTTGTACCATTTCTTTTCCACTTATTGCCACCCCACACACATGTCACCTTTCTTCTTTTATGTGGATTGAGTAACACGTTCAAAAATCAATATCTCATGTCAATCCAATTACACTTGACCTACAAGAAGAAAGATGAAATGGTCCCCAATCATATTTTTTGGTCTGGAGGGGTTAGCTTAGCAACCCAAGTCCTATTACTCTTGGGTGCTTTCCTAAAAGGGCAATACGTAGAATAATGACCAGTATCATTGCAATGATTACATGATCTCCTAGCCTTGTAACAAGAGGATTCTTCATTGTACATTGAAGGTCCTTTATCTTTGTTGTTCATTTGGCTACTATCAAGTCCAAAATCATCTCTACCCATTTATTCGGTGGTATGATCTAGGATTTGATTAAGATTCCTTATATAATCTAAGAATCTCTGCATAGAATATCTCAAACTATGATTATCATACATAAGAGAAGTAATAGTAGAAGACAATTGATTGATATTATCTCTATCATGCAAAAGATTGATTTATACACAAAGAGATTTGGTCACATAAGAATATTTATCAATATGAATAGAAACAACATTATTCTCTCTACTAACAGAACTAGATCAAGATTCAAGGACATTGATTTTTAAGCAATCAAGGAAGCATTTTCTTCAAGCAAATCGATCTTAGAAAGATAAACAACATTTTCAGATTGTAATCCTTGCAAAACAAAAAATTTGTCCTCATTTTCAGTTTTAAGAACATCAATACCAAGCATGAGAAAATTCACAACATTTCTATGCTCTTTATTAGTACTAGGCATAAAAGGTTGAGCTTCTAGGAATCTAATCTTATCAAGCAAATTAGCATTTTCAAGTTTAAGATAATCTACTTGACTAAGATAAACATTGTTTTCATCAGGCAAGCAAATATTAGCATGTTAAAGATCATCATATTTCACATGCAAATTATCAACAATTCTAGCAAGCCTTTTCTTTTTCTTATTAGAAGATTTAATAGAGGCATTGGTAACATGAATAATAGCAATTAAAGTTTGTTTATCCAAAGAGTTTAGATTTACCTCATTTGAGTCTTCACTTGTTGAGGCCATGAGAGAAAAGTGGCATTCTCCGTCTTCACTAGAGATTGAGCTAGATCCTCCACTTGATTCTTCACTTGATATTGATCTGGAGGAGTCACTAGAGCTTAATTTGTAGGAGTCACTTGAGATTTTATGCCATTTCTCCTTCTTCTTGTGCTTCTCTTCTCTTCTCTTGGGATGATATGTCTTTTTGCCTTGTGGAAAATCTTCCTTGAAGTGACCCTTCTTTCCACATTTGAAGCACCAAGTCAAGGAGTATGAATTGCCTTTGTAGAGTTTACCCTTGGAGTACATGTCATCTTCTTATAATTGAGAGGATGGAGAAGGTTGACCAATATTAGCCTCAATTTGTGCTTTGATTTCAGCCTTCTTCATTCTCTTAAGCTCTTTCTTTCTTCATTTTCCTATTCCTCTTACTTGTCAAGTTTGACTTCATGTGCTTGTAGAGTTCCTATAAGCTCTTCAATAGGGATATCATCAATAGACTTTGTTTCTTCAATAGAGGTCACCTTGGATTCCCACCTTTTGGGGAGAGTTCTAAGGATCTTTGAGTTAATCTCTCCTCTATCCATAGGATGACCTAGAACGGAAAGACCATTTAAAATGGTGTTGAACCTTGAGTAAATCTCAACTATCCTCTCCTCCTTTCTCATCTTGAAGTTTTCAAGGAGGCCTTAGAGCATGTAGAGTTTGCTTTCCTTCACTTGCATTGTCCCCACATAAGTGATACATAGCTTTCTCCACATCCTATAGGCTGTCTCACAAGAGGAACTCCAGTTGAACTTGGTGGGGGAAATGGAGGCATAAATAATGTTGATGGCTCTTGAATTTAAGGTTGGTTTCTTCAAAGTAGGCTCATACCATTTTTTTTATCTTTGTCTCTAATAGCTTGTATGAAAGTTTCACCACTTTCCATAGCTCAAGACTTTGGATGTAGTATTGGATCCTTCTCTTCCAATAGAGGAAATTGCTCTCATCAAAGATTGGAATGTTGATGTAGTATCTCTTTCCTTGATGATCGCCCATCTTCTCCTACTTGTGGAAGTATTCTTGGAGAAGACCCGCTCTGATACCACTTGTTGGATCTAGGATGAGCTCTAGAGGGGGGGTGAACAGAGCTAAATGCACTTAAACAAAATTCATTAGACCTTCAAGATATTTCTTGTAAAGTGGAAGGAGGCTCTTGGGGGTACTCAACTATAATATACGGACCATCATAGTGCTTTCCTAACCATGGAATGAAGCCCAAGGGGTCCTATATATAGTTGGGGATGCCTACTAGCCAGTAGAAACACTTAAGGATGAATACTAGCCGTTTGGGGGTGTTGCAACGGATATTCTTTTGAGTTTTGCAACACTCCAATGGCTACAAACACTTTTTTTGTACTTGTCGTACAATGTGACCAGTCGAGTTTACTTTTAGGAAACTCATCTGATTGCACTATGCGATAAAGAAAATTTGAAGCATCATTCAAATTTATCTTGGATGAAATTTGGCCAATCACTTAAATCTAATTTGCCAGTGCAGGGTGTCAATCGAGTCATGTGTTTTGGAAACGTGACCAAACTTGAACATTCTCATAATTCATCAAGAGTTTCGGTCGAGTTTGTGATACGAGAAACTCGACCAAATATAGACTCTGTGATGTATTTTGGAAAATATCATTATAGTGCATAAATATTTGATTTAAGTGATCCTAGTTCTTTCTAAGCTTATTTACAAGTCATACAATCATTAAAAGTGATTTACAACACGATTCTAATGGATTTACATCTATTCCACAAAAGTGAACTTGCATTGATTTTGACTTGTATTTTCTCCAAGTTAGGATGTGCATGTTAGGGAATTTGGAGTGTGTCTATACCTAATCTGAAATCACTCAAGTAGAAGCATTAGATACAAATAAGTGGAATGGTTAGTCACCATCAAAATAAGGATTTACTCAATTTAGACCTCGAGTCAACATTGACCTTGAGTCAACATTGACCTTGATTGAACACACATATCTAGATATATAGGAAACCCCAATAATGTATATCACATGGATCTCATAATTGAGCCTTTAATGATACAACAAATGGATGAAGTAGAAATTTGGCATCAATGCCATACGAATTTGGGAGCCTTCTAACGCCCCATTAATTTTAAGTTGGTAACGATCTCATATTCATAAGGGATAGATCTCATTGTTGCAACACCTAAAGAAGATATCGACTGGAAGAAATTTGGTAATCTTCTAATTTGATTCTGAGTGGGAATAATAGTACTATAGAATGTATTTTGGAAATGAAGAAAATCACAACTTTCAAGTTTATGGAATTAGATTTCTAGGGTCCATTAGAATCTTGTAGAGGCGCTATCTTATTCTTCATTCTTTGACTTTTAAGAAAAGCATGATAAAATGATGTGTTTTTGACGCCTTCTTTCAGCCAGGTCATGTGTGTTTGTTTCCTTAAATTCATAATGTCATCTGCCAAAATAAATTTTTATTTTCATTCTAGGATGTCATGTCTAGCATCTTCTTTAACTGTATAGTGACCAAACATGGAGTTTTAAAGTAGTTCAATGCATATGAGAAGGTTATGTTTACACTTTTGCATCTTTCTAATTTCAAAATGGTCATGTACATAAGATGATCTTTTATAAAGTGAATAGCAGAGAAGAAGTCCTTAAGGGAGGGCCATCCATATTCTGAAAACTCTTTGAGTGTAGAGTTGTGACTCCATGATGGTTTAACTCTAAAAAATTTATTGAAGGCACATTGTCTTGTATCTTGGATATGGACGACGTTATGATCTAAACATGTTCTTGATAGATTCTGAACAACAATCTCATAGCTAGACTGTAGCCGAAAAGAGTCCAAAAGCACCATGTCAAGCCTATCATGGAGCCTTCTTGTCTTGTAGGTAAAAGGGAAACATGAGAAACCACAACATGTCAAATCTTCTTGAACTATAGTCATTTGAAAGAGGATATCTTCATTACAATTGCACTGACCACCTCCTTGCTTCTTACAATCAAGTAACATACAATTAAAATCTCCCATTTCTGCTAAGAGTTTATGAGTATGTTGTTGCAGTCTGGGTAAGTGCTTCTAGAAAAGGGGCATGATAGTTGGATTATGAAGAACTTCAATAATAGTTAAGTAATATTCTTCATGCGTACACCAACGAAGAAATTTCTAGTGACTCTCAATCAACCATATGTTGCATTGATGAGAATACCATAAAAGCGAGATGTCACCTGAGAACCCTTGAGCTTTGGTTTAGTGAGAGGCAACATACCCAAGTATGTGAATAACTTGATCAACCTAGATTTCTAGTAGCTTAGGTTCTAGGATAGCAAGGATCAGAGGGCTATAATGGAACACCAAGTCCTTGACACAATTATTAGTGTTATCATGTCCAATTTCATAGACATTCCAACATATTGTACTCAGAATGAGATCTTTTAGAGAAGTACATTGATATTCCTCTTATGTAAAAACATATTCCCACTTCTTTGTATGGCTCCAAGTTTGGTTTGGTGGTCATTTTATTTTCCCACTAGATTGTCTTGTTTCATCCCCCATCTTTCCTGAGAAGAATGGGGGTTGGATGGGCGTAGGATCTGTTGAATCAAAGTCAATTTAGATTCAAGGTCTAAATTGACTAAACCCTTGTTTTGATGATGACTAACCATTCCATTTATTTGTGTCCAATGCTTCTACTTGAGTGATTTTAGATTAGGTACAGACACAATCCAAATGCCCTAACTTGTGCATCTTCACTTGGAGGAAAGATAAGTTAAAATCAACGCAAGTGCACTTTTGTGGAATATGATGTATGTTCATTAGAATCATATTGTAAATCACTTGAAATGATTTTACTTATACTTACGCTTAGAAAAAATTAGGAGCACTTAAATTGAATATTTAAGCACTTCAATGGCATTTTCCAAAATTTATTACAAGCTATTTTTTGGTCGAGTTACAAACTCGACCGATCTTTCAGTCAATTTTGAAAATGCCCATGTTCGGTCAAGTTACAAACTCGATCGATCTATTTGGTCGAGTTAAAAACTTGATCGATCGTTGTACTGGACAAAAAGGATTTAAGTGATCGGTCGAGTTTCATCTAGGATAAAGTAGAATGATTCTTCAAATCTGCTTTGTCGAATAGTGCAATTGGTCGAGGTCCAACACACAGAACTTGACCGATCACATTGTACGGAGTGTGCAGAAAAAGTGCTTCTAGCCATTGGAGTGATGCAAAACTTGAAAAAAAATATCTATTGCAACACCCCAAACGACTAAAATTTGTCCTTAAGTGTTCACACTCGCTACTAGGTATCCCCAACTATAGATAGGACCCCATGGTTAGCCAAAAACTATGAAGGCCCCTATATTATAGTTGAATTCTTCCTACAACCACCTTCTCTTTCTAAGCTTAATCACTTCCTACATCCATTAGAGTGAGTATGACGTTTGTAAGAGAGCTAGTCCTACATGTATACCTTATGAGGCTCTCACTTCCTCCACCTCCCAATCTCTCATTTCTACCTTGAAGATGAAGATGAAGATTCTCTCTCTTGGCTAAGAGAGGTGAAGAAGAAGAAGGGAAAGCGTCCCTTGGTGAAAGCTTCTCCTTGGCGAAGGTGAAGTCAAAGGCGGAAGATCTAAGAAGAGTAGGTAATTCCTTCAAGGCGGAAGACTTGTGCAAGAGTGGATAAGTCCTTGGTGAAGGCAGAAGACTCGTTGCAAAGTGGGTAAATCCTTGGTGTGGTTGAAGACTCAGTCTTGGATGGGTAAGTCCTTTGGTAGGTTGTTGGCTCCCTTATCCTTAAAGGAAAGGTTGGGTATCCTTGGCCCGGTGAGGTTGAAGACTCGGTCTTGGATGGGTAAGTCCTTTGGTAGGTTGTTGGATCCCTTCTCCTCAAAGGGAAGGTTGTATCCTTGGCCATGAAAAGGAAGGTCATGTATTGTATGTTTTATGATGGAATATAAGTATGCAATGGTTGAAAAATCCTAGAGTTTGACCTGTCTAGGTAGTGGACTGACTTACTCCTAGTTTGGAGTATGGAACTACTCTACATAGCTTGTGTTCTTGTGCTTGTTCAATCTCTCTCCCCCTTGTAATGTATTTTTAGTTGTACTAAAAGTCCATACTTTGTATATTATCTTAGAAATATCTTGAAGGTTTGATGAATTTTGTTTAAGTGCTTTTAGCTCTATTCACCCCCCTCTAGAGCCCATCCTAGATCCAACAAGATCATCTAAAGTTTAAGGTGTTCTAGGGGTTGTTGTGGCTTACTATTTGACATTGGAGTGGTGGATAATCTATCTGCTTTGGGATCAACAATAGTATGAATGATAGCTTTAACAAGTATAACAACCTCAGGTTTTGGTGTAAGAGGGGGTGAATGCAATTATGTCATTTTTTAGTAATTAGAAACTGGTTCATGTATGTGTAAATCACACTTTTGTTTTTACTTTTTGAAATTATATGTTGTATAATAATAGTCATCTATAATATATAAGAAACCACACAGAGGGGATGAATCAAATTCTTTTTTATTTTTGAAATTACAAATGGGTCTATGTGTGTAAACTACACCTTTGTGGATAAAGATCAGGCCAACTGGGATCGTTGCTCATCCCTATACGAAATTATATGAAGGGATTTGGATTCATATTTTAAGATTGTAGAAGAAATTGGATGAAATATATGTACTTATTTTTATCAAGTTCTTTACATTTTTATGCTTATATATATATATATATATATATATATATATATATAAGAAAGCAAGGAGGCAAGATGAATGTAATTTTTATTATGTTGTGAAATCACAACAGAGTCCTTGCGTGTGTAGACTACACTATTATGGATAAAGACTAGGCTAGTTGGGACCATTGCTCATCCCAAAATGAAATGATATGGAGGGAGTTAGATGCATATTTTACGGGTGTGGAAGAAATTGGATGAAATCTATATATTTTTTGTGAAAATTTTCCATTTATTATAATTTGTATGTGTATACATATATCAATTTTGTTTTCTTGGAAGGTATACATGATCTTGTCATCTGTGAAGATTAGCTAAGGTTTGAGGCCTCCTTGTTGTAGCGGTAGTCTAACTTGCACAGAGTCTGGGCAAAATGTAGTTTTAAAGTAATCCAACCTAAACGCTAATAGCTCATTATCAAATGGTATCAGATTCAAGTTCGGGGAGGTTGGGGTATGCATGATCATTTCCATTTTCTTGGAAAGTAGATAGGAGCCTGCTCTCTATGGAAATTCACTAAGGTCTAAGGCCACCTTGTCGTAGAGGTAGCCCAATTGCACCTATTTTAGCAGTGGTAGGCATTTGAGGGTTTTGCATGACTAAATATAGTTGTAGACATGCCGCTTAGTGATCCCTTGGTTGATGATTCCTGACACTCCTCCATAAACCTTTTGAGTTTATCATGTTCATTCACTTTTAGGAAGTACTTAGGTCTGAGGCCTCTTTTTCGTAGTAGTTTAACTATTGATAGGCCACTAGGAATCATCCAACTGAAAGAAGAATAGGATATTCTCTGAAAAATCCTTATTCGTGTTAAGATATTTTATGATCTTTTGGAAAACCCAATCTCTCTTTCTCAAACAAATCTTAGCTCATGTGTTACAATAGTCTATCCTTTAAGGAAACTAAGAGTTATCTTGATAAAATATGGAAATGATGTTGAGTAATATAGTTAATACATTCAAAAGTGTCAATGAGAATAGTGATACCCTTAGAACTACAAAAAGTCATATATCAACAGAAAATGAAAACTACCTCATAATTGATAAAGATAGTCTAAGAGAAGACATTCTGTTACAAACAAATCAATCTAAGACAAAACAATTTTGGAAAAGCATTTGAAAAGGAAAAAGATTGCATAGGACAAAAATGGTATTCACAAATGCAACATCATAGAAAATTTTATATATATTTTTGAATGTGATATGAACTATTTGAGCACGTATCTTAAACTAAAGATTGACAGAATCATTCCACCATGGTATAACCTAATAAGTCTAATAATGAAACTAGAGAACTGGTACTTGACTACCTCCTCAAGAACTTGTCAGTTCAAAATATTAGAGATAAGAGTAATATACTATCAAAGGATAAAATCACTCACTTTTACAATAACTAAGACATGCTTGATAAAGGTAATGGGACCTATGAAACCGAATGCAAAGAAAGCATTAACCATCATCTAATATTTTTTAATTGCAACCATGTCATGATATGATAGAAAAACTTCATCAACTTGTGGTATATGAGAAACAAATTACTAAATTTTTAAATACAACTATACATATAAACATAAATAGAATTTTATGATCATACTTTATTTTTATAAGCAAATATTACTCTATAAAGAATTATAGACATATAAGGAAAAAAGGAAACTATATATCAAATAACAATCTTTAAAGCGAAGATCACTCAATAAAAGTAATAAAGTTTGGAACAATACTTCATTTTTGAAATTATTAATTTTATTGAATACGATCATGAAAAACTAAATCGACTTTCAATATACATAAAAAATAATATGAAAGATATACCAGATTAAAATACCCCATGCAATACTAAGGAATCAATAGAAAAACAACTCACTTAAAAGACTTTAAGAGAGAACAAATAATAATCAAGAATGAAAATTTCCATTTGAACCCCTATTTTGACTTTAAAAAAATCAAGAATGAAATGAAGGGCCTAGTAGAAACTTAAATAAATTATGAAGATTCAATAAAAAAATATATTCAGAGTAAACGTGAAGGCAAAACACTGAACAATATTTGAAAATATATTAAAAGAAAATAGAAAGGAGATGTTCCAATAAAAATAGTTTTCCTCTTAGGAAAATAACTTTTTTGATCCTGGAGCAGACATAAACTGCATAAGAGAAGGCCTAATACCAAAAAATTATTTTGAAAAATAACACATAATGATAATTCATGTACCATTGAAAAATTATGAATCAACCATAAAATATTGAAGTACATGTTTGTGTCAATACAACTTTCATGCTTACCAAAAACATAAATGAGGATGAAATCATATGGATACCATTCTTGAGTAAAACATTACCTATTCAAGTAAGTTCAAAAGGATTACATGCTAATCTTCTAATTTGATTCTGAGTGGGAACAATAGTACTATAGAATGTATTTTGGAAATGAAGAAAATCACAACTTTCAAGTTTATGGAATTAGATTTCTAGGGTCCATTAGAATCTTGTAGAGGCGCTATCTTATTCTTCATTCTTTGACTTTTAAGAAAGGCATGATAAAACGATGTGTTTTTGATGCCTTCTTTCAGCCAGGTCATGTGTGTTTTTTTTCCTTAAATTCATAATGTCATCTGCCAAAATAAATTTTTATTTTCATTCTAGGATGTCACGTCTAGCATCTTCTTTAACGGTATAGTGACCAAACATGGAGTTTTAAAGTAGTTTAATGCATATGAGAAGGTTATGTTTACACTTTTGCATCTTTCTAATTTCAAAATGGTCATGTACATAAGATGATCTTTTATAAAGTGAATAGCAGAGAAGAAGTCATTAAGGGAGGGCCATCCATATTCTGAAAACTCTTTGAGTGTAGAGTTGTGACTCCATGATGGTTTAACTCTAAAAATTTTATTGAAGGCACATTGTCTTGTATCTTGGATATGGACGACGTTATGATCTAAACATGTTCTTGTTATATTCTGAACAACAATCTCTCATAGCTAGACTGTAGCCGAAAAGAATCCAAAAGCACCATGTCAAGCCTATCATGGAGCCTTCTTGTCTTGTAGGTAAAAGGGAAACATGAGAAACCACAACATGTCAAATCTTCTTGAACTATAGTCATTTGAAAGAGGATATCTTCATTACAATTGCACTGACCACCTCCTTGCTTCTTACAATCAAGTAACATACAATTAAAATCTCCCATTTCTGCTAAGCGTTTATGAGTATGTTGTTGCAGTCTAGGTAAGTGCTTCTAGAAAAGGGGCATGATAGTTGGATTATAATGAACTTCAATAATAGTTAAGTAATATTCTTCATGCGTACACCAATGAAGAAATTTCTGGTGACTCTCAATCAACTGTATGTTGCATTGATGAGAATACCATAAAAGTGAGATGTCACCTGAGAACCCTTGAGCTTTGGTTTAGTGAGAGGCAACATACCCAAGTATGTGAATAACTTCATCAACCCAGATTTCTGGTAGATTAGGTTCTAGGATAACAAGGATCAGAGGGCTATAATGGAACACCAAGTCCTTGACACAATTATTAGTGTTATCATGTCCAATTTCACAGACATTCCAACATATTGTACTCAAAATGAGATCTTTTAGAGAAGTACATTGATATTCCTCTTCTGTAAAAACATATTCCCACTTCTTTGTATGGCTCCAAGTTTGGTTTGGTGGTCATTTTATTCTCCCACTAGATTGTCTTGTTTCATCCCCCATCTTTCCTGAGAAGGATGGGGGTTGGATGGGCGTAGGATCTGTTGACTCAAAGTCAATTTAGACTCAAGGTCTAAATTGACTAAACCCTTGTTTTGATGATGACTAACCATTCCATTGATTTGTGTCCAATGCTTCTACTTGAGTGATTTTAGATTAGGTACAGACACAATCCAAATGCCCTAACTTGTGCATCTTCACTTGGAGAAAAGATAAGTTAAAATACACGCAAGTGCACTTTTGTGGAATATGATGTATGTTCATTAGAATCATATTGTAAATCACTTGAAATGATTGTACGACTTGTACTTACGCTTAGAAAAAAATTAGGAGCTAGCACTTAAATTGAATATTTAAGCACTTCAATGACATTTTCCAAAATTTATTACAAGCTATTTTTTGGTCGAGTTACAAACTCGACCGATCTTTCAGTCAATTTTGAAAATGCCCATGTTCGGTCAAGTTACAAACTCGACCGATCTGTTTGATCGAGTTAAAAACTTGATCGATCGTTGTACTGAACAAAAAGGATTTAAGTGATCGGTCGAGTTTCGTCTAGGATAAAGTAGAGTGATTCTTCAAATCTGCTTTGTCGAATAGTGCAATTGGTCGAGTTCCAACACACAGAACTCGACCGATCACATTGTACGGAGTGTGTAGAAAAAGTGCTTCTAGCCATTGGAGTGATGCAAAACTTGAAAAAAAAAATCTATTGCAACACCCCAAACGACTAAAATTTGTCCTTAAGTGTTCGCACTCGCTACTAGGTATCCCCAACTATAGACAGGACCCCATGGTTAGCCAAAAACTATGAAGGCCCCTATATTATAGTTGAATTCTTCCTACAACCACCTTCTCTTTCTAAGCTTAATCACTTCCTACATCCATTAAAGTGAGTATGACGTTTGTAAGAGAGCTAGTCCTACATGCATACCTTATGAGGCTCTCACTTCCTCCACCTCCCAATCTCTCATTTCTACCTTGAAGATGAAGATGAAGATTCTCTCTCTTGGCTAAGAGAGGTGAAGATGAAGAAGGGAAAGCATCCCTTGGTGAAAGCTTCTCCTTGGCGAAGGTGAAGTCAAAGGCGGAAGATCCAAGAAGAGTGGGTAATTCCTTCAAGGTGGAAGACTTGTGCAAGAGTGGATAAGTCCTTGGTGAAGGCAGAAGACTCGTTGCAAAGTGGGTAAGTCCTTGGTGTGGTTGAAGACTCAGTCTTGGATGGGTAAGTCCTTTGGTAGGTTGTTGGCTCCCTTATCCTTAAAGGAAAGGTTGGGTATCCTTGTCCCGGTGAGGTTGAAGACTCGGTCTTGGATGGGTAAGTCCTTTGGTAGGTTGTTGGCTCCCTTCTCCTTAAAGGGAAGGTTGGGTATCGTTGGCCCTGAAAAGGAAGGTCATGTATTGTATGTTTTATGATGGAATATAAGTATGCAATGGTTGAAAAATCCTAGAGTTTGACCTGTCTAGGTAGTGGACTGACTTACTCCTAGTTTGGAGTATGGAACTACTCTACATAACTTGTGTTCTTGTGCTTGTTCAATCTCTCTCCCCCTTGTAATGTATTTTTAGTTGTACTAAAAGTCCATACTTTGCATATTATCTTAGAAATATCCTGAAGGTTTGATGAATTTTGTTTAAGTGCTTTTAGCTCTATTCACCCCCCTCTAGAGCCCATCCCAGATCCAACAAGATCATCTAAAGTTTAAGGAGTTCTAGGGGTTGTTGTGGCTTACTATTTGACATTGGACTGGTGGATAATCTATCTTCTTTGGGATCAACAATAGTATGAATGATAGCTTTAACAAGTATAACAACCTCATGTTTTGGTGCAAGAGGGGGTGAATGCAATTATGTCATTTTTAGTAATTAGAAATTGGTTCATGTATGTGTAAATCACACTTTTGTTTTTACTTTTTGAAATTATATGTTGTATAATAATATTCATCTATAATATATAAGAAACCACACAGAGGGGATGAATCAAATTCTTTTTTATTTTTTGAAATTACAAATGGGTCTATGTGTGTAAACTACACCTTTGTGGATAAAGACCAGGCCAACTGGGATCGTTGCTCATCCCTATACGAAATTATATGAAGGGATTTGGATTCATATTTTAAGATTGTAGAAGAAATTGGATGAAATATATGTACTTACTTTTATCAAGTTCTTTACATTTTTATGCTTATATATACATATATAAGAAAGCAAGGAGACAAGATGAATGTAATTTTTATTATGTTGTGAAATCACAACAGAGTCCTTGCGTGTGTAGACTACACTATTATGGATAAAGACTAGGCTAGTTGGGACCGTTGCTCATCCCAAAATGAAATGATATGGAGGGAGTTGGATGCATATTTTACGGGTGTGGAAGAAATTGGATGAAATCTATATATTTTTTATGAAAATTATCCATTTATTATAATTTGTATGTGTGTGTATATATATCAATTTTGTTTTCTTGGAAGGTATACATGATCTTGTCATCTGTGAAGATTAGCTAAGGTTTGAGGCCTCCTTGTTGTAGCGGTAGTCTAACTTGCACAGAGTCTGGGCCAAATGTAGTTTTAAAGTAAGCCAACCTAAACGCTAATATCTCATTATCAAATGGTATCAGATTCAAGTTCGGGGAGGTTGGGGTATGCATGATCATTTCCATTTTCTTGGAAAGTAGATAGGAGCCTGCTCTCTATGGAAATTCACTAAGGTCTGAGGCCACCTTGTCGTAGAGGTAGCCCAATTGCACCTATTTTAGCAGTGGTAGGCATTTGAGGGTTTTGCATGACTAAATTTAGTTGTAGACATGCTGCTTAGTGATCCCTTGGTTGATGATTCCTGACTCTCCTCCATAAACCTTTTGAGTTTATCATGTTCATTCACTTTTAGGAAGTACTTAGGTCTGAGGCTTCTTTTTCGTAGTAGTTTAACTGTTGATAGGCCACTAGGAATCATCCAACTGAAAGAAGAATAGGATATTCTCTGAAAAATCCTTATTCGTGTTAAGATATTTTATGATCTTTTGGAAAACCCAATCTCTCTTTCTCAAAAAAATCTTAGCTCGTGTGTTACAATAGTCTATCCTTTAAGGAAACTAAGAGTTATCTTGATAAAATATGGAAATGATGTTGAGTAAGATAGTTAATACATTCAAAAGTGTCAATGGGAATAGTGATACCCTTAGAACTACAAAAAGTCATATATCAACAGAAAATGAAAACTACCCCATAATTGATAAAGATAGTCTAAGAGAAGACATTCTGTTACAAACAAATCAATCTAAGACAAAACAATTTTGGAAAAGCATTTGAAAAGGAAAAAGATTGCATAGGACAAAAATGGTATTCACAAATGCAACATCATAGAAAATTTTATATATATTTTTTGAATGTGATATGAACTATTTCATCACGTATCTTAAACTAAAGATTGACAGAATCATTCCACCATGGTATAACATAATAAGTCTAATAATGAAACTAGAGAACTGGTACTTGAATACCTCCTCAAGAACTTGTCAGTTCAAAATATTAGAGATAAGAGTAATATACTATCAAAGGATAAAATCACTCACTTTTACAATAACTAAGACATGCTTGATAAAGGTAATGGGACCTATGAAACCGAATGCTAAGAAAGCATTAACCATCATCTAATATTTTTTAATTGCAATCATGTCATGATATGTTAGAAAAACCTCATCAACTTGTGGTATATGAGAAACAAATTACTAAATTTTTAAATACAACTATACATATAAACATAAATAGAATTTTAGGATCATACTTTATTTTTATAAGCAAATATTACTCTCTAAAGAATTATAGATATATAAGGAAAAAAGGAAACTATATATCAAATAACAATCTTTAAAGCGAAGATCACTCAATAAAAGTAATAAAGTTTGGAACAATACTTCATTCTTGAAACTATTAATTTTATTGAATACGATCATGAAAAACTAAATCTACTTTCAATATACATAAAAAACAATATGAAAGATATACTAGATTAAAATACCCCATGCAATACTAAGGAATCAATAGAAAAACAACTCACTTAAAAGACATTAAGAGAGAACAAATAATAATCAAGAATGAAAATTTCCATTTGAACCCTTATTTTGACTTTAAAAAAATCAAGAATGAAATGAAGGGCCTAGTAGAAACTTAAATAAATTATGAAGATTCAAAAAAAAAATATTCAGAGTAAACGTGAAGGCAAATCACTGAACAATATTTGAAAATATATTAAAAGAAAATAGAAAGGAGATGTTCCAATAAAAATAGTTTTCCTCTTAGGAAAATAACTTTTTTGATCCTGGAGCAGACATAAACTGCATAAGAGAAGGCCTAATACCAAAAAAATATTTTGAAAAATAACACATAATGATAATTCATGTACCATTGACAAATTATGAATCAACCATAAAATATTGAAGTACATGTTTGTGTCAATACAACTTTCATGCTTACCAAAAACATAAATGAGGATGAAATCATAGGGATACCATTCTTGAGTAAAACATTACCTATTCAAGTAAGTTCAAAAGGATTACATGCTAATCTTCTAATTTGATTCTGAGTGGGAACAATAGTACTATAGAATGTATTTTGGAAATGAAGAAAATCACAACTTTCAAGTTTATGGAATTAGATTTCTAGGGTCCATTAGAATCTTGTAGAGGCGCTATCTTATTCTTCATTCTTTGACTTTTAAGAAAGGCGTGATAAAACGATGTGTTTTTTATGCCTTTTTCAGCCAGGTCATGTGTGTTTTTTTCCTTAAATTCATAATGTCATCTGCCAAAATAAATTTTTATTTTCATTCTAGGATGTCACGTCTAGCATCTTCTTTAACGGTATAGTGACCAAACATGGAGTTTTAAAGTAGTTTAATGCATATGAGAAGGTTATGTTTACACTTTTGCATCTTTCTAATTTCAAAATGGTCATGTACATAAGATGATCTTTTATAAAGTGAATAGCAGAGAAGAAGTCCTTAAGGGCGGGGGGTCATCCATATTCTGAAAACTCTTTGAGTGTAGAGTTGTGACTCCATGATGGTTTAACTCTAAAAAATTTATTGAAGGCACATTGTCTTGTATCTTGGATATGGACGGCGTTATGATCTAAACATGTTGTTGATAGATTCCGAACAACAATCTCATAGGTAGACTGTAGCCAAAAAGAGTCCAAAAGCACCATGTCAAGCCGATCATGGAGCCTTCTTGTCTTGTAGGTAAAAGGGAAACATGGGAAACCACAACATGTCAAATCTTCTTGAACTATAGTCATTTTAAAGAGGATATCTTCATTACAATTGCACTGACCACCTCCTTGCTTCTTACAATCAAGTAACATACAATTAAAATCTCCCATTTCTGCTAAGCGTTTATGAGTATGTTGTTGCAGTCTAGGTAAGTGCTTCTAGAAAAGGGGCATGATAGTTGGATTATAATGAACTTCAATAATAGTTAAGTAATATTCTTCATGCGTACACCAATGAAGAAATTTCTGGTGACTCTCAATCAACTGTATGTTGCATTGATGAGAATACCATAAAAGTGAGATGTCACCTGAGAACCCTTGAGCTTTGGTTTAGTGAGAGGCAACATACCCAAGTATGTGAATAACTTCATCAACCCAGATTTCTGGTAGATTAGGTTCTAGGATAACAAGGATCAGAGGGCTATAATGGAACACCAAGTCCTTGACACAATTATTAGTGTTATCATGTCCAATTTCACAGACATTCCAACATATTGTACTCAAAATGAGATCTTTTAGAGAAGTACATTGATATTCCTCTTCTGTAAAAACATATTCCCACTTCTTTGTATGGCTCCAAGTTTGGTTTGGTGGTCATTTTATTCTCCCACTAGATTGTCTTGTTTCATCCCCCATCTTTCCTGAGAAGGATGGGGGTTGGATGGGCGTAGGATCTGTTGACTCAAAGTCAATTTAGACTCAAGGTCTAAATTGACTAAACCCTTGTTTTGATGATGACTAACCATTCCATTGATTTGTGTCCAATGCTTCTACTTGAGTGATTTTAGATTAGGTACAGACACAATCCAAATGCCCTAACTTGTGCATCTTCACTTGGAGAAAAGATAAGTTAAAATACACGCAAGTGCACTTTTGTGGAATATGATGTATGTTCATTAGAATCATATTGTAAATCACTTGAAATGATTGTACGACTTGTACTTACGCTTAGAAAAAAATTAGGAGCTAGCACTTAAATTGAATATTTAAGCACTTCAATGACATTTTCCAAAATTTATTACAAGCTATTTTTTGGTCGAGTTACAAACTCGACCGATCTTTCAGTCAATTTTGAAAATGCCCATGTTCGGTCAAGTTACAAACTCGACCGATCTGTTTGATCGAGTTAAAAACTTGATCGATCGTTGTACTGAACAAAAAGGATTTAAGTGATCGGTCGAGTTTCGTCTAGGATAAAGTAGAGTGATTCTTCAAATCTGCTTTGTCGAATAGTGCAATTGGTCGAGTTCCAACACACAGAACTCGACCGATCACATTGTACGGAGTGTGTAGAAAAAGTGCTTCTAGCCATTGGAGTGATGCAAAACTTGAAAAAAAAAATCTATTGCAACACCCCAAACGACTAAAATTTGTCCTTAAGTGTTCGCACTCGCTACTAGGTATCCCCAACTATAGACAGGACCCCATGGTTAGCCAAAAACTATGAAGGCCCCTATATTATAGTTGAATTCTTCCTACAACCACCTTCTCTTTCTAAGCTTAATCACTTCCTACATCCATTAAAGTGAGTATGACGTTTGTAAGAGAGCTAGTCCTACATGCATACCTTATGAGGCTCTCACTTCCTCCACCTCCCAATCTCTCATTTCTACCTTGAAGATGAAGATGAAGATTCTCTCTCTTGGCTAAGAGAGGTGAAGATGAAGAAGGGAAAGCATCCCTTGGTGAAAGCTTCTCCTTGGCGAAGGTGAAGTCAAAGGCGGAAGATCCAAGAAGAGTGGGTAATTCCTTCAAGGTGGAAGACTTGTGCAAGAGTGGATAAGTCCTTGGTGAAGGCAGAAGACTCGTTGCAAAGTGGGTAAGTCCTTGGTGTGGTTGAAGACTCAGTCTTGGATGGGTAAGTCCTTTGGTAGGTTGTTGGCTCCCTTATCCTTAAAGGAAAGGTTGGGTATCCTTGTCCCGGTGAGGTTGAAGACTCGGTCTTGGATGGGTAAGTCCTTTGGTAGGTTGTTGGCTCCCTTCTCCTTAAAGGGAAGGTTGGGTATCGTTGGCCCTGAAAAGGAAGGTCATGTATTGTATGTTTTATGATGGAATATAAGTATGCAATGGTTGAAAAATCCTAGAGTTTGACCTGTCTAGGTAGTGGACTGACTTACTCCTAGTTTGGAGTATGGAACTACTCTACATAACTTGTGTTCTTGTGCTTGTTCAATCTCTCTCCCCCTTGTAATGTATTTTTAGTTGTACTAAAAGTCCATACTTTGCATATTATCTTAGAAATATCCTGAAGGTTTGATGAATTTTGTTTAAGTGCTTTTAGCTCTATTCACCCCCCTCTAGAGCCCATCCCAGATCCAACAAGATCATCTAAAGTTTAAGGAGTTCTAAGGGTTGTTGTGGCTTACTATTTGACATTGGACTGGTGGATAATCTATCTTCTTTGGGATCAACAATAGTATGAATGATAGCTTTAACAAGTATAACAACCTCATGTTTTGGTGCAAGAGGGGGTGAATGCAATTATGTCATTTTTAGTAATTAGAAATTGGTTCATGTATGTGTAAATCACACTTTTGTTTTTACTTTTTGAAATTATATGTTGTATAATAATATTCATCTATAATATATAAGAAACCACACAGAGGGGATGAATCAAATTCTTTTTTATTTTTTGAAATTACAAATGGGTCTATGTGTGTAAACTACACCTTTGTGGATAAAGACCAGGCCAACTGGGATCGTTGCTCATCCCTATACGAAATTATATGAAGGGATTTGGATTCATATTTTAAGATTGTAGAAGAAATTGGATGAAATATATGTACTTACTTTTATCAAGTTCTTTACATTTTTATGCTTATATATACATATATAAGAAAGCAAGGAGACAAGATGAATGTAATTTTTATTATGTTGTGAAATCACAACAGAGTCCTTGCGTGTGTAGACTACACTATTATGGATAAAGACTAGGCTAGTTGGGACCGTTGCTCATCCCAAAATGAAATGATATGGAGGGAGTTGGATGCATATTTTACGGGTGTGGAAGAAATTGGATGAAATCTATATATTTTTTATGAAAATTATCCATTTATTATAATTTGTATGTGTGTGTATATATATATCAATTTTGTTTTCTTGGAAGGTATACATGATCTTGTCATCTGTGAAGATTAGCTAAGGTTTGAGGCCTCCTTGTTGTAGCGGTAGTCTAACTTGCACAGAGTCTGGGCCAAATGTAGTTTTAAAGTAAGCCAACCTAAACGCTAATATCTCATTATCAAATGGTATCAGATTCAAGTTCGGGGAGGTTGGGGTATGCATGATCATTTCCATTTTCTTGGAAAGTAGATAGGAGCCTGCTCTCTATGGAAATTCACTAAGGTCTGAGGCCACCTTGTCGTAGAGGTAGCCCAATTGCACCTATTTTAGCAGTGGTAGGCATTTGAGGGTTTTGCATGACTAAATTTAGTTGTAGACATGCTGCTTAGTGATCCCTTGGTTGATGATTCCTGACTCTCCTCCATAAACCTTTTGAGTTTATCATGTTCATTCACTTTTAGGAAGTACTTAGGTCTGAGGCTTCTTTTTCGTAGTAGTTTAACTGTTGATAGGCCACTAGGAATCATCCAACTGAAAGAAGAATAGGATATTCTCTGAAAAATCCTTATTCGTGTTAAGATATTTTATGATCTTTTGGAAAACCCAATCTCTCTTTCTCAAAAAAATCTTAGCTCGTGTGTTACAATAGTCTATCCTTTAAGGAAACTAAGAGTTATCTTGATAAAATATGGAAATGATGTTGAGTAAGATAGTTAATACATTCAAAAGTGTCAATGGGAATAGTGATACCCTTAGAACTACAAAAAGTCATATATCAACAGAAAATGAAAACTACCCCATAATTGATAAAGATAGTCTAAGAGAAGACATTCTGTTACAAACAAATCAATCTAAGACAAAACAATTTTGGAAAAGCATTTGAAAAGGAAAAAGATTGCATAGGACAAAAATGGTATTCACAAATGCAACATCATAGAAAATTTTATATATATTTTTTGAATGTGATATGAACTATTTCATCACGTATCTTAAACTAAAGATTGACAGAATCATTCCACCATGGTATAACATAATAAGTCTAATAATGAAACTAGAGAACTGGTACTTGAATACCTCCTCAAGAACTTGTCAGTTCAAAATATTAGAGATAAGAGTAATATACTATCAAAGGATAAAATCACTCACTTTTACAATAACTAAGACATGCTTGATAAAGGTAATGGGACCTATGAAACCGAATGCTAAGAAAGCATTAACCATCATCTAATATTTTTTAATTGCAATCATGTCATGATATGTTAGAAAAACCTCATCAACTTGTGGTATATGAGAAACAAATTACTAAATTTTTAAATACAACTATACATATAAACATAAATAGAATTTTAGGATCATACTTTATTTTTATAAGCAAATATTACTCTCTAAAGAATTATAGATATATAAGGAAAAAAGGAAACTATATATCAAATAACAATCTTTAAAGCGAAGATCACTCAATAAAAGTAATAAAGTTTGGAACAATACTTCATTCTTGAAACTATTAATTTTATTGAATACGATCATGAAAAACTAAATCTACTTTCAATATACATAAAAAACAATATGAAAGATATACTAGATTAAAATACCCCATGCAATACTAAGGAATCAATAGAAAAACAACTCACTTAAAAGACATTAAGAGAGAACAAATAATAATCAAGAATGAAAATTTCCATTTGAACCCTTATTTTGACTTTAAAAAAATCAAGAATGAAATGAAGGGCCTAGTAGAAACTTAAATAAATTATGAAGATTCAAAAAAAAAATATTCAGAGTAAACGTGAAGGCAAATCACTGAACAATATTTGAAAATATATTAAAAGAAAATAGAAAGGAGATGTTCCAATAAAAATAGTTTTCCTCTTAGGAAAATAACTTTTTTGATCCTGGAGCAGACATAAACTGCATAAGAGAAGGCCTAATACCAAAAAAATATTTTGAAAAATAACACATAATGATAATTCATGTACCATTGACAAATTATGAATCAACCATAAAATATTGAAGTACATGTTTGTGTCAATACAACTTTCATGCTTACCAAAAACATAAATGAGGATGAAATCATAGGGATACCATTCTTGAGTAAAACATTACCTATTCAAGTAAGTTCAAAAGGATTACATGCTAATCTTCTAATTTGATTCTGAGTGGGAACAATAGTACTATAGAATGTATTTTGGAAATGAAGAAAATCACAACTTTCAAGTTTATGGAATTAGATTTCTAGGGTCCATTAGAATCTTGTAGAGGCGCTATCTTATTCTTCATTCTTTGACTTTTAAGAAAGGCGTGATAAAACGATGTGTTTTTTATGCCTTTTTCAGCCAGGTCATGTGTGTTTTTTTCCTTAAATTCATAATGTCATCTGCCAAAATAAATTTTTATTTTCATTCTAGGATGTCACGTCTAGCATCTTCTTTAACGGTATAGTGACCAAACATGGAGTTTTAAAGTAGTTTAATGCATATGAGAAGGTTATGTTTACACTTTTGCATCTTTCTAATTTCAAAATGGTCATGTACATAAGATGATCTTTTATAAAGTGAATAGCAGAGAAGAAGTCCTTAAGGGCGGGGGGTCATCCATATTCTGAAAACTCTTTGAGTGTAGAGTTGTGACTCCATGATGGTTTAACTCTAAAAAATTTATTGAAGGCACATTGTCTTGTATCTTGGATATGGACGGCGTTATGATCTAAACATGTTGTTGATAGATTCCGAACAACAATCTCATAGGTAGACTGTAGCCAAAAAGAGTCCAAAAGCACCATGTCAAGCCTATCATGGAGCCTTCTTGTCTTGTAGGTAAAAGGGAAACATGGGAAACCACAACATGTCAAATCTTCTTGAACTATAGTCATTTTAAAGAGGATATCTTCATTACAATTGCACTGACCACCTCCTTGCTTCTTACAATCAAGTAACATACAATTAAAATCTCCCATTTCTGCTAAGCGTTTATGAGTATGTTGTTGCAGTCTAGGTAAGTGCTTCTAGAAAAGGGGCATGATAGTTGGATTATAATGAACTTCAATAATAGTTAAGTAATATTCTTCATGCGTACACCAATGAAGAAATTTCTGGTGACTCTCAATCAACTGTATGTTGCATTGATGAGAATACCATAAAAGTGAGATGTCACCTGAGAACCCTTGAGCTTTGGTTTAGTGAGAGGCAACATACCCAAGTATGTGAATAACTTCATCAACCCAGATTTCTGGTAGATTAGGTTCTAGGATAACAAGGATCAGAGGGCTATAATGGAACACCAAGTCCTTGACACAATTATTAGTGTTATCATGTCCAATTTCACAGACATTCCAACATATTGTACTCAAAATGAGATCTTTTAGAGAAGTACATTGATATTCCTCTTCTGTAAAAACATATTCCCACTTCTTTGTATGGCTCCAAGTTTGGTTTGGTGGTCATTTTATTCTCCCACTAGATTGTCTTGTTTCATCCCCCATCTTTCCTGAGAAGGATGGGGGTTGGATGGGCGTAGGATCTGTTGACTCAAAGTCAATTTAGACTCAAGGTCTAAATTGACTAAACCCTTGTTTTGATGATGACTAACCATTCCATTGATTTGTGTCCAATGCTTCTACTTGAGTGATTTTAGATTAGGTACAGACACAATCCAAATGCCCTAACTTGTGCATCTTCACTTGGAGAAAAGATAAGTTAAAATACACGCAAGTGCACTTTTGTGGAATATGATGTATGTTCATTAGAATCATATTGTAAATCACTTGAAATGATTGTACGACTTGTACTTACGCTTAGAAAAAAATTAGGAGCTAGCACTTAAATTGAATATTTAAGCACTTCAATGACATTTTCCAAAATTTATTACAAGCTATTTTTTGGTCGAGTTACAAACTCGACCGATCTTTCAGTCAATTTTGAAAATGCCCATGTTCGGTCAAGTTACAAACTCGACCGATCTGTTTGGTCGAGTTAAAAACTTGATCGATCGTTGTACTGGACAAAAAGGATTTAAGTGATCGGTCGAGTTTCATCTAGGATAAAGTAGAATGATTCTTCAAATCTGCTTTGTCGAATAGTGCAATTGGTCGAGTTCCAACACACACAACTCGACCGATCACATTGTACGGAGTGTGCAGAAAAAGCACTTCTAGCCATTAGAGTGATGCAAAACTTGAAAAAAAATATCTATTGCAACACCCCAAACGACTAAAATTTGTCCTTAAGTGTTCGCACTCGCTACTAGGTATCCCCAACTATAGATAGGACCCCATGGTTAGCCAAAAACTATGAAGGCCCCTATATTATAGTTGAATTCTTCCTACAACCACCTTCTCTTTCTAAGCTTAATCACTTCCTACATCCATTAGAGTGAGTATGATGTTTGTAAGAGAGCTAGTCCTACATGTATACCTTATGAGGCTCTCACTTCCTCCACCTCCCAATCTCTCATTTCTACCTTGAAGATGAAGATGAAGATTCTCTCTCTTGGCTAAGAGAGGTGAAGAAGAAGAAGGGAAAGCGTCCCTTGGTGAAAGCTTCTCCTTGGCGAAGGTGAAGTCAAAGGCGGAAGATCCAAGAAGAGTGGGTAATTCCTTCAAGGCGGAAGACTTGTGCAACAGTGGATAAGTCCTTGGTGAAGGCAGAAGACTCGTTGAAAAGTGGGTAAGTCATTGGTGTGGTTGAAGACTCAGTCTTGGATGGGTAAGTCCTTTGGTAGGTTGTTGGCTCCCTTATCCTTAAAGGAAAGGTTGGGTATCCTTGGCCCGGTGAGGTTGAAGACTCAGTCTTGGATGGGTAAGTCCTTTGGTAGGTTGTTGGCTCCCTTCTCCTTAAAGGGAAGGTTGGGTATCCTTGGCCCTGAAAAGGAAGGTCATGTATTGTATGTTTTATGATGGAATATAAGTATGCAATGGTTGAAAAATCCTAGAGTTTGACCTGTCTAGGTAGTGGACTGACTTACTCCTAGTTTGGAGTATGGAACTACTCTACATAGCTTGTGTTCTTGTGCTTGTTCAATCTCTCTCCCCCTTGTAATGTATTTTTAGTTGTACTAAAAGTCCATACTTTGCATATTATCTTAGAAATATCATGAAGGTTTGATGAATTTTGTTTAAGTGCTTTTAGCTCTATTCACCCCCCTCTAGAGCCCATCCTAGATCCAACAAGATCATCTAAAGTTTAAGGTGTTCTAGGGGTTGTTGTGGCTTACTATTTGACATTGGAGTGGTGGATAATCTATCTGCTTTGGGATCAACAATAGTATGAATGATAGCTTTAACAAGTATAACAACCTCATGTTTTGGTGCAAGAGGGGGTGAATGCAATTATGTCATTTTTTAGTAATTAGAAACCGGTTCATGTATGTGTAAATCACACTTTTGTTTTTACTTTTTGAAATTATATGTTGTATAATAATATTCATCTATAATATATAAGAAACCACACAGAGGGGATGAATCAAATTCTTTTTTGTTTTTTGAAATTACAAATGGGTCTATGTGTGTAAACTACACCTTTGTGGATAAAGATCAGGCCAACTGGGATCATTGCTCATCCCCATACGAAATTATATGAAGGGATTTGGATTCATATTTTAAGATTGTAGAAGAAATTGGATGAAATATATGTACTTACTTTTATCAAGTTCTTTACATTTTTATGCTTATATATACATATATAAGAAATCAAGGAGACAAGATGAATGTAATTTTTATTATGTTGTGAAATCACAACAGAGTCCTTGCGTGTGTAGAATACACTATTATGGATAAAGACTAGGCTAGTTGGGACCGTTGCTCATCCCAAAATGAAATGATATGGAGGGAGTTGGATGCATATTTTACGGGTGTCGAAGAAATTGGATGAAATCTATATATTTTTTGTGAAAATTATCCATTTATTATAATTTGTATGTTGATGGAGCTTCCATTTACGTGGAATTGCATGCGCCAACTAAAAATCCCAAAGATGATGAGTCTTTAGGTTTAGCCTTGCTTATACTAGATTGAGAACTCCACCCACGTATGCTAGGATACGTGGAAGTCTTATCGTATTATAGTTAAGGGTCGAATCCTCGGGACAACGGTCTTATTGTGAACAACAAGATGAAAAACGTTAGAACTTCACTTAGTCTCTTGATAGTAGGCACTTAGATCGAAAGGTTGGTTTTGTTGTTTTTAAACTAAGAAAAAATAAAGCAAGCGAGTAGATTTAAAGAAGTTAAACAATGATAAAAGTCACTAGGGTGTGATCGGTTTTCACCGCCACTACACATGGATCAAGACATGCAAAGTAAAACATAGAATGCAATAAGAGATTTAGTCAGTTAGTATCTTCGTAGATCTAGTTTCCTTTTGGAGAACTAACTACAAGAAGTGTGGGAATTATGCAACGCCAGCCATCCCCGAACGAATGGTTAACTGCTTTGCATCATTCCCTTCTCAAAGTGTGCTCCTCGAATTACCAAGGTTGTACTTTCACACGTCAACTGATTCCATTTCATAGCATGAAAGTACAACGATGGGAGTGAGTATACTCCACTTCTTGAAAGACACTCCTAGATACCGAAACAGATGCATGGTGGATACATGCACCAAGAACCAACATACAAACGAGTTTCGTATCTAATAGTACAAATGTAGACAATTCATACTAAAAGACAAAGGATAACACATGTTGGTGATCAAGCAACAAGCATTCATTAAACATTTGATGTTGAACTGAAAAGATATCAACTCTATATCACAAACTATGGATTACATTTACATGATATGAAAACATGGGCAACGGGGCTACTCCCCGCACCCTAGTGAGAGAGACTACTCGCTCATAACTAGGACAAAGAAGGAGGCAAGAAGAGATAGAGAGAGCGTCATCCCCACAAAGGAGAGAGGAAAGTCAACCCCTTCGAGAGAGAGAGAGAGAGAGAGACGACCCACCAGCTTCACAGGTTGCTTGATGACGAGATCCCCTCTTCCCACCTTCTTTGGCGGAGAGAGAGAGAAAGCAATTTTGAGATGGAGTGTGGGTCTCAGACCGGCAGCCCCTGGGCGGAGGATGGAAGTCAGATGTGCTCTGGAGTGATTGAGGCATCCTTTGGACGTCTGAAATTTGATACCTTTTTGAGGACCCTTGGGGTCTTATTTATAGGCCTTAAGTGAAGTCCAAATGGTTTGGAGACCGTTTGGACCTCAAGACCGTTTGGATCTTAAGACCGTTTGGACCTCAAGACCGTTTAGACCTCAAGACCGTTTGGATTCATGCGGTCTCGGGACCGTGCGACTCCATGTGGTCTCAGGACCGATTGGCTTCATGCGGCCTTGGGATCGTGTGACTCCATGCGGTTTCGGGACTGATTGGACCATGTGACTCCATGCGGTCTTGGGACTGTGTGACTCCATGCGGTTTTGGGACCGATTGGCTTCATGCGGTCTTGGGACTGTGTGACTCCATGCGGTCTCGGGACTGATTGGCTTCATGCGGTCTTTGGACCGTGTGACTCCATGCGGTCTCGGGACCGATTGGCTTCATGCGGTCTTGGAACTGTGTGACTCCATGCGGTTTCGGGATCGATTGGCTTCATGCGGTCTTGGGACCGTGTGACTCCATGCGATCTCGGGACCGATTGGCTTCATGCGGTCTTGGGACCGTGTGACTCCATGCAGTCTCGGGACCGATTGGCTTCATGCGGTCTTGGGACCGTGTGACTCCATGCGGTCTCGGGACCGATTGGCTTCATGCAGTCTTGGGACTAGTTGAGTCTTTTATGATTTTTTGTGTCTTTTTCTGTACGTAAAAAGAGGAAAAGTTAGTCTAATGGTATATTTACAATAAGAAGGAATATTTAGGTATTATATCTAATTCTAATTAAGAAAGAGTGTGGAAAACTAAAGAAAAGACTAAGATAACATCCCAAAATTGGAGGTTATCACCCCCCTAACTTAGAGTCTAGCTTGTCCTCAAGTTAGATAGAGCTGAGGCATGTGATGGCGAGGTGATTTTATTTAGTTAAGATTTCCATAGTCTTGCTTCAGTTCTAAATCAGAGATCTCCTGAGGTCATATTAGAGCCTCTGCTTGCCTTAATTCTTTCAGGTGTAGAGAGTTGCAAGGATCTCAGGTTTCCTCTAAATCACGTAGCTCATATTGGGACCACCTTTTTCCTGATGTTATTATGTGCATGTCATTGACTCTAATCAGCTTTGTACTTCTTTTGAAAACCTATCGGAAACTAGAGTGGTTATGAGGGTTGGCTAAGGGCTTTTGTGTAACTCTCCCTTTTAGCGGGAGAGGGTTTATCTATGCTTTTAGGATCTCACTACCGGGCACGACACACCTGCCTTTGTGAGGGCAGCTGAATGTACCGGTCGGGCGAGCCCTTTATCAACTTCTTCATATATTTGGAGACCTTAGGATCTCACTACCGGGCACGACACATCTGCCTTTGTGAGGGTAGCTGAATGTACCGACCGGGTGAGACCTTTATCGGTTCTTCATATAAGTCCTTATGCATGGTACAACTCTCATGTTTTTATTCAACACTCTGGCTTTTATTCAAAAACTCACAGGCTTGGGATTTGGATAATTGGGTTTTTGGTTGGGCGGCCAAGCCTCTTTTATTAAAAAGAAGAAAACTGTTCTTAGAGTTTCCCGACATGCGGTTATTTTCTAGTTGGTGGTCCACTTGCGAGGTTCCTTGATTTGGATTTCACTGATTTCCCTCCCGTCCTTGAGAATATTTGGCTTGCTTCGGCTTTGATATTGACTTGTTGAAGAGTCTGATGTAGAACTGAAGCAAAAAATCATGAAAGTCAAGCGTGAAGGAAAATTATTAACTCGCTGTTACATGCATTTATGCTATTATTGTTCTTATTCTTGAGGACTACTGGATTCTTAAGTCAGCAGGGGTAGATCTTGATCCAAGAGGAATGCTATTCTATATGAGTGGGGTTTAATGTTAGGAAATCTAAAACAAAAAACAAAGACTAAAAGTGTAAAAGAGTTTATACAAAAATAAAGAGAAGGGAGAGTTGAGAATAAAGGTTTGTAGAAATGATACCTCGCCCTTGTCCAGTGTACTCCCCCCCTAACTTATCACTCACTCTGTCCGCAGAGTGTCAAGTTGATAGGATGAGAAGTACATGGACAAGGGCATCAGGCTTCTGTTAATCCTGTGTTTGCGCCGTGTGTGCGGAGTAGGTCAGCAGTGAACTTTCCGTGAAGGGCGTGGTAATACACATCTGTCATATCCTCTACTGGTCTTTGAAGGGTCATGATGGTGTACATCCAGTATAGGACATGGAAGCCGCAGTCATTTGACTGGCGAATTTGCTGTGGACATTTGTGGTTGAAGGTTGGGCGATGAAAATGTTCTTTGCCATAAGCCCTTGAATGCTGACTTAAAAAGGCAATTAATTTGTCAGCGCATTCCTTCGCCACTACCTCTGTGGGTGTCTTTGGTGTCATGACATAATTCCTTTGTCGTGGATTGTACTGGCTGTCAGAACTATTATAGATTGTAGTTGTTCCTTCTGGTAGGTTTGTTGCCAGGAGCATCCAGTGCTCGTGATAAAGGAAGGGTAGCATGATGAATTTCGGCATTGTGTGTTGTAGAAAGGAGATCAACGCTTCAGTTGTTCCGAAGTTCTTTAGCTTTAAAAGATCATCCTTCATGTATGGGGACACCATATATGTTGTGGGGTTATTTTGGCCGAGGAGAAATTGATAAGCGGCCATTAAGCTGACGGCGAGAGATCTTTTAAACTGTATAGTCTCTCGAAGCGTGTCTGCCATTATTAGAATGTCACCAGACATGAATACGAGTTCATCTTTCTCGCCGGAGAGCCTCGACATGATGAGGCATAGTTCAATGTCGGAGAGACCTTTGCAAGCACTGAGGTCAAAGTCCGAGAAAGTTGGTTCTATGGCAGACAAAGGATCTATGGCACTTTTTCTTTGCTCGGGAGTTGTGGCTGTCGCTTTGGATTTCTCCAACTCTTTCAAAGTTTGTCAGAAGGGTTGCCTCTGCGGCCGTTGTATTGCTGAAAAGAGGTAACGAGGGACGTCATCTGGTGCCATTGTCGGATCCTTGAAGAACCTTCTATCACAAATGAGCTCCATGGCGTAACGTCCTCGCAAGGAGTGAAAATCTTCAACGACTAGATCAGCAATAGGGATTTCTTGGTTCAGTGCTTGAATGTGACGGATGGTGCAAAAAGCACAGTCCCCAGATCCCTCAACAGCTTGAACATGTGGGTTAATAATTTGGAACCAGGGTTGGCTCCAGTCTTGGCGGAGGGATGGGCGCGCAACCCAGATTAACTTGAGAAGCCGGAAAGGTATGCATCGTGCTTCACCTACTTCCTCACCAACAAAATTTATTGTACCGGCAGGTAGCTCAGTGCCGCAAAAATTATAAACCTTGGCATCCTGAGCCTCGGTGTCTACAATCATAAAAAGCCAGTGGTCCGAAACTTGGAAGGGCACTATGAGATAACGTGCCCGCCGTGCTAAACCAGCACGCAGCCGCTCTATGGATTTTACTCGTATATCTTTGTATAACAGGCCGATAGATAGAGCAGGTGAGGCGTTAAAAACTGGCTGCTGCCTCTTAGAGCTTCTGTACACTTCTATACAGTTGGCAAGAAGGACACGGAAGATTGCCATTGGCATCGTGGACCGTGGTCGTAGGATGTTGCGGAAGTCTTCTCGTGTCAACTTGCAGTTAGTTTTGGTGTTATAGTAGATGATGTCTTCCCCCGCTTTTGCATCATCGACAATAGTATTATGTATAAAGATGTCCTGAGCATCTAAGGTGGAGATGGCCGCCATATCCAAATCGTGCATTTTGTGCAGTAGTGGTGGAGGCGGGGGAAGGTTCTGTGGATGGGGGGAAGAAGGTTGTACCAAGGCTTCTTCATAGCCTTGTAGATCGTCTTCCGAGTCAGAGGCAGAATCGAGGTCTTCATCTGTGTCTAAGCTTACTCGTTCTGCCTCGTCCTGGTCATGGGGGGAAGGCACTGATGTGTCAAGTGCGGAAAAGGTTGAGCGGTTGTTGGGGGTGGGCTTGCACTGGTTCCTAATAGGCATTGGTGGAACTCAGTGAAAGCCACATTTTTAACAGACTCCCCAATGGATCCCAAATTAGAGTAGTCAAGGAATTGGTCCCCATATGACATGTTTACATTGTTGTTGTGGGTGGGGGACTTGGGAGGGTGTCCACTTTCTTGGTGACCTTTGTCATAACCTTTTTGAGAAGGTTCTGCTGCTTGGCCAGGATCCTCTCCATCATCCGATTTGTCATCTGAGGTGGTAGTATCGTTGTTAGAGTCAACAGAGGAGTCGTAGTCTTCGTCGTCGTCGTTATCGCCATCTTTGTCAGCTGCTTCCTTTTCTGCTGGCTTCTTGTATGCTTTTGTTTTGCACCGCTGATGGGTGGCTTGTAACTCATCGAACGCCACTTGCACATGCTCGTGTGTTTTGAGCAGTGCACCGTGTGTTTCTTTGAGATCGTTATATCGGCCCTCGGCGGAAAGGAGTCGTGCTGTAAGATCTGTTACTTGAGCACGTAGTTGCTGGATTTCATTATTTGTTGACTCCTCTTGGCGATTGTTAAGGTGTGTGAGGGTGCTGCTGATGGTGTCCAAGCGCGTGCTAAGAGCTGCATGTTGCTGCTTGAGCTCGCGAAGAGTCTCGGGCAGAGGTTGAGTCTGCATAGAGATCTCATCGACTTGCTTAGCCATCGCTGCTTGCTGGCGCTTCGCTCCAAGGACCAGCTCGGGTAGGTTGTTGTAGTGGCTATTGATGTGATCAACTTGCTTAGCCACCTCATCTTGTCATTGCTGAAAACCTTGGAGGATGTTGGGCAAGGCACGGTTCTATTTGTCGATCGTGGCCACCTGTTTAGATAATCCCTGCACACAAGAAAAAATAGAATGTAAAATGTTAGAAGGATCGGTGAGGAGGTTTCGGATGATGTCAAATTGACGTCTGAATTCCTCATTGATATTGGGAAAGGGGACCCCAGAGGTGGAATGGTGGGGTGGCTGGGGTATGTGTGGGAGGGTGGTAGTGTCATGTGGAAAAGACACTGATGGTGCCCCGAACTGCGTGGTGACTACGGATGGGGTCACCAGCGGTATCGGGGTGGTGGTGGATGTGAAAGGTGGTGGTATCTCAGGTGAAAGCGGTGGGAGTGATAGTGATGGGGTAGAGATTGTGGATGTGGAGGGGAAAGTGGTAAAGTCGGGCATAGGGGGTGGAGAAGGGAGAGCCCGAAGGAAATAGGGATGGAGAAAAGGATGCGGGTGGTAGTGTGGGTGTGGGGAAAAAAGGAAGGGTGGAGGGTGGTGAGGTGGTGGCGGTTAGCTCGGCATTTAGACTCATAATGAAAGAGTCTAAAGATGAGGTGGTGATGTGATCGTCGGGATGGGGGTTGTCTTCTGGGTGCGGTTTGGAAGTTGGCGTCCCCGACAATTGTTGATGCTGCGAAAGTCTTGTGGATGGTCGTTTCACAGGAATTTTTGGTATTCCAGTTGTCGGGGCGCTGATGCTAAGCTCAGTCTGCCCTGCTTTTATTTTCTTTGCTGGTGCTTTTACCGTAGCAAAGAGTTTGGTAAGCTCCTCGTTAGTGAAGAGGAGCTTTTTCTTGTCGTAGTCTGCTAGCTCCGGGAGTGGTAGCAGGGTTCTGGATGACTTGATTGTAGGGCAGAAAATGTAATGTAGATGTGCATCCTTTTCCTTAATTATGAAGGAGTTCTTCAATGTTTGTTCATTAGTAAGGACGTCGCCCTTTATTTGTGTGCAACGAGGTAGAGGTTTGTCCATATTGAGATATTTGATGATGGAAGTGACATGACCTCCCATGTAGATTTCCTTCCCCAGGGAGTAGGCAGATAATTTCTGGAGCAGATGTCATCCAATGTTGACTGGCATTCCGTTTAGAATGGACCAGAGAACAAAGAGATCTGAGATTGTAACATTCCCTCCTTCTGTCCTGGGGAAGAGTGCGCCTGTTAGGATTTTGTGTAAGGTGCACACTAGTCCAAAATGTATATTCGATGCCTTGCATGTCTTCGCATCATAGGTGGGGAGCCCAGTCAGAGATTTCCAAAATTTGTGCCTGTTGAAATTAGGGTGCTCGGTTCCCACAACCTTGGCTTTATTTAGCTGCTCCTGGTTGTCAATGAAGACTTCGTCCAGCATGTTTTCTGTTAAGACAACCTTATTGTCGAAGATTTGGGTGACCAACCTTATGTCACCTCCATCCCGTGATCTATCTATGATGTCTACGGGCTCTTTGGTAAGAAAGGTGAAAAATTCAGTTGTGGGTTCGGAATATAAAATCTCAGGTACTAAACACAGCCTTGCTAGGTTGGCTTTGTCTAGCATGTTGAAAATTCGGTCATGGATCCCCATCTTAAGTAGTACGCTGGAGCAGACGTACTTAGTAGGTAATAGGATTTTATCGGTGAAGAGGGCGGTGTTTATGTAGAGGTTTTCTGGTGGTGGTGCTGCGGTGGTGACGGGAGGGAAAGTGGGGACAGAGATGGTTGCGGGAGTGGCAGCGGAGGTGGTGATTGGTGGAGTGTTTCCTGCCAGGATTTTCTCCCTTGCAGTGGCGGGCCGAACTTTCTTTCTGGCACGTTTCTTGGAGGTTTGTCCGGTTGCAGTATCTTGGACTTTGTGTTTCCCCTTTGATTCTTCAGCTGGGGATTCCTCCTCGGAATTTGGCTTGTAATCCGAGCCTTCGTCATCGTCGGAAGAAATTTCTTCCACTTCTTCTTCAGGTGCCTCGGCCAGACACTTGTTGATGCGGTCAATTTCGCACAGAACCGCCATGATTTTGACATTTGGCGGGGCCTTTCCAGTCCTGTTGTAGTCATCTATGATTTTTTGGAGTTTGTCCCGGTCTTCCATCATTTTCTCATTTGTCCAGAAAGGAGCGTCTTCAGATCCTGTGGCCTGCTTAGCTGGTGATTCCATTTCTGAAAAGTGGAAAATCATGAGTAAGAATATATGCTTAGAAAAGAATTGGCTTTTTATTTATATTTATGTGGTTTTATATTTTTATGAAACTTAAACGATTGTGGAAGGCCAAACGGTTTGAAGACCGTTTGGTCCCAAACGATTTCAGGACCGTTTGGTTCAAAACGGTTTGAAGACCGTTTGGTCCCGAACGGTTTGAAGGCCGTTTGGTCTCGAACGGTTTCAGGACTGTTTGGTCCCAAACGGTTCCAAGGCCGTTTGGTTCCAAACGGTTTGAAGACCGTTTGGTTCCGAACGGTTTGAAGGCCATTTGGTCCCGAACGGTTTCAAGACTGTTTGGTCCCAAACGGTTTGAAGGCCGTTTGGTCCCAAACGGTTTCAAGGCTGTTTGGTTCCAAACGGTTTGGAGACCGTTTAGAAGGTGAAACGTCGGGTGAAGCGGCCGACAAAAACCGGGATCGCGGCGGAGTCGGCGGCGATAGAGACGAAGGCGGCGATGGAGAAGGCGAAGCAGGCGACGATAAAGGTGATGGTAAAGATGATCGCGGCAGAGCCTATAGTGATAAAGATGAAGACGGCGATGGGAGGTGCCACGGTGGCACCGAAGATGATGGCAAAGGTGAAGAAGATGGTTGCGGAGGCGAAAAAGATTGAAACGGTTGGTTATTGCCGCGGTGGCTCAAGCAGGCATTGCGATGGTGGCTGGACTACCTTGCAGCCAAAGGTGGAGATGACGATCGTGAAGTGGAGAGCGGAGGCGAGGTTGCCGTGCAGGAGCACGGAGCGAAGACGACAGAGGTGAGCTGCGCGGGGGCAGGGAAAGCAGAGGCAACGAAACAACTCTTGCACAAAGGTTTGAGAAAATTTGAGAGTCGAAGAGAGGAGAAGGAGGGGGTAGGGTTTATATTTATAGGGATCGGGGGTTGACCCTACAAAATCTCCAGGTCAAACGGTTTGAAGACCGTTTGGTCCCAAACAGTTTCAGGACCGTTTAGTTTCAAACGGTTTGGAGACCGTTTGGGAGGGTTAAGGTCGAAAGGATTTTTATATTTTTATGTTTGATTTGGTTATGTGAAATTTTTATATTTTCAGAAGATAAACTTAAGGTAATTAAAAGAACGGAAAATGAAAGAAGAAGCTGATATCTTGGGTTGCCTCCCAAGTAGCGCATGGGTTTTACGTCGCTGGCTCGACGACACTTTGATGTTTGTTATGCTGACGACGTGGCGTCTTTGATTTCGATGGTGTGTCTTGGAATTTTATCTGCTGGAGTGTAATATCTTTTTAAACGATGTCCGTTGACCGTTCTTTCTCCTCCATTATTGTCAACAATTATGACAACTCTAGTTAGGTATATATGCTTTATGGTGAAGGGCCCAGACCATTTTGTTCTGAGTTTTCCGGGGAACAACTTGAGCTTGGAGTTGAAAAGGAGCACTTTGTCGCTGATGGCGATGTCTTTCCTTTTAAGATGACTGTCGTGCCACATTTTAGTTTGATCCTTATATATCTTGGCACTTTGATAAGCGGTCATTCGAAGCTCCTCAAGCTCTTGCAGCTGGAGTTGTCTATATTCTCCGACACTTTTAAGATCGACATTTAGCTGTTTGATGGCCTACCAAGCTTTGTGTTCTAATTCTACCGGAAGATGACATGATTTTTCGTATACCAAACGGAACGGGGTTGTCCCGATTGGTGTTTTATAGGCTGTTTGGTATGCCCAAAGGGCATCGGGAAGCTTGGCGGACCAGTCAGTGCAGTTTCTGTTGACTGTTTTTTCTAGGATCACCTTTAGTTGTCTATTAGATACCTCAACCTGACCACTGGTCTGTGGATGGTAAGGCGTTGCTACTTTGTGGTTGACTCCGTACTTCTTTAACAAGGCTTCAAAACTTCGCTCCAGGAAATGGGTCCCGCCATCTGATATGACAATTCTGGGGACTCCAAATCTTGGGAAAATGATATCTTTGAATAATTTAATAACTGGTTTGGAATCGCTGGACACAGTGGGTATAGCTTCGACCCACTTTGAGACATAGTCTACCGCAACCAGGATGTAAGAGAAACCATAGGAAGAAGGAAAAGGGCCCATATAGTCTATCCCCCACACATTGAATAGCTCAATTTCTTGCCACATTGTGAGGGGCATTTCGTCCCTTTTGGATATGTTGCCAGAAAATTGGCATTTGTTGCAAGCTTTCACAAAATCATAGGAGTCCTTTGCTATGGTGGGCCAGAAGAAGCCTGATTGCAAAACTTTTATAGCAGTTTTCTTTGCACTCATGTGCCCCCCATGGGTCCTGAATGACAATGTTCTAGGACGGGGGTAATCTTTTCTTCTGGCAAGTAACGACAGAAAAGTCCGTCAGCACATAGGTGAAACAGGTAGGGTTCATCCCAATAATATTGCTTTATATCATGGAGAAATATCCTTTTGTCATGGTAAGAAGCGGAGGGGTGAATGATCCCAGTAGCTAGATAATTAACAATATCCGCATACCAAGGGAATCCATGGGTAACCTTCATTAATTGGTCGTCAGGAAGAGAATCTCAGATGGGGATTTTATCTTCATCTTCCACTTCAATACGACTGAGGTGGTCGGCTACAACGTTTTCCACCCCACTCTTATCTTTAATTTCTAAATCAAATTCCTGAAGCATCAACACCCAACGGATAAGTCTGGGTTTGGCATCTTGCTTTTGAATCAGGTATCGAATGGTGGAATGGTCGGTGTAAACGATAACCTTGGATCCAATCAAATAAGAGCGGAATTTCTCGAACGCGTAGATGACAACAAGGAACTCCTTCTCTGTGGTAGTGTAGTTCTTCTGTGCTTCATCTAGCATTTTTGATGCGTAGTAGATTACGTAAGGTTTCTTGTCAATTCGCTATCCTAATACAACCCCTATGGCATAATCGCTCATGTCGCACATGATTTCAAATGGCTGCGACCAATCTGGGGCTCTCAGAATAGGTGCGGAAATTAAAGCGTTCTTGAGGGTGGAGAAGCTTTGCATGCATTCTTGGTTAAAGATGAACTCAATATCTTTAGTCAGGAGTTGGGTCATGGGTTTTGCTATCTTTGAAAAATCTTTGATGAATCTTGTATGTAGAACCCCGCATGACCCAAGAAAGCCCTTACTCCCTTTATATCTTTTGGTGGCGACAATTTTGAGATAACATCAAATTTTTCTCTATTGACCTCGATTCCTCTGTCACTAATTCTATGCCCGAGGACGACACCTTCAATTACCATGAAGTGGCATTTTCCCCAATTCAGTATAAGGTTCGTTTCCTCGCATCGTTGTAAAACTTGTCCAATATTGATTAGACAGTTATCGAAAGAATCTCCGTAAACTGAGAAATCATCTATGAAAACTTCCATTATGGATTCCGTTAATCCTGTGAAAATGGCAGTCATACATCTTTGGAACGTAGCAGGTGCGTTACACAACCCGAATGGCATTCTTCTAAAAGCATACGTTCCAAATGGGCAGGTGAAGGTAGTTTTTTCTTGGTCTTCCGGGTGTATGGGTATTTGGTAGAACCCGGAATAACCATCAAGATAGCAGAAGTATTTCTAATGAGCTAAATGCTCCAGGACTTCATCGAGAAAGGGTAGAGGGTAGTGATCTTTCCTCGTGGCTTTGTTCAGCTTCCTATAGTCAATACACATTCTCCACCCTGTTACAGTCCTGGTGGGTACTAACTCATTTTTGTCGTTAAGCACGACAGTAGTGCCTCCTTTTTTAGGAACAACTTGGACAGGGCTGACCCATTGGGAGCCAGAGATAGGGTAGATTATGCCAGCTTTAAGTAATTTGAGGACCTCCAGGCAAACCACCTCTTTGAGATTAGGGTTCAGTTTCCTCTGATGTTCGCGAGAAGGCTTAAATTCTTCAACCATAGGAAGTCTGTGCATGCATAGGGTAGGATTTATGCCCGTCAGGTCAGCTATCTTATATCCAATGACCTTTCGGTGTTTCTTCAGTTCTTCCAGAAGCCTTTCTTCCTGGTCTTCTGTTAGGTTGGAGCTGATGATAACTGTACATAATTTTTCCTCATCCAAAAAACATGTTTAAGCCCCATGAGAAGAGTCTTCATTTCAGGAGCCTTAGGTGGCTTAGTTGCTTCTATAATGGTGACAACTTTGAGTTCTTCAAAAGTGGCCGTCGGTGCTTCTTCGGCCTTTTCTAAATGTTCCAGACACTGTTGAACTAGTTCATTTGCAGAGAATTCGACATCTGGGTTGGTTAGGACGTTCTCTAGCTCGTCAGATGGCTCAGAAATTTCTAATTGAGACATTTGATGTATTGTGTCTAGAAGAAATACCTCTTCTTGAATACTAGGGCCTTTCATGTTGTTAAGAACTCGGAATTTAATTGCTTCTTTTCCGAGTCTTAAAATGATGGTACCTGCTTCAACATCGATAAGCGCCCTGGCAGTAGCAAGGAAAGGTCTGACGAAAATTATTGGGTATCTCGGATCTTCGTTGATATCCATGATGACGAAGTCGCACGGGACATAGGCATCCTTGCCTATCCTTACTGGAATATCTTCAATGATCCCCAGAGGTGCGGTGATGGTGGAGTCAGCTAATTGAATTGTCATTGTTGTAGGCAGTAATTCGGTGAAACCTAATCGTTTGCACATAGAATAGGGCATAATGGATATGCTGGCCCCTAGGTCAGCTAATCCCTTTTTGGTAGATGTATTCCCAATGCAACATTGAATTCCGAAGGAACCTGGGTCCTTCTTCTTCTTTGGCATTTTATTGAGGATGATGTCAGAGGTGGTCTGAGCAAGCTTGACAGTTTCTTATTCCTCAGTGATGTACTTCCTTGATAACAAGGTTTTGAGGTATTTTTCCCAAGCTGGTACCTCGGAGAGAGCATCAAGGAGCGGGATATCGATGTAAAGTTTCTTCATCGCCTCCTTGAATTTTTGGAACCTGGTATCCATTTTCGTTTCGCGCAGTCTACCCGGATATGGGATCCTTGGTTTATGTTGTAAGATTTCTGGCTCTGTGGACACTTGGTCTTTATCTTTGCCCTTTGTGCCCTCTGTGGGCTTCTCTGTCCCTTGTTGCGGGCTCTCATTCGTCATAAAGGAAGGTGTATCATCATTATCAAGAGTGATCCTTGTAGTTTCATGAAGAGTGCGTCCGGATCTCGTGGTAATGACATTCAACTGTTCAGGCCTATTCTGTCCATGCCTAGGATTCGATTCGGGTTGTCCTGCAAATGTGCCTGCTGGAGGCTTCAGTTGTGCAGCAATCTGGGCAAGTTGAGCTTCTACTGCCTTTTGCTGCGCTTGTTGATTAGCGAGCATAGTCTGTTGGGCTTGCAGCATCTGCCTTATCAAAGTCATTTCATCTTCCGGTTGAGAAGGAGTATTTTTCTAAGGAATTTGTTGCTGACCTTGTTGAGGTTGTTGCGGAGGCAGCACTAGCTGAGGTTGCTGCAACTAAGGGTGTAACTGTGGGTGTAGAGGAGGATGAGTACACTGATAGTAGGCAGATTGGTTCCTGGGGTAGTTAGCTCTCGGGAAGTTACTCCTGAGATTCCCTTTATTTTGATTGAAATTTCTTGGGAATCCAGGTGGTAACCTACTAGAGGATCCTCCCTGCGTCTGGTGTTGCGGATTTGCGGTCTCAACAGGGTTCCCATATTGGAATCCTGGGTGGTTCCTTGGCTGATTAGGATTATAATAGACTTGTCCAGGAATGGAATGGATAGAGTTGACTTGTTCTGGCAGTTGTTCTTCAGACTGGTCAGTGATAGGTTCATACTGCTGTGGTGGTGGATGTAGATCCATCATCACGTTATAAAGCATACCACATGAAAGGGTTGGATGGTCAGATGCATGCCAGGCTTCACACGTTCCTATGGCAACCTTGACTTGTTGAACCAGAGGATTTTTCTTCTTATCAAACTCTCCAAGAGAAGTTTCGAGAGCTTGTTGCTTATGATCTATGGTTTTCAAGGCTTCAGCAATTGCCTTCATCTCTATTGATTCTTCAGCTTTATAGACCTTGAGGACTCCTTTGCCAGCTGATCGTCCCCAATTGGACTGATTCTCAGCTCCGAGTGTGACTATTTTCTAGGAATCCTCATAATTCTTTCTCATAAAGTTTCCTCCAGACAAGGAATCCAAAAATTGTTTGATATCATCACTCACTCCCCTATAGAAAGTTTCTATCAATTGGTTCTGGGAGATTCCATGATGAGGGAATTTTTGCAAAAGTTCTTTGAACCTTTCCCATGCTTCAGCAAGGGATTCTCCGGGAAGTTGAGAGAAGTGATTAATCTGTCCCCTGATCTCGTAAGTCAGTGAAGGAGGAAAGAACTTCTCCAAGAACTTTTCTTCCAGGGGAGCCCAGGTGGTGATTATTGGCTCCCTGTCAAGTGAGTTATACCAACTCAGAGCTCTCCCAGATAGAGTGAAGTGAAACAGATGAAGCATTATTGCATCAAAAGCGACTCCGGCTTGTGGGACCAGGCGGCACAGTGCCTTAAACCTCTTCAGATGATCCATACAGTCATATCCAGAACCCCCAAAGAATGAGATGCCCTGCATGATCTGGATCCATTGGGTCCGGATCTCAAAGTTAGGAATGTTGATGATCGGAGGTCGGACCGGATGGTTATCTTCATAGTTCTTTGGGACAGCATAATCCCTCAGCTGCTTGTTCCTTAGTTCCAACTGAGCAGCTTGGGTTGCTGCCTCATTTTCAGCTCTGATACGGGCATGTTCCTCCGCGTGAATCTCCGCTTGAATCTGGGCACGAGTATCATCGATGAGTTGTGCCCTTTGAGCAGCGATGGCGGCATTGACCCTCTCCATTACCAATGCAGCCTGGCGTTGGTCTTCAGCCATTTGCCTGGCTCTTTGGCGATTGAGTCTAATGCGGTGATGGAATCTTCTCTCTACCTCAGATTCGTACTCTGGATCAGGGGAGAATCCGCGGTTATGCGATGATTGCATACACATTTTCTACCTGAGTAGAGAAAAGAAAACACCTTTTAGATGATGGTAGAGATATAATGATTTCAGAAAGATATAGACTAATTATTAAAAAAAAAGTGTAAAACCCTAACCAACTAGGAAGATACTAAATGAAGTTAAAACGTTCCGTTGTCCCCGGCAACGACACCAATTTTTGATGGAGCTTCCACTTACGTGGAATTGCGTGCACCAACTAAAAATCCCAAAGATGATGAGTCTTTAGGTTTAGCCTTGCTTATACTAGATTGAGAACTCCACCCACGTATGCTAGGATACATGGAAGTCTTATCGTAGTATAGTTAAGGGTCAAATCCTCGGGACAACGGTCTTGTTGTGAACAACAAGATGAAAAACGTTAGAACTTCACTTAGTCTCTTGATAGTAGGCACTTAGATCAAAAGGTTGGTTTTTTTGTTTTTAAACTAAGAAAAAAATAAAGCAAGCGAGTAGATTTAAAGAAGTTAAACAATGATAAAAGTCACTAGGGTGTGATCGGTTTTCACCGCCACTACACATGGATCAAGACATGCAAAGTAAAACATAGCATGCAACAAGAGTTTTAATCAGTTAGTATCTTCGTAGATCTAGTTTCCTTTCAGAGAACTAACTACAAGAAGTGTGGGAATGATGCAACGCCAGCCATCCCCGAACGAATGGTCAACTGCTTTGCATCATTCCCTTCTCAAAGTGTGCTCCTCGACTTACCAAGGTTGTACTTTCACACGTCAACTGATTCCATTTCATAGCATGAAAGTACAACGATGGGAGTGAGTATACTCCACTTCTTGAAAGACACTCCTAGATACCGAAACAGATGCATGGTGGATACATGCACCAAGAACCAACATACAAACGAGTTTCGTATCTAATAGTACAAACGTAGACAATTCATACTAAAAGACAAAGGATAACACATGTTGGTGATCAAGCAACAAGCATTCATTAAACGTTTGATGTTGAACTGAAAAGATATCAACTCTATATCACAAACTACGGATTACATTTACATGATATGAAAACATGGGCAGCGGGGCTACTCCCCACACCATAGTGAGAGAGACTACTCGCTCATAACTAGGATAAAGAAGGAGGCAAGAAGAGATAGAGAGAGCGTCATCCCCACAAAGGAGAGAGGAAAGTCAACCCCTTGGAGAGAGAGACGATCCACCAGCTTCACAGGTTGCTTGATGATGAGATCCCCTCTTCCCACCTTCTTTGGCGGAGAGAGAGAGAAAGCAGTTTTAAGATGGAGTGTGGGTCTCAGACCGGCAGCCCCTGGGCAGAGGATGGAAGTCGGATGTGCTCTAGAGTGATTGAGGCAGCCTTTGGACGTCTGAAACTTGATACCTTTTTGAGGACCCTTGGGGTCTTATTTATAGGCCTTAAGTGAAGTCCAAACGGTTTGGAGACCGTTTGGACCTCAAGACCGTTTGGATCTCTAGACCGTTTGGACCTCAAGACCATTTGGACCTCAAGACTGTTTGGATTCATGCGGTCTCGGGACCGTGTGACTCCATGCGGTCTCGGGACCGATTGGCTTCATGCGGCCTTGGGACCGTGTGACTCCATACGGTTTCGGAACCGATTGGCTTCATGCGGTCTTGGGACCGTGTGACTCCATACAGTTTCGGGACCGATTGGCTTCATGCGGTCTTGGGACCGTGTGACTCCATGCGGTCTCGAGACTGATTGGCTTCATGCGGTCTTGGGACCGTGTGACTCCATGCGGTCTCAGGACCGATTGGCTTCATGCGGTCTTGGGACCGTGTGACTCCATACGGTTCGGGACCGATTGGCTTCATGCGGTCTTGGGACCGTGTGACTCCATGCGGTCTTGGGACCGATTGGCTTCATGCGGTCTTGGGACCGTGTGACTCCATGCAGTCTCGGGACCGATTGGCTTCATGCGGTCTTGGGACCGTGTGACTCCATGCGGTCTCGGGACCGATTGGCTTCATGCGGTCTTGGGACTAGTTGAGTCTTTTATGATTTTTTTGTGTCTTTTTCTGCACGTAAAAAGAGGAAAAGTTAGTCTAATGATATATTTACAATAAGAAGGAATATTTAGGTATTATATCTAATTCTAATTAAGAAAGAGTGTGGAAAACTAAAGAAAAGACTAAGATAACATCCCAAAATTGGAGGTTATCATATGTGTGTATATATATCAATTTTGTTTTCTTGGAAGGTATACATGATCTTGTCATCTGTGAAGATTAGCTAAGGTTTGAGGCCTCCTTGTTGTAGCGGTAGTCTAACTCATTGTTCTGAAAAGTGGTAATCGGTGTACGGGCGGAGAGGGTATCGAATAGAGTATATACAGTATGTGGGAGTATATGCGGGAGAATATTCGATTTTAATCGGTTTTGATTTTTTTTAAATATTAATCATAAATATATGTAAATTATACATTGACCATATAATAATGACAATGATAAGTAATTAGAAACATTTATAAGTAATAGACTAATATTGAATTCATAAGTAGTTAGAAACATTGATGAAATTAGAGAAGAAAACATTGATAAGTAATTACAAACATTGATAAGTCATAGACTAATATCACATTAATAAGTAATTATAAACATTGATAAGTAATAGACTAATATTGCATTAATAAGTAATTAGAAACATTGATAAGTCATAGACTAATATTGCATTAATAAGTAATAGACTAATATTGCATTAATAAGTAATTAGAAACATTAATAAGTAATAGACTAATATTAGAAAAATTAATGTAAAAAAATTATTAATAGCATTTGATTTTGAAAATCGGCGATTAATAGGCCGAATATTCCCCCGAACGGCCGATTAATCGGTCCTGGACCGATTATTGGCCGATTATTCATATTCGGAGCGGCAGACGCCCAAAACCGAATATTCGGCCGATTAGGCCGATTTTCTGAACACTGGTCTAACTTGCACAGAGTCTGGGCCAAATGTAGTTTTAAAGTAAGCCAACCTAAACGATAATAGCTCATTATCAAATGGTATCAGATTCAAGTTCGGGGAGGTTGGGGTATGCATGATCATTTCCATTTTCTTAGAAAGTAGATAAGAGCCTGCTCTCTATGGAAATTCACTAAGGTCTGAGGCCACATTGTCATAGAGGTAGCCCAATTGCACCTATTTTAGTAGTGGTAGGCATTTGAGGGTTTTGCATGACTAAATTTAGTTGTAGACATGCCGCTTAGTGATCCCTTGGTTGATGATTCCTGACTCTCCTCCATAAACCTTTTGAGTTTATCATGCTCATTCACTTTTAGGAAGTACTTAGGTCTGAGGCCTCTTTTTCGTAGTAGTTTAACTGTTGATAGGCCACTAGGAATCATCCAACTGAAAGAAGAATAGGATATTCTCTGAAAAATCCTTATTCGTGTTAAGATATTTTATGATCTTTTGGAAAACCCAATCTCTCTTTCTCAAACAAATCTTAGCTCGTGTGTTACAATAGTCTATCCTTTAAGGAAACTAAGAGTTATCTTGATAAAATATGGAAATGATGTTGAGTAAGATAGTTAATACATTCAAAAGTGTCAATGAGAATAGTGATACCCTTAGAACTACAAAAAGTCATATATCAACAGAAAATGAAAACTACCTCATAATTGATAAAGATAGTCTAAGAGAAGACATTCTGTTACAAATAAATCAATCTAAGACAAAACAATTTTGGAAAAGCATTTGAAAAGGAAAAAGATTGCATAGGACAAAAATGGTATTCACAAATGCAACATCATAGAAAATTATATATATATTTTTTGAATGTGATATGAATTATTTCATCACGTATCTTAAACTAAAGATTGACAGAATCATTCCACCATGGTATAACCTAATAAGTCTAATAATGAAACTAGAGAACTGGTACTTGAATACCTCCTCAAGAACTTGTTAGTTCAAAATATTAGAGATAAGAGTAATATACTATCAAAGGATAAAATCACTCACTTTTACAATAACTAAGACATACTTGATAAAGGTAATGGGACCTATGAAACCGAATGCAAAGAAAGCATTAACCATCATCTAATATTTTTTAATTGCAATCATGTCATGATATGTTAGAAAAACCTCATCAACTTGTGGTATATGAGAAACAAATTACTAAATTTTTAAATACAACTATACATATAAACATAAATAGAATTTTATGATCATACTTTAATTTTATAAGCAAATATTACACTCTAAAGAATTATAGACATATAAGGAAAAAAGGAAACTATATATCAAATAACAATCTTTAAAGCGAAGATCACTCAATAAAAGTAATAAAGTTTGGAACAATACTTCATTCTTGAAACTATTAATTTTATTGAATACGATCATGCAAAACTAAATCTACTTTCAATATACATAAAAAACAATATGAAAGATATACTGGATTAAAATACCCCATGCAATACTAAGGAATCAATAGAAAAACAACTCACTTAAAAGACTTTAAGAGAGAACAAATAATAATCAAGAATGAAAATTTCCATTTGAACCCCTATTTTGACTTTAAAAAAACAAGAATGAAATGAAGGGCCTAGTAGAAACTTAAATAAATTATGAAGATTCAATAAAAAAAATATTCAGAGTAAACATGAAGGCAAATCACTGAACAATATTTGAAAATATATTAAAAGAAAATAGAAAGGAGATGTTCCAATAAAAATAGTTTTCCTCTTAGGAAAATAACTTTTTTGATCCTGGAGCAGACATAAACTGCATAAGAGTAGGCCTAATACCAAAAAAATATTTTGAAAAATAACACATAATGATAATTCATGTACCATTGACAAATTATGAATCAACCATAAAATATTGAAGTACATGTTTGTGTCAATACAACTTTCATGCTTACCAAAAAAATATAAATGAGGATGAAATCATAGGGATACCATTCTTGAGTAAAACATTACCAATTCAAGTAAGTTCAAAAGGATTACATGCTAATCTTCTAATTTGATTCTGAGTGGGAACAATAGTACTATAGAATGTATTTTGGAAATGAAGAAAATCACAACTTTCAAGTTTATGGAATTAGATTTCTAGGGTCCATTAGAATCTTGTAGAGGCGCTATCTTATTCTTCATTCTTTGACTTTTAAGAAAGGCATGATAAAACGATGTGTTTTTGACGCCTTCTTTCAGCCAGGTCATGTGTGTTTTTTTCCTTAAATTCATAATGTCATCTGCCAAAATAAAATTTTATTTTCATTCTAGGATGTCACGTCTAGCATCTTCTTTAACGGTATAGTGACCAAACATGGAGTTTTAAAGTAGTTCAATGCATATGAGAAGGTTATGTTTACACTTTTGCATCTTTCTAATTTCAAAATGGTCATGTACATAATATGATCTTTTATAAAGTGAATAGCAGAGAAGAAGTCCTTAAGGGAGGGCCATCCATATTCTGAAAACTCTTTGAGTGTAGAGTTGTGACTCCATGATGGTTTAACTCTAAAAAATTTATTGAAGGCACATTGTCTTGTATCTTGGATATGGACGACGTTATGATCTAAACATGTTCTTGATAGATTTTGAACAACAATCTCATAGCTAGACTGTAGCCGAAAAGAGTCCAAAAGCACCATGTCAAGCCTATCATGGAGCCTTCTTGTCTTGTAGGTAAAAGGGAAACATGAGAAACCACAACATGTCAAATCTTCTTGAACTATAGTCATTTGAAAGAGGATATCTTCATTACAATTGCACTGACCACCTCCTTGCTTCTTACAATCAAGTAACATACAATTAAAATCTCCCATTTCTGCTAAGAGTTTATGAGTATGTTGTTGCACTCTGGGTAAGTTCTTCTAGAAAAGGGGCATGATAGTTGGATTATGATGAACTTCAATAATAGTTAAGTAATATTCTTCATGCGTACACCAACAAAGAAATTTCTGGTGACTCTCAATCAACCGTATGTTGCATTGATGAGAATACCATAAAAGCGAGATGTCACCTGAGAACCCTTGAGCTTTGGTTTAGTGAGAGGCAACATACCCAAGTATGTGAATAACTTCATCAACCTAGATTTCTGGTAGCTTAGGTTCTAGGATAGCAAGGATCAGAGGGCTATAATGGAACACCAAGTCCTTGACACAATTATTAGTGTTATCATGTCCAATTTCATAGACATTCCAACATATTGTACTCAAAATGAGATCTTTTAGAGAAGTACATTGATATTCCTCTTCTGTAAAAACATATTCCCACTTCTTTGTATGGCTCCAAGTTTGGTTTGGTGGTCATTTTATTTTCCCACTAGATTGTCTTGTTTCATCCCCCATCTTTCCTGAGAAGGATGGGGGTTGGATGGGCGTAGGATCTGTTGACTCAAAGTCAATTTAGACTCAAGGTCTAAATTGACTAAACCCTTGTTTTGATGATGACTAACCATTCCATTGATTTGTGTCCAATGCTTCTACTTGAGTGATTTTAGATTAGGTACAGACACAATCCAAATGCCCTAACTTGTGCATCTTCACTTGGAGGAAAGATAAGTTAAAATCAACGCAAGTGCACTTTTGTGGAATATGATGTATGTTCATTAGAATCATATTGTAAATCACTTGAAATGATTGTACGACTTGTACTTATGCTTAGAAAAAATAAGGAACACTTAAATTGAATATTTAAGCACTTCAATGACATTTTCCAAAATTTATTACAAGCTATTTTTTGGTCGAGTTACAAACTCGACCGATCTTTCAATCAATTTTGAAAATGCCCATGTTCGGTCAAGTTACAAACTCGACCGATCTGTTTAGTCGAGTTAAAAACTTGATCGATCGTTGTACTGGACAAAAAGGATTTAAGTGATCGGTCAAGTTTCATCTAGGATAAATTAGAATGATTCTTCAAATATGCTTTGTCGAATAGTGCAATTGGTCGAGTTCCAACACACAGAACTCCACCGATCACATTGTACGGAGCGTACAGATAAAGTGCTTCTAGCCATTGGAGTGATGCAAAACTTGAAAAAAAAATCTATTGCAACACCCCAAATGACGAAAATTTGTCCTTAAGTGTTCGCACTCGCTACTAGGCATCCCCACTATAGATAGGACCCCATGGTTAGCCAAAAACTGTGAAGGCCCCTATATTATAGTTGAATTCTTCCTACAACCACCTTCTCTTTCTAAGCTTAATCACTTCCTACATCCATTAGAGTGAGTATGACTTTTGTAAGAGAACTAGTCCTACATGTATACCTTATGAGGCTCTCACTTCCTCCACCTCCCAATCTCTCATTTCTACCTTGAATATGAAGATGAAGATTCTCTCTCTTGGCTAAGAGAGGTGAAGAAGAAGAAGGGAAAGCGTCCCTTGGTGAAAGCTTCTCCTTGGCGAAGGTGAAGTTAAAGGCGGAAGATCCAAGAAGAGTGGGTAATTCCTTCAAGGCAGAAGACTTGTACAAGAGTGGATAAGTCCTTGGTGAAGGCAGAAGACTCGTTGCAAAGTGGGTAAGTCCTTGGTGTGGTTGAAGACTCAGTCTTGGATGGGTAAGTCCTTTGGTAGGTTGTTGGCTCCCTTATCCTTAAAGGAAAGGTTCGGTATCCTTGGCCCGGTGAGGTTGAAGACTCGATCTTAGATGGGTAAGTCCTTTGGTAGGTTGTTGGCTCCCTTCTCCTTAAAGGGAAGGTTGGGTATCCTTGGCCCTGAAAAGGAAGGTCATGTATTGTATGTTTTATGATGGAATATAAGTATGCAATGGTTGAAAAATCCTAGAGTTTGACCTGTCTAGGTAGTGGACTGACTTACTCCTAGTTTGGAGTATGGAACTACTCTACATAGCTTGTATTCTTGTGCTTGTTCAATCTCTCTCCCCCTTGTAATGTATTTTTAGTTGTACTAAAAGTCCATACTTTGCATATTATCTTAGAAATTAACTGAAGGTTTGATGAATTTTGTTTAGTGCTTTTAGCTCTATTCACCCCCCTCTAGAGCCCATCCTAGATCCAACAAGATCATCTAAAGTTTAGGGTGTTCTAGGGGTTGTTGTGGCTTACTATTTGACATTGGAGTGGTGGATAATCTATCTGCTTTGGGATCAACAATAGTATGAATGATAGCTTTAACAAGTATAAAAACCTCATGTTTTGGTGCAAGAGGGGGTGAATGCAATTATGTCATTTTTTAGTAATTAGAAACTGGTTCATGTATGTGTAAATCACACTTTTGTTTTTACTTTTTGAAATTATTTGTTGTATAATAATATTCATCTATAATATATAAGAAACCACACAGAGGGGATGAATCAAATTCTTTTTTATTTTTTGAAATTACAAATGGGTCTATGTGTGTGAACTACACCTTTGTGGATTAAGATTAGGCCAACTGGGATCGTTGCTCATCCCTATACGAAATTATATGAAGGGATTTGGATTCATATTTTAAGATTGTAGAAGAAATTGGATGAAATATATGTACTTACTTTTATCAAGTTCTTTACATTTTTATGCTTATATATACATATATAAGAAAGCAAGGAGACAAGATGAATGTAATTTTTATTATGTTGTGAAATCACAACAGAGTCCTTGCGTGTGTAGACTACACTATTATGGATAAAGACTAGGCTAGTTGGGACCGTAGCTCATCCCAAAATGAAATGATATGGAGGGAGTTGGATGCATATTTTACGGGTGTAGAAGAAATTGGATGAAATCTATATATTTTTTGTGAAAATTATCCATTTATTATAATTTGTATGTTTGTATATATATATATCAATTTTGTTTTCTTGGAAGGTATACATGATCTTGTCATATGTGAAGATTAGCTAAGGTTTGAGGCCTCCTTTTTGTAGTGGTAGTCTAACTTGCACCGAGTCTGGGCCAAATGTAGTTTTAAAGTAAGCCAACCTAAACGCTAATAGCTCATTATCAAATGGTATCAGATTCAAGTTCGGGGAGGTTGGGGTATGCATGATCATTTCCATTTTCTTGGAAAGTAGATAGGAGCCTGCTCTCTATGGAAATTCACTAAGGTCTAAGGCCACCTTGTCGTAGAGGTAGCCCAATTGCACCTATTTTAGCAGTGGTAGGCATTTGAGGGTTTTGCATGACTAAATATAGTTGTAGACATGCCGCTTAGTGATCCCTTGGTTGATGATTCCTGACACTCCTCCATAAACCTTTTGAGTTTATCATGTTCATTCACTTTTAGGAAGTACTTAGGTCTGAGGCCTCTTTTTCGTAGTAGTTTAACTATTGATAGGCCACTAGGAATCATCCAACTGAAAGAAGAATAGGATATTCTCTGAAAAATCCTTATTCGTGTTAAGATATTTTATGATCTTTTGGAAAACCCAATCTCTCTTTCTCAAACAAATCTTAGCTCATGTGTTACAATAGTCTATCCTTTAAGGAAACTAAGAGTTATCTTGATAAAATATGGAAATGATGTTGAGTAATATAGTTAATACATTCAAAAGTGTCAATGAGAATAGTGATACCCTTAGAACTACAAAAAGTCATATATCAACAGAAAATGAAAACTACCTCATAATTGATAAAGATAGTCTAAGAGAAGACATTCTGTTACAAACAAATCAATCTAAGACAAAACAATTTTGGAAAAGCATTTGAAAAGGAAAAAGATTGCATAGGACAAAAATGGTATTCACAAATGCAACATCATAGAAAATTTTATATATATTTTTGAATGTGATATGAACTATTTGAGCACGTATCTTAAACTAAAGATTGACAGAATCATTCCACCATGGTATAACCTAATAAGTCTAATAATGAAACTAGAGAACTGGTACTTGAATACATCCTCAAGAACTTGTTAGTTCAAAATATTAGAGATAAGAGTAATATACTATCAAAGGATAAAATCACTCACTTTTACAATAACTAAGACATGCTCGATAAAGGTAATGGGACCTATGAAACCGAATGCAAAGAAAGCATTGACCATCATCTAATATTTTTTAATTGCAACCATGTCATGATATGTTAGAAAAACCTCATCAACTTGTGGTATATGAGAAACAAATTACTAAACTTTTAAATACAACTATACATATAAACATAAATAGAATTTTATGATCATACTTTATTTTTATAAGCAAATATTACTCTCTAAAGAATTATAGACATATAAGGAAAAAAGGAAACTATATATCAAATAACAATCTTTAAAGCGAAGATCACTCAATTAAAGTAATAAAGTTTGGAACAATACTTCATTCTTGAAACTATTAATTTTATTGAAAACGATCATGAAAAACTAAATCTACTTTCAATATACATAAAAAACAATATGAAAGATATACTAGATTAAAATACCCCATGCAATACTAAGGAATCAATAGAAAAACAACTCACTTAAAAGACTTTAAGAGAGAAAAAATAATAATCAAGAATGAAAATTTCCATTTGAACCCCTATTTTGACTTTAAAAAAATCAAGAATGAAATGAAGGGCCCAGTAGAAACTTAAATAAATTATGAAGATTCAATAAAAAAATATTTAGAGTAAACGTGAAGGCAAATCACTAAACAATATTTGAAAATATATTAAAAGAAAATAGAAAGGAGATGTTCCAATAAAAATAGTTTTCTTCTTAGGAAAATAACTTTTTTGATCCTGGAGCAGACATAAACTGCATAAGAGAAGGTCTAATACCAAAAAAATATTTTGAAAAATAACACATAATGATAATTCATGTACCATTGACAAATTATGAATCAACCATAAAATATTGAAGTACATGTTTGTGTCAATACAATTTTCATGCTTACCAATAACATAAATGAGGATGAAATCATAGGGATACCATTCTTGAGTAAAACATTACCTATTCAAGTAAGTTCAAAAGGATTACATGCTAATATAAATGAACTTGGTCTTTCTTGTGCTCAATGAGATGGATCGATGTTGTCTGGGTCAAAGTTGTGGGTCACTTCCACCCATGAGTTGATTAAGTAGAGAGAGGACACTTCGCTGCGGATCATGTGGTGTAGCTATTCCTAGGAGACCCGCCACACTTGATGAGCTTACATGTGCTCGTCCATGCAAATTGGTGTTGATCGCAGACATGCTACATAATGAACAAAATCACAACAAAAGTGTAGGAGGCATCCAAAGAATATACATAGACTGACCATCATTTATATCTACATGAAAACACTATAGTTGCATTGATGTCGACATGCATATATTGGCCACCATCAATACAGGAGGTAGAGCTTCTTTCTAAGCCAAAAATGAGATAATATACCTACGATCAATAGGATAGTACAACACCTACAACAACAATAGCAGTAGGGGTGAATTTAATAAGACAAGTTTCTCATCTTTCACCTCTCTCTATTCTTTCTCGTATGTACTTTACAAGTTAGCTACAAAGAGATGTAAGTCAAATTGAGAGACAACCAACAAGCGGTGAAAACAACAATGAAGTAGAGAAAAAACACAATGATGTATGTCTATGTACACATCGTAGTATTGATTCATGTCGTTTGCACCCCAAGTCACTAGGAAGCATCCTAGAGTTTAACCTTCTAAATAGGCTATTAACTTGATGCAAGAAACAAATCAACTTCTAGTATAGCTAGGTATCAATCCCAAGAGATGAAAAAAAGGTGGTTGAGATCCGAAACCAATCACGAGAACATGAAATTAAAGTCTATATCTAAGAGTTTGATTATGCTAAGAACAGAAGTAAAAGTGTAGAAAATAAGTTAACTAATCAAAGATAGAAATAACTAGGGGTCCATAGGATCACCACCAAAACCACGTTCCTACATTTAGCTGATCAAAATCCTTCTTTTAGTGAATGAATCAGGATTATGTGGATTTGTATCTTGTGGGAGCACAAATCATACAAAAGCCAGACTTCTCTCAAACTCAAGGTCACAAAATTTCAGGATCCTTGTCCAAACATCCAACAAGATTCTATCAGGTGATCACATCAAGAATATGTGATTCCCTTCCCCATATCTGGACTGATGGATCGGATGACCCTGTCACCATAGGTTATAGCAAACAAGATTACTAGATAAAAAGCTCATAATATAAATCAGGTGATCACATCAAAAGACTATGCATTTGTCATTGTTGATACCCCATATCTCAACATCCCCACAACAATGAAATCCTTTTAATTAGAAAATGAGTGCAAATTAGAAAGATAAAAGATCATAAAAACATGTCAATAATTTATGCATTTATTTCTATTAGGATCATAGGTCTTGGTACCCCCACAAGAATATATCTATATCCTTTGATCGAAGTGGAAATGGTTGGGGAAACATCCTTTCATTAATATAATGAAGTCAGTACAACTAATGTAGAGAACAGGCTATGGGGCTACTCCCCATGTCCCATAAGTGAACTACTCAAGAATAATGTAAAAGAAGAATCTAACTTAGATTATAAAAGAAATCATAGAAAAAGAGATATAAAAAGTGATGGAAGAACTCATGCCCTTTTCTTTTAAGTCCCCACCCTAGAAATGAGGCTTTGTGGTGGTGGCGGCTGTTGGATCCTCTTTGACCAAAGTTTGATTGCAAATGGCCTTCAAAGTTCAAATTATTACTAAATCTAGGCACACGTCCATTAAAACGTGATCTGATTCAGGTGACTCGTGCGGTTGGGGATGAGAATCTCACTCTCGGCCTTTGTGCTGGCAGTGACTGCTTGCCCTAAATAGAGAGATTTGTTGATTTACCTTCTTTGAACATTTGACTATTTTAATGGCATGAGTTGATTGAATCAGGATCTGAGTCGGTCTATTAGCTTTAACGTCGGTTTCAGTTCAATGAAAACCTAGAATGGATGTTGGCGGAGACGATCTAACTAAGCCTAGGTGTGAATCAAGCGAATCATCATCTGAGTTGGTCGACTCATGATATGAGTCGGGTGACTCTTAATCTAAGTCGGTCGATTGGCTTTAATGTCGGTGTTGGTTCGATGAAAACCCTAGAATTGTAATGACTGCCATCAAACTGACAACCAAATCGTTACTAATTATGTGGAATAATCATAAATAACGGATTAACAAAATCACTAAAAATTAAAATCATTTTGCAAAGAGATCCATTTCCTGGAAAACTCTTTAAAGAAAGAACCAAACTTTATATACATCATGGTTTACATTGTACATACTTTGTACCATCGCATCTCGAGGATAACATATAACAATTTTTTGCCAAAACCTATACATAAGAAACATGAAACCCTTGAGGCATTCAAGACAAAATCCTAGATCTTTCATAAAACCATCACGTACTAAATTCAAGGGCTTGAGAGTACATAGATGACACATAGGACTTCTATCTAAAAGACACGAGAGACAGTACACTCAACCTAAGATGTCACTACTATCCCTGATATTGTTGTTCTCCCTCTGTAGTACGGTCTCTACCCCCTCGTGCACGTCCACCTAAAAAAAATTGTGGATCCCACGGGGTGAGACAATTGTCCCAACGAGAGATATAACTCTCCTTCAACGATGTTATCACATGTAAATAGTATAAAATTGAGCAGAGGTTCTTTTTATATTAATAAACAAGATTAATCCTTGTGGGTAAGCAGGTTATAACATTTTCATCTTTTTAAAGCATTGCAACTATCTATGATAGAGTAGTAAATCATCTATTCACTTTATAAAGAATATGAAGAACACGTGTATCGTTTACCCATCATATTATACTAGCATCTCAAGCTTAATCTGTGACAATATTATCATGGTATGATATCCATCAATCATTCTCATTTCTAGTTGTTGGCCACAACTAACCTGCTAGCCCAATATTGATTTCTACCAATCTGGTGAATATACATCATCAAGTTCCAACTTTATACCAATCTTGTAAGAGTACACTAGGTATTGGATTGTACCAATCCTGTGATATTACAACCGTGTATTAAATTGTACCAATCATGTGATATTATAGCCAGGTATTAGATTGTACCAATCTTGTGATATTACATCCAGGTATTGGATTGTACCAATCCTGTGATATTATAGCCAGGTATTGGGTTGTACCAATCCTATGAGATTACAGCCATGTATTGGATTGTACAAGTCATGTGAGATTACAGCCAGGTACTGGATTGTACCAATCCAGTGAGATTACAGCCAAGTATTGGATTGTACCAATCATGTGAGGTTACAACCAGATATTGGATTGTACCAATCCTGTGAGATTATGGCCAAGCATTGGACTATGCCAATCCTGTGAGATCATGGCCATATTTCTAAGGATTCCATAGGAGTTGGAATACCTTTATGTTTCAATATCAATCCCTTAAACTCATCACTGAAAACCACATCACCTTTACTAGGCATTATACCTCGGTCAAACCATCATACACATTCACATCCTTTATGTGATACAAGTATTCCTCATATCTTATTTTAGCATATTAAAAACACTATAGCCCTTATTTGTCTATAACCATAATTCATGTATGACCATGATTTCATTATTATCTTTGTAACCATTTATTATTTTTATTATGTTACATGTTTCCTAGTTCCCTAGTTTATTTTGAACATTACCATCTCTTACATTAATCTCTAGATCATGAGAATTTTATAAACATCTTTTCACCTCTCACTAGGCAACAACTATTCACATGGCTCACAAGGCCCATTAAACATCTTTTCACCTCTCACTAGACAACAACTATTCACATGGCTTACAAGGCCATTAAACATCTTGTCACCTCTCACTAGGCAACAATTATTCATATGGCTCATAAGGCCATTAAACATCTTATCACCTCTCACTAGGCAACAACTATTCACATGGCTCACAAATCCATTAAACATCTTGTCACTTCTCACTAGGCAACAACCATCTCTAGGTCATAAGACCTATATAAACATTATACTTGTTGTATAAGTATTTCACATATCTCACAAGGCTTATGCAATAAGAGAAATACAACCTTCCCATTATTAGGGTTAGGGTTTCCCATTTATATCCGAAATAGGGTTTAAATTTCATATTATCAATCCAAACCCTAATTCATTTCTCCACACATCTAGGAGCATACATTGATATCATAAGTATTCAATCATACTTATTTATTCTCATCATTTATCATTAAATGATTATCAACACAAAGTATGAGTTTCTCTCTCATCCTCACTAGGATATTGATTACATCATACTTTATTAAATTGGCTTAACCCTTTATCAAAGGTATGTTAGCTTACACTTATCAAAGTACATTCAACTCTTTATGTCTTAATGTATCATTTGACATAACACACTACATGTGTCACTCAATCAAGTATATTGAATTGAGGTGCTTCCACCCTATCGGGAAAAATAGGTGTGTGCTTGCTTCCATATCGGGTACAAAGGTATGTGTGCGCTCCACACCATATCTAGCAAAGAGGTGTGTTTGTGCTTCACACCATATCAGGCAAAGAGGTGTGTGTATGCTTCACACCATATCGGGCAAAGAGGTGTGTGTATGCTTCACACCATATCGGGCAAAGAGGCGTATGCATGCTTCACACCATATCAGGCAAAGAGGTGTGTGTATGCTTCACACCATATCGGGCAAAGAGGTGTGTGTATGCTTCACACCATATCAGGTTAAGAGGTGTGTGTGTGCTTCACACCATATTGGGTTAAGAGGTGCTTCAACCCAATATCGGGTTGAGCCATGTTGATGTCATCATCATCAACATATAGACTCTTGTTCTTACTATTATAGTTCATGTAAAACAGTCCTAGGTCACTAATAGATCTCATGGATTCATCAATTATGCAAGAAAATTCGGATTGAAAATAAATCATTTAACTAAGGCAAGATTGATGGTAAATAATAACATAGTTGAGTTCAAGTTATATAACCCACCTCAAGAGCAACTTCAAAGCTCCAAGCTCCAAAGATTCATGTTCCCAAGGTTGAATATGATATTATCAATGGTCGAAGACTTGAGCTCCTTAGCACTATGCACGATACCCCACCACTTATGGCCGATATCCCTCTCTTATGGCCGATATCCTTCACTTGGCCGATATCACTTTGCTATGGGTGATATCTCTTTGCTATGGCCGATACCAGGGCCCTATGCATGATACTCCTTCACCTATGCATGATACCAAGACTCTATGCACGATATATAAGAGCAAGGGGGTGGTAATATTCGAAAATTTTCACTTATTGATGAAAGGAAGGGTATATATACTCGAGGTTCATGAAAAAGTGGGTATATGAGGTGCCATCATTTTAAGCTACTAGGTGCCACGTGTACATGCATGGTTTACACTTGTCCTTTCATGCAATTTTATTTATATTGACATGAAAAATACTTGAGGATAATCTAGAGATGATATTTCGGCCATCACTTATCTTGTTGTATAAGATATCTCAACTCAATCACCACTTTATTCACAACCCGATACAACTTTTCCAAGGAAGTTGAAAACCGATACACTTCACCAAATTGAGGTGCTTAGCTCGTCATGGACAAATAAAATAGTTCACAAAACCGATATGAGACTCCCCCTATGGCTCCTTGTCCGATAGGCACTCTCATATGGACTCTACAACCCGATACAAGCTCAAATTAGGGTTTCACATTCAACCCTTTCTTGGTCTTTCTATCACCAAGAATACTATCACTCATACATGATTCAAACATGGTGTATCCTTATTTATCTCTCTTCTAAAAGATACTAGGAGGGATTAGGGACACTCTAGAGGTGGTAATTTGCATATCAACCCTTCATTTTGGGTAAATTACAATTTGTACCAAAATTGATACGCAAGGTACTAGCATTATTGAAACAAGTTCAAATTTGGAATTTAGGCTTTCTACAAGCCACCACCTTGCATCATTCTCTCTCTTATGATGCTAAAACACATGAGGTATGTTCAAAATATGCCATATTGTAATATAACCCCTTATTTTGGGTAAATTGCATTTTGGTCCAAAATAAGAGAACATTGCTTTGACATTATTCAAACAGGACCAAACTCGAAACATAAGTTTGTCACCTGATAACAAAATACTTTAGAGGATTATATTAAAGTTCTAAGCAACTTATTTAGGCTAAACAAATAGGGTTATCCCTAAACCCAGGTCAGGGATGTTACAAGTTATAAACCCCTAACAAGGATTTCGTCCCCGAAATCCCAGATGAAGGGGGACAATTGTTACTCATGCATCTTACCATCAAGACTCCACATAACATCTTGATGTCATGGAGATGACATAAAACTTTGACCAACATAAAGTTCCTCCATACAGGGTTATCATAGAATCTGTCATACAAGACACATATTCCACTGTCCTTCTCATTAACGATTGCAGTGTCAATCCTATGTCAGGTAACACTTTCTAAATTAGAGAAGTACTATACATACTTTGTATAACTCAGGTGTTAAACCTCATTGCTTTGTCACCTTTCTCAACTCATATCTTTTATGTAATAATATTCTTGATCTTGAAAGTTTTCCATACCCCTCACTCAGTTTAGCATTTCTCCTCCAAGGAAAAGATAGAGTTACATTCCATCATCCATTTGGGACTACAAGTCTTATCATATTTTTATTGTGTCAATCTAATTTGTTGACACACACTAAACTTTCTTATGACTTATACCAGCTATCCTATTAACTGTTTATTTTTTTATCATAAGGAGAGGATATTTGTCAAAGAAGAACTTATCTCGGAGGTATCTCTAGATGTTATGTATAAAATGCCTCAACAGATCTAGATAAGGATATTCTAAGGAATTATTTTTAGCTTGATAAGATTTTTCCCAAAATAATTCTACAATTGTTCCTTTAACTCATACATCCTTGCTGATGTCATGTTTATGAGGAGCATAAACCCCTAACATATGGTATCCATGCTACAATATGTAACTAGACTAATCTCAAAGTTGTCCCTTCTAGGTAACCAAACATTATTCATCTTATCAGGAGTCATGTTATCATTTTCTCATATCATTGAAAGTTCTTGGATACTAGGATTCCTTACCTTGGTATCCATTTTATGTGCCAAAAACACATCACATCCTCATCATTTCCATCCTTTATTGTTATTACCAAAACTAAACATATAATAGGACCTTTCTTATCACATATAGCTTTGTCTTGGAACCAGAATCCCAAACTAACTGATACTTTTCAAAGTATCCTATTGTAGATTACTTCTAATCTATGCAAATCAAGTGTCATAAGACTTACTTGATTATCATGTCCTTGAAAATAAAGAACACAAGGACACATACTCCTTCATATCACACCATCATTATCTAAGTTGTTTATTAAAGAAAAGAGATTATCACTACATGAGATTTCAACTGTTCATGTGTCATTCAATTCTTGTTTCATGTTAGGTTCCTTGTCATAAACATAGGAATTATAAAGATGATTACATGTCATCATTCTTTTCTTTGTTATTATCTAGCATGTTCATGAACATTTTCTGATTTTATATATATATTCACATTATGGAAAAGATCTTTACTCTTCACATGTTCTTTAGAACACATGTAATGCATAGATCTAAGTTCCTTATCACATTACTAGGGATTCTCATCCCTTAACATCATCATCATCATGATTACTAGATCTGGGTATTCAAACCCTTAGTTCATCACTAAACATTGTTACCACTTATCAGGTAACCATTACCTCTGGGTCCTCAAACCAAGGTATACATTATACTAAACATCTTATTTTTGTTTATAAGTTGATCTGGAATTAACTCAGATTCCTTCTTATAGCAATTAGGATGTGGTAGAAATATCTATGTCACATCTCCTATTTCGTTATGCTCTTTAGATTGTCTCAAAATGACTACTTGATTAGAGTAATTAGAAAGATATCAATCTAAGAGTCCCATACTTACCTTTCCTTCAATAGATGAATACCTGACCAGGGTATGCAAGAACTGAAGTTTAGGTAGTATACATTTGTTTTATATTATGTTTCTTACTTTTAACATCTCTTTAAATTTTACTACTTAATATCTTTGATTTTCTCTGGTATTTCTTTAACATATCTTCCCCTTCTACATGAAGAGGGAAATTTCAAAACATATAAGAGAATATTGGACTAAATATAGATTCTCATCCTTTTTTATCTCTTCCTCATGTCCTCATAGGACTAATCAAAGGAAGCTCAACCATAACTACCTTTCTTATAATCAGTAGGCAGAGAGAAGAAAAAGGAAAGATAATTTAGAATGAAAATTTTTGTCTGACTTGTTACCTTTTACAGGTTATCTTGTGTCTTGGTTTTCGGGTCACCTTATTAATTCTTTTTGGACACTGCCACCTCAGATGTCCTATCTGTCCACATTTATGGCAAGCTTGGACCCCACTTGGTGACTGCTGCATTAGTGTACTATATTGTGGTTGAACCGATGATACTGAAGATTTTGGCTGTTTAGTACCACTAATCAACTGTTCCTGTGAGTGCGTAGACTTTCTTTTGAGGTTTGTCTCATGTTTCTTCGTCACAGACCTTTCTATCCTCCAGACGGATTCCACAAATGTGGCGAATCTCTCTCTACTTTCTAATGCAAATGTCGAGATAGACACCTCAACATTCAATCCTTTCTCAAAATGTCAGATCTTCTCCTTTTCAGTAGGAGCCATTTGAGGAAAAAACCATAAAAGTTCCATGAACCTAGCTTCATATTCATTAATTGACATGGTTCCCCGCCGAACCTTCTCAAACTGTGAGATCTTTTCATCTAAGTATGTTCGTGGAAAATACTTATTGACGAATTCTTGACGAAATTCCTCCCAACCAACCTCTTCATCATTCCTTTTTTCTTCTATTTGGGAGTTTATCTTCTAATTAGAGGTAAGTTTTATAACTTGCTCCACGTTTATTGCTTACCATAAGATAATATTGTCACAGGTTAATCTTGAGATGTTAGTATAATATGATAGGTAAACGATACACATGTTCTTCATATTCCTTATGGAGTGAATAGATGATTTACTGCTCTATCATAGATAGTTGTAATGCTTTAAAAAGATGAGAATGTTCTAATCTGCTTACCCATAGTGATTAATCTTGTTTATTAATATAAAAAGAACCCCTTCTCAGTTTTATATTGTTAACCTATGATAATAACATTGGTGGTGGAGGGTTATATCTCTCGTTGGGACAATTGTCTCACCCCGTGGGATCCACATTGTTTTAGGTGGATGTACACGAGGGGATAGAGACCGTACTGTAGAGGGAGAACAACAGTAACAGGGACAGTAGTAACAGCTCATGTTGAGTGTATTGTCTGTCGTGTCTTGTAGATAGAAGTCCTATGTGTCGTCTCTGTACTCTCAGGTCCTTGGATTTAGTATGTGATGGTTTTATGAACGATCTAGGATTTTGGCTTGAATGCCTCAAGGGTTTCATGTTGCTTATGTATAGGTTTGGGCAAAGCAACTATTATATGTTATCCTCAAGATGAGATGGTACAAAGTATGTACAATGTGAACCATGATGTATATAAAGTTTGGTTCTTTCTTTAAAGAGTTTTCCAGAAAATGGATCTCTTTGTAAAATGGTTTTAATTTTTAGTGATTTTGTTAATCCGTTATTTATGATTATTCCGCATAATTAGTAATGATTTGGCTGTCGGTTTGGTGGTGGTCGTTACAAGTTTGGTATCAGAGCTTAAGGTTCGCTGAGTCTACAGAGACATAGGACTAAGGTGTTGAGTCTATTCTAATGTTCTCCAGTATATCTTATAGTGACTTCTTCTTATGCAGAAGGAGGGATATAGCTTAAAGATTTCTGGAGAACACGAGGATCACGTTTCTGAGAGCAATGTTGCTGCACCAGTAGGAGGTGCAAGGGATCAAGTAAGAGAGGAATCAGTGCCTGAGAATCCCCATTTTGATGAAGCTATGATAGAAAACCCAGCCTTTCATGCTCTTTTTGGACAAGTCATGCCCACAATGATGCATATAGCAGACCGGATGCCTGCACCAACACCTAGGGCACCAATTCCCAATGAGGGACATGGGTATGGTAAGACTTTTGAATGACTACGCCGTGTAGGAGCTATAGAATATGCTGGAACAACTGACCCAACAAATGTTGATTTGTGGCCCACTGAGTTAGAAAAGGATTTTAAGATCCTTAGTATCCCAGATGCTGACAAAGGCAAACATGATGTATACCTTTTGAAGGGTAGTGTTGGCCATTGGTGGGCGATTATCCATCAATCATTCTCATTTCTAGTTGTTGGCCATAGCCAATCTGCTAGCCCAATATTGGTTTCTACCAATCTGGTGAATATACATCATCATGTTCCATCCTTATACCAATCTTGTAAGATTACACCAGGTATTAGATTGTACCAATCCTGTGATATTACAACCAGGTATTGGATAGTACCAATCGTGTGATATTACAACCAGGTATTGGATTGTACCGATCCTGTGATATTACAACCATGTATTGGATTGTACCAATCTTGTGATATTACAGCAAGGTATTGGGTTGTACCAATCTTGTGAGATTATAGCCAGGTATTGGATTATACCAATCCTGTGAGATTACATCCAGGTATTGGATTGTACCAATCTAGTGAGATTACAGCCAGGTATTGGATTGTACCAATCCTGTGAGATTATAGCCAGGTATTAGATTGTACCAATCCTGTGAGATTATGGCCAGATATTGGACTATGCCAATCCTGTGAGATCATGGCCATATTGCTAAGGATTTCATAGGAGTTGGAATACCTTTATGTTTCCCTTTCACTTTCATTATGAGATATCAATCCCTTAAACTCATCACTGAAAACCACATCTCCTTTACTTGGCATTATACCTCGGTCGAACCATCATACACATTCACATCCTTTATGTGATACAAGTACACCTCATATCTCATTTTAGCATATTAAAAACAATATAGAACTTATTTGGCTATAACCATAATGCATGTATGACCAAGATTTCATTATTATCTTTGTAACCATTTATTATTATTATTATTATTATTATTATGTTACAAGTTTCCCAATTCCCTAGTTTATTTTGAACATTACCATCTCTTACATTAATCTCTAGATCATGAGACTTTTATAAACATCTTGTCACCTCTCACTAGGAAACAACTATTCACATGGCTCACAAGGCCCATTAAACATCTTGTCACCTCTCACTAGGCAACAACTATTCACATGGCTTACAAGGCCATTAAACATCTTGTCACCTCTCATTGGGCAACAATTATTCACATGGCTCACAAGGCCATTAAACATATTATCACCTCTCACTAGGAAACAACTATTCACATGGCTCATAAAGCCATTAAACATATTGTCACCTCTCACTAGGCAACAACCATCTCTAGGTCATAAGACCTATATAAACATTATACTTGTTGTACAAGTATTTAACATATCTCACAAGGCTTATGCAATAAGAGAAATACAACCTTCCCATTATTAGGGTTAGGGTTTCCCCTTTATAGCCGAATAGGGTTTAAAGTTCATATTATCAATCCAAACCCTAATTCATTGCTCGACACACCTAGGAGCATACATTGATATCATAAGTATTCAATCATACTTATTTATTCTCATCATTTATCATTAAATGATTATCAACATAAAGTATGCGTTTCTCTCTCATCCTCACTAGGATATTGATTACATCATAATTTATTAACTTGGCTTAACCCTTTATCAAAGGTATGTTAGCCTACACTTATCAAAGTGCATTAAACTCTTCATGTCTTAATGTATCATTTGACATAACATACTACATGTGTCACTCAATCAAGTATATTGAATTGAGGTGCTTCCACCCTATCGGGCAAAGAGGTGTGTGCTTGCCTCCATGCCAGACAAAGAGGTGTGTGTGTGCTCCACACCATATCGGGAAAATAGGTGTGTGTGTGCTTTACACCATATCAGGCAAAGAGGTGTGTGTATGCTTCACACTATATCGGGCAAAGAGGTGTGTGTATGCTTCACACCATATCGGGCAAAGAGGTGTGTGTATGCTTCACACCATATCGGGAAAAGAGGTGTGTTTATGCTTCACACCATATTGGGAAAAGAGGTGTGTGTATGCTTCACACTATATCGGGCAAAGAGGTGTGTGTATGCTTCACACCATATCAGGTTAAGAGGTGTGTGTGTGTGCTTCACACCATATTGGGTTAAGAGGTGCTTCAACCCAATATCGGGTTGAGCCATGTTGATTTCATCATCATCAACCTCTTGACTCTTGTTATTACTGTTATAGTTCATGTAAAACAGTCTTAGGTCACTAATATATCATGTATTCATCAATTATGCAAGAAAATTCGGATTGAAAGTAGATCATTTAACTAAGGCAAGATTGATGGTAAATAATAACATAATTGAGTTCAAGTTATATAACCTGCCTCAAGAGCAACTTCAAAGCTCAAATCTCCAGAGATTCATGTTCCCAAGGTTGAAGATGATCTTATCAAAGGTCCAAAACTTGATCTCCTCAAAACTATGCACGATACCCCACCACTTGTGGCCGATATCCCTCTCTTATGGCCGATATCCTTCACTTGGCTGATATCACTTTGCTATGGGTGATCTCTCTTTGATATGACCGATACCAGGGCCCTATGCATGATACTCCTTCACCTATGCATGATATCAAGACTCTATGCACGATATTTAAGAGCAAGGGGGTGGTAAGATTCGAAAAATTTCACTTATAGGTGAAAGGAAGGGTATATATACTTGAGGTTTATGAAAAAGTGTGTATATGAGGTGTCATCATTTTAAGCTACTAGGTGACACGTGTCCATGCATGGTTTACAATTGTTCTTGCATGCACTCCTATTTATATTGACATGCAAAACACTTGAGGATAATCTAGAGATGATATTTTGGCCATCACTTATCTTGTTGGATAAGATATCTCAACTCAATCACCACTTTATTCACAACCCGATACAACCTTTCCAAGGAAGTTGAAAACCGATACATTTCACCTCCTTGAGGTGCTTAGCTCGTCATATAAAAAAACAAGAGTTCAAAAAACCGATATGAGACTTCCCCTATGGCTCCTTGGCCGATAGGCACTCTCATAAGAACTCTACAACCTGATACAAGCTCAAATTAGGGTTTCACATTCAACCCTTTCTTGGTCTTTCTATCACCAAGAATACTATCACTTATACATGATCCAAACATGGTGTATCCTTATTTATCTCTCTTCTAAAAGATACTAGGAGGGAGAAGGGACACTCTAGAGGTGGTAATTTTCATATCAACCCTTCATTTTGGGTAAATTACAATTTGTACCAAAATTGATACGCAAGGTACTAGCATTATTGAAACAAGTTCAAATTTGGAATTTAGGCTTTCTACAAGCCACCACATTGCATCATTCTCTCTCTTATGATGCTAAAACAAATTAGGTATGTTCAAAATATGACATATTGCAATATAACCCCTTATTTTTGGTAAATTGCATTTTGGTCCAAAATAAGAGAACATTGCTCAAACATTATTCAAACATGACCAAACTCGAAACATAAGTTTGTTACCTGATAAAAAAACACTTTAGAGGATTATATTAAAGTTCTAAGAAACTTATTTAGGCTAAACAAATAGGGTTAGCCTAAACTCAGGTCGGGGCAGTTACAAGAATGGTTTTTGGCGTCAGTGATTTGGTTGAGTTTGGGTGCGAATCAGACGACTGGGTGATCTGAGTTGGTCAATTCCTGATCTGAGTCGGGCAAATGGTAATATAAGTCAATCAACTCGTGAGTCTGGGCTTTGGAATTTTGATCATTTCCCTGCATAAGTCAGCCCAAAACTAGTAAAAACTCCAAATAAAAGAGGGAAAAGCTAAACTAGACAAGTTAACTTTAAAACTAAATAATAATAAATAATAATAATAAAATGCTCTTAAAAATCTTAAATATGCAATTATGATGAATAAATATGCACTTATAAAAATACCCCAAACTTAAACTTTGCTTGTCCTTGAGCAACATTGATTTTAAAATACTACCACATAATACTTTTGGCCCATCATCCTCAGTCGCATAACACCACTTAAGTCCTTCCACTTTATATGGACAAGCAACCTTGACATACTAGATTCACAAAAACAATTTTTGTATAACCTACCTCAAGATTATTTCACAGATGGGTTCCATTTCAAGACACACAATAAAACAAATTTCATATTCCCTTTTACATTTAGCACTCCCGCATATTCTTACAATCATTTCAAAAGAACATGGCTTATTTTGGTTGGTTGGGGTTTGTGTATTTTTTCCCTGGGTATAAAATAGAGTGAAGGGAAATATGTAAGAAGAATGATCTCTCCTCTATTCAGCTTGAAATCTTTTTATTTATATACTATAGTTACATTGACCACATTGTTTTTATTTTTGTGTCCATTGGCATCTTTTTGATGGTATGTCCCAATTAATTGCAAGGGGTATGGAAGAAGCGGAAGAGAGGGAAGAGTTCCACCCCAAACTCAGGGTTTGGTACTTTGTTTTTTTAAGATTTTATTTTATGGATGGAGAGATAAGAAGGCGATGGAAGAAGTGTAGAAAATATTGTTCTTTATGCAACTCATTTTTGTATTTAAGTGCATTGTGAGTATCATACATTGGGTCAATTAATTCTGAGTATATGCAAAATTAAGAAAATTTCAAGTTAATCTATAATTCCAGATAGGAAAGCATTGTTTTTGAATCTTATCAGTCCTTTATAGCTTGCCATCCAAGGAATGGTGTTAATTAAGGTCCTAGGTGACAAGATAATTTCTATCAAAGGTAGGTTTTATAATTTATGTTACAAAAAAAGTTGTGTCATTCAAGGGGGTATGTTGATAAACATGCATATCATCATGGACAACTAGATAAAGACCTAGAAGACTAGATCAAGGCCAAAACTAAAGGATTTTTTTTTGAAAAATTTACAGCTAAACTACATAACATAATGGAAAAATTGCAAGAAATTTAAGATAGAGTAGGTGGAATGAGTACGTACCACCCAACTCCATCTCGAACTTATAATTTTACTCATCCTGAGCAAAACTTAGATCCAAAATGGAGGGGAGAAATGCAACATCCTGGGATTTGAGGCTTCAAATAAGATGATCTTAAAAGGAATAATTGGACTACCCATATCACTAAGGTGCACCTCCTTTTCACGGAGCCCATAACTATAGAACTTTGAGGCTAAGCGTGCTCATCCCAAAGTAGTACTTGGATGGGTGGTCAGTTGAGAAGTTTATCCTGGCTTGCACGTGAGTGAGGACAAAGCGCACAATTAAGACTAGTGGTGGTCTGCGGGGCCAGTCGTCATTCCTGATATACAAATGGTATCAAAGGCAAAACTCCTCCAGTAGGTGGGGCCCACATGGGCATGTGGCAACGATTGGACTACCCATATTACCAAGGTACACATCCTTTTCAGGGTGCCCATCACTAAAAAACTCTACAGTTAAGTGTGCTTAGCCCAGAGTAGTACTAGGATGGGTGACCAATCTGAAAGTTTATCATGGCTTGCGCGTGAGTGAGAAAAAAGCACATAATTAGGGGTAGTGGTGGTCTACGTGGCCTGTCTTCATTATGGAAACTATACTAGAGCCTTGGGCAGTGGGCCCAGGAGTTATAAGAAAAGTGTGGAGATCACTCGAAGGCCTTGTAGCTAAAAAATGTCTAGCTGAATCAAATGTGTATGAGGGCTTGAACCTTGATTAGTGGAGATTTATAGTGCACCCAATGGTTGGATGGTCATGGAAGCTCAAAAGGTCTTTCATATTTCTTTTCACCTTGTAGTCCCTCCACTAGGATTCACACAACTTTCTTCAATTGTGAAGGAAGTGTTGGTGATGAATGTGGATTGGGGGAGATTGGCGGATTCCCGACGGGTAACACATGTAATGTTGGTTGTACAAGATCAGATGAAGGATCTAGCTTGGGTTTCTTCTCATCACCTAGATTTTCACTTAGGAGAAGTGGTACTGATATGAAAGAAGCAATTGGATTTAAATCAACATCATAAGTATTTTTCTCTCCTCCAAATTTAAGCAATCAACATTTTGTTTTGTGGGTTTCATTGTTGATATAGCATGTGGTTCAAGTTCCTACATGCAAGAATTTCCCAAGGGTTCATGAAGAATTCAAATGGTAATAACATCTTTACAATCAAAGAGTGGGGGCATGGAGACTTTTTACAAAGGTTGAGTCTCCCCATCTAAACTAGGTGTATATGAAATAGAAATTGGTTGTAACAGAGTGTGAGGAACTAGTTCATTATTAGAGGGTGGTGGATATTATCCAGAATAGACTCAAAAAAGTTGGTTGGTCATTGATTGCACATGGATCATGATCAACAATAGGAAGGGTTGTTAGAGCTTTGGGATCTATAGACAAATAAGGATGACTCTTTTATTGTGACTTTTCATGCTCTAGTAATAAGGCCTCCAATGAAAAAGTCAGAATACTAATGTACTCATCACATACTGACTGAAACTCCTTATTTTGTACTATTTTAGTTGGATTCGACATAAATGACATAGGGATAATATCATCATCAACAACGTTGGGGAAATTCATCATAGGTTGCTCTAACTTCCTTGGGGGGGTTCTTTTCTTTGACTTCTAGTAAAGTAGCTATCAAGGCTTGTCGATTTTCTAAAATTTCCAGTTTCTCTACTACTATATTTTCTAGGGGCCTAAGTTTCTCCTCTTGTTGAGATGTATATTGGTTTTCACAATAAGGTTCATAGCCCCTAAAATTTTGTTGGTCATCTTCACCATACCCCTAATAACATTTTTGTTCATAATATCCCTCATATTGATATGTGTAGCATGGTTCCTCATAATGGCCTTTGAAAATTTGTGAATTATAATTTTCATCATGTCCATTGTGATAGGAAGACTCATTATTACAAGGTAATACCATACTCAGGGGGAATATAACTGATGTATGATTGCAATAACCACACAATCGACAATGTAAGGGTTGGGGTGACCACTCCATATGATATGATTTTGAAATATATGTCATTTGTTTTTTTAAATATTTATAAGGGAACTAAAAATTATGAAAAGAAACTAAAAATTACAAAACAAGTTGTTGAGTTAATCTAACTAAAAGTTACAAAGAACTAAAGATTTATACACAACTAAAAAGTAATACTAATGGAATGGAAACTCGGTAAAAAGAGGAGATACACTACTAGAATGGGACTCAATAGGAAACTTAAATTAAAAAAATCTAAAAAAATAAATTGTGGACAAAAACTAAAAAGTACGAAAGTAAACTACAAGATAACCAAAGAAATTATAGCAGAAAAAAATTATAGAACAAATAAATGTTACAAAACAACTAGAAAGCAGTACTACCATGATGGAAACTCAGTAGAAAGAGGAGAATCACTACTAGAATGGAGCTCAGTTGAAAAATAAAGAAGGAACAAAATTAAAGAATAAGTCTAAAAATAATAAACATCCTAACAAATTAAAATTATGGAACAACTAAAAATTATGAAGCCAAACTAAAATTATAAATAAAAAAGAAGAGAATTCCTATGTATGGAAGCGATCAAATTTGAAACAAAATAGTGTTGTCCCTGACAACAACACCAAATCTCATGTGTGTCATTTGCACACCAAATCATTTGGAAATGTCCTAGAGTTTAACCTTCTAAACATGTTGTTAACTTGATGCAAGCAACACATAAACTTCTCATATAGTAGGTAATCGATCCCAAGATACGATAAAAAGGTGGTTGAGATCCAAAACCAATCGCAAGAACATGAAACAAAAATACATATTTGGGAGTCTAATTATGCTAAGAAAAGAAGTAAAAGTGCATAAATAAAATTTAACTAACCAAAGATAGAAAGAATTGGGGGTCCGGAGGATCACCACAAAAGATGCGCTCTTACATTTAGCAGATCCAACTCCTTATTTTAATGATCAAATTAGGATTATGTGGATTTGTGTCCCATGCGAGCACAAATCATATAAAATCTAGACTTCTCTCAAACTTGAGATCATGACGTTTGAGGATCCTCATCCAACCATCCAACAAGATTCTATTAGGTGATTGTGTCAAGAATATGTGATTCTTTTATCGATGTTTGAAGCCATGGATTAAGTGATCATGTAACCATAGGTTATAACAAACAAGATAACTAGATAAAAAGATCATAATCTAAATCAGGTGATCACATCAAAAGACTATGCATTTGTCATTGTTGAAACCCAAGATCTCGACATCCCCACAACAATCTAATCTTTTTAACTAGAAAACAAGTGCAAAAGATAAATGATCATAAAAAAACGTCAAGAATTTATGCATTCATTCTTGTTAGGATCTGAGATCTCAGTACCCTCACATGAATAAATATATATACTTTGATCAAAGCACAAACAGTTTTGGAAACATCCTTTCATTTTGATAATGGAGTAAGTACAACTAACGTAGAGAATGGGTCATGGGGATACTCCCCATGCCTCAGAAGAGAACTACTCAAGCATAATATAAAAGAAGAATCTAACTTAGATTACAAGAGAAATCCCAAAAGAAGAGATAGAAAAATTGATGGAAGATATCATGCCCTTTTCTTTGGAGTCCACCTCCTTTTATCGGAAGAAAGGAGGGGCAAAAACCCTAGAAATGAGGCTTTTTGGTGGTGGCGGCTGTTGGATATGCTTTGACCAGAGTTTGACTGCAATAACGGCCTTTAGAAATCAAATTTAGACTGGATTTAGGTGTGAGTGGGTTGACTCATGATCTGAGTCGGGTGACTCGTGAGGTTGGGGATGGGAATCTAACTCTTGGCCTTTGTGGTGGCGATGATTGCTTGCCCCAATTAGAGGGATTTACTTATTTGCTTCTTTGACTGTTTGATTATTTTAATGGCACGATTTGATCGACTCGAGACTTGAGTTAGTCGATTGGATTTGATGTCAATGTCAGTTTGATGAAACCCTAGAATGGATGTTGGCGGTGGTTATTTGGTTGAATCTGGGTGTGAATCAGGCGAATTATGATCTGAGTTGGTCGACTCATGATCTGAGTCAAATGATTCATAATTTGAGTTGGTCGACTCGTGAGACCTATCTTTGGAATTTTGATCATTTCCGTGCAAAAGTCAGACCAAAATTAGTAAAAACTCCAAAGAAATGAGAGAAAAGCTAAACTAGACAAATTAACTTTAAAATAAAATAATAATAATGATGAAATGATCTTAAAAAGAGATCTAAAATATTCAACTATGATGGATAAATATGAACTTATCAAGTACATATGGAGTACACAATACACATTTAGACACATCAATGTATGTATATTATACATATTTGTACACATAGTAGTACTTATGGAGTACCGAGTACACAATACACATTTGGACGCATAGTAGTAATCATGTGTATACACATAAATACATATAGTACACATGTGTACACATAGAAATATACATAATACAAATAGTAATACACATGTGTACACATAGAAATATACATAATACAAATAACAATACACATGTATACACATAACATTACCAATAGAACTACACATACCCATACAATAGAAGTGCATATAGAACACACATACCAATACACATGTGTACACATAGCAGTACACATAGAAACACACATAATACACATAGAACTACATATAGTAGTATACATACCAGTATACATGTGTACACAATAATACACAAATTATATAATGGTACACATGTGTACATAATATTACACATATATGTACACAACAATAATACATACATGTGTATCACATGTCTATACAATAATACACATTGGCGTATACAAAATTGTATACAACAATACACACATCACTACACATGTGTATAAAATTAAACACAATAGTTAGTGGCAGTACATATGTGTACATATAGTAATATAAATGTATACCTTATTCACGTATGAGTACAAACATGTACAAAACAATACATATGGCATTAACCTTGTGTTTATAACAATAGACATGTGTAAAATACTATACACAACAATATATATGCAAAATAAATTTGTAAACATTGTTGTACACATGTGTACAAAACAACATAGCAATACAAATTTTTACACATAAAAATAAATATGCCTACACAAAAATAAACAAGACAATACACATGTGTAAACAGTACACATGTACACACAAAAATACACATAATATTACATATAGTACACACAACATTTGTTAGCTCATTGTGCACAAGTATTAAATTTATAAATCATCCACAGAGCAAGGTATTATTAGGCACAAGAGTATTAAACTTTAACAATCTAGATCACTTTCAAACGTTAAATTAGTTTACACTAGTAAACTAAGCAAAATATATAACTAAACTAAAATAGAGATCACTTGATTCAAACGATTTCAATCCATTAAAAAGCCTTGGAACATGATTTCACAATTATATCATAATGTTATGAACTACGAAAATCAACTATGCTAGAAACTACATAGAGTAGGTTTGCGTCCTAAACATACCTTTTGGTTAGTGTCGAAAAATCCTAATTTCTAATAGCCCTGTGCTTATACTAAATTTTAGACTGCAAACCTTTCTCCTCAACACATCTATTAACCATGTACACAAGTCTTAGAATTTATAACTCGAGCACTATCCTGCAAGTATACTTGTGCGTGTAGTATAATCAAGATCTTCCAAGGATCAAGGTAGAGTTGGGCGCAATCATATTAATCTTTAACAATACGACATGCTGTGTTGATGCGTTACAGTGATCCTTGACATCTTTTGGATGGAGGAGACACATCATGTTGGTTGTCCAACACGATGTGTTTCTACAAGTTAGGGAACTTGGAAATTTCTTGGAATGAGGGGACACAACGTGTTAGTTGGCCAACATGCGGTGTTTCTACAAGTTAGTGAGAATATGCTTTTTCCTTCTATTGACACACCGTGTTAGTTAAACTACACGACGTATTTATGCTAGAATCTTAAGAATTGTCTTCAAAGTTGTGAAATCTCTTGGGCTATTTGAATAAAGTTGGATTGCAATTAAATTATTTCCATTTTTTACCGTAATAGTGTACATGCGATCACAACCATGGAGCAATAAAGCAGGAAATTTAGCATGATTAGAGGAAACTTGATGCAAAATTGAAAATGCATGCAAGAGTAGGCAAAAAGGCTATATAAATCATTCACATCAACAATGCATGTGTGTATAGTTGTATACATGTGTACTACCATGCGTACTATTGTGTATAGTTGTGTACCCATATTTAATGCCATGAGTATAATTTTATACACAAGTGTAATGCCATGTGTACAGCTACACATACTTCTGTACTATAGTGTGCAATGTTGTGTATAGTTTTGTACACATGAGTAGTGCCATGTGTATAGTTTTGTACACAAGTGTACTTCCATGTTTAGAGTTGTGTATAGTTTTGTACACATGTGTACTTCCATGTTTATAGTTTTGTACACATGTGTACTGCCATGTGTATTATTGTGTATATATGTTGCTTCTATGTGTACTATTGTATAGTTTTGTACATATGTATACTACCATGTGTACAGTTCTATACACAAGTATACTACCATGTACACTGTTATATACACATGTGTACTACCATGTGTACTATTGTATACTTTTATGTGTATATTTTTTTGCACAAGTGTACTATCATGTGTACTATTGTGTACACATGTACTACTATGTGTAATGTTGTATATAGTTTTATACATATGCATACTACCATGTGTATAGTTTTTTACAAAAGTATACTATCATGTGTACACTCTTATACACATGTGGACTGTCGTTTGGATAGTTTTGTACACATGGACTATTATGTGTAATGTATGTATAATTTTTTACACATGTGTATTGCCTTATGTATTGTTTAGTACACAAGTGTATTTCTATGTGTATGTGTAACTTAAAAAAAAACCACAATTAGAAAAAGAAAATTCTTCACGGCACATGTTGCACACCCCCAACTAGTTCTGGAACCAAGCCCCCTTCCAACACCTGTATTTGGACCCATGGCTGACAAACACAATAGTCTCTGGGACCAACAGTCTTTCCGCTTCCCCTCTCCTTTCATCCATCTCGCTCCTCCGATCTCTCACCCGGTTACAAGCTAAGCTCTTCTCCACTCACTGTGGAACATCTCCCCCCCATTTGGCCTCCCCATATCCTAACCTTTCGCCTTCACCAGAGCTCCCATCTACTCAGATGTTTCTACTTCTCTACTCCAGCCCGACCGCTCTATACTATAGGTCGGTGCAACCTCCCTATGTTGTGATGCTCTTGGAAACCCACTTTGCGGCCGTGATGGTCTTATTCTTGCACAAGAAAACTCATGTAGATAGGAAGAAGCAAATATTTTGTGTTGCATATTTGTTTTGTAGCTTTTCAAGTTTTTGTCTCCTCTTATTATGTCATCTGGACTACACGATTACAACAAGAAAGAAGAACAAGGGCTAACAGTCGTGCTCGACTCAAAAGCCACGATCGCTAAAATCACGTTATTCACGACCGAGTTCTCAACAACCACAACTAACTCAATGCACACCAGGGATCACCCATGTCTCCAATTGTGCCTAATATCCTGAATAGGGATCATGATAACTATTAAGTTCATTCACAACTAGACAAGCATATGTAAATTGGACCTCAACATATGCAACATGATTAAGCTCAACAAATCACCCCCTAATCATGGTGCCCTGACTTTACCTCCTTCACGCCCAACTTCTTCCTCATAGCAATGAACTTCACGTGGATGAGTGCCTTTGTCAGAATGTCATCTAGTTTCCCATCTGTGTGAACATGTTTAACACCCACTTTCACATCATCGACACACTTGTGAATGAAATGAAATTTGGTGTCAATGTGCTTGCTACAACCGTGATGAATTGATTTTTTGTAGAGTGTGCTGATTTATTGTCTACTAAAAGTTTGATCTTCTGTGGTTCTTGCCCCCTTAAATCTACTTATAACTATCTCAACCAAATACCTTGACATGATGTTGTTGCTGCTGTGACATATTCTGCCTCAAAAAACAAGAGAGAGATGATCTTTTCCTTCTGTGATGTCCACGTTATCAAGCTCTCACTAAGAGAAAAATGATGTGCATGTGGTGCTTTTGTGATAATCAACATCACCAGCTATATCACTATCACTGTAGCCTACCAGGTTAGGCTCCAACTCACTGTGGTACTTGAAACAACACCCATAACCAATCATGGCACGTACGTAGCGTAAGATGTGCTTGATAATAGCTAGTGTTGTTCCGTAAGTGCCTCCACATATCGATTGACAATGCCAATAACATATGTAATGTCTGGCTAGGTATTTACCATATAGCACAAACTCCCAACTATGCTATGATATTCTATGGAGTCTACCATAGTGCTTTCATCGTTCTTTGTTAGCTTCATGTGATTCTCCATTGGTGACAAGCACGGGATGTATCCAACAATACCCAACAATTTTTAGAATTTTGCTCGCATAGATGCTTTGACACAAAGTGATCTCACCAACGACTTACTTGACCTTGATCCCCAAGTAATAGCTGAGTAGACCGATATCGCTCATGCTAAACATGTTCATCATATAAAAAATAAACTCTAATGATCAAATCGTCAAAACACACTCTGACCAGTAAGAACGTGTCACCCTTTGCTCTCATGTACACTGCCCACTCTAGTGGACTATGCTCGAAGCCTAGGGATAGTAGCAATTGGTCCATCATGGCATTCCAAGCCCTTGGTGCCTTCTACAGACCGTAAAGGGCCTTGTGCAGTTTGAGCACCATGTGCTCACATTTGTAATTCATGAAATCAGGGGGTCACTAGACATACACCTCCTCGAGAAATTTCTCCATTCAATAATGACAATATGATGTCCATATGGTGTACCTCCTAGCCTCTATGTGCCTCAAGTGTGATCAATGACTGCATCGTCTCCATCCAAGCTATAGGAGTGAACACCTTATCAAAATACACCCTTGTTGCTAGGAATGTCCCATAGCCACTAGGTTGGCTTTGTGATTAATAATGTTACCTATAAGATCTCTTTTGATCTTAAATACCCACATGAGCCCAATGACTTTGTGGCTGTTAGGTAGGATAGCAAGCTCCCAGGTGTCATTTCCATCAACAGATTGCATCTCTTCCTCCATGACTTTCTTCTATCACACCTCCTTTAGTGCTTGTTCAATGTTCCTAGGTTCTTTAGCAGTAAGAAAACAAAGACTGCCTTAGCCAATATTCTAAGCAGTTGTGGCATTGTACAAGTATGACACTTTCTGATATCGTAGTGGAACACATTTTGAATCATGTGACATTCTAGTAGGTGGTGTTGCTCACTCCACATTGTTCGATGCAACACACACGCTTCATGGGCATGCTTGGCTCTACTGTTTGCGGTGTCATTGGACTTGCCTCAGTCGTGGGTGCTGATGCATTGTTATTCAATGGTGTCCTGCCTTCCATGAGGTCAGTGGAGTATTCCATTGTGAATGTACCAATAGGGTCATGAGTGTTCTGGTTGAGTGCTGCCTCCCAATATGATTGTTTTTCTTCCTCAAACACAACATCACACGTTACATGGAGCTTCTTTGTCTTCAGATCATAAATACAGTAGGCCTTGGACTTCCTCATAGCCAATGAACACCATTGGTGTGGATCTGTCTGAGATCTTTGTCACATTGATGCCAACCTTCTTCATGTGCGCTAGGCACCCAAACATGTGAAAGTATTGGATTCTTCTTATACCATACTTCATATGAGTTTTTTTCGTCTAGGCTTCGTTTTGGTGCATAATTTAGAATGTACAATGCAGTTTTCAGAGCCTCACTTCAAAATTCAACAGGTACACCCGTGCTCTTCCGCAGTCCACACACCATCTTCACAATTGCCTAATTTTGTTGCTCGACAACACCAGTCTATTGTGGCGAATAGGGTGTGGTGGTACACCATTTCATCCCTATTTTTTCACAGTATTCACAAAATTCATTGGAGTTGATCTCCCCTCTACGATTAGTGTGGAAATACTTGAGCTTCATGTCCAACTTATATTCTGCCAAATCTTTTATCTTCTTGAACAACTTAAATGCCTGATCCTTAGACTTGAGTACGTCCAGTCACATGTAACTATTGTAATCACCCACAATGAGTAGAAAATAAATATTACCACTCAGTGTGGTTGGAGTGATCGGGTCACAAAGGTCGCTAAGTACAAGCTCCAACCCTCGCTCGTCACAGTTGATGTGGGCTGAGGGAATGGATTACAGTGTTGCTTGCCATGTGTGCAACCATCAATAAATTGCTCTATGCGATCATTATGGGAACACCATGCACCATCTCCTTGAGACTCATGTCGTGCAATGCATAAAAGTGGAGGTGATTGTAGCATGCATGCCATAGTCAAGATGCATCACTCGCCTTGGACAACAAGCACACTGGTGCAGTCAAGTTTAGGTTTAGGATGTACAACATATTCTTAGACTGTGTAACCTATGCTCACAATAGCTAGTGGTGATCAAAGATGCACAACTCCCCACCCTCAATAGTGATCTTGCACTCGTTCTTGTCAAGATGACCCACACTGACGGTGTTGCTTTGAAAACATGGTATGAAGTATACCTCAATGAATACTTGATGCTCTTGGTTAGAACATCACAACACCTTTGTTGCATATATCCACCACCAAGCCATCACCAAACTTCACACACCCCTTTACACGATTGTCAAGCAACACAAACATCGCCCTTGATTATGTCATGTGATGGATCACACCTATGTTGAGGTACCACACACCATCAACAACGTCAATACAAATCACCTTCTCTTCATGAAGAAACATTGTGTGTTATGCATTACCTGCAATGTGGATGGGGTCGCAGTGCTTGGCCATGAGAAATGACAACTTGTCATATTGATTCCATTCTAGGTTCACCTCCTCCTTGAAAATATGTTGAGTCTGGCAAAAATCCTTAGAAAAATGCCCAAGCTTGTTGTAATTATAACGCTTTACTTTAGAGATGTCCTGACCACCATCTAACGAGATCATCAAGGGTGCTATTCCTTTGTGCATGTTGATTGTTGGCGGTAATGGCTGTCACCACCATGGATACCATTCTTGTTGCCACAAGAGGAGCCTCCTCCTTATTCCCTTTTTGTGACCTTGAAAACCACTCCTCCTATGTGAGAAGCAATTGCCTACCCATGTTTCCTACCTCGTGAAGTGAGTAGTGTTTCCCTACTAACCGCAGTCGGTCAGTGAGTTATTCAACCAACAACATGCTCACATCGAGCAATGTCTCAATTGAAACAACTACCTGCTTGTACATAGATGATACTACACATAGGTACTTCTTAACTACCTATTCTTCCTCCAATGTTTCACTAAGGACTCAAATGTTTTTGGTGAGCCATGTGATTCTGTAAGGAGTGGGACCTGAGAGGGGATCCACTCCCCTACTAAAAATTTGAAAAATATAACCTCCAGTCCAAACAGTCCCAAGAGGTATGTTGGAATTGGTGTAAAATTTTCAAATCTCAATAATGGTATTCAAAACAACCAGTGTAGAAGTAGAATAAAAATAATGATTGTATTCAATTTTACAACAAGATTACAAAAGTACATCATAATCTCCTTGAAGGGTTTACATAAAAGGCACAACATAAGGATCTAAGTAGAGGGAAATCTAAACCATATCAAGATTGTCTCCAAGCTTTAACTCCTTAAGCTATGCCCAAGTCTTCATGTTGTCTCCAAGCTTTAACTCCTTAAGCTAAGTCCAAGTCTTCATGCACATCATCCAAGTCCTTCACCTAGGGTTGGAAGCATACCCCAACAAGAAGAAAAAAGTAGATGACATCTGTGAAGGTTGGTATGTGCATAATAAATAGGAAATTGTGCAATATATGATATAAAGGACATCAAATTAAAAGGCTTACCATAGAAAAGTAAAGGACTACCCAATCAGGCATAAAAGAAATAAGAATTCAATAAAGTGATTAATGAGAGCAAGGAATTCATGTGTTTCACATGTGATAATACTAGAATAAAATAAACATATAGGTAGGAAATAACACATCTATCCAAAAATATGGGGTGAGCGGGAGTTGTATACATCCGCTCTAAATATGTAATGGGATGAACGTATACATCCGCCCTGAGTACGAAATACACATATACTCAAAATATTTTCCTATGTGGGAATTTCTAACATTTGCATTCATATGTGGGAATGTTCACATCTATATAAAATAACATGTAACATTATACTAGAAGTCACCACATGATGCATACCAAAAGAATAAGAAAGTATAAAAGAGAATAAGAAAGATGAGAACATCCAACAAAATAAAGTGGGATCAGAGGATCCATGCCAACACATAATGTACCACATAAACATCTACTACAAAGGTAGGCAAAGAAACACATATCACCAAAGAATGTTCCACCATGAGCAATGTATAAGGAAGAGCCCAAAAGAATGTCCAAACAAGATAATATGATCACAAGATTAGTAACAAATAAAGTAGTTCACATGGACCATAATTTTCAAAGAAAAAGAGATGATGTGTAGGTTAGTGTCCATAGGCCCATGAGAAAGATAAAAATAGGTTATTGCTCAAAAGGAATAATAGGGGATGCAAACATACCTTAAACTTGAGTCCTAGAATAACTCTTCACCAATTTGGTTGTTTCCAAGATCAACTTTACCTAGTTACAAATTATTTACGTGTATTAGGGTTTTGATATTCATACAAATGTAATGAAAATCTTAATTCTAGACCTTTCTAGAAAATATCAGATTTTGGACTCAAAACCTAAACCAATCGATTTATTAGTTTCTCCTAATCAAGAAAACAAATTTATTTGTTATATTTGGGGTTAAAATGAAAATTAATTACTAATTTTAGGGATTTTTATATTAATTTGTTAGATCATCAAAAATCCATCAATGAAAACATGGAGATCAATCTTTGACACTATTTTTATTAGAAATAACATATTTTCTGATTCCAAAATATATTTATTTATTAATTTTGGATAAGCGGATTAAAATATATGAATTTTACAATTTCTAACAATCAAGAAATACGAAAAAGCCATGTAAGTAGTGAAAAATTGCATGAGAGATGAGGTCAGCTTACTGACCTAGCCCAATCATGGGCTGTCAAATCGGCAGTAAGCGGCCACCTTGGCCTCATCCACAACAACGAGGGGAACAAGAGCAAAAGACCAAGTTACCCCTAAGCGAACAAAACTGAAAGAAGAAGTGACAATGATTGAGTCACAGGAGATCAACTTCCCCCTCACCCATGCATCACTTCTTCCCAAAGCAGCAAGCATGACGCTTGAGGAAGATTGGGCAAATCTGCAAATCATAAAGACTCCGCGATTTGAAGCCATAGAAACAAAGATCAATATGCCACAAACTTACCGGTACTATAAATTTGGATGTGAGGGCCACCGAGAGAAGGGGAGAAGAGCCGCAAGGTTATAGTGAAGGTTGGCTTGGCGAAGACACAAAACACAACGAATAGAGAAATTTAGGTCAGTGGAAGATCGCATGTGATGAGGCAAAACCCTTGAATAAGTTATATATATAGGATTGGGTCCTATGGTGTATGGAGTTGGAGCTCCAGGATAGGCTTGGGAAAAAGATTGTGTGTCTCGTGAATATTTTATATAAATATAAGACCTTGTACTAGTTAGATGCGGAATTGTATTTGCAATCTAATGCAACTTGTTTCGTAAAGTTTCGTTGAGAAATGAGGGAGTTATGCCAAAAAAAGAGCCCAACGGTCCACATAAACTATTCATGTGGGCATCTCCTACTCAAGGTAGGAGAAAACTCTCTAGCTATCCGATCTACATCGGATGGTTGGCGTGGATTTTCAATGAGTGACTTTTAATACAACCTTCCAACTTTGTTCTTTTGATACATTAAATGTACAAAACTTTCTATATTTATTTGAGGGTGCAAACGAAGTCCAAATAAACCCAAATTTGGCAGGCTAGCTATTTTTTTAGTTTGGAATCCGATTTTGATATTAGTTTATTTTTTGAAAGCTTTTAATATTTTATTTAATATATTAAATATTATCACTTATTTTATCCTTTTAATGAATTAGAGGCATCTACAAACTTTCTAAAAAGATAAAACTTGGCCTATAAGCAATACTAAACGTGAAGAATATGATTTTACTATTATTTATTTGTTCACATATTATTAAATATTTTTGTTCTTTAAATAATATTCTCTCTCCTAAATTAACCAAAATGTTTCTGATTGTCCAAATTAGATGAAAATTCACACGTATGCTAATTTCGGCATGTAAATTTTGAATCTAAAGTTATTTCCCTATTTTGAAGTCATTTATTATTTTATTTGATATTTGGGGGAAAAACTTATATCTTCTTTTCTAAATTGAATTAAATTGATTATTATCATGTAAAAAATGTGAGACTTGACTCCCAAGGAAATTGGGAGCTAGGTAATCCAAATTTCACATTATATTTCACTTTTGAGATCTCGTTATATGAATTAACATTTTTGGCTTGACATCATTGTATTTATTTCATCATCCTAATTATTTATTCAATTATATCTCATTATCTTAACTCTTATTACCAAAAGGAGTTGTATTTCATTATTATGCAGGAGACTTTATATGTATTTATCTTTTATCTCATTAGGGTATTATTCCATATTTATTTGAATTTTGTAACATTATTCTTTATTATGGACATTTTAGTTCTTATATGCATATCTTTTTTAATATTATACTTTGATCAACATTATCACACATGACACATTTTATTGGTCTAAATATTAATTATGAGGGCATTAGATCATATTTGTTTATATGTCTGCATGTCATGGCTTCATTTAAGCTACTAATGTGTATATCTTTACCCTTGTTTGGCTAAACCCAAAGAACCAAGCTGACTATCCCCCAAGACATATGATCAGGGTCAAGAGGCAAGGTTTTAGTTCATCACAGTCCACCCCTTAAAAGGATTTCATCCTCAAAATCTATTCATCCATACCTCATAAACCAACTACTCTCCACCCCTTAAAAGGGTTTTATCTATTTAGCCAAGCTAAGCAACATCTAGGTACTATGGTTACTTTTGCATGTTTTTAGTTTTGAATATTTTAAGTTGTTCATGAATCCAACTAAAAAGTCATAACCAACTATGGTTGAGCTATAGGTCTATGTGTCTCTAACCTAACAACCCTAAGGTTCACATTATCCACCAAAATCCATAAGTTATAAAGGATATGTCCACAAAGGTTTCATCAGGCCGAGTACGTCATTGTGGGGTGCTCCAGTATTGTTTGTGAAGAAAAAGGATGGGTCTATGAGGTTGTGCATAGATTACAGACAGTTGAATAAGGTCACAATAAAGAATACATATCCCTTGCCGAGGATAGATGATTTGTTTGACCAGTTACGTGGCGCGACAGTGTTCTCAAAGATATATCTGAGGTCAAGATATCATCAGATGAGGATCAAGGAGGATGACATACCTAAGTTAGCTTTTAGGATGAGGTATGGTCAATACGAGTTTGTGGTTATGCCATTTTGGCTAACCAATGCACCGACAACGTTCATGGATTTGATGAACATGGTGTTCTGACTGTTCCTTGATCAGTTTGTGGTGGTCTTCATAGATGACATCTTGATATATAGTCATGATAGTCAACAACATGAACACCATCTTTATCAGGCGTTGAAACTGCTGAGACAACACCAGCTTTATGCTAAGTTTAGCAAGTGCGAGTTCTCGTTGAGGGAGGTAACTTTCTTGGGGCATGTTATATCTTCAGAAGGAGTACGCGTGGATCCTAAGAAAGTAGAGTCTGTAACAGAGTGGGAACAATTGAAGACACAAACCGAAGTGCACAATTTTCTAGGTTTGATAGGATATTATCAGAGGTTCATTAAGGACTTTAGTACTATCGCCCTACCCCTAATAAAATTGACAAGAAAGGATGTGTCATTTGTTGGGGACGACATATGTCAATGTGCTTTTTAGATGTTGAAGGAGAATTTGACAAGTGCACCGATTCTGGTTTTGCCTGAGAAAGGAAGGGATACATCGTATTTTGTGATGCGTCCAAGAATGGTCTGGGATGTGTGTTGATGCAAGACAAGCAAGTGATTTCTTTTGCTTCTCGACAGCTTAAGAAACAAGAGGAGAATTACCCAACCCATGATTTGGAGTTAGCTGCAATGGTCCATTCTTTGAAGTTTTTGAGGCACTACCTGTATGGGGAGAAGTGTCAGATCTTCACAGATCACAAGGACTTGAAGTACATCTTTTCACAACAGGAGTTGAACATGAGGCGACATCGTTGGATGGAGTTGATCAAAGACTATGACTACACAATTGATTATCATCTAGGAAAGATGAATGTCATGGTAGACACATTGAGCATGAAGTCTTCATCCTCATCCATGGATAAAGGTCAGTTGAGTTCTTTAATGTGCAACAAGCGAGACATGTTAGTCTCCTTACGTTAGATGAATGTCAAGTTGGAAGTATCCTTGTTAGCCGATTTGTTGGCACAACTACATGTGAAACCTACGCTGATATAGCTAATCATAGAAGCTCAACAGACAGATAGTGTGACACAACAAATTAGATTAGAGTTCGGTAGCGAGAAGCGTGATGGCTTCTATGAGTCGGATAATGGGATAGTTTGTTACCATAATAGGATAGTGGTTCCTGATGCCGATAACCCGAGGAAGATGGTCTTGGAAGAGGCTCATTCATCCATGTATGCTATGCACCCAGGTAGTACCAAGATGTACCATAATCTGAAGGATATTTTGGTGGCCAGGTTTGAAGAAAGATGTGGCTGAGTTCGTTCTAAGATGTGCTGTATGTCAACAAGTCAAAGCTGAACATCAAAAAGCCTACAAGAACATTGCAACCATTCCCAATACCTCAGTGGAAGTGGGATCATGTAACTATGGATTTTGTAGTTGGTCTTCCTAGGACAACCAAAGGATATGATTCCATTTGGGTGATTGTTGACAGGTTGACCAAGTCAGCACATTTCCTTCCTGTGAAGGAAACATACACAACAGAGAAGCTTGCCCAAGTCTATGTTGATGAGATAGTGCATTTGCATGGTGTTCCAGCTACTAATGTGTTTGATAGAGGTCCTCAGTTCACGAGTCGCTTTTGGGAGTGACTGCACAAAACTTTGGGTATGTAGTTGAAGTTTAGTACTGATTTCCACCCATAGATAGATGGTCAATCTGAAAGGACCATTCAAACCTTAGAGAATTTGTTGAGGGTTTGTGCTCTTCAGTTTTCAAGAAGTTGGGATGTACATATCAGTTTAATAGAGTTCACTTACAATAACAACTATCAGAGTAGTATTGAAAAGGCACCTTATGAGGCATTGTATGGGAGACGTTGTAGATCTCCACTGTATTGGTATGATATAGGTAAATATCAACTTCTTGGTCATGAGATTGTACAACATACAACAGAGACAATCAAAGTGATACAACAACAACTGAAGGCAACACAGGATAGATAAAAGTCGTATATGGATAATCGTCATAGACCCTTGGAGTTCCAAGTGGTAGATAAGGTATATCTAAAGGTCCCTCCTTGGAAGGGTCATCTGAGGTTTGGGAAGAAGGGTAAGTTGGCTCCCAGGTATATGGGACCTTACTCAGTTGTGGCACATGTTGGGAAGGTGTCTTACAAGTTGGAGTTACCACCTGAGTTTCACACGTTACATCCCGTGTTCCATGTCAGTATGTTGAGGAAGTGTCATCCAGATACAAAATTAGTGCTACGGCCTGTGGAGGTAGAGCTTACTGAGGATGTGACCTATGTAGAGGGTCTAATATCAATCCTTGATCGGAGAGTGAAGAAGTTGAAGAGAAAGGACCTTGTGCTTATGAAAGTTCTTTGGCATCATCGTGGTGTTGAGGAAGCCATGTGGGAGCTTGAGGAAGAGATGAGGAGGAAGTACCCTTCCCTTTTCTCTTAGGATTTTGGGGGCAAAATCCCCATTAGGGGTTTATGGCTTGTAAGGACCCTGACCCACATTTTGGGATAACCCTATTTTTTTGCTTAAGTATATTGTTTAGCTTCTTGCTCTAATCATCTGAGATATAATTAGGGCATGTTGGAGGCTTGAGTTCCTTGTTTGATCTTGTTTGGTTAAGCCTTGGTTGAGTGGTGACATCCTTGGTGGTGTTTTTGGGCTCATGTTTGTGGTGTATCTTACACCTAGGAGTGTTGTCTCAGGCTTGAGAGCCTTGAGGGGGCCTTGTATTGGTTGTGGGTGTCTTGAGGGACATCCTACCGATTTTGGGGTGTCTCTGGATGCACCCTATTGGTTTGTGGCTCTAGGGTTTCATCCCTATCGGTTTGTGAAGGGAGTGGGTGTGTGTATCGGCCTTGACCTAGGAAGGATATCTAATGGGAGAGGCATGGTTCTTTTCACATTTTTGCATGGTGTTGCATGTGGCCTTCTTCCTGGACATGTGTCATCTAGGGTTCTTTGGTGGTGACACCTTTCCTTTGTTATCTCTTTCATATCTCTTGTATATATATCTCTCTCTCCATGCAAGAGAAAATCCTTTGGTCATCTTTATATTCTCTCCTTGGTGGCTGATCTTGAGCTTGAGGAGTGCTCTCCCTTAGATCTTGGTGGACGAGCCTAAGCTTGTGGTGATCTCTTTTCATCTTCTTCCTTGGTGTTGTGGTGATTGAGCTTGGAGGATCTTCTTCTACCTTGGATCTTTGAGCTTGGTGGGGATCCTTGAGGCGGGTAATATAACTCTAAACCCTCTTTGTTATTATCACCATCTACTTGTTATCTTTCTCTTGATCTATGGCTCGTTATTGCTTGCATGCTAGTACTTTTCCTTGGTAGCTTTGTGTTTTGTTTTGGAAAAATGAACCTTGCATAGTTGCTGCTTATGTTGCACTCTCTTTTGCCTTATTAGTAACATCATCTTAAGGTAGGAGATGATGGATTTGATATGCTTTTGTGGCTTATATGTTTGGGTGTTCGTCACAATCTATGACACTCCCTGGCCATCACGACCTGAAGGTGACAGACCGTTACACCAAGATCCAGATCGTCACGTTTTGGTGAGTTTTTGGCCATCACAGCTTGTAATGTGTCAACAGATACCCCTGTGGCAGGTCGTCACGACTTGGTGATGCCCATGTCGTCATACCCTTGTACACCTAGGCCGACACGTGTGGTGGTGAGACTGGTATGCATTGTAGGATGTTAGCCCATTATGGCTATAAGCGTACTTAGAGGAGTTGATATGTTCAAAGGCTAACTGTAACACTCTTCTTAGGTAGAGGCCGATATATAATCTTGGGTGATGTTTCCTGATACACCTCAAACTGAGACGCCCATTTTGTTTTGGAATGGCGTTGCTCGTCAGGCTAAGTTGGCTGACACCCTTTCCTTAGGTGTGATGGCTCGATATGCTAAATTTAGATGTTTAAATGGTATACCTCATAAAAGGGTAGCTCTACACCTTGTAATGCTCAACAGATACCTCAAGCTAATCTATTGGATATACCCCTTGTATGTTGCCCGACATGGTTTGGTTGCCCATGACACCCTAAACATTGGTGACTGTCACACTCCCTAGAGGTGACAAATCGACATGCCTTATGATGCCTAAATTGATACACACCTTGGATAGATAGGCCGATACCCTATCTTAGTATGGATGCCCGATACCTTGAAGGACAATCTGATACCCTAGGTTGGAACCCTAGTCAACACCTTGAGGTGATGTTTGAGATATACTATGTTGATGCTAGGGTCACATGGTAGGGTGTGTTACCCTATGGAGTAGATATACATGTGAGATGAGAGCTACGTTCTATACCTCATAACATGTTTTATATTGAAAATGAGAAACATGCTTCTATGTCTCATAACACACCTCATAATGATCATGAAAGTAATAACCTAAGGGTAGTTGTTGATCCAATCTTGAAAACCCTAATCAGGTAAAGTGAAACCCTGATTGTAATGATGTAAATGTATGGCATGAATCCTATGAGATGATGATGTTGATGATGCATTGCCTCCTTGTTATCTGTTTCTAACAATGCAGGTGATACCAATTGATGTACATAGCCAGATATGATCTATGGTGGTTATGATCTGATGGACATTGGTCCTTGTGATGTACATTGGTCCTTGTGATGGACATTAGTGAATAGCAGGCATAAAGATACATGATGTGATGAGAACACACCTATTATGTTTCATTTGTTCTGGTGAAGAGTTATGCCTTGTATATGTAGATCTTGTTTGGAGATTATACATTGTAACTTGATTGATTCTTAAAGATGTTTAAATTGATCTAATTAATCAAGTGAAATCTAATAGTGTAGTTTACCCTATGCCATAGATCCATTCAGTTTTAGCAATTTGTTGAATGGTGAAACAAATTTAACTCGGAGCGTATATTTTTGAATATGCGGGGTACAAGTCAAGTAATTCCTTATATCCTTAAATACAAGATGTGTGAGAAGACCATGCATGAATCGATCTCGTTGAGATATGGATGGCCATGTGTGAGCCACTCCTTTGATTAGAACGGCCATGCATGAGCCTGTTCTTCTAGAGCCGTACCTATACCAAGGTGGGCTAGTTATGATTATGTATGTGGATGGCCATGCATGAGCCAATCCCTAATCTTGACTATATGTCATTATTGTAAGTGACTGATCTGTCTCTGCGGTGTTTTCTCTTATGCTAACCAAGAGGTGTGGTGAGGTCATGGATTCCGACTCTTCCATTAGACCTTGTATCTCACCAATTTTGACTTATCAAGTGGCCGGTTGGATTTGGGTGGTACAAATCAAATCCTCGGGGCATGATGAAATACGTAATCAGCCGTGCATCATAGTTGTATAGGGTCAAATATGAAAACATTGGTTGAGGCCTTGCTTGATCTTTATACAATTTGTTGATAGAAAATATACACGTTCTTCATATTCCTTTTAAATTATTAAGATGTTTCATAATTCAACAATAAGTGCTCTTCATGTTAATAATCATTACATACTTCATCTTAATTGTATTTATACTGCTGCTTAGTTCATCTTATCTGTGATAATAATAGAGTTGGTGGTAAGTTATATCTCCCGCTGAGATTTGGAATCTCACCCTGTGGGTTTCCCACATCTGTTTTAGGTGGACGAGCACAAAGAGGTAGAGATCGTGCAGAGGAGGTTGAGTAGCAGCTAGAGGAGCAATAAATGATAAGGTTGGCAGTGCTACTAGATGTCTTTTGTTCATATAGTCGTCCCTGTACACTCGGGTCTTCAGGAACATTTTATAATTGTTTTGTAGACGTGCTTGTTTATGTGGTTGGCTTATATACCTGTTATGTATAGTGGTGGTGGAATCATATATATATATATATATATATTCTGGAATAGCACTTTGGTTACAACTTGACAACATGCCTTATATATGCTTTGAGGCATGAAAGGACTTATATGTGAAGGTCCTTGTTGTTTTGCAATTTTATGAAAATGGTTTTAATTTTTAGTATTTTTTCAGTAATCTATTCGTTAACCTTTCTTTTGCGGTTATGTTTTGAGTAATCTCACTTTGTGTGGCAATGGGTGTTACACCTTTCTAGAAAATATATGATTTTGGACTCAAAACCTAAACCAATCGATTTATTAAGTTCTCCTAATCAAGAAAACATATTTATTTGTCACATTTGGGGTTAAAATGAATTAGTTACCAATTTTAGGGATTTATATATTAATTAATTAGATCCTCAAAAATCCATCATCGAAAACATGGAAATCAGACTTTGAAACTATTTTTTATTAGAAACAACACATTTTTACGATTCCAAAACATACTTATTTGTTAATTTTAGATAAGTGGATTAAAGATATAAATTTTACAATTTCTACCAATGAGGAAATTTGAAAACAACAAGAAATTGCATGAGAGAGGGAGAGAGATGGGGCTGGATTGCTGACCTGACCCAATCACGAGCTACCAAATTGGTAGTCAGCGGCCACCTTGGCCTCGTCCACAACAACGAGGGAAACAAAAGTAAAAGACCAAGTTGCCCCTAAGTGAATACATCTAAAAGAAGAAGCAATAAGGGTTGAGGAGTAAAATCATAGGAGATCATCTTCCCCCTCACCCACATGCCACTGCTGCCCAAAGCAACAAGCGTGATGTTTGAGGAAGATTGGGCAAATATGCAAATCACAAAGACTCTGCGATTTGAAGCCATAGAAACGAAGCTAAAGATTCCATGAACTTACTAATATTATCAATTTGGATGTGGGTGCCACTAAGAGAAGGGGAGAAGAGTCACAAGGTTAGAGTGAAGGTTGGCTTGGCAGCAACACAAAATACAACGGACGGAGAAATTGAGGCCGATGGAAGATCACATGTAATGAGGCAAAGCACTAGAATAGGTTATATGTATAGGATTGGGTCCTATGGTGTATGGAGTCAGAGCTCAGGGGTGGGCTTGGGAAAAATATTGGGAGTTTTGTGAATATTTGATTAAAACATAAGATCTTGCACTAGTTAGATGCGGAATTGAATTTACAATCCAATGCAACTTGTTTTGTGAAGTTTCATTGAGAAACGAGGGAGTTATGTACAAAAAACCAAACTCATTTGGTCCACATTACTGTTCACACGGGTGTCTCCTACTCAAGATAGGAGACAAATCTCTACCCCTCTGATCTACATCGGATGGTCGACGCGGATCTGCAATGAGTGACATTTAATACAACCTTCCAACTTTGTTCTTTTGATGCATTAAATGTACAAAACATTTTATAATTATTTGAGAGTGCAAACGAAGTCTAAATATACCCAAATTTGGTAGACTAGGTAATTTTGGGGTGGGGAATCCGATTTTGGCATTAGTTTTTTTTTAAAACTTATAATATTTTATTTAATATATTTAAATCTTATCACTTATTTATCCTTTTAATGAATTAGAGTCATCTAGAAACTTTCTAAAAATATGAAACTTGGCCTATAAGCAATACTAAATGTGAGGAAAATGATTTTCCATTATTTAATTTTTAACATATTACTAAATATTTTTGTTCTTTGAATTATATTCTCTCTCCTAAATTAACTAAAATATTTAAGATTGTCTAAATTAGATGAAAATTCAAACATAGACTAATTTTGGTATGTAGATTTTGAATCTAAATTTATTTTCCTATTTTAGAATCATTTATTATTTTATTTGATATTTTGGGGAAAAACTCATATCTTCTTTTCCAAATTGAATTAAATTTATTATTTTTATGTAAATAATGTGAGACTTGACTCCCAAGGTAATTGGGAGTCAAGGAACATGAATTTCACATTAGATTTCAGTTTTGAGATCTCTTTCTATGAACTAACATTTTTGACTTGACATCATTTTATTTATTTCACCATCCTAATTATTTATTCAATTGTGTCTCATTATCTTCACTCTTATTACCAGAAAGGGTTGTATTTCATTATTATTCATGAGACTTTATATGTATTTATATTTTATCTCATTAGGGCATTATATCATATTTATTTGGATATTGTAATATTTTTCTTTATTATGGACATTTTTTTTCTTATATGCATATTATTTTTAACATTATACTTTGATCAACATTATCAAATGTGACACATTTTATTGGTCTAAAGATTAATTATGAGGGCATTAGTTCATATTTGTTTATATGTCTACATGTTAGGGCTTCAATTAAGCTACTAATGTGTATATCTTTATCCTTGTTTGGCTAAACCCGAAGAACCAAGCTAATTATCCCCCAAGACATGTGATCAGGGTCAAGAGGCTAGATTTCAGTTCGTTATAGATTCTCATTAAAAAATCATCAATAATATCACCTTACTTGAATGTGATGTCCTCAAACTCCTTCCAAAGCTTCTGTGGGTTTGCCTTACAAACATGCATGACACCCATCCACACGGTCTTAATGACTTCACATGCTTGTTTGGTAGTGTCCTTCACTGCCAACATGGACAACATCTCTGGAGGCACCGCCTTGAGGATAGATGAGAGCACCAACTAGTCATCCCAGTACTCCACCATTCTTGGTTCAATCACGTCCCACAAGTCTTGGGCCTATAGATTCACCCTCATCAACAACACCTAATCGCCGTAGTTGGTGCACGTTAGCATGGGGTAGATCAATGTTCCTATCTCCTTCACCACCCCTTGGGCCACCACGTATTGTCCAACGTTGCTACTAGATTCCGTTTCCTGATGTCCATCTTTATTGTCACTGTGGGTCTCATCTCTGGGGGGGGTGTACTGGATGTTAGATATATGCCTACTAGTCATCGTTTTAGCATTGTTTGAGCCAATGTAGTGCAACTATATGTATAGGAAATGTAGTTTTCTAGTGTAGTGAAAATGGGAAGAGCTTTTGTCTCACATTGCTCACTCCTAAAACTTTTGTAGTCTTTATTTGTTGGATCACATGTGACACTAGTGTCCCAAGGGCTCTAAGGGAGAGTATGTTCACCTTCTTAGTGGGCATAGTGACCACAACCCATGCACACATGCACTCATGCGTGCCGCACCATGCTTCGCCTGGCCTGGCTTGGGATTGTGGTTTGTGCGTTGTGACAATTGTCTTCCATTTTCTTTTGTACTAGGATACAATTATAAAACTAAGTCTTAATTAAATTATTTATTTATTTCCAAAAGGGATTTATTAATCCTAATTAAGAAGTATTTACCTTGTGGTTATTTGCAGACATGTACAAGACCAATCATGTGATTGCATCTTAGTGGGAATAGGATTTTGGTATGTGAAGGGCTATGAATAAGTTTTTGGTTATTAGGGTTAATTACATCTTTCAAATATAATTACATCTTTCAAACATACATTTGTCAACTATTTGTGTATATGATTTGTGAACCATTGCCGGTCACTTTATGTCATCACTCCTGAACTACTCTGCGAAGACTTTCTCTTATGTGAAGCAAGTTCATCCTTCCTCTTTTCTGAGATGCAATCTGTTAGGTGGTGGTTCCTGTGGTCGTCTGGATGCCTAATGTCTGCATCTTTCATCATCAGGGCAAGCGAGACGTCTTTTGTAGGTTCGTGATCAAGTTGTCTAGAAGAACGATGCCTATCTAGAAGGATTGTGGGTTGTTGAATTCTTTAGGTATCATGTTCATTTTACAATGAACAGTTTGTTCTGTTATTCTAACTACAATTTATTTCTATTCTCATGCATTATTTATTCTAAATGTTTCTTATCTAGAACTTCCTGCAATTGTTTATTAATTTACAACCATTGTTGTTGCATGTAACAACACCTAATATAAATTGACAATAGTATGAAAGAATTCAATTTTGTCATTAATTAACAATTACCGATCATGGTAGTTTTGATAATAAAATTGATACTGCTAATATGCTTGAGAAATTTACTGGTATCAGATTTACTTGTTGGTAGAGTAGTATGCAAATTTGACTTAATATGATGGGTTTTGATCATTACATAGAAGAGGATGAACCTTAATGTGATGAGCCCATCACTGATAATGCAAAATTAATTGCAAATTAGAAGAAGGGTGATAAGATGTGTCGAGGGTTGGATTGTTTGCTTTAGATAACAAACTATATGATTCATACTCTAAGATGCATGTTACTACTTCTAAAGTGTTGTGGGAGGCATTAATAAAGAATTTTTGTACTGAAAACTAGGGTGCTAAAAAGTACAATAAATCTATATTTCTAAAATTTTAGAAGGTGAGGGTAAATCCATGTTTGATCAAGCACACAAGTTTCATCTCTTGTGCCATAAATTCTCAGATTCAAAGATGGAATTGCCTGAGAAGTTTGTTGTTATGTCCATTGTAGAAAAAAATACTCTAAGTATTGGGAATCATTTGGCATGACTCTTAAGCATCACAAAGGAGACTTGTCAATGAATGATCTAATGAGAGAAATGAACATACAAGAATACTTGAAAGAGAAGACTATCAAGTTACCTATTGAGGCCAACCCTAATGATTGGGTATCAATCTCCTCGTTAGATTAATGGGATCAAAATCTCAGTTGGAGGATGAGAGAAGATTGAGATGGGCTTGGGATCCTGCTCACCACATTGTCCCACTCGAATAGGGACCATTTCCAAAGGTGGGAGATGACTCCATTGCCACCATACTAATCCAACGACTACAATTACAACCCACATATGTCAGGGCTCCTGCGGAAGCATGACACCTATGAATTTAGGTGAGATAGAGATCAATTGAAATCACAATAATCTGGGCGTGAATTGATTAAATTAAAAGAAATATACTCTGGTTTATATTGAGGTGGTATACTTAACAAATATCTTATTTGATTAAATTAGCATAGCAAACACTATCTAAATAGGTTGAAACTTTTCACATAGATTTACTAGGACACAAGGAACATGGTTTTGTATTAAGATTTCACTTTAAAGACTTACCAATATGAGTTCTACTACAATTAGATTTTAACTCAATTAAATTATTAATTAATATTACATACTAGCAATATCCTCTATTTAGGATTTAGATTCCATTTATCATCATATTATTACCATCAAGGTCACATGAAAATACTTATTAAGTCCATTATGACCATTAATATCAAGATTTACTAAAATTATGGCACATTAATAATTTCCTATTACATTAAACATCTAATTATTGTCTCTTTACATTTGTTACTCACATTTTTGTCCTCATGAATCATTCATTTATATTTATTCACCTTTGATGGCTAATTATGAACATGCAAGTCATTATTTGTGTATTAATGAACAAAGTGACACATATTACATATTAACAAATTGATCCACATATCAAGACAAAAATAGGTGATTATGTACCATTTATGTTTATCAATGTAAGTTGTCCTATTATGACACCTAATGTCACTAATATACCATGAATATCACCAAGGATGTGTATATTAGGATTAGGAAATTATCACTTAGGGTTTAGGTCGACATGATCATTATACTTCACTTACACCTTTTTAGTATGCATTAAGTCCAGAGTTAGGTTCCATACATGGCCTCATCGTCACATTAGGGTTTCTTAGTCCATGGCATGATCAGGATCATATATATCCATAATTAGGGTTAACATGTTTGCTACTCATATTATGTTCATTAGGGTACAAACAAACATGTCAGGGTATACCTCTAACCTTCTTTGGTCAATTCTAATGATTTGATAACACTAACCTCATATTCATGGAATTATGGTTTCTAAAGTTAGAATATCCAAACCTTAGTATGTTACCCTAATGACATGCCACTTATTTCCATAGCCACCATCATCAAACCACAATGTGATGAAATATTCAAATGCCACACACAAGTTTGAGCTAGCACGCACTCTCATTTATCTAGATTTTCAAAAAATGGATAATGACTAATGAGTAGATCCCACTCTTTCTCTTTCTTCAATCTCGTCTATGGGTCCCATAAGAGACCCACTGTCATCATAGTAAAAACTTCCTCTTAATTCATTACTGCAAAGCTAGTAGTTTATCATCACAAACACATCAATCAATTACTTGAATACATTGCAAATATTCTCATTATTTGCTCATCTAAAGACATAGTTATCTCGAAGTACATGACTAAAGAATGACATTCATTTTATGTTATAGATTAAATAGATACCATCCACATTGGAATGGGCTCACTCCCTCATACTATGAAAATAGGCACCATTTTGCCACCATTAGTCAAGCCAACCTTGATCTAATCTTTTGATAATACAACAATGCCTTCTCATGGAGATACACCGATATTCCAGGGATTAAAAAGTTCATATCTCCCATCCATACCAAGAATTTAATCCATAAAGAAAAAAGCACAATGCATTAGATCTCAATGGGGATTGAAGACATGCAAAGACGTTTAAAGTAGCTTGATGCATGCTTCATTTTCCCTATATCATACCCTACCTGGGCATCCAATGTTGTTCCATTCCTCAAGAAAGAAGGGCATGTTTACATGTGTATTTACTATAGGGACCTAAACAAGGACAATCCAAAAGATGATTTTCCACTTGTACATATTAATATTTTGATGGACAACACAACTAGACATGAACTCTTCAGCTTCATGCACGGGTTCTCTAGATACAACTAGATAAACATGGCTTCACCAAACATGAAGAAGACCTTGTTCGCCACATAATGGGGTGTTTTTTTTACTACAAAGTGTTGTTCCTACTCAAAACATAGGTGCATCCTATCAATGGGCCATGGTAGATCTCTTCCATGAACTCATCCAAAAAGAAATAAAACTTCATCTAGAATACTAGTCTGTCACATCAATGAAAGTAGAAGGTCACATATCCTACTTGGATAAGTTGTTCAAAAGTCCATGACGTTTTGTCCTATGACAAAATCCAATAATATGTACTTTTATCATCATTTATAGAAACATATTGCGCTACATCATCATCTAAGAAGGTATAGAGGTCAATCTAGGGAAAGCTCAAATGACCATCAAATTAGTCACATCTAGATGGAGATAGAGATTGAAGGCATGTTGGAAAGATAGAATTAAATCAATAGATTCATCTCAAAGTTGAAACAATTGGAAAGATAGAATTAAATCAATGCTTTTGACAACTTGAAGTAATATGCTCAACCCATAAATTCTCTTGCCGCCAATATAGGTTGATTCATTGATCTTGAGACTATCTGCCACCAAGTAACTAATGGGAGGAGTCCATACACTACAAGTGGATGATGGTGATCACACCATCTATTACATGCTCTAGAAATTCACAGAAACTAAGTACAAATATAGCATAGATTAGAAAAACTACTTTGCTTATGTTATTACCACTAGGGAACTATGATATTACCTAGTTGCAATACCTGATACTGCTAATCGTGTGCCATGACATAATGCACTATTTGTATGACCAACCAACACTTTATTGGACAAGGATCTATATGGTAATTCATGCTTACCAAATTTAACATCTCCTACATTCTCATGAAGGCAATCAAGGATCAAGCTCTCAGTGATCATCTCACAAAAAACCATGGTTTCGTTAGCAGGTGAAGATTTCTACTTCCCCAAAGATGACATTAGAATGATTGACAAGTCATTTTCCATTTCAACCAGATCCACCGAAACATGGATAAAAGGTTCATTGTTGGAAGCTTGAACCAACATGGTAATGGTGTTTCTGTATTTATCATTTATCTTGTAGAGAATGCATCCCCATCTTCTACCATCTATAGTTTTATGCCAAAAAATGTCATAGAAAGTGAAGCTTGTGTCATTGGCCTTAAACTAGACAAAAAGATATGAGTTTGAAAGCTCTGAAACATTGGCGAGTCCCTACTTATTGGGTGGAAAATAAATCACAAGTGGAAGAAGAAGTGGTCCTATATCAAGAATTTCTTTCCAAGCTAACTAAGGAGTTTGAAGAGATCAAGTTCACTCACTGCAAGGTATATTGGAACACCTACAATGATGCACTAGATTAATTCGGTATTTAGGATACAGATAGCTACATAGCTGATGTCAAAATGTTTTCCAAACTAGATGATTGCATGCAGATTGAATTAACTTCCTCAACTAGAAATTAACCTTGGTTATAGAATAGAAAATGCTTCCTCAAGGGTCATTCCTTCCTTGAAGAAACATATGAGAATGACAAAAAAATGATATGATGTATGATAATCAGTTACATTCTAGGATAAAAAAACTCTTTACATATGCTTAGTGAAGGAATGGGATTGTATGTAATATGTACATAAATATTGAATGTTCCAATTGCACATCGATTACATTCACTCACTTATGACTCCCCTATATAACATGACCATGACATGGATATTTGCAGTTTGGGGTGTTGACATGAATGACATGATTTACCCAAAAGCCTCTAATGGAAACTACTACATATTAGTCATCATTGACTACTTCACCAAGTGGGTATATACGGTCTCAGTCTCCTTTGCATCAACCTCACAAGTCATCAAGTTCTTTTGCAACATATCATCACCAAACATGGTATTTTGAGTGAAATACTCTCCAAAAAGGACACACACATCATTACAAAATAAGTACAAGAGTAACCAGACTCTTGGTATAAAGCATCATCAGATTTCTCCTTATCATTTTTATATGAATGGATCACTTAAAATATCCAAAAGGAACCTCATAAAGATACTCATAATACTATGCAGCCAACGTGATATTAGCATGAACATCTAGATGTGACCTTGTAGTCACATAGAACTTCAATCCACAGCTTGACAGGTTCAACTCCTTACTCCATCTTCTAGAGGAAAGAATCTATTTTACCAGTTGAAATTGAGACCCCTTTTATGCACATACTTCAAGAACTAGACATTTGCAAAGCATATTTGTTTACGATTGCATACAAACACTCAATGTAATCAATAAAAGATGACTCTAATTTGTACACTATATGTAGTATTACCAATCTCAAATGACTAGATCCTTTTCAAACATAGTACATCCTATACAGTTAAAAAATGATGACATTGCATTGCACTTGTACCTCAACCCCATTCTCAAGGTGAATTTAACCTAAAATTAGAGGGGTCATATATTTTTAAAGACAATTATAATGATTGTGCCATGTGACTATGATACAATTATGGCAAAATCCACTTGCTTTTGATAAATTATGGTAATGTCAAAAGGTATTATTGTTGATGGTAGGGAGGCTACATAGGAATTCAATTAAAACAGTTATTGAAAACCACTTTTGTACTAAAATAGTGAAAATCATGGATCACCTAAGGATACATGGGTTAATCAACTAAAACTATAAGGTTTGGATATAGTATTCCATGACTGTCACTCTTGGTGTCACATATTTCGAAGTGAATGTTGATTGTAAAAATCACCCATATAATTAACCTTACCAAATCCACGTAACTTAAGAAGACAACACATGTATTCTTCTCATCATACATGATATCCAAAGTACATGACACTTGTAGACAAATGTGATCCACTTGATATGTCTCATTAGGGCGATGTCAGTTCTTCTCCCTTTTCAAGACTTCTACAATACAACACTTTAATGGGTATATATAGCTTTCATTTGAGAAAGGTAAACCTACAATCTCAATTAGCATTCCACATGGATGAAGGATAGACTTGGTTGTATAACCATTATCTTCTTCATTAACCGTATGACCTTTTCCATAACAAGGTCTTACCTTTCTATTTTCACCTTCCCACCCATAGTATCCCTATATCCTTATCTCTAACTCCCCCTATTTCTATTTTTATAGTTAGAAAAACATAACAAACCATCACTATATTTCAAAAAAATTGAGTATAAATGCTTGTAGACACACTCTGATAAGCTTTCCATCCACCATACCTCACATGTGGATTAAGAAAATACACTATTTTGACAAGGTGGTGCATAGGAAATATGTATTTCTTAATGATATTAACTTACCTAGTGAGATAATAGACATACTTTCTCATGATATAACTAAGAGGATGAGTACACTCACTTAATATTCTTCATTAACTATAAAACTCTTCTATGGATGAGCTATTATGTTTGCTACAAAATCTAGAGTTCCATATGGAACACCCTTCCACTTACATATATATTGAGGTGAGACAGACTAGACATTGATCCTTGATAATTTCAAATCAATATTGACAACAAAATTTCTTGCATGTTGCTCTTGTAGAACAACCTTAGTTGGAATTCAACTTCGTATGGTTAGACAAAGCTCATGTGGGACCTAGCAGTGGAAGAAGGATGGACTGTAGAGATCAGCGTGACTAGAACTAACAAGATGTGATTATTCAATGGTTTGTAATTACAAGCCCCTATCCGGTCACATTCACTGTGGAAAAACCTTTTTCACCCCTCCCCATAAAGACTTTAGCCCAAGAGGTTGAAAAGGGGTGCACTCTCTTAGGACAAGTGCTCATGGCTAATGATGTCACCACTTTATCAAACATAACTTCAGCCACAAAAACAATGAGAGTGACCTCAAACCTTATCTATTCCAAGGTTCCCTCCACTAATGACCTACATTACAACATCAAGTTCATCTTTCAACATGATGTACCCATTAAAATTTAGTTATAAGTTTTATTTTAAACCAATACATTTCACTCTATATGGTAATAATAAGTCCTGTAAAAAGTTTCGAGTAAAGATCTGAAGAGTAACATACAACGTACAAGTAGATTTTATTATTATAGAGTAATAGGTAACAAACACCAAGTTTGTAAGAGAACCTCAACTTTTTAATTGCAACAGAGATGGCTATTTTATCCTCTTTGTTGATTGAGCCCCAATATACATCAAATATTTTATAATACTCTTTTCAAGGATAAAAACCACATCCTTAGAGATTGTTGAAATGATCTCAGGTATCCTAAGCATGATGTCTCTTTATTAGATTAAATATTACTTTGTGACTCATCTTCACACCAAATCCTTACACACCCTTCATAAGCTAGAAAAGAGAAAATGCATACCATATTACCGAGGGCATGCCACACTTCTCCTCTCATTGATAGTCACACTCCTCAACACAATGGGGTAAATCTTCCACTTCCCAATATCATTATCCAACCACACCACCACCCTTCTTAACTAGAGAGACTACATGTTATTTTCCATCCTAACCATGTGGCATATCATGTGTGGACACATCAACCTAACCATAAGAAAAAGAAAATTTTAGTAATCATTGATCCATGTATATTGAGTAATATGAATGTTGCACATAACTGAAGTATGGATCACTTCTTCAAGTAACACCTTCTAAGACTCTATTGCATGCTACATTCTTTTAGAATGAATACTCAAAAAATCAAACAGATATATCCTCAGATGTATATATGAACACCATTTGTCTTTCTAGAGTGTTTTATGATCGTTCCTTGATGACCACCCTCCCATAAAGTATAAACATTATATCCATTGGCCTCGTTAATGTCACGAAAGTCATTGGATTCAACCTTCCAAAGATCAAAATTACCTGACTAGTAATCCTATCCAAGACTCAAAATAAATTACACCTTTCCCAAAGGTACATCCACTAATCACCAATCTTAGGGATCCCAATATCCTCAACCTCATCACATATGCCTTAGATGGTAAACTCCATTACATCCACCCCAATACCCTACAACAACTCAACTTCATTAAGTCTTTCTACGAAATTGAGGTAACATAGTTTGCTAGCCATGCCTAATGTCTAAAGATTAGACTTTTGGTATATTTTTATGCTTAATTTACATGCAAAGAACCACATTTCCTTCCTTCATTCTTTATAGTCTTTTGTAACACCCCCACCTGGTCTTCTCCCATATAGACCAATAAGAAAATCGGGATCTCCATGATAAAGAACCCTTCTTAAACTGCAAAAAAATAGAAACGAGGTCCACAGATGGGTTAGGAAGATTCTTTTTTATTGAAAACTCCAATAAGAGAACCAAATTGTGCCACCTCTTACCATATAACACCAACCATGGGAATCAAGGGCAGTTAAGCCACATCAACTCAACCTCCCTTTTCCAACTTCATTTGTAATGGTACATGAATATATCAAAAAGAATATTGACAAAAAGAAACAATATGTGGTAGAAAAATATATTGAGAAGTTAAATTTATGGGGTTTGGGTTGCCTTAAAAGCAAAGGCATCCTTCACTAAATGTTTCCCAATTAACAACACATTCCTGCATGTGGATAAGCAAGCCTTGATGGATACTAAAAATCTCCTATTACGGTCTGATTGTTTCAATACATTAATATGATGATAATATCCCCAAGTAATATCATTTATACTAACTAAATTCTAGCGATTCTCAAAACTCAATTTTACGTGATCTATTCCTATTATCCAACTTTATTTCTTGGGATTATTATGACAAAAATTTCAAATTTTGCAAATAATATTATGTGTATTTTGATAATAACCTCGATGTCAATACAAAACCAACTGATTGGAAATAAACTTGAGATGGAATAAAAAAGCATCTCACACTAGTTAATCATATGAACAAGTTTGGACTTTATGTTTTGGCTGCATCACATGGCATATTATTTTTTCTATCTTATGATCAATTCTAGATTGAATTTGTGTGACATAAGACTCTTATAAATGTCATTGTGTGATAAGGTGCTACATTATAACCCGCATCATTCAAGTCAAAACTATAGTAGAGATCCAAACATAGCTGGTTATCATAATTTACATAGATTGGGGGAAAGATGATCACCATTGTGAATCCCTATACTGGTCTAGTTGGTGGCCTTCTCATATGTTGGTAAGATAGATGCCATGACACCTAAATAATCAGTAGGGCATATGTACTATTAAGTTCCACATTCCAACCTCTATATTACAACTCCATTTCACTCTTCACAAGTAAGTATGTAGAGTATCATAAGCTAAAGGACCTTACATAGATGAGCTCGAGCAACTGGCTCTTATACGCCATACCACCTTGTCTTATAGGATGTGACATGAACATAACCATGTTTGATTGAGAGATATCCCAACACAACAATAACTTTCATATAACTAACCACATTACCAATGAATTCAACCATTTCATTAACAATTCAAAACTTCTTTGAGCTCAAAAGTTGAAACTCACAGTTCACTTGGTCTAGGTGCTTCATGGGCACTCCACGAAGGTTTATATGATCGCATTTCGGATATGAATAGATCCCATTAGCCAATTCATTTGTGACTATTTGTAATATTTATGATTAGTTTCCTACTATAATCAATACAGATTATATTATGTATGGATATATGTTGTTTACATTCAAAAGGTTCCTAGAATAATCATGATTCATTTAGGGAAATAATTCATAGCATCATACTCACATAGTCATAGATCTACACTTACATATACAAACACAAAATACTCAAACAAAGAAAGTCATTAATGTGAGAAGTGTGACCCAATAGGGAATCCACTCGCTAATTAATTTGAGGAATAACCCATCCATTCCAAGCACACTAATAAGGTGTGTCAAAATAGGTGTTTTTTTCATTTCTCAAATAATTGTATACGAAAAGAAAAAAGTATAGAAGCGGAATAATGTTTCATGACTATATTCAATTTATTGAGGTTACATACTATTCTCCCACTAGGGGGGCTTACATGAAAGAACAACTTTAGGATATAAGTTGAGGGAAACCACACTATTCCCAGTATATCTCCTAGAATCATCTTAATCATCTAGGTCCACATCATCCTATCAAGTCTTCTATGTATTTCACCTAGAGGTTGGAAGCACACCCCACAAGATATGATAAAGTGTAAGTTGTCAACATAGAAGTGGGTATGAGCATATTAATCGAGATTGAGCAATATAAGAGAAAAATGACATCAAATATAATAAGGCTTCCCATACAATAAGAAAAGTACCATCCAAGTGGATATCAAGAGAATATTAATTGTAGTAAGATCATAATCAAGAAAAACACTTTCCATTAATAACATATAAGAGGTGCCACAAAAGCACATACAAAGAATTTAGGGCATAAAACCCATCACAATAATAATCAACCTGCATGCATGTGAGATAAGTATATCACTAGTTTAAATATAAAATTACTCTTGGTTAGGGAACAGAACTCGTAACCTGATAGAGAATGACATATAACCAAACTCCCTTGGCATACAAGCTAGGGTATGGGGCATACGATCCTCCATCCCAATATAAAGAAGTGCATGGGGACTAAAACCTTAGTGTATGGCAGGAGGATGAAAACCTCAGTGCCTAATAATATCACATAGGGAAAATAAAACCTCATCGGAATAAAACCCAAAAATTAAAGCATTACATTAATCTAGGGCTATGAAATCACAAAGCATGCATAAATGTAGAGGCAAGTGAAAGTTCAGTCATAATACATAATTAATGAGATTTCCATTACATAAAAAGACAAAATGAAACATACACCACATAAGTGGGAAAAATAGTTCATATCCACAATTAGGATTTCATCATGAAGTAAATTACATTTTAGAGTCAATAAGAATATCCAACAAAATCATATGATCACACGATCAAAATCAACATAAAATCTTTCAAATGAAATAAATTCTCAAAAGAGAGAGAAATTGTCTAGGATAGTTTGTCCATATGACCAAAGAGTAAACATAGGTGATATCTCAACATGAGTAATAGAGAATGTAACATACCTCATATTGAATCTACATATATCCAAAGTCAAACCTAGTTCCATATTCGAGTCACAAGCCACCTATTAATAAACCCTAAAAGTCTCCTTTTTATTATTATGGAATTGGATTAAGGAAACAATATCATATTATATATTATATATTCTTAAAATCATAGCATATTTTATTTTATTTTTTATTTTTATAACATTAGTTATGAATTTTAGAAAGATAAATCCATAAGGTCATATTTTATTAGATTGTAATTTCTCAATGGAAGTGGTACCATTGTTTACAGAAAAATGACGTGATTCTAAAACATGCTTTGTCTTGTTTTTTTGAGCTATAAATAATTTACTATGTATTTCTCAATTTCTGACCAATGAAAAACACTAAAAATCCATGCTGACAGAGAATTTTCTATAACAAAGAAATCATGTTGAGTTGGCCCTATCAACACTGGCCAATTGGGTCGAGCCAAGAACATATAGCCATCATTCTCAATAGCCAACAGTTAACATGGTCAAATAAAGAAAAGAGATGAAAAGAAAAAAAATACCCCTCAACACAAAATAGACAAAAAACCCAAAATAGGGTTTGATATGTACAACTACTCTACTGCATCTTCTCTCTTCTGCTAAACCATCTCTTGGTTCTCAGAGCTTTAGGAGCTCAACCTAGAAAATAACCAAGTCAACCAACAACTTTGTCACCTAAAACAAAGGCAACCGTCATCTACCCCACCATATGAAGGTCTCAGGGAACCCAAGTTTGGGTCCTTTTATGTACAAACAAAAGAGTTAAGCATATTGCCATGGTTGACCTATTTTGATGCTCACAAAACCCCATCAGAAGTAGGCAAGATAAAAAACCATGAAGTCATAAACTCTCAAGGGATCTGCACAGAGGCAAAGAGGGTACAAAACACCAAACAAGCACCCATCAATCTATATTGATTCCAAGTACAGAGGAGAAGAAAAAGGAGGGAAAATGGTATGCTAGACGTCAAAGCCCAATTGGTACAAGAGAAATAGTGGTAAATATCTGTTGATGGGTTCCACATTGATTCTGGTAGTCTTGATGGTCTAACTCCTTCAAGATAGAGTCCACTTGAAGGGATAACACAAAATAAGTTCGCATGGGTGGGGGGAAAGGAAACCGTGGTGATATCAATACTAGTTTTAATTCTTAGGGCTTCGAGGATGATCAAGGAACTGATTATATATATATATAATATATATATATATATATATATATATATATATATATATATATATATATATAAACATATATATGTTTCAAGGTCCATGGTAGCAAGGGGAGAAGTCATGAAGAGAAATAGGGGAAAGGTGGTGACACATGTAGCCAGAGAAACTGGGGCAGTAAAACGCTAGGAAAATTGGGGTCGATCAATGCATAATTGGGCTAAAGGGAAAGAAAAATTGAGGAAATGTTGAAATGTTGGAAAGAGAAGTGTGAAGGAAAAGTAGCACTATTATTGTGCAGAATCCGTCTGACTTGCCTAAGAAGACCGAGGTTGAAGATGAATTATAAGATGCAAGATCAAAAATCTTGCGGGTCTCATTAAAGAACATGCGGAAAGGATCCTAATTATAAAACATTAGTGTGACACATGATCAAATTAAAGAAAAATCTTTTTGATTAAATGAATAACTTTCTATATTTACATGTATAACATCTAATCTTCTTTATCATATTTAGGGTAGTTATCAAATTCCAATTACAATGAACATTGACATAGATTAATTAGGACATGAAGAAACCATTTTTTCCATTGATTTTCACTTTTGGGGTTATTTCATATTTTATTTAATATTTTTAACTTTGAGTTACATTCACTCTCCTAAATAAAACTAGGATAGATAAGAATGTTCAATTAATGTGAAAAGTCACACATAAACTAATTTTGGTATGTGGAATATGAGTTTTGGATTTACGTCCAATTTTGAAGTCATTTATTAATTAACTTAATATTTTTGGCGTTATCTCATATTTTCTTTTCTAAATGAAATTCAGATAGTAATTATTGTTAAAATAATATGAAACTTGGCATCCAGGCTAAGTGGGACTCAAGGAACACGGATTTGCCATTTTATTTGGGGTTTGAAGTTTCTTTTTATGAGTTCTAGTACAATTATGGTTTTTGGCTCATTGACATGATGTTTATTATAACATTATATCCTTACCATCATTATTTATTATTTAGGGTCCCATTATCTTTACACTGTTACAAAAACAGTTTCATTAAAATCTTATGCATGAATTCCCATATTTTGCTTATTTATCATATAAAGTCCATTAAATCAATATTTATTTAGATAATGGAACATTATTCATATTTATGGATATAGAAACACTAATTGTTATTCCAAAGCACATTATACCTCTTATTAAACATATCTTTACATTATATGTAAATTATTTAGCAAAGGAAAAATATGTGATATATTTAATGAATTTACTTAAATGTTTGCACATAATTTAGTTATTATGGTAATTTTTGATGTTAACTATAGAACCTTATGCCATTAAATGTATTACATTTGTTTTGAAATCTAAATATGTTATGAGTTACCATTGATTTATTCATGTTATAAGCATTAACTATATACATCATGGTATAACTCCGTCCTTGTTTGGTCAAATCTAAGAAACCAAGCATACTATCATCCTAACCATGGAATTAATGTTTCCAGAGTCAAGATGTTAAGTTTCGGTACATTACAACGCTCCACCCCTTAAAGAGGGTTTCATCCACAAAATCTTCTTTAAGGGGCGGAGGGAAAGGGAAACTGTGGTGGTTTGGATACTAGTTTCAATTTTAACAGTTTGAGGATGATCAGAGAACATATATATATATATACATACATACATATATATATATATATATATATATATATATAGAGAGAGAGAGAGAGAGAGAGAGAGCCATAGAGGGGTAGAGAGAGCGAGTCAGACTAGAATACACTTGAATGTATAGATGACACCGTATACCTCAATCAATTTCCATCAAGTAATATTTTTCTAGAATTTAAGTTGTTGATCCTCTTAAAAATATTATGAGTAGCTTATGTATAAAATTTTAGCTCATTTTAACATTTATAGACCATTCATATAATGAGAGCAAAATGATACATTTCAAATTAGTTTTATGCATCGATTTTGTCGCCCTTTGATGAGTGACTTGCACTCATCCAAATGGACTCAAATTCTGTACGTGGCCTATTATAATGATGACAATGAAGATCAGTGGTTGAGATTTTTAAAAAATGTGGTCTAAGTAGGCAAACACCATTGGGGTGTAAGGTGTGATTTGTACGTATGTATATATATATATATATATATATATATATCTGTGTGTGTGTGTTTGTGCGTGTGTGTGTGTGTGTGTTTGTGTGCATGCACGTGCGTGTGTGTGTGCGTGTGTATGTTTTGAGGTCCATGGTAGAAAGGGGAGCACTCATAAAGAGATACAGGGGAAAGGTGGTGGCACCTATAGCTAGAGAAATTGGGGAAATAAAACCCTAGCAAAATTTGGTTAGTCAGCATGCAATCAGGAGAGGAACCTAAAGGGAAAGAAAATTTGAGGAAAGGTTAAAAGGGTGGAAAGAAAAGCTTGAGGGAGAAGTAGTGCTATTGTTGTGAGGAACCCGTCCGACTTGCCTATGTGGACTGGGGTTGAAGATGAATTATAAGCCACATAATCAGAATTAGGTGGCTCCCATTGAAGCCATATATGGAAAGGATCATGATCAATAAAACATTAGTGTGACACATGAAAGAAAACTCTTTTCAAATAAATAAACATAACTTTCTATATTTGCATACATTAAATCTTCTCTATCATATTTAAGGTAGTTATCACATTCTGGTTAGAGTGAAAATTGATACATATACTAATTAAAACATGAAAAATTAGTTTTGCCATTGATTTTCACTTTTGGATTTATTTAGTATTTTATTTAATATTTTTGAATTTAAGTTATAATATCTCTCCTAAATAAAAATTGGAAAGATAAGATCATTCTATTAATGTGAATAGTCACACATAAACTAATTTCGGTATGTCGAATATGAATTTGGGATCAATTTCCAATTTTGAAATCATTTAATAATTAATTTAATATTTTTTGGTGTTACCTCATATTTCCTTTTATAAATAAAATTAGGATAGTTATTGTATTTATAATAATGTGAAACTTGGAACACATGCTAATTGGGACCAAAGGAACATGAATTTTCCATTATATCTGGGTTTTGGAGTTGTTTTATGAGTTCTAGTACAATTATGGTTTTTGGCTCATTGCCATGATGTTTATTATAACATTACATCTTTACCATTGTCATTTATTATTTAGAGTCCTAATATCTTCACACTGTTACCAAAAGAGATTCCTTAAATTATTATGATGGAATTTCAATATTTTGTTTATTTATCATATTAAGTCAATTAATTCAATATTTATTTAGATATGACGCATTATTCCTATTTATGGATTTTGAAACACCAATTGCTATTCCGAAGAACCTCTTATTAAATATTTTAGTCATTATATGCAAATTAGTTAGCAAAGTAAACATATGTGACATATTTAATGAATTTAGTCACAAGTTTGCACATAATTATGTTATTATGATAGTTTGTGATGTTGACTATAGAACCTTATTCCACTAAACGTATCATATTTTTTTCAAGTCTAAATACTTTATGGGTTACCATTGAATTATTCATGTTATAAGCATTACCTCTATATACATTAAGGCATAACTCCATCCTTGTTTGGTCAAATCTAAGACACTAAGCATAATATCTTCCTAACCAAATAATTAAAGTTTCTAGAGTCAAGATGTTAAGTTTCAGTACGTTACAATTAATGACAATCTTCAAAATAATATTATCTCTTAGAGTGTTAATTTTGAATCTTGAGGCTGCACTATATCACAACTATTTTGAGATTTCCCACAAGGAGATGGAGATTGAATCTACCTCTCAAAAAAAATATGGAAGTAATATTTGGTATATGTCATGCTAAGGAGGGTGGCAAAAGAATTATTTTTTGACAAGATTACAATGTAAAAGAGAGGAAACTCCATCACTTCTCACAGGCGCACAAACATGACTAAGAAAAATATGATTCCACACATCATTTATTATCTCAAACTTCTACTTAACCACACTCTATCATGTTCTAGTACGTTCAAAATTTATCAGGATACCATCTTGCACAAGAAGGTTATCAACCCTAACTCACTCATAGGCCTATTTCCTAAGATGAAGTCACCACTTCTCTGCATATACTTGAATAAAATAAATCCATTGGAATTGAAAACTACATTGTAATAATCTTTGATATTTGTGAGAACTTGATTGAAGTTTCTTCTAAGAAATATGATATCTTCCTTATTTGAAACAAAAAATGCACTAGTACAAAACCTACCTTTAGCGTCAGTTAATACTAGCCTATAGTGTCTGTTTCAAACTAACACCTAAGTGTGTGACACTACAGTCACATGTGTACAACTTTGGTTACATGGGGACGCACAAACCGATTCCAGAGATCTAGCCTCATTTGTAAATGATAAAGGTCTCTAAGTCATTGGTTTCTACTATGGATCAACACTGTTTTATCAACTTAGTCATCATTCAGGTCAAGATAAATTGACGATCAAGTACTATAGTGTCAGTTATTTATTAACAACCGATGACTAGGACCCCCCTATAGACCACATTTCCTAGCACGACCATTTTAGGGAAGTTCTATAATGTCAGTTTAGGCCTAAAATCGACGAATCATACATACAATGTTGATTTTTTTGTAACAACCGACGATGAAGTTTTATTTTTTTAAAATAGCAGGTCAATAGACCTACTGTCTAGTTGTTTAGCAGGATGTAGAACCTATAGTTATGAACTGCAAGTTAGCAACTTCCTATGATTTCATCTTAACTACAGACCAATAATAAACCTACAATAACAAACACAATCGCCACACATAAAAGATTCATTATCTAATTCCATTCTCATCACATGTACAAACATAATTCTATTCATTCACACACATGATACTTCATTCACATATGCACCAATTCCATTCTCATGACATGTAAAAACTAAATTCTCATTGTATTCATTCATCTTCACATTCACACATATATATACAGATCATCATTCATATATGCACCAATAATTTACTCACATCAAATTTAAAGTTACAAGAAGTCATAAACACTACATGTATATAGAAATAATGACATCAAAGTTTAGAATTCTCAATCTTTATCCCAATCAAATTCAACGTTCACTTCCTTAACAAAGCCTTGCACCCATTGTACTTGAATCTCATCTAGTTGCTCTGTCGTATAAGAATTTTTTGTTTCAAACACCTACAAAGAGAATGACATGTATAATTAATTTTTTTAATATTTTCATATTATTAAATGAGACTATTTACTTATGATGATCAAGACTATATATAAACTACATGTTGTATGCAATTGATGTCTAGTGGCCCATATCTAACAATCATCTCCATATACCACATCACATAGTATCCACATGTCCAACCATTGTCTTGAACAACACACTATAAATTTCAACATACAAAATGTTAATAAATAAAAGTAAGCATAGTTGGCATAAATATGCATTGGAGTCAGAAAACTACATCAACATTCTGCCAAGGTATCTCTTTCTTTTTCTTATCCACCTTTCCTCTCTCCCTTTTAAAATCTTTTATACCTCTATACATTAATGTAAAACATTATATTGCATTTATAAATAGTCATGTAAAGGATATAAATATTAAAATTTACTCACATGAACAATGCCTTTTTAATTAGTGTCCCCCATGGTTTGCTTCGTCACCCTTAGGATCTAGAAAATACCCAGTTAGCATCGTAGGGACAATAACCAACAACACCCAATGGTTATTCCTGAGTGAAAACGCAAATAAAATGAAATTAAAAATCCATAATGAAATGTAATTCTTAAGTCAAAAGTATAAGCAAAGTAAGTAAACTTACTCAACATTATACAGAGCTAGCATCACACTCTTCTTTGCTTTACCAAAATATTTAAATGTGGTCGAGCAATATTTGGTAACAGATGTAGGGTCTTTAACTACACGACTGATCAATGATAGAACTAGAAATGCCATATGGGGTAGTGTGAACTATTTACAGGTGCTATGTATGTAGTTGTAAAACATATATCATGTATGTATTAATATATAAGAAAATAGATCAAAATATATATAATGCGGTATTTATCTATATAAGATCTCACCATATCCAAAGTTCTATCACAGATGTATTCAATCAAGCACAAAAATCTTCAAAATATCTTTTAAAAATATACTAGAATCATGAGGTTAACCTACAATGTCCTCCTTAATATGGACCATCATAGGCGACCCTTCTTCAAAGTTACCTATCCATACTACCATACCCCTACAATGAGGACCTAGTGAGTCGAATAGATTCTTTGCAAGCCAACCAAGTAATTGAGGAGAAGGTGGAGGTGGAGGATGAGCTGTAGGGGGTTACTTAGGAGTTATGTCATGAATCTATATAATCTCATATCAATTGTCATGTATATAGATACAAACACAATTTAAATTTTCATACATCAGTATAGACAAATCCCGATTTGGGACACATAACCACACTGCCTTACGCGTCACCTATCATCTCGTGCTCATGGTGGTCATATGACAGTGTAGTCTACTTCCAAGTGTCATACAAAAGCCTCGACATCACGTGAATTGCATTGACAGGCAATGGAGCACCATGAATCATGCCACCTTCAAGGTGTGGGTAAGTTGCACCCAGTGCAATGACATATCCTTGTAATAAAAGATGGCATGACCTCAATCCTTACAAATTTGTATAGTGTATATATACACACACACATACATACATACCTAAACTCAAACATATCATACAAATCATTATGAAAGACTACTATGTCATAAAAATACTTACAACAGACGTGCTAGATGGTGGGTCCACATGATTACTCCCAACCAACTCTATCATAGGGGGGTCCACCTCAAATAAAGAGTGGGGTTCCATAAGTACTGTCTGAGTAGGTGAATGAGAAGCATGATACTATCTCATTGCTTCCTCTATTCCCTTTGCAATCATCTCTTGTACCTTTTCTTCCGAGAATCCTCCTTTTTAGAAAAATTTGTGCTTAGGCTCTGATGGCCCAAAGAAGGCTATGATACCGACACCAGCACAAGCATCCCTAACACGACCATGATACTCTAAGTTACCTAGAGCAATGGTAAATTCATCCCTTATTCCCTCAGGGATGAACACTATTTGGTGTTTGAGATAGTTGACCACCTAAAAATGTCTTGTTATGTTCTCTAGAAAGCCACATTGAATTGGTTCAAGGATATTTTGTCTTGATGAAATTGGTATGTTCGATGATATAAATACTCACTTTGTCAATGTTCTATAAAATATACAAGTGTGCTTGTTCCCACAGATCACGTCTGATTACTTCCACTCGTGCTCCTAAAGTCCTTTTATCCGAATAGTCTTCAATATTCTTTTCATTTACATGAGCTTTATTACAACTCAGAAAGTCATTACAAAAGTCCATAACCTCCCTGGTCACATAACCCTCAGTAATACTTCCTTCAGTCCAATAACGGTCTTAAACATCACCTTTAAAAACACTCATGTATCATTCAAAAAGATACATCCAATGCAAGAAAATTGGACCCCACATTTTCACTCCCCTAGTCATATGGATAACAAGATGTATCATGATATCAAAGAATGAAGGAGGGAAATACATCTCAAGTTGGCATAGGGTAACACCACTTCTCTTTGCAACTTATCAAGATTTTTAGGATCAATAACTTTGCTGCATAGAGTGTTGAAGAAGAAACAAAGCCTAGTGATTGCAAACCTTACATGCTTTGGCAATATAGATTGAATTGACATGGGCAATATTTGTTCCATTAGAGTGTGACAATAATGATATTGAAGACCTATCAGCTTCAGATCCTTCATTGATACCAATCTACAGATATTGGAAGAGTGTCCATGTGGTGCCTTAACATTAAGCAAGCACTTACAAAAAGTTTTCTTCTCCTTTATAGACAATGTGTAACAGGCAAGAGGTAAATATATGTTTTGATCACTACTAACTTTTTTTGTTAATTCTTTCTTTGTTCTCATTTCACGTAGGTCCTTCTGGATTTGATACCATCTTTAGACTTACCTAGTATATTCAACAGAGTACCAATGACATTATCACATATATTTTTCTCAACATGCATGGCATCGACACAATGCCTAACTACTACAAAACTCCAATAAGGAAGATCCTAGAATATAGACCTCTTCTTGTATAAATATTTGCCACTTTGTGTGATCTCTTAATGAATGCATTGGCATAATCTTTTACTCTTTCATAAACAACCTCCCCAAATATAGGTTTAGGGGCACTCCGCTCCTCATTCGATCCATTGAACACTTTGCTCAACCTTTGTTGAGGATGAACTTTTGGAAAAACATTCAATGACCAAGATATACAGTCTTCCTGCCATATTTTAGTTGTATTGAATCAATGTTCTCTTCACATATATGGTATTCTTTGGATCCTTTTACATTGTATCCAGACAAATTCCCATACACTAGAAAGTCATTCATAGTACAAGACAACATAACATGCAAAGAAAATGTTTCTCTTCGCGAAGCATCATAGGTCATCACACCTTCTCCCTAGAGTTTCTTTTAAGTCATCAATCAGAGGTTCAAGATAAATATTGATATCATTTCCAGGTTGTTTAGGGCCTGATATCAACAACGATAGCATGACATACTTATTTTTCATACACAACCATGGAGGAAGATTGTATATAAAAATCATAACAGGATAAATGCTATGTTGGCTTCTCAATGTGCTGTATGGATTCATCCCATAGGTATACAAAGCCCAAGTCTTAGATTCCTGACTTCTTCACCAAATTCAAGATACAATAAATCAATCTTCTTCCACTATGAGGAATCAAACACATGTCATAGGACCCCATCATTATTTTTCTTTATCTCTGCATGCCACCTTAAATTCTCCTCTCCCATGGTATTGCAAAATAAGCATTGAAACTGTGGTACTATAGGTAAATATCATATCACCTTGGCAGGAGAGCCAGTTGTAGACTTCCTCGAAGTCGTCATTTTATACCTTGACGTCTCACATTTTGGATAATCTTTCAAATCAAAATAGTCTTTTTGAAATAACACACAGTCATTCAGGCATGCATGTATCTTCTTAGCCTTCATTCCCATTGGGCACACCATTTTCTTTAATTTGTATGTTGAGATTGGAAGCTCGTTATGATAATCCAATGCCACACGATGAGTTTACACAAAAACCAAAGCGTGAGATCAACAACTAATCAACCATATTACCACACAATAGGGTAAAATAAAACCAATCTCATATGACCAATATGTACGATAATATATTACATAAAGGTCCACAGACTGTACCATATCACATATTAGGATAGGTATTTCTATTTATATAGTGGCTAACTGCCACACACCTGTTACAAAATATAACTTGTTCACTCGTACAAGTCATATATACAACCAAGACATACTTCTAAAACACATGTCAATATACATCAACTACAAAACACAACCCTCCGAGACCTGAGAGTACATGGATGAAAAATAGGACTCTACTACACAACACAACAACTTATCCAACCTTCTGCGTTCACTAATCTTGGAGTTGCTCTTCCTCAACAACACGACCTCTACCACTCCACACATGACCACCTAAGAAGATGTGGCAAACCACGAGGGTGAGACCCATGTCTTATCTAGAGATATAACTCCCCACAACAACTATTAAACACAAATTATAGCTAAGTAGGAAATAATATTATTAATAAGATAGATAGATTCAGCTAAATGAATAACTTAAAACTGGTTACACAGACTAAGCAGGTTAAGCAACTACAACATATATGTAGAACATGTTATGTATTTAGAAGGAATATGAAGAACATGTATAACAGTTGATTTCTCTTACTGTATCATAATACAACAAAGTAATACAAGAAACAAGGCAAGGGTGAACATCTAATGTGAAGTGTGTTTAACCCTAAATAAAATACAACACAATTCTACTACATCTTTTATCAAGCCATGGGAAATTTGAGCCGTACCATCCAAATTCCAACTGACCACTACTTGGTTGCAATTAGTTCCATATAAGATCAAGGAAGAGTCAGACTCCAAGATCTTCTCTGGCACTACTCGATCAGTACAAGTCTGCAACGTGGTGATATATCAGTCAAACTGCCAATAGCAACTTATAGTCAAGCTAAAAACACCTAGCCCACCTTGGTACAAGTCATAGCACTAGAATCCAGGGTATACAAACCCAATCACTGAGGTACAACCACGGTTGTCCTCCAATCACATCTCTCACATATATAATCACCAAGACACATACATAGCCGTTCTCAAACAGTTGGGGTCAAGATGACAAGGACACACAATCACTTGCACCTTGCGTACTCAACAATATGTGCTCCAAGTTTCCCTTAGGAAGACTCGTTTCACCATCTAGCAAGTTTTGACATTGAGATGGATCTATGGAACATGGCACTACATGATTAGGATTCCACTTGATTAGTTAAGCCAGTTGGGTGTCTTTTAACTGCATCAATAAAGTTACATAAAACCCTAAAAATATTCTACAAGGAAAAGGGTATATTGCAACTTTAGAAGATATAAACATATATTATATAAACTTATCACATTACCACATGATATTGTTTCAATGCCATATACAAGGCCCTCACCATTAACACATCATAACAAATATCAATCCCTAATCACATCACATAGAGGATAACATCTCCATGCTACTTATAATCACATTTTTAATGTAGATCATTAACATGCAAGATGTGTTCAACAATAACCGAGGGGAAAGCTATATTAATCGACTTGGATTATGATGTAGAGACCCAAACAGTAAGATGCTCCAAGGAAGAGAGGAAAACCAAAGCTTGGCTCAACTCCATGGACAAGCTAACATCGCCTCAAAGGAAGAAGAACAATCCTAAGTTAAAGAAATATCAAAGAAGAGAGCACAAACCCTAGGCCAAAAAGAAAGGGGAGAGAGGATATCTTCATCTCAACTTAGGTACTACCATGGGAAAACCATGGATTCAACCAGAAAGAGAGAAGCTCCTCAAGAGACACTACCATGGCAACCTATGGATTCATCTAAGAGAAAGAAAAGAGGGGTAGGGTTGCAAGAAAATGAAACCAAGAAGGATAGATCACTTACCAAGATCAAAGAACACCAAAGTATCACAAATCATCAAAGGAGAGTTGCTCCAGTCCCAGATTACACACACAAAAAGGGTGAAATGAACACCTTCTTCAACCTTGGTGCCTCCTTCTCCACCAAAGCACCAAAGAGGGACGAGATCCAAGGATGAGATAGAGAAAGAGGGTGTAAAGAGATCACTTTCATGCAAAGAGAGGGGTATCTTTGGATGCTTAAGCTTCGACCTAGATGTGACTTTGGATCGTTTGATTATGAAGTTGATGTATGTTGTATCCCCTATTCCTCTATGTTGAGCAATTCACCTATCTTATCTTTCTTTTGACTTTAGCCTACACATATGTCTATTTTCTTGATATCATGGTTCATGTGAACTATCTTGTTTGTTATGGACTTGGATATTCCCTTGGTATCTATCTTGTGCACTGTTGCACGTTGGACTTGTCGATGACATGTATCCGCTATGATGTGGTGCTTAATTGTACATATGTGATATCTTGCTTCCACTTGGGTGTTTATATGTTTGAGTTGTCCATTGTGTGATGGCAATACTTCTTTAGTTCTAACTATACTTTTTACTTGCCTCTACATTAAACATGCTATGTGATTCAGTAGCACTAGAGTAGTGTAAATTGCATTGGTTTTTGGGTGTGTGCCCTATTTATGTTTTTGGGGTGGTGGTGGTGGTGCCCCATACCTGAGTTCCAAGGATGTGAAGCCTTGGCTCAACTTTTATATATTGGGAGTTTGACGGTGAGTCATTCTCTATCAGGTTTTCAAGGATGTGAAGCCTTGGCCGCCTTTGTGTTTATATTTTTCTAGGGTTACGTTTATCTCACATGCATGCAGATTTGATGATGTTGTGGGGGTGTGTGCCCTACTACCTATTTATGTTCTTTTGTTGCACAATTTTTATTGTTTTGTTTATGGCAAGTATCTTCTTTTATGATGATGATGATTCTTATTCTTTTATGCCCGTTTGGGTAGTCCTTATCTCTTGCATGGGAAGCCTTTTATTTTTGATGTCCCTTATTCTTTATATATTGCTCAATTTGCTTTTTAGTATGCACATACCAGGCTTTACTAATGTTTTCCTTTATTTCTCTTTTGCTGGGGTATGCTTCCAACCCTAGGTGGAGGATTTGGATGACAAGGCAGGTTGACCTGGATATAGTTTGTGTGTTAAATCTGGGAGACAATCTTGAGGTGGTTTAGATTTCCTCTACATGGATCCTTATCATGTAAGTTTGTACCCTTTGTTAAATTGAATATAGTCATGTTTTTATTCCGCTGCTATACTTTGGTCTTTTGTTACCATTATATAAAGATTTGAAAATTTTACTCCCACTCCATCATACCTTTTGAGTGTGTTTGGACTGGAGGTTCTATTCTTCAAATTTTTAGTAAGGAGGTGATTTCACTTCTTTACAACATGGTATCAGAGCCCATGGTAGTCGGAATCTGACTATTTCAATTTTGTCTCCATATAGGACCCTTGACTTTGCTAGTTACCTCTAAGTGAGATGTTGACCCTAGATTTGATCAATGATGATCTTTATATGCTATAAGGTTTGTTTTGAGGATGAGATTAGGTTATGAGAAGACCCTAATATGGAAATATTGTGACTTGGTTCTCGTATTGATTTTTAGCATGCATGTTGGTTTTACATCGCAAAGTATTTCCCCAACAAAAATTATCTTCATTATACTACTATATGTACAAAATCTGGTTTGTCGATTCTTTCTTAAACTAAGTCACAATGAAGAGAAACCCTAGAATTAGTTGATTAGAATCTAACCCCAGTTTTTGTGACTAGGATGGATATAAAGGTGTAGTTGACCTACCCTATGAATTTTTTATGTTCATGTAGGGTTGATAGGTTAGAGACACAAGGACCTATAACTCAACCCTAGATGGCATGACTATAGTTGGATACATAAATAATAAAAACCTCTAAAACTTTCACATCTAAGAGATGTGGGTAGCTCTAAAAAGTTGTTTAGTTTGACTTGTTAGGTTCTTCAAGGGGTGGAGAGCAGTTGGTTGTTTATTTGGATCAATAGATTTCGAGGATGAAATCCTTTTTAAGGGGTGGAGTGTTGCAAATACCGGATCTCGAACCCTACCCTAAAACTTTGATCTTTTGGGTTGGACCAAACATGGTTTGTGGTTAGACTTATAAAAGGTTTAGAATGACCAATGTGAGCTAATGCATGTAAAATCACCCTAATAAACCTAATTGTATGAGTAATTAAGATAATGGGCCACTGATGGGCCATATGACATATCTCATAAAAAAATTCCAAAATTGAAATCTAAGTTTAAATTCGTGTTCCTTGGGTCCCAATTACCTTGGGAGTCAAGTTTCACATTATTCACATAGTAATAATTCATTTAATTCAAATTGGAAAAGAAGATGTGTGTTTTCCCCAAATTATCAAATAAAATAATAAAGGACCCCAAAAGAGGAAAATAATCTTAGATTCGTAATCTACATAATAATTATAGCCTTTGGATGAATTTTCATCCAATTTGGAAGATGTTTGAATAAAAGGTGAAATCTGGAGAGAGAATGTGTGTAGAACCTTCAAATTAATAAATAAATATACAAACAACTCCATTTCGTATATAACACATTAAATATGACTTGTGGGTCAAGTTTCATCAGATTTGGATAATCCTAATGCCATTAATGAAGGAGGAAAGAAAAATAGTATTTGATTTATTTGACACATTAAAAATTTCCAAAAGGCAAAACTATGTGCATAATTGGAATCTACATGCCTAATTTAACCTATGTGCAAAATTTGGTTTAATTTGGATAATGATAAAATCCTATATCAAAGAGAGAGAAAAAAGTGCATTAATGAGGCCCCACTTTGATTTAATCAGATTCAATTTTTGATTTATATGTGTGACGATGGTTTTGGAATTCTCGGGCTTCTTTTAGAGGATTGGATTGAAATCGTGTGGTATCTACTTTTCTCCTACCTCTTCTCCTTCCTATTTCACACGGCTAAAGTGCTTCCGCAGATCTTTCCTTCTCCGGTCCCTCTCTTCCCTCTTCACCTTCCTTCCCTGTTTCTTCACCCTCACTTTCCCCTTATCATCCCGCACCTGATGACCCTATTAAAGTAGGGTTTTGGGTCACCAATCCCCACAACTGTTGGGCACCCTTTTCTCCTCTATTTTGTGCCCTGTTCCTCCCTCTTCTACTTCTTCCCGCCCATCTTGACCATCGGACCATGGGGGATCAGTCCCTTGACCTACGATGAGGTCCCTGATGCAGTTTTCTTGTATCGATTTGGCCTCTTCAGGCTCTGAGCTTCCTCCCCTACTCCGCCTGCTACCCCAGCTCCTCAGGGGCTCCTCTGAGCAACTCCGACCACTGTGAAGCCAAGAGAGGGATATGATTGCTCACACGCACCTCCAGGATGCTTCTGATATCGCCAATTTGCTCAGGTATGGTGGCATTATTGTTCCCCCTTTTTGGATAGCATGACCCTGTACTCGCTTATCTCTGTTCTTCTCTACGACCTTCATTGTTGTCTAGCTCCTCGAGTTTGTCGTGGTTCATCGAACGCTTGGGTAGATTTCATGGTGCGGTTCGGCCTTGGTTTCTCGTTTGACGATCTCACCTTCTAAGATTTGTAGAAGCTTGTTCTCGTGGCCATGGCTACGCTTGAGAATGGGGTGAATCCCCTTTGTGTTATGCCTATTTTGCCCTTGTCTTCCACTTAGTTTTAGTTTTCCGACCGAAGGGCATAATGGTCTTTTTTCCTGGTCGTGTTTTGATTTCTTTACGTAAGACCTTGATGACTTGGTGTAGTAGTCTGCTGACATGGGGGCCCTGATTGGCCGACCCAGGTCGATGTGGACTCTCTCCCTCTCTCTCTGTTTTGCAAATCGATTGCTAACATGTAATTTTCTGATTGGACAAGATTTCCAAAATTTGTAATAAATAATCTATAACCCAGAAAAATAAAGAAAAATATGTTTTGAAATCAGAAAAATCTAAGCTATCCAATGGTGCTAATCTTATTACCTAAATCTGATGTTAATAATATGTGATTTTTCATGGTTTAATCATACTAGATAATAACTTATAAAAATCATAAATAAATATTTATATGTCAGAAAAATATAATAAAATATGTTTTGAACTCAGAAACATATAACCTAAAATATGGCATGGTTTTGATAACCTGATTCACACATTATTAAAATGGAAATTTTTAGGGTTTTGAATAATTGATAGAAACCTAACCCTAATTCCACATATATGCATCATAGGTTCTTTGGATGCTTAGGCTTGGACCTATATGTGACTTTGGATCGTTTGACTATGAAGTTTAGGAATGTTGTATCCCCTATTCCTCTATGTTGAGCAGTTCACCTATCTTAACTTTCTTTTGACTTTAGCCTACACATATGTCTATTTTCTTGATATCATGGTTCGTGTGAATTATCTTGCTTGTTATGGACTTGGATATTCCCTTGGTATATATCTTGTACATTTTTGCATGTTGGACTTGTCTATGACATGTATCCACTGTGATGTGGTGTTTAATTGTACATATGTGATATCTTGCTTCCATTTGGGAGTACATCTGTTTATATGTTTGAATTGTCCATTGTGTGATGGCAACACTTGTTTAGTTCTGAGTATACTTTTTACTTGCCTCTACATTAAACATGCTATGTTATTCAGTAGCACTAGAGTAGTGTAAATTGCATTGGTTTTTGGGTGTGTGCCCTATTTATGTTTTTAGGATGGTGGTGGTGGTGTCCCATACCTGAGTTTCAAGGATGTGAAGCCTTGGCTTAACTTTTATATATTGGGAGTTTGACGATGAGTCATTCTCTATTAGTTTTCAAGGATGTGAAGCGTTGGCCACCTTTGTGTTTATATTTTTCTAGGGCCATGTTTGTCTCACATGCATGCAGGTTTGATGATGTTGTGGGGTGTGTGCCCTACTACCTATTATGTGCTTTTGTTGCACAATTTTTATTATTTTGTTTATGGAAAGTATCTTCTTTTACGATGATGATGATTATTATTCTTTTATGCCCGATTGGGTAGTTCTTATCTCTTGCATGGGAAGCCTTTTATTTTTTATGTCCCTTATTCTTTATATATATCTCAATTTGCTTTTTAGTATGCACATACCAGCCATTGATGATGTTTTCCTTTGTTTCTCTTTTGCTGGGGTATGCTTCCAACCCTAGGTGGAGGATTTGGATGACAAGGCAGGTTCACCTGGACATAGTTTGTGAGTTAAAGCTTGGAGACAATCTTGAGGTGGTTTATATTTCCTCTACATGGATCCTTATGATGTAAGTTTGTACCCTTTGTTAAATTGAATATAGTCATGTTTTTATTCCACTTCTATAATTTAGTCTTTTGTTACCAATATATAAAGATTTGAAAATTGTACTCCCAATCCATCATACCTTCTAAGTGTGTTTGGACTGGAGGTTCTATTCTTAAAATTTTTAGTAAGGAGGTGATTTCACATCTTTACAACATGGTATCGGAGCCCATGGTAGTTGGAATCTGACTATTTTAATTTTGTCCCCCTATAGGACCCTTGACTTTGCTAGTTACCTCTAAGTGAGATGTTGACCCTAGATTTGATCAATGATGATGTTTATATGCTATAAGGTTTGTTTTGAGGATGAGATTAGGTTATGAGAAGACCATAATATTAAAATATTGTGACTTGGTTCTCGTATTGATTTTTAGTGTGAATGTTGGTTTTACATCACAATGTATTTCCCCAACAAAAAATATTTTCATTATACTACTATATGTACAAAAAATTTTTCTGGTTTGTCAATGTTTTCATGAACTAAGTCACAATGAAGAGAAACCCTAGAATTAGTTGATTAGAATCTAACCCTAGCTTTTGTGACTAGGATGGATATAAAGATGTAGTTGACCTACCCTATGACTTTTTGATGTTCATGTAGGTTTGATAGGTTAGAGACACAAGGACCTATAACTCAACCCTAGATGGAATGACTATAGTTGGATAGATAAATAACAAAAATCTCTAAAACTTTCACAACTAAGAGATTTGGATAGCTCTAAAAAGTTGTTTAGTTTGACTTGCTGGGTAGAACCCTTTAAGGGGCGGAGAGCAGTTGGTTGTTTATTTGGATCAATAGATTTTGAGGATGAAATCCTTTTTAAGGGGTGGAGTGCTGTAACATATCATATCTCAAACCCTACCCTAAATCTTTGATCTTTTGGGTTGAACCAAACATGGTTTGAGGTTAGACTTATTAAAGGTTTAGAATGACTAATGTGAGCTAATGCATGTAAAATCACCCTAATAAACCTAATTGAATGAGTAATTAAGATAATGGACCACTAATGGGCCATATGACATATCTCATAAAAAGAAATCCCAAAATTGAAATCTAAGTTTAAATCCATGTGCCTTGGGTCCCAATTACCTTGGGAGTCAAGTTTCACATTATTCACATAGTAATAATTCATTTAATTCAAATTGGAAAAAAAGATGTGTGTTTTCCCCAAAATATCAAATAAAATAATAAATGACACCAAAAGAGGAAAACAATCTTAGATTCGTAATCTACATAATAATTATAGCTTTTGGGTGGATTTTTATCCAATTTGGAAGATGTTTGAATAAAAGGTGAAATTTGGAGAGAGAAAGTGTGTAGAATCTTCAAATTAATAAATAAAAATACAAGCAACTCCAATATGTAAATATGATTGTAAATTCATATCTAACATATTAAATATGACTTGTGGGTCAAGTTTCATCAGATTTGGATAATCCTAATGCCATTAATGAAGGAGGAAAGAGAAAATAGCATTTGATTTATTTGACACATTAAAAGTTTCCAAAAGGCAAAAATATGTGCATAATTGGAATCTACAAGCCTAATTTAACCTATGTGCAAAATTTGGTTTAATTTGGATAATGATTAAACCCTATATCAAAGAGAGAGAGAAAAAGTGCATTAATGTGGCCCCACTTTGATTTAATCGGATTCAAATTTTGATTTATATGTGTCACATTGGATTTGGAATTCCTAAGCTTCTTTTGGAGCATTGGATTCAAATCATGTGGTATCTGCTTTTCTCCTACCTCCACTCCTTCTTGTTTCGCGCGGCTATAGTGCTGCCGCAGATCTTTCCTTCTTCGATTCCTATCTTCCATCTTCACATTTCTTCCCTGTTTCTTCGCCCTCATTTTCCCCTTATCATCCCGCACATGATGATCCTATTAAAGTAGGGTTTTGGGTCACCAATCCCCGCAACTGTTGGGTGCCCTTTTCTCCTCTGTTTCACGCCCTGTTCCTCCCTCTTCTGCTTCTTCCTGCCCATCTTGACCATCAGACCATGGGGGATCAGTCCCTTGACCTCTAATGAGGTCCTTGATGCAATTTTCTTGCATTAGTTTGGCCTCGTCAGACTCTGGGCTTCCTCCCCTATTCCGACTACTACCCTGGCTCCTCAGGGGATCCTCTGAGCAACTCCGACTGCTGTGAAGCCAAGAGAGGGATCTGATTGCTCGCACGCACCTCCAGGATGCTTCTGATATCGCCAATTTGTTCGGGTATGGTGGCATTGTTGTTTCCCCCTTTTTGGACAGCATGAACATGTGCTCGCTGATCTCTCCATGACCTTCATTGTTGTCTGGATCCTCGAGTTCGTCGTGGTTCATCAAACACTTGGGTAGATTTCATGGTGTGGTTCGGCCTTGGTTTCTCGTTTGAGGATCTCACCTTCTGAGCTTCACAAAAGCTTGTTCTTGTGGCCATGGCTGTGCTTGAGAACGGGGTGAATCCCCTATGTGTTATGCCTATTTTCCCCTCATCTTCAACTTAGTTTTAGTTTTCCGACTGAAGGGCATAATGGTCTTTTTGCCCGATCATGTTTTAATTTCTTAGTGCAAGACCTTGCTGACTTGGTTTAGTAGTTCGCTGACATGGGCGACCCTAATTGGCTGGACCAGGTCGGCGTGGACTCTCTCTCCCTCTCTCTCTATTTTGCAAATCGATTGCTGACATGTAATTTTCTGATTGGACAAGATTTCCAAAATTTGTAATAAATAATCTATAACCCAGAAAAATAAAGAAAAATATGTTTTGAAATTAGAACAATCTAAGCTATCAAATGGTACCAATCTTATTGCCTAAATCTGATGTTAATAATATGTGATTTTTCATGGTTTAATCATAATGGATAATAACTTATAAAAATCATAACTAAATATTTATAAGTGAGAAAAATATAATAAAATATGTTTTGAACTCAGAAACATATAACCTAAAATATGACATGGTTTTGATAACCTAATTCACACATTATTAAAAAGGCAATTTTAGGGTTTTGAATAATTGATGGAAACCTAACCCTAATTCCACATATATGCATCATAGGTTCTTTGGATGTTTAGGCTTGGACCTAGATGTGACTTTGGATAGACTATGAAGTTGAGGTATGTTGTATCCCCTATTCCTCTATGTTGAGAAATTCACATATTTTATCTTTCTTTTGACTTTAGCCTACACATATGTCTATTTTCTTGATATCATGGTTCGTGTGAACTATCTTGCTTGTTATGGACTTGGATATTCCCTTGGTATCTATCTTGTTAATTGTTGCATGTTGGACTTGTCGATGACATGTATCCACTGTGATGTGGTGTTTAATTGTACATATGTGATATCTTGCTTCCACTTGAGAGTGGACATGTTTATATGTTTGAATTGTCCATTGTGTGATGGCAACACTTGTTTAGTTCTGACTATACTTTTCACTTGCCTCTACATTGAACATGCTATGTGATTCAGTAGCACTAGAGTAGTGTAAATTGCATTGGTTTTTGGGTGTGTGCCCTATTTATGTTTTTGGGATGGTGGTGGTGGTGCCCCATACCCAAATTTCAAGGATGTGAAGCCTTGGCTCAACTTTTATATATTGGGAGTTTGATGGTGAGTCATTCTCTATCAGGTTTTCAAGGATGTGAAGCCTTTGCCGCCTTTGTGTTTATATTGTTCTAGGGATATGTTTATCTCACATGCATGCATGTTTGATGATGTTGTGGGGTGTGTGCCCTACTACTTATTTATGTGCTTTTATTGCACAATTTTATTATTTTGTTTATGTCAAGTATCTTCTTTTACGATGATGATGATTCTTATTCTTTTATGCCCGATTGGGTAGTCATTATCTCTTGCATGGGAAGCCTTTTATTTTTGATGTCCCTTATTCTTTGTATATTGCTCAATTTGCTTTTTAGTATGCACATACCAACCTTTGCTGGTGTTTTCCTTTGTTTCTCTTTTGCTAGGGTATGCTTCCAACCCTAGGTGGAGGATTTGGATGACAAGGCAGGTTGACCTGGACATTGTTTGTGAGTTAAAGCTTGGAGACAATCTTGAGGTGGTTTAGATTTCCTCTACATGGATCCTTATGATGTAAGTTTGTACCCTTTGTTAAATTGAATATAGTCATGTTTTTATTCAGCTGCTATACTTTGGTCTTTTGTTACCATTATATAAAGATTTGAAAATTTTACCCCCACTCCATCATACCTTCCGAGTGTGTTTGGACTGGAGGTTCTATTCTTCAAATTTTTAGTAAGGAGGTGATTTCACTTCTTTACAACATGGTATCAGAGCCCATGGTAGTCGGAATCTGACTATTTCAATTTTGTCTCCCTATAGGACCCTTGACTTTGCTAGTTACCTCTAAGTGAGATGTTGACCCTAGATTTGATCAATGATGATCTTTATATGCTATAAGGTTTGTTTTGAGGATTATATTAGGTTATGAGAAGACCCTAATATGGAAATATTGTGAATTGGTTCTCGTATTGATTTTTAGCGTGCATGTTGGTTTTACATCGCAAAGTATTTCCCCAACAATAAATTATTTTCATTATACTACTATGTGTACAAAAAATTTCTCTGGTTTGTAGATGTTTTCTTGAACTAAGTCACAATGAAGAGAAACCCTAGAATTAGTTGATTAGAATCTAACCCTAGTTTTTGTGATTAGGATGGATATAAAGGTGTAGTTGACCTACCCTATGATTTTTTTATGTTCATGTAGGGTTGATAGGTTAGAAACACAAGGACCTATAACTCAACCCTAGATGGAATGACTATAATTGGATACATAAATAATAAAAATATCTAAAACTTTCACAACTAAGAGATGTGGGTAGCTCTAAAAAGCTGTTTCATTTGACTTGTTAGGTTGAACCCTTTAAGGGGTGGAGAGTAGTTGGTTGTTTATTTGGATCAATAGATTTCGAAGACGAAATCCTTTTTAATGGGTAGAGTACTGTTGTAACATATCGGATCTCAAACCCTACCCTAAAACTTTGATCTTTTGGGTTGGACCAAACATGGTTTGAGGTTAGACTTATAAAAGGTTTAGAATGACCAATGTGAATGCATGTAAAATCACCCTAATAAACCTAATTGTATGAGTAATTAAGATAATGGGCCACTGATGGGCCATTATTGATATTTGAAAATTTTACACCAATTCCAACATACCTCTTGGGTGTGTTTGGACTGGAGGTTCTATTTTTCAAAATTTTAGTAGGGGAGTGGATCCCCTCTCAGGTCCCACTCCTTACAGAATCACATGGCTCACCAAAAACCTTTGAGTCCTTAGTGAAACATTGGAGGATGAATAGGTAGTTAAGAAGTTCCTATGTGTAGTATCATCTAGGTACAAGCAGGTAGTTGTTTCAATTGAGACATTGCTCGACATGAGCATGTTTTTGGTTGAAGAACTCACTAGTCGGCTGCAGTTAGTAGGGAAACACTACTCACTTCACAAGGTAGGCAACATGGGTAGGAAATTTCTTCTCACATAGGAGGAGTGGTTGGCAGGGTCACAAAAATGGAATAAAGAGGAGGCTCCTCTTGTGGCAAAAAGAACAATATCAATGGTGGTGACATCCATTACCGCCAACAATCAACATGCACAAGGGAATAGCACCCCTGACGGCAAGGAAGGCACCTCGTTAGATGGTGGTCAGGACATCTCCAAAGTAAAGTGTTATAATTACAAAAAGCTTGGGCATTTTTCTAAGGATTTTTTCCAGACTCAACACATTTTCAAGGAGGAGGTGAACCTAGAATGGAATCAATATGACAAGTTGTTATTTCTCATGGCCAAGCACTGCGACCCCGTCCACATTGCAGGTAATGCATAACACATAATGTTTCTTCATGAAGAGAAGGTGATCCATATTGAAGTTGTTGACGGTGTGTGGTACCTCGACACGGGTGTGATCAATCACATGACCTAATCAAGGGTGATGTTTGTGTTGCTTGACAATCGTGTAAAGGGGTGTGTGAAGTTTGATGATGGCTTGGTGGTGGATATATGCGGCAAAGGGTGGTGTTGCTTTGAAAACATGGTATGAAGTATACCTCAATGAGTACTTGATGCTCCTGGTTCCTACATTGGAACAAGTGAATGTTTATTATATTAAGTCAATTGACGTTCTTTTCTAGAAACATATCCTTGATGTTTAAAAAACTTTGTCCATTTCATATAATCACCATCTCATAATAATAATAATAATTGATGTTTCCATTTTCTTGTCTACTTTAAATAGTCTTCTTAAATTAAAAAATACTTGTATATCTTGAAAGGCTAGATATAGAACAACATATACCAATTATTTTGATCGTACTCTATTTTTTGTTTTATGTTTGTCTCCTTTCCGGTAATTGTATCCGCTTATAAAATATTGTGTAGAAAGAGCATCAAGTTTTTTCTCACTATAATTCAGTTTAGCTTTCACAGTTTATCATGTCCTCGTCTACTTCCTTTTATTTATTTGTTATGGGTTCATTTAGGATCAAGTTTAGTTAATCGTGACAAACATTATCGTCACTTAATATTGTGCACTTACTTCCACAATAAAAAATTCTTGCACTATCCAATCCCTTCTCATTATATCTATCAAGACATCAAACATATTATTAACGTAACTTAATATCATTTCACATCAGAGAATATTAAAAATATCTAGACAACACATAAAGATAATTCTACTAAAATTAAACAAAAATGTAAGAGAATTCTTTGTTAATTTTAAAGAAGTAGTTTTAATTATTAAACATTAGTATAACCACTTTAGACATGAATACATAACTACTATATTATTATGGTGAGATAATGTACTTACATAACTCAAGCCATCTAAATATGTACATTGGTTTATTTTGATTTGTTTTAGTCAAATTGTAATATCAAATTTTACATATTTATTTTGCGATATTTTGGGGGGAAAACTCATATCTTCTTTTCCAAATTGAATTAAATTAATTATAATTATGAAAATAATGTGAGACTTGACTCCTAAGGTAATTTGAAGTCAAGGAATATGAATTTCACATTATATTTCACTTTTGAGATCTCTTTCTATGAACTAACATTTTTGACTTGACATCATTATATTTATTTCATCATCCTAATTGTTTATTTAATTATGTCTCATTGTCTTCACTCTTATTACCAAAAAGGGTTGTATTTAATTATTATGCACGAGGCTTTATATGTATTTATATTTTATCTCATTAGGGCATTATTCCATATTTATTTGGATATTATAACATTATTATTTATTATGGACATTTTAGTTCTTATATGCATGTTATTTTTAACATTATACTTTGATCAACATTATCACATGTGACACATTTTATTGGTCTAAAGATTAATTATGAGGGAATTAGTTCATATTTATTTATATGTCTACATGTTAGGGATTCAATTAAGCTACTAATGTGTATATCTTTATCCTTGTTTGGCTAAACCCAAAGAACCAAGCTAACTATCCCCCAAGACATATGATCAGGGTCAAGAGGCTAGATTTCAGTTCGTTATAGATTCTCATGAAAAAACCATCCATAATATCATCTTACTTGAATGTGATGTCCTCAAACTCCTTCCAAAGCTTATGTGGCTTTGCCTTACAAACATGCATGACACCCATCCACACGGTCTTAACGACTTCGCATGCTTGTTTGGTAGTGTCCTTCACTGCCAACATGGACAACATATCTGGAGGCACCACCTTGAGGATAGATGAGAGAACCAACTAGTCATCCCAGTACTCCGCCATCCTTAGTTCAATCACGTCCCACAAGTCTTGGGCCTATAGATTCACCCTCATCAACAACACCTAATCGCCGTAGTTGGTGCACGTTAGCATGGGGTAGATCAATGTTCCTATCTCCTTCACCACCCTTTGGACCACCACATATTGTCCAATGTTGCTACTAGATCCCGTTTTCTGATGTCCATCTTTGTTGTCACCGTGGGTCTCATCTCTGGGGTGTGTGTGTGTACTGGATGTTAGATATATGCCTACTAGCCATCTATTTAGCATGGGTTGAGCCAATGTAGTGCAACTAGTACGTATAGGAAATGTAGTTTTCTAGTGTAGTGCAAATGGGAAGAGCTTTTGTCTCACATTGCTCACTCCTAGAACTTTTATAGCCCTTATTTATTGGATCACATGTGACACTAGTGTCCCAAGGGCTCTACAGGAGAGTATGTTCACCTTCTTAGTGGGCATGGTGACCACAACCCATGCATGCATGCACGCATGCGTGCTGCACCATGCTCCGTCTGGCCTGGATTTGGCTTGTGGTTTGTGCATTGTGACAATTGTCTTCCATCTTCTTTTGTACTAGGATACAATTGTAAAACTAAGTCTTAGTTAAATTAATTATTTCTTTCCAAAAGGGATTTATTAATCCTAATTAAGAAGTGTTTACCTTATGGTTATTTGCAAACATGTACAAGACCAACCATGTGATCGTGTCTTAGTCGGAATAGGATTTTGGTGTGTGAAGGGCTATAAATAAGTTTTTGGTCATTAGGGTTAATTACATCTTTCAAACATACATTCATCAACTATTTGTGCATATGATTTGTGAACCATAGCCAGTCACTTTATGTCATCTCTCCCAAAATACTCTGTGAAGAATTTCTCTTGTGTGAAGCAAGTTCATCCTTCCTCTTTTCTGAGATGTAATCTGTTAGGTGGTGGTTCCTGTGGTCGTCTGGATGCCTAATGTCTGCATCTTTCATCATCAGGGCAAGCGAGACGTCTTTTGTAGGTTCGTGATTAGGTTTTCTAGAAAAACAATGCTTATCTAGAAGGACTGTGGGCTGTTGAATTCTTTAAGTATCATGTTCATTTTGCAATGAACAGTCTGTTATGTTATTCTAACTACAATTTATTTCTATTCTCGTGCATTATTTATTCTACGTGTTTCTTATCTGGATCTTCCTGTAATTGTTAATTAATTTACAACTATTGTTGTTTCATGTAACAACACCTAATATAAATTAAGAATAGTATGAAAGAATTCAATTTTGTCATTAATTAATAATGACCAATCATGGTAGTTCTGATAATAAAATTGATACTGCTAATATGCTTGAGAAATTTACTGGTATCAGATTTACTTGTTGGTAGAGTAGTATGAAAATTTGACTTAATATGGTAGGTTTTGGTCATTACATAGAAGAGGATGAACCTTAATGTGATGAGCCCATCATTGATAATGCAAAATTAATTGAAAATTCAAATAAGGGTGATAAGACGTGTCGAGGGTTGGATGGTTTGCTTTAGATAGTAAACTATATGATTCATACTCTAAGATGCATGTTACTACTTCTAAATTTTTGTGGGAGGCATTAATAAAGAATTTTTGTACTAAAAACTAGGGTGCTAAAAAGTACAGTAAATCTATATTTCTAAAATTTTAGAAAGTGAGGATAAATCCATGTTTGATCAAGCACACAAGTTTCATCTCTTGTGCCATAAATTCTCAGATTCAAAGATGGAATTGCCTAAGAAGTTTGTTGTTATGTCCATTGTAGAAAAATACTCTAAGTACTGGGAATCGTTTGTCATGACTCTTAAGCATCACAAAGGAGACTTGTCAATGAATGATCTAATGAGGGAAATGAACATACAAGAATACTTGAAAGAGAAGACTATCAAGTTACCTACTGAGGCCAACCTTAGTGATTGGGTATCAATCTCCTCGTCAGATTAATGGGATCAAAATCTCAGTCCGAGGATGAGAGAAGATCGAGATGGGCTTGGGAGCCTGCTCATCACATTGTCCCACTCGAATAGGGACCATTTACAAAGGTGGGAGATGACTCCATTGCCACTAGACTGATCCAACGACTAGAGTTACAACCCGCATATGTTAGGGCTCCTACTGGAGCATGAAACCTACAAATTTAGGTGAGATAGAGATCAATTGAAATCACAATAATCTGGGTGTGAAGTTATTAAATTAAAAGAAATATACTCTGGTTTATATTGAGATGGCATATTTAACAAATATCTTGTTTGATTAAATTAGCATAGCAAACACTATCTAAATAGGTTGAAACTTTTCACATAGATTTACTAGGACACAAGGAACATGATTTTGTATTAAGATTTCACTTTAAAGACTTCCCAATATGCGTTCTACTACAATTAGATTTTAACTCAATTATATTATTAATTAATATTACATACTAGCAATATCCTATATTTAGGATTTATATTCCATTTATCATTATATTACTAACATCAAGGTCACATGACAATACTTACTAAGTCCATTATGTCCATTAATATCAAGATTAACTAAAATTATGGCACATTAATAATTTCCTATTACATTAAACATCTAATTATTGTCACTTTACATTTATTACTCACATTTTTGTCATCATGAATCATTCATTTATATTTATTCACCTTTGATGGCTAATTATGAACATGCAAGTCATTATTTGTGTATTAATGAACAAAGTGACACAAATTACATATTAACAAATTGATCCACATATCAAGCCAAAATTAGGTGATTATGTACCATTTATGTTTATCAATGTATGTTGTCCTATTATGACACCTAATGTCACTAATATACCATGAATGTCACCAAGGATATGTATATTAGGATTCGGCAATTATCACTTAGGGTTTAGGTCGACATGATCATTATACTTCACTTACACCTTTTTAGTATGCATTAAGTCCAGGGTTAGGTTCCATACATGACCTCATTGTCACATTAGGGTTTCTTATTCCATGGCATGATCATGATCATATATATCCATAATTAGGGTTAAAATGTTTGCTACTAATATTATGTTCATTAGGGTACAAACAAACATGTCAGGGTATACCTCTACCTTCTTTGGTCAATTCTAATGATTTGATAACAGTAACCTCCTATTCATGGAATTATGGTTTCCATAGTATGTTACCCTAATGACATGCCACTTATTTCCATAGCCACCATCATCAAGCCACAACGTGATGAAATATTCAAATGCCACACACAAGTTTGAGCTAGCACACTCTCTCATTTATCTAGATTTTCAAAAAATGGATAATGACTAATGAGTATGTCCCACTCTTTCTCTTTCTTCAATCTCGTCTTTGGGTCCCACAAGAGACCCACTGTCATCATAGTAAAAACTTCCTCTTTACTCATTACTGCAAAGCTAGTAATTTATCATCACAAACACATCGATCAATTACTTGAATACATTGCAAATATTCTCATAGATTGCTCATCTAAAGACATAGTTATCTCGAAGTACATGACTAAAGAATGACATTCATTTTATTTTATAGATTAAATAGATACCATCCACATTAGAATGGGCTCACTCCCGCATCCTATGAAAATAGGCACCATTTTGCCACCATTAGTCAAGCCAACCTTGATCTACTCTTTTGACAATACATCAATGCCTTCTCATGGAGATACACCGATATGCCAGGGATTAAAAATTTCATAACTCCCATCCATACCAAGAATTTGGTCCATAAAGAAAAAACACAATGCATTAGATCTCAATGGGGATTGAAGACATGCAAAGAGGTTTAAAGTAGCTTGATGCATGCTTCATTTTCCCTATATCATACCCTACCTGGACGTCCAATGTTGTTCCATTCCCCAAGAAAGAAGGGCATGTTTACATGTGTATTTACTATAGGGACCTAAACAAGGAAAATCCAAAACATGATTGTCCACTTCTACATATTAATATTTTGATGGACAACACAACCAGACAGGAACTCTTTAGCTTCATGCACGGGTTCTCTGGATACAACTAGATAAACATGGCTTCACCAAACATGAAGAAGACATTGTTCTCCACATAATGGGGTGTTTTTTACTACAAAGTGTTGTTCCTACTCAAAACATAGGTGCATCCTATCAATGGGCCATGGTAGATCTATTCCATGACCTCATCCAAAAAGAAGTAAAACTTCATCCAGAATACAAGACTATCACATCAATGAAAGTTGAAGGTCACATATCCTACTTGGATAAGTTGTTCAAAAGTCCATGACATTTCTTCCCGTGACAAAATCCAAGAATATGTACTTTTATCATCACTTCTAGAAACATATTGTGCTACATCATCATCCAAGAAGGTATAGAGGTCAATCTAGGGAAAGCTCAAACGACCATCAAGTTAGTCACATCTAGATGGAGATAGAGATCGAAGGCATGTTGGAAAGATAGAATTACAACAATAGATTCATCTCAAAGTTGACACAATTTTGCAAAGTGATTTTAAAATTGATTCACAAGGAATATGATAACAACTACAATGATCAATGTCAGGATGCTTTTGACAACTTGAAGTAATATGCTCAACCCAATAATTCTCATGCTGCCAATATAGGTTGATTCATTGATCTTGAGACTATCTGCCACCAAGTAACTAATGGGAGGAGTCCATACACTACAACTGGATGATGGTGATCACACCATCTATTACATGCTCTAGAAATTCACAGAAACTAAGTACAAATATAGAATAGATTAGAAAAACTAATTTTCTTATGTTATTACCACTAGGGAACTATGATATTACCTAGTTGCAATACCTGATACTGCTAATCATGTGCCATGACATAATGCACTATTTGTATGACCAACCAACACTTTATTGGACAAGGATCTATATGGCAATTCATGCTTACCAAATTTGACATCTCCTACATTCTCATGAAGGCAACCAAGGATCGAGCTCTCAGTGATCATCTCATAAAAAAACCATGGTTTTGTTAGTAGGTGAAGATTTCTACTTCCCCAAAGATGACATTAGAATGATTGACAAGTCATTGTCCATTTCAACCAGATCCACTGAAACATGGAAAAGGTTCATTGTTGGAAGCTTGAACCAACATGGTAATGGTGTTTCTATATTTATCATTTATCTTGTAGAGAATGCATCCCTGTCTTCTACCATCTACAGTTTTATGCCAAAAAAGTCATAGAAAGTGAAGCTTGTGTCATCGACCTTAAACTAGAAAAAAATATATGAGTTTGAAAGCTCTACAACATTGGTGAGTCCCTACTTATTGTGTGGAAAATAAATCACAAGTGGAAGAAGAAGTGGTCCTATATCAAGAATTCCTTTCCAAGCTAGATAAGGAGTTTGAAGAGATCAAGTTCACTCACTGCAAGAGATATTGGAACACCTACAATGATGCATTGGCTTAAGTTGGTATTTAGGATACAAATAGATACATAGTTGATGTCAGAATGTTTTCAAACTAGATGATTTCCATCAGATTGAATTAACTTCCTCAAATAGAAATTAATCTTGGTTATAGAATATAAAATGCTTCCTCAAGGGTCATTCCTTCCCTGAAGAAACATCTAAGCATGACAAAAAATGATATGATGTATGATAATCAATTACATTCTAGGATAAAATACTCTATACAGATGCTTAGTGAAGGAGTGAGATTGTATGTAATATGTACATAAATATTGAATGTTCCAGTTGCACATTGACTACATTCACTCACTTATGACTCCCCGATATAACATGACCATGACATAGACATTTGCAGTTTGGGGAGTTGACATGAATGGCATGATTTACCCAAAAGCCTCTAATGGAAACTACTACATATTAGTCATCATTGACTACTTCACCAAGTGGGTATATACAGTCTCAGTCTCCTTTGCATCAACCTCACAAGTCATCAAGTTCTTTTGCAACATATCATCACCAAACATGGTATTTTGAGTGAAATACTCTCCAAAAAGGACACACATATCATTACAAAATCAATACAAGAGTAACCAGACTCTCTTGGCATAAAGCATCATCAGATTTCTCCTTATCGTTTTTATATGAATGGATCACGTACAACATCCAAAAGGAACCTCATAAAGATACTCATAATACTATGCATCCAACGTGATATTAGCAAGAACATCTAGATGCGACCTTGTAGTCACATAGAACTTCAATCCACAGCTTGACAAGTTCAACTCCTTACTCCATCGTCTAGAGGAAAGAATCCATTTTACCAGTTGAAATTGAGACCCCTTTTATGCACATACTTCAAGAACTAGACATCTGCAAAGCATATTTGTTTATGATTGCATACAAACACTCAATGTAATCAATAAAATATGACTTTAATTTGTACACTATATGCAGTATTACCAATCTCAAATGACTAGATCCTTTTCAAACATAGTACATCCTATATAGTTAAAAATTATGACATTATGTTGCACATGTACCTCAACCCCATTCTCAAGGTGAATTTAACCTAAAATTGGAGGGGTCATATATTTTTAAAGACAATTATAATGATTGTGACATGTGACTATGATACATTTATGGAAAAATCCACTTGCTTTTGATAAATTATGGTAATGTCAGAAGGTATTATTGTTGATGGCAGGGCGGCTACATAGGAATTCAATTCAAATAGTTATTGAAAACCACTTTTCTACTAAAATAGTGAAAATCATGGATCACCTAAGGATACATGGGTTAATCAACTAAAACTATAAGGTTTGGATATAGTATTCCATGGCTGTCACTCTTGGTGTCACATATTTCAAAGTGAATTTTGATTGCAAAATCACCCATATAATTAACCTTACCAAACCCACATAACTTAAGAAGACAACACATGTATTCTTCTCATCATACATGATATCCAAAGTACATGACACTTGTAGACAAATGTGATCCACTTGATATGTCTCATTAGGGCGATGTCGGTTCTTCTCCACTTTCAAGACTTCTACAATACAACACTTTAACATGTATATATAGCTTTCATTTGAGAAAGGTAAACCTACCATCTCAATTAGCATTCCACAGGTATGAAGGATAGACTTGGTTCTATAACCATTATCTTCTTCATTAACCGTATGACCTTTTCCATAATGAGGTCTTACCTTTCTATGTTCACCTCCCCACCCATAGTATCCCTATATCCTTACCTCTAACCCCCCTCTTTCTATTTTTATAGTTAGAAAAACATAACAAACCATCACTATATTTCAAAAACATCAAGTATAAATGCTTGCAGACACACCCTGATAAGCTTTGCATCCACCATACCTCACATGTGGATGAAAAAAATACACTATTTTGACAAGGTGGTGCATAGGAACTATGCATTTCTTAATGATATTAACTTACCTAGTGAGATAGCAAACATACTTTCTCATTATATAACTAAGAGGATGAATACACTCACCTAATATTCTTCATTAACTGTAAAACTCTTCTATGGATGAGCTATTATGTTTGCTACAAAATCCAGAGTTCCATCTGGAACCGCCATCCACTTCCATATATATTGAGGTGAGACAGACTAGACATTGATCCTTGATAATTTCAAATCAATATTGACAACAAATTTTCTTACATGTTGCTCTTGTGGAACAACCTTAGTTGGAATTCAACTTCGTATGGTTAGACAAAGATCATGTGGGACCTAGTGGTGGAAGAAGGATGTACTGTAGAGATCAGTGTGACTAGAACTAACAAGATGTGACTCTAGTTATTCAATGGTTTGTAATTACAAGCCCCTATCCAGTCACATTCACTATGGAAAAACCTTTTGCACCCCTCCCCGTAAAGACTTTAGCCCAAGAGGTTGAAAAGGGGTGCACTCTCTTAGGATAAGTGCTCATGGCTAATGATGTCTCCACTTTATCAAACATAACTTCAACCACAAAAACAATGAGAGTGACCTCAAACCTTATCTATTCCAAGGTTCCCTCCACTAATGACCTACACTACAACATTAAGTTCATCTTTCAACATGATGTACGAATTAAAATTTAGTTATAAGTTTTATTTTAAACCAATACATTTCACTCTATATGATAATAATAAGTCTTGAAAAAAGTTTTGAGTAAAGATCTAAAGAGTAACATACAACATACAAGTATATTTTCTTATTACAGAGTAATAGGTCACAAACACCAAGTTTGTAAGAGAACCTCAACTTTTTGAGTGCAATAGAGATGGAAATTTTCTCCTCTTTGTTGATTGAGCCCCAATATACATCAAATATTCTATAATACTCTTTTTAAGGATAAAAAACCACATCCTTAGATATTGTTGAAATGATCTCAGGTATCCTGAGCATGATGTCTCTTTATTATATTAACTATTACTTTGCGACTCATCATCACACCAAATTCTTACACACCCTTCGTAAGCTAGAAAAGAAAAAATGCATATCATATTACCGAGGGCATGCCACACTTCTCCTCTCATTGATAGTCACACTCCTAAAGGGTAAATCTTACACTTCCCAATATCATTATCCAACCACATGACCACCCTTCTTAACTAGAGAGACTACATGTTATTTTTTATCCTAACCATGCGGCATATCATGTGCGGACACATCAACCTAACCATAAGAAAAAGAAAATTTCAGTAATCATTGAGCCATGTATATTTAGTAATATGAATTTTGCACATAACTGAAGTATGGATCACTTCTTCAAATAACACCTTCTAAGACTCTATTGCATGCTACATTCTTTTAGAATGAATACTCAACAAATCAAAGAGATATATCCTCAGATGTATATATGAACACCATTTGTCTTTCTAGATTGTTTTATGATCGTTCCTTGATGACCACCCTCCCATAAAGTATAGACATTGTATCCATTGGCCTTGTTAAAGTCACGAAAGTCATTGGATTCAACCTTCAGGAGATCAAAATTACCTGACTAATAATCCTGTCCAAGACTCAAATCCTGTCTAAGTAATATCATTTATACTAACTAAATTCTAGCGATTCTCAAAACTCAATTTTACATGATCTATTCTTATTATCCAACTTTATTTCTTGGGATTATTATGACAAAACTTTCAAATTTTGCAAATAATATTGGTGTGTATTTTGATAATAACCTCGATGTCAATAAAAAACCAACTAATTGGAAATGAATTTGAGATGGAATAAAAAGGCATCTCACACTAGTTTTTAATCATATGAACAAGTTTGGAATTTATGTTTTGGCTGCATCACATGGCATATTTGTTTTTATCTTATGATCAATTCTAGATTGAATTTGTGTGACATAAGACTCTTATAAATGTCATTGTGTGATAAGATACTACATTATAACCCACATCATTCAAGTCAAAACTATAGTAGATATCCAAACATAGTTGGTTATCATAATTTACATAGATTGGGGGCAAGATGATCACCATTGTGAATTCCAATACTGGTCCAGTTGGTGGCCTTCTCATATGTTGGTAAAATAGATGCCATGACACCTAAATAATCAGTAGGGCATATGTACTATTAAGTTCCACATTCCAACCTCTATATTACAACTCTATTTCACTCTTCACAAGTAAGTATGTAGAGTATCATAAGCTAAAGGACCTTACATAGATGAGCTCGAGTAACTGGCTCTTATACACCATACCACCTTGTCTTATAGGATGTGACATGAACATAACCATGTTTTATTGAGAGAGATCCCAACATAACAATAACTTTCATATAACTAACCACATTATCAATGAATTCAACCATTTCATTAACAATTCAAAACTTCTTGAGCTCAAAAGTTGAAACTCACAGTTCACTTGGTCTAGGTGCTTCATGGGCACTCCACGAAGGTTCCTATGATTGAATTTCAGATATGACTAGATCCCATTAGCCAATTCATTTGTGACTATTTGTATTATTTATGATCAGTTCCCTACTATAATCAATACAAATTATATTATGTATGGATATATGTTGTTTACATTCAAAAGGTTCCTAGAATAATCATGATTCATTTAGGGAAATAATTCATACCATCATACTCACATAGTCATAGATCTACACTTACATATACAAACACAAAATACTCAAACAAATAAAGTCATTAATGTGAGAAGTGTGACCCTATAGGGAATCCACTCACTACTTAATTTGAGGAATAACCCATCCATTCCAAGCACACTAAGAAGGTGTGTCAAAATAGGTGTTTTTTCATTTCTCAAATAATTATATATGACAAGACAAAAGTATAGAAGAGGAATAATGTTTCATGACTATATTCAATTTATCGAGGTTACATACTATTCTCCCACTAGGGGGACTTACATGAAAGAACAACTTCAGGATATAAGTAGAGGGAAATCACACTATTCCCAGTCTATCTCCTAGAGTCATCTTCATCATCTAGGTCCACATCATCCTATCAAGTCTTCTATGTCTTTCACCTAGAGGTTGGAAGCGCAACCCACAAGATATGATAAAGTCTAAGTTGTCAACATAGAAGTGGGTATGAGCATATTAATCGAGATTGAACAATATAAGAGAAAAAGGACATCAAATATAATAAAGCTTCCCATCCAAGAGGAAAAGTACCATCCAAGTGGATATCAAGATAATATTAATTGTAGTAAGATCATAATCAAGAAAAACACTTTCCATTAATAACATACAAGAGGTGTCACAAAAGCACATACAAAGAATTTAGGGCATAAAATCCATCACAATAATCATCAACATGCATGCATGTGAGATAAGTATATCACTAGTTTAAATATAAAGTTACTCTCAATTAGGGCATAGAACCCATAACCTGATAGAGAATGACATATAACCAAACTCCCTTGGCATACAAGTTGGGGTATGGGGCATACGATCCTCCATCCTAATATAAAGAAGTGCATGAGGACTAAAACCTTAGTGTATGACAGGAGGATGAAAACCTCAGTGCCTCATAATATCACACAGGGAAAATAAAACCTCAGTTGAATAAAACCCTAAAATTAAAGCATTACATTAATCTAGGGCTATGAAATCACAAAGCATGCATAAATGTAGAGGCAAGTGAAAGTTCAGTCATATTAAGAATTAATGAGATTTCCATTACATAAAAAGACAAAATGAAACATACACCACACAAGTGGGAAAAATAGTTCATATCCATAATTAGGATTTCATCATGAAGTAAATTACATTTTAGAGTCAATAAGAATATCCAACAAAATCATATTATCACAAGATCAAAATCAACGTAAAATCTTTCAAATGAAATAAATTCTCAAAAGAGAGAGAAATTGTCTAAGATAGTTTGTCCATATGACCAAAGAGTAAATATAGGTGATATCTCAACATGAGTAATAGATAATGTAACATACCTCATATTGAATCTACATATATCCAAAGTCAAACCTAGTTCCATATTTGAGTCACAAGCCACCTATTAATAAACCCTAAAATCCTCCTTTTTATTATTATAGAATTGGGTTAAGGAAACAATATCATATTATATATTAGATATTCTTGAAATCATAGCATATTTATTTTATTTTTTATTTTTATAACATTAGTTATGAATGTTAGAAAATCTAACCAATCAGATAAATCCATAAGGTCATATATTTATTAGATTGTAATTTCTCAATGGAAGTGGTACCATTGTTTACAGAAAAATCATGTGATTCCAAAACATGTTTTGTCTTGTTTTTCTGAGCTATAAATAATTTACTATGTATATCTCAATTTCTAAACAATGAAAAACACTAAAAATCCATGCCGACAGAGAATTTTCTATAACAAAGAAATCATGTTGAGTTGGCCCTATCAACACTGGCCAACTGGGTCAGGCCAAGAAAAGATAGCCATCATTCTCAATAGCCAACAATTAACATGGTCAAATAAAGAAAAGAGATTCAAAGACAAAAATACCCCTCAACACAAAATGGACAAAAAACCCAAAACAGGGTTTGATATGTACAACTACTCTTCTACATCTTCTCTCTTCTGCTAAACCCTCTCTAGGTTCTCAGAGCTTTAGGAGCTCGGCCTGGAAAAGAACCGAGTCAACCAACAACTTTGTCACCTAAAACAAAGGTAACCATCATCTACCCCACCATCTGAAGGTCTCAGGGAACCCAAGTTTGGGTCCTTTTACGTCCAAACAAAAGAGTTAGGCATATTGCCATGGTTAACCAGTTGTTGATGCTCACAAAACCCCATCAGAAGCAGGCAAAATAAAAAACTATGAAGTCATAACCTTTGAAAGGACCCACACAGAGACAAAGAGGGCACAAAACACCAAACATGTACCCATCAATCTATATTGCTTCCAAGTACAAAGGAGAAGAAAAAGGAGGGAAAATGGTATGCTAGACGTCAAAGCCCAATTGGCACAAGAGAAATAGTGGTAAATATCTATTAATGGGTTCCACATTGATTCTGGTAGTCTTGATGGTCTAACTCCTTCAAGATAGAGTCCACTTGAAGGGAGAGGACAAAACAAGTTCTCACGGGTGGGGGAAAAGGAAACCGTGGTGGTATCAATACTAGTTTTGATTCTTAGGGCTTCGAGGATGATCAAGGAACTTATTATATATATATATATATATATATATATATATATATATATATATATATATATATAAACATATATATGTTTCAAGGCCCATGGTAGCAAGGGGAGCAGTCATGAAGAGAAATAGGGGAAAGGTAGAGACACCTGTAGCCAGAGAAACTGGGGTAGTAAAACCCATGAAAAATTGGGGTCGATCAATGCATAATTGGGAGAGGAACCTAAAGGGAAAGAAAAATTGAGGAAATGTTGAAATGCTAGAAAGGGAAGTGCGAAGGAAAAGTAGCACTATTGTTGTGCGGAATCTGTCTGACTTGCCTAAGAAGATTAAGGTTGAAGATGAATTATAAGATGCAAGATCAAAAATCTTGCGGGTCTCATTAAAGAACATGAAGAAAGGATCCTAATTATAAAACATTAGTGTGACACATGATCAAATTAAAGAAAAATCTTTTCGATTAAATGAATAAATTTCTATATTTACATGTATAACATCTAATATTCTTTATCATATTTAAGGTAGTTATCAAATTCCAATTACAATGAACATTGACACAGATTAATTAGGACACGAAGAAACCATTTTTGCCTTTGATTTTCACTTTTGGGTTATTTCGTTTTTATTTAATATTTTTAACTTTGAGTTACATTCACTCGCCTAAATAAAACTAGGATAGATAAGAATGTTCAATTAATGTGAAAAGTCACACATAGACTAATTTTGGTATGTGGAATCTGAGTTTTGGATCTACATCCAATTTTGAAGTCATTTATTAATTAACTTAATATTTTTGGCATTATCTCATATTTTCTTTTCTAAATGAAATTAGGATAGTAATTATTGATAAAATAATATAAAACTTGGCATCCAGGCTAAGTGGGACCCAAGGAACACGAATTTGCCAATTTATTTGGGTTTTAGAGTTTCTTTTTATGAGTTCTAGTACAATTATGGTTTTTGGCTCATTGACATGATGTTTATTATAACATTACATCCTTACCATTACTATTTATTATTTAGGGTCCCATTATCTTTACACTATTACCAAAATAGTTTCGTTAAAATATCATGCATGGATTTCCATATTTTTCTTATTTATCATATAAAGTCCATTAAATCAATATGTATTTAGATAATGGAACATTATTCATATTTAAGGATATGGAAACACTAATTGTTATTCCAAAGCACATTATACCTCTTATTAAACATATCTTGCCATTATATGTAAATTATTTAGCAAAGGAAAAGTATGTGATATATTTAATAAATTTACTTACATGTTTGCACATAATTTAGTTATTATGGTAATTTTTGATGTTGACTATAGAACCTTATGCCACTAAATGTATTACATTTGTTTTGAAGTCTAAATATGTTATGGCTTACCATTTATTTATTCTATTATAAGCATTAACTATATACATCATGGTATAACTCCGTCCTTGTTTGGTCAAATCTAAAGAAACCAAGCATACTATCATCCTAACCATGTAATTAATGTTTCCAGAATCAAGATGTTATGTTTCGGTACATTACAATGCTCCACCCCTTAAAGAGGGTTTCATCCCCAAAATCTTCTTTAAGGGGTGGAGGGAAAGGGAAACTGTGGTGGTTTGGATACTAGTTTCAATATTAGCACTTTGAGTATGATCAGAGAACTTACATATATATATATATATATATATATATATATATATATATATATATATATATATATATATATATATATATATATATATATAGAGAGAGAGAGAGAGAGAGAGAGAGAGCCAGAGAGGGTAGAGAGAGTGAGTCAGACTAGAATACACTAGAGTGTATAGATGACACCGTATACCTCAATCAATTTCCATCAAGTAATATTTTTCTAAGAATTTAAGTTGTTGATCCTCTTAAAAATATAATGAGTAGCTTATTTATAAAATTTGAGATCATTTGAACATTTATAGGTCATTCATATAATGAGAGAAAAAAGGATGCATTTCAAATTAGTTTTGTGCATCGGTTTTGTCACCCTTTGACGAGTGACTTGCACTCATCCAAATGGACTCAAATTTTGTATGTGGCCTATTATTATTATGACAATGAAGATCAATGGTTTAGATTTTACAAAAAAGGTGGCCTAGGTAGGCAAACACCATTGGGGTGTAAGATGTTATTTGTACGTATATATATATATATATATATATATATATATATATATGTTTGTGTGTGTGTGCATGTGTATGTTTCGAGGTCCATGGTAGAAAGGGGAGCACTTATAAAGAGAAATAGGGGAAAGGTGGTGCCACCTATAGCTAGAGAAATTGGGGAATAAAACCCTAGCAAAATTTGGTTGGTCAGCATGCAATCATGAGAGGAACCAAAAGGGAAAGAAAATTTGAGGAAAGGTCAAAAGGGTGGAAAGAAAAGCTTGAGGGAGAAGTAGCGCTATTGTTGTGAGGAACCCGTCTGACTTGCCTATGTGGACTAGGGTTGAAGATGAATTCTAAGCCACAGGATTGGAATCAGGTGGCTCCCATTGAAGCCATATATGGAAAGGATCATGATCAATAAAACATTAGTGTGACACATGAAAGAAAAACATTTTCAAATAAATAAACATAACTTTCTATATTTGCATACATGAAATCTTCTCTATCATATTTAAGGTAGTTATCACATCCTGGTTAGAGTGAAAATTAATACATATACTAATTAAGACATGAAACATTAGTTTGGCCATTGATTTTCACTTTTGGATTTATTTAGTATTTTATGTAATATTTTTGAATTTAAGTTATAATATCTCTCCTAAATAAAAATTGGAAAGATAAGATCATTCTATTAATGTGAATAGTCACACATAAACTAATTTCGGTATGTCGAATATGAATTTAGGACCGATTTCCAATTTTGAAGTCATTTAATAATTAATTTAATATTTTTTGGCCTTACCTCATATTTCCTTTTATAAATAAAATTATGATAGTTATTGTATTTATAATAATGTGAAACTTGGCACACATGCTAATTGCGACCAAAGGAACATGAATTTTCCATTATATCTGGGTTTTGAAGTTGTTTTATGAGTTCTAGTACAATTATGGTTTTTGGCTCATTGCCATGATGTTTATTATAACATTACATCTTTACCATCGTCATTTATCATTTAGAGTCCTATTATCTTCACACTGTTACCAAAAGAGTTTCCTTAAATTATTATGCTAGAATTTCAATATTTTGTTTATTTATCATATTAAGTCAATTAATTTAATATTTATTTAGATATGACACATTATTCATATTTATGGATTTTGAAACACCAATTGCTATTCTGAAGAACATTATACCTCTTATTAAATATTTTAGTCATTATATGCAAATTAGTTAGCAAAGTAAACATATGTGACATATTTAATGAATTTAGTTACAAGTTTGCACATAATTAAGTTATTATGATAATTTGTGATGTTGACTATAGAACCTTATTCCACTAAATGTATAATATTTTTTTCAAGTCTAAATACTTTATGGGTTACCATTGAATTATTCATGTTATAAGCATTACCTCTATATACATTAAGGCATAACTCCATCCTTGTTTGGTCAAATCTAAGAAACCAAGCATACTATCTTCCTAACCAGATAATTAAAGTTTCTAGAGTCAAGATGTTAAGTCTCAGTATGTTACAATTAATGACAATCTTCAAAACAATATTAACTCTTAGAGTGTTAATTTTGAATCTTGAGGCCGCACTATATCACAACTATTTTGAGATTTCCCTCAAGGATATGGAGATTGAATCTACCTCTAAAAAATGTGGAAGTAATATTTGGTATATGTCATGCTAAGGAGGGTGGCAAAAGAATTATTTTTTGATAAGATTTAAAATGTAAAAGAGAGGAAACTCCATCACTCCTCACAGACGCATAAACATGACTAGGAAAAATATGATTCTACATCATTTATTATATCAAATTTCTACTTAACCACACTCTATCATGTTCTAGTACGTTCAAAATTTATCAAGATACCATCTTGCACAAGAAGGTTATCAGCCCTAACTCACTCATAGGCCTATTTCCTAAGACGAAGTCACCATTTCTCAGCATATACTTGAATAAAATAAATCCATTGGAATTGAAAACTTCATCGTAATAATCTTTGATATTTGTGAGAACTTTATTGAAGATTCTTCTAAGAAATATGATATATTCCTTATTTGAAACTAAAAATGCACTAGTACAAAACCTACCTTTAGCGTCAGTTAATACTAGCCTATAATGTCTGTTTCAAACTAACACCTAAGTAGGTGACACTACAGTCACATGTGTACAACTTTGGTTACATGGGGATGAACAAACTGATGCCAGAGATCCAACCTCAGTTGCTATGACAAAAGAAACTGACATAGTTAAGAGTCTGATTCGTCAGTTCAAGTATCCCAATTGACTTTGTACTGACATACCATGTCACATTTGTAAATGATAAAGGTCTCTAAGTCATCGATTTCTACTATGGATCGACACTATTTTATTAACTTAGTCATCGTTCAAGTCAAGAGAAATTGATGATCAAGTACTATAGTGTCAGTTATTTATTAACAACTGACGACTAGGACCCTATAGACCATGCTTCCTAGCACGATTTTTAGGGAAGTCCTATAATGTCAGTTTTAGGCCTAAAACCGACGAATCATACATAAAATGTTGATTTTTTTGTAACAACTGATGATGAAGTTTTTTTTTTTAAATAGCAGGTCAATAGACCTACTGTCCAGTTGTTTAGCAGGATGTAGAACCTACAATTCTGAATTGCAAGTTAACAACTTCCTATGATTTCATCTTAACAACATACCAACAATAAACCTAAAATAACAAACACAATCCCCCACAAAAAATATTCATTCTCCAATTCCATTCTCATCACATGTACAAATATAATTCTATTCATTCACACACATGATACTTCATTCACATATGCACCAATTCCATTCTCATGACATGTAGAAACTAAATTCTCATTGTATTCATTCATGTTCAGATTCACACATATGTATACAGATCATCATTCACATATGCACCAATAATTTACTCACATCAAATTTAAAGTTACAAGAAGTCATAAACACTACATGTATATAGAAACAATGACATCAAAGTTTAGAATTCTCAATCTTTATCCCAATCAAATTCAACGTTCACTTCCTTAACAAAGGCTTGCATCCATTGTACTTGAATCTCATCTAGTTTCTCCGTCGTATAGGGATTTTTTTGTTTCAAACACATACAAAGAGAATGACATGTATAATTAACTTTTTTAATATTTTCATATTATTAAAGGATACTATTTACTTATGATGATCAAGACTATATATAAACTACATGTTGTATGCAGTTGATGTCTAGTGGCCTATATCTGACAATCATCTCCATATATCACATCACATAGTATCCACATGTCCAACCATTGTCTTGAACAACACACTATAAATTTCAACATACAAAACTTTAATAAATAAAAGTAAGCATAGTTGGCATAAATATGCATTGTAGTCAGAAAACTGCATCAACATTCTGCCAAGGTATCTCTTTATTTTTCTTATCCACCTTTCCTATCTCCCTTTTAAAATATTTTATACCGCTATACATTAATGTAAAACATTATATTGCATTTATAAATAGTCATGTAAAGGATATAAATATTAAAATTTACTCACATGAACAATGCCTTTTCAATTAGTGTCCCCCATTGTTTGCTTCATCACCCTTAGGATCTAGAAAATACCCAGTTAGCATCGTAGGGACAATAACCAACAACACCCAATGGTTATTACTGAGTGAAAAAGCAAATAAAATGAAATTCAAAATCCATAATGAAATGTAATTCTTAAGTCAAAAGTATAATCAAAGTAAGTAAACTTAACATTATACAGAGCTAGCATCACACTCTTCTTCGCTTTACCAAAATATTTAAATGTGGTAGAGCAATATTTGGTAACAGATGTAGGGTCTTTAACTACACGACTGATCAATGATAGAACTAGAAATTCCATATGGGGCAGTGTGAACTCTTTACAGGTGCTATGTATGTAGTTGTAAAATGTATATCATGTATGTATTAATATATAAGAAAATAGATCAAAAAATATATAATGAGGAATTTATCTATATAATACCTCACCATATCCAAAGTTATATCACATATGTATTCAATCAAGCACAAGTATCTTAAAAATATCTTTTAAAAATATACTAGTATCATGAGGTTGACCTACAATGTCCTCCTTAATATGGACCATCATAGGCGACCCTTCTTCAAAGTTACCTATCCATACTACCATACCCCTACAATGAGGAACTAGCAAGTCAAATAGATTCTGTACAAGACAACCAAGTAATTGAGGAGGAGGTGGAGGTGGAGGATGAGTTGTAGGGGGTTTCTTAGGAGTTGTGTCATGAATATATATAACCGCATATGAATTGTCATGTATACAGATACAAAAACAATGTAAATTTTCATACATCAGTATAGACAAATCCCGATTTGGGATACATAACCACGCCACCTTATGCATCACCTATCGTCTCGTGCTCAGGGTGGTCATATGATAGTGTAGTCTACTTCCAAGTGTTGTACACAAGCCTCGACATCACGTGAATTGCATTGATAGGCAATGGAGCACCATGAATCATGTCACCTTCAAGGCATGTGTAAGTTGCACCCAGTGCAACGACATATCCTTTCCTTGTAATAAAAGAGGCATGGCCTCAACCCCTACAAATTTGCATAGTGTATATATATACACACATACATACATACCTAAACTCAAACATATCTTACAAATCATTATGAAAGACTACTATGTCATAAAAATACTTACAACAAACGTGCTAGATGGTGGGTCCACATGATTACTCTCAACCAACTATGTCATAGGGGGATCCACCTCGACTAAAGAGTGGGGTACCACAAGTATTGTTTGAGTAGGTGAATGAGAAGCATGATATTGTCTCATTGCTTCCTCTATTCCCTTTGCAATCATCTCTTGTACCTTTTCTTATGAGAATCCTCCTTTTTAGAAAAATTTGTGCTTAGGCTCTAATGGCCCAATGAAGGCTATGATACCAACACCAGCACGAGCAGCCCTAACACGACCATGATACTCTAAGTTACCTAGAGCAATGATAAATTCATCCCTTGTTCCCTCAGGGATGAACACTATTTAGTGTTTGAGATAGTTGACCACCTAAAAATGTCTTGTTATGCTCTCTAGCAAGCCACATTGAATTGGCTCAAGGATATTTTGTCTTGATGAAATTGGTATGTTCGGTGATATAAATACTCACTTTGTCAATATTCTGTAAAATATACAAGTGTGCTTGTTCCCACAGCTCGCGGTCGATTACTTTCACTCGTGCTCCTAAAGTCCTTTTATCAGAATAGTCCTCAATATTCTTGTCATTTATAGGAGCTTCATTACAACTCAGAAAGTAATTACAAAAGTCCATAACCTCCCTGGTCACATAACCCTCAGTAATACTTCCTTCAGTCCAATAACGGTTTCAAACATCACCTTTAAAAACACACATGTATTGTTCAAAAGGATACATCCAATGCAAGAAAATTGGTCCCCACATTTTCACTTCCCTAGTCATATGGACAACAAGATGTACCATGATATCAAAGAATGAAGGAGGGAAATACATCTCAAGCTGGCATAGGGTAACACCACTTCTCTTTGCAACTTATCAAGATTTTTAGGATCAATAACTTTGCTGCATAGAGTGTTGAAGAAGAAACAAATCTTGGTGATTGCAAACCTTAAATGCTTCGGAAATATAGATTGAATTTCCATGGGAAATATTTGTTCCATTAGAGTGTGACAATGATGATATTGAAGACCTATAAGCTTCAGATCCTTCATTGATACCAATCTACAAATATTGTAAGAGTGTCCATGTGGTGCCTTAACATTAAGCAAGCACTTACAAAAAGTTTTCTTCTCCTTTCTAGACAATGTGTAACAAGCAAGATGTAAATATGTGTTTCGATCACTACTAACTTCTTTTGTTAATTCTTTCCTTATTCTCATTTCACGTAGGTCCATTCTGGATTTGATACCATCTTTAAACTTACATGGTATATTCAACAGAGTACCAATGACATTATCACATATATTTTTCTCAACATGCATGACATCGACACAATGCCTAACTGCCAAAGAACTCCAATAAGGAAGATCCCAGAATATTGACCTCTTCTTGTATAAATATTTGTCACTTTGTGTGATCTCTTAATGAATACATTGACACAATCTTTTACTCTTTCATAAACAACCTCCCCTAATATAGGTTTAGGGGCACTCCGCTCCTCATTCGATCCATTGAACACTTTGTGCAACCTTCACTGAGGATGAACTTTTGGAAGAAACATTCAATGACCAAGATATACAGTCTTCCTGCCATGTTTTAGTTGTATTGAATCAATGTTCTCTGCACATATAGGGTATTCTTTGGATCCTTTTACATTGTATCCAGACAAATTCCCATACGCTAGAAAGCCATTCATAGTACAAGACAACATAGCATGCAAAGGAAATGTCTCTCTACGCGAAGCATCATAGGTCATCACACCTTCTCCCCAAAGTTTCTTTTAAGTCATCAGTTAGAGGTTCAAGATAAATATCGATATTATTGCTAGGTTGTTTAGAGCTCGATATCAACAACAATAGCATGACATACTTATTTTTAATACACAACCATGGAGGAAGATTGTAGATAACAATCATAATAAGATAAGTGATATGTTAGCTTCTCAATGTGCCATATGGATTCATCCCATAGGTATACAAATCCCAAGTCTTAGATTCCTGACTTCTTCACCAATTTCAAGATACAATAAATCAATATTCTTACACTATGAGGAATTAGACACATGTCATAGGATCCCATCATTATTTTTCTTTACCTCTGTATGCCACCTTAAATTCTTCACTCCCATGGTATTGGAAAATAAGCATTGAAACTGTGGTACTATAGGTAAATATCATATCACCTTGGCTGGAGAGCCAGTTTTAGACTTCCTCAAAGTCGTCATTTTATACCTTGATGCCCCACATTTTGGATAATCTTTCAAATCAAAATAGTCCTTTTGAAATAACACACAACCATTCAGGCATGCGTGTATCTTCTTAGCCTTCATTCCCATTGGGCACAACATTTTCTTTAATTTGTATGTTGAGATTGGAAGCTCATTATGACAATCCAATGCCACACAACAAGTTTACACAAAAACCAAAGCGTGAGATCAACAACTAATGAACCGTATTACCACAAAATAGGGTAAAATAAAACCAATCTCATATGACCAATATGTACGAGAATATATTAAGGTCCACAGACTGTACCATATCACATATTAGGATAGGTATTTCCATTTATATAGTGGCTAACTGCCACACACCTATTACAAAATATAACTTGTTCACATGTACAAGCCATATATACAGCCGAGGCATACTTCTAAAACATGTGTCAATATACATCAACTACAAAACACTACCCTCCAAGACCTGAGAGTACATGGATGAAAAATAGGACTCTACTACACAACAAACAACTTATCCAACCTTCTACATTCACTAATCTTAGAGTTTCTCTTCCTCAACAACATGACCTCTACCACTCCATGCATGACCACCTAAGAAGATGTGGCAAACCGCAAGGGTGAGACCCATGTCCTAGCTAGAGATATAACTCTCCACCAACAACTATTAAACACAAATTATAGCTAAGTAGGAAATAATATTTTTAACAAGATAGACAGATTCAGCTAAATGAATAAATTAAAATTGGTTACATAGACTAAGCAGGTTAAGAAACTACAACATATATGTAGAACATGTTATGTATTTAGAAGGAATATGAAGAACATGTATAACAATTGATTTCTCTTACTGTATTATAATATAACAAAGTAATACAAGAAATAAGGGAAGGGTGAACATCCAATGTGAAGTGTGTTTAGCCCTAAACAAACATACAACACAGTTCTACTACATCTTTTATTAAGCCATGGGAAATTTGAGTTGTACCACCCAAATTCCAACTGACCACTACTTGGTTGCAATCAGTTCCATATAAGATCAAGGAAGAGTCAGACTCCAAGATCTTCTCTGACACTACTCGGTTAGTACGAGTCTGCAACGTGGTGACATATTAGTCGAACTGCCAATAGCGACTTATAGTCAAGCTGAAAACACGTAGCCCACCTTGGTACAGGTCATGACAATAGAATCTAGGGTATACAAACCCAATCACCGAGGTAAAACTGTGGTTGTCCTCCAATCACATCTTACACATATATAATCACCAAGACACAAACGTAGTCGTTCTCAAACAATTGGGATCAAGATGACAAGGACACACAATCACTTGCACCTCGCGTACTCAACAGTATGTGCTCCAAGTTTCCCTTAGGAAGACTCATTTCACCATCTAACAAGTTCTGACACTGAGAAGGATCTATGGCACATGGCACTACATGATTAGGATTCCACTTGATTAGTTAAGCCAGTTGGGTGTCTTTTAACTGCATCAATAAAGTTACATAAAACCCTAAAAATATTCTACAAGGAAAAGGGTATATTGCAACTTTAGAAGATATAAATGTATAATATATAAACTTATCACATCACCACATGATATTGTTTCAATGCCATATACAAGGCCCTCACCATTAACACATCATAATGGATATCAATACCTAATCACATCACACAGAGGATAACATCTCCATACTACTTATAATCACATTTTTAGTGTAGATAATTAACATGCAAGATGTGTTCAACAATAATCGAGGGGAAAGTTATATTACTCACCTTGGATTATGATGTAGAGACCCAAACAATAAGATGCTCCAAGGAAGAGAGGAAAACCAAAGCTTGGTTCAACTCCATGGACAAGCTAACATCACCTCAAAGGAAGAAAAACAATCCTAGGTTAAAGAAATCTCAAAGAAGAGAGAACAAACCCTAGGACAAAAAGAAAGGGGAGAGAAGCGATCTTCATCTCAACTTAGGTACTACCATGAGAAAACCATGGATTCAACCACAAAGAGAGAAGATCCTCAAGAGACACTGCCATGGAAACCCATGGATTTGTCCAAGAGAAAGAAAATAGGGGTAGGGTTGCAAGAAAATGAAACCAAGAAGGATAGATCACTTAGCAAGATCAAAGAACACCAAAGTATCACAGATCATCAAAGGAGAGTTGCTCCAGTCCCAGATTACACACACAAAAAGGGTGAAATGGACACCTTCTTCAACCCTGGTGTCTCATTCTCCACCAAAGAACCAAAGAGGGATGAGCTCCAAGGATGGGATAGAGAAAGAGGGTGTAAAGAGATCACTTTCATGCAAAGAGAGGGGTATATAAGCCCAAGGGTATAAGAGAGGTAAGGGAGGTTAGGTGTCAAGCCACTTGTGCCACTTGTCCCTCAAAACTCGGTCATGCAAGCATTAGGAACATGCATGTGTCAATAGTGATAAGATCAAGGAAGGCTAGCGACCATCTTGGGCATCAAAACACTTTGGTCGAAGAAGAAACATAGCGACCAAACAAGGTAGCGACTGATATCACCATGGCGACTAAGAAACATAGCGACCATGGGTGATCAAACATAGCAACCAAGGTCCAAGATAAAATGACCACGAAGACTATAATACATGTCTAAAACATCTTTGACCACTAAAAATAAGACCAAAGGAATGTGCATCGGTCTCTACACATAAAATGGGTCAACATCAACTTAGGCATCCATGCAAAACCCTAACTTCAACACATGATGACACCTCATCAACCAAGGCACAAAAAGGAATCCCTAAGAACCACTCTCTCTAACATGATGCTAAGACATAAGAGGAACATCAAACATGTGAAAAAATGTAAGATAAACCCAAAACATGGGTAAATTGCAACTTGTCCCAAAACAAGCACACATATAGCATAACTAGCTCAAACAACATTTAAACTGGACCAAACTTAAAACATAAGTAGGTCACATTTTATTAAGGCACATCACATGATTAGATTAAGGTTTTAAGCATCTAATTATGCTAAGAAAGAAAGATTAGGCAAAACCTAGGTCAGGGTTCCTACAACCATAAACCCTTAACAAAGATTTTACCCCTGAAATCCTATGTGAAAAGAGAGGGATACTTCCTACGCATCTCATCCTATGACTCCCACGTGTCTTCCTCCACACCATGGTGAAGCCACAAAACCTTAACAAGAACTATATCCTTCTTCTTCAACTTCTTCACTCTCCTATCCAAGATCAACACATGACTCTCTACATACGACATATCCTCTTCCAACTCGACCTCCACAGGATGTAACACTAACTAGGTATCTAGATGACACTTCCTCAACATAGAAACATGAAAGACTGGATGCAACCTGTGCAACTCTGGAGGTAGCTCCAACTTGTAAGCCACCTTCCCAACATGTTCCACCACAGGGTAAGGTCCCATAAACTTGGGAGTCAACTTACCCTTCTTACCAAAAATTAATACACCTTTCCAAGGAGAAACCTTAAGATATACCTTGTCTCCCACTTAGAACTCCAAAGACTTATGATGGTTGTCGGTGTAAGATTTCTGCCAATCCTAGGCTGCCTTTAGCTGATGTTGTATCACTTTGATCTTTTTTGTTGTCTAATGTACCAATTCTAGACCCAAAAGTTGATATGCACATGTATCATACCAACACAATGGAGACTGACAACGTCTCCCATACAAAGCCTCATAAGGTTCCATTTTGATACTCCTCTGGTAACTGTTGTTGTAGGCAAACTCTATCAAAATCAGGTGCACATCAAAACTACCCAAAAACTATAGAACACAAGCTCTCAACAGATCTTCCAAAGTCTGAACAGTCCTCTCTGACTGGCCATCTGTCTGTAGGTGAAACGTTGTACTGAACCTCAACTATGTACCCATGGCTGTGTGCAAATGCTCCCAAAAATGAGTGGTAAAGTGAGGAACTCTATCAAACACTATCGTAGCTGGGATACCATGTAGACGTACTATCTCATCAACATATATTTGGGCCAACTTTTCTGTTGTAAGTGTTTTTGTCACACCCCGATCTCACACTAACCACTAATCACGAGATTAGGGCGCGACGGAGGGATTATCACATAAACAAATCACTGAGAACTTTTTCTTTTTAAAACCTCGTAATGATATCCGGATTATTGTTGTAAACTAAAACATAATAAAATATTTCGGAAGCATTTCAATTAACCTGGCTAGAGAACATAAATAGAGTTTACAACATGTAACATTGTTTAACAGAAAGTAAACATAACAGTTAATTTACATCTTTTACACATTCGCCATACATACTTTCTCTCACCCACACCATGTCCCAAGGATCGAGGGGAAAGGACTAAGAGACCTCTATCTAAACTAACTACATATACCTTCTACAGACTAAGCGTTAGGATGAAAAGATCCTTCTGATTCCTGTTGCTGATGTTGACCTGAAAATGTTTGAGTAGAGGGATGAGCCTACTCGCTCAGTGAATAGAATTTCATTTAGCTATCACTAAACAACTCATCAGATATATAAAATTGAAATAAAGATAAGTGTAGTACTAAGCAGGGCAGTTCTAATGACTTAGCAGATTTACAGATAACAATTTCATTTCTATGCAACATCCGATATTTTAAACAAATAAACAATTATAGAGAATTGGTACAGAAATTCAAATCTCTTAACATATTAAATTTACTGTGTTCCGATATGATTACATATTTATATTATTATTATGCCCTAATCATATGCAGTGTACTCTGCATATAAAGATCCGTAGCGAACTACGATCCCACCGTACAAGACTTAGCGACACACCCGGGAAATGCTAAGTCTGACTGCCAGCCCTGTTCTGCTACAGGACCACAGGCTCTCCGGCCTACAGGCTCTCCGGCCTCATTGCACTAACTTCGAGTGCTCTAGACTCCTCCTCTAACCTGAGTACACAGGCGGAGAGTCTCACTGGGTTACCACCGTGACTCCACACGGATTATTGTTGAATAACCCCTATTTACTCCAGTGCCACCGTGACTCCGCACGGATTATTGTTGAACACTGCCTCTCTGTCCTCGTGCCACCGTGACTCCACACAGTTATTGTTGCAACACGAGTTTCACCCCTAAGAAGCAGACCTCTCAAAGGGGTTCTACGGTGTTAGGGCACCTAAGTCTATTAACTTATTAACATATAAACACTTAAACAGGAATATCACATTTACTGATTTCATATCAGATCACAATACACTGTCATTCTAAACCGACAGAGCAATATATTTCAAATCATTGTAATTTCTGAGAAATTCTCATACCATGCATTCAGACAAATTAGAAATGCATAAATAACCTAACTTATTTCAATTTGGCACATACATAGCGAATTTACGCAATTGAACATCTTATTGCACAAATTAAAGAAATTTACTTCACATATGAGAATCATACTCAACAATTATCAATTCTCTAAAATTCTCGAAAAACGTGCACATTAACCCAAATCCTGATTTGTGCATCACTTAACTCAATTAAGAGTTAATTACATATCACAATACAATTTAATAACAATACTTGAGAATTTCTGGTAATATTTCAGAGAAATGTGCCATTTCATGTAAATATCAATTTACACATATTAACGTCAAAAGATATATGCAATTAGGGTTTTCATGCATATTTTATGTATTCATATCAACTTTGAAATCGTACATCTGATAATTTATCAGAAATCTTCATTGTCCGGGTTCATACCAAAATCATACCATTTTCAGACATGAATTTCTAATTTCAACATTCAAATGAGCAATTTAGGTTCCAATGAACCATATAAATCTACTGATTCAATCCATACTGTTCAAATGCTAAATTTAATCATATAACAGTGTCTAGAAGCATTTAATGAACTAAAAAGGTTGGGCGACGCCAAACGCTGCCCGACGCCTGATAACGCATGTTATCAGCGTAATTCGCACACAAAACAGAAAATATTCAAACGCCTGAGTTTATTAATGATAAATAAATGAAACCCTACTCACTTAATTCGGAATGCCCGAATTCATCTGGATCCGTCCAGGAACGCGTCCAGGGGGTTGTCTTCAACCTTGGTATAGTCACAAATTGAACCTGCAACAATCCAACTGTACCATACACATGTACAGATCAAAATTGAACCTAGTTGAAAACTGAATCTAAAGTAAGGCTTCAGATTTAAGCATAGACCTCATGGGCGGACCCAAAGTGTTGTTCCTTGGTGCTGCCTTGTGCCCAAGGCAGCTCTGGTTTGGATCACTACTGCAAGCAACAACATCATCCTCACGTACAGGTTGAAGGGGGACCCTGACTGGGTATTGCTTGCGGGCTAATTGACAGCAGAAACGGGTTCTAGACCCTTGGCCGGATTCGAGGGTGGCTTGTAGCTGCTCCTTGCACCCAAGATGGCCACTGGTTGCTTCCCCGCGTAGCAGCAGCTGCTGCTTGGCTGGCCGCCATGGCTAGGGCGAGCTGCTGGCTGCAGCTGCAAGAGGGGCGCTACTAGGGCAAGGGTAGAGGGAGAAGAAGGATAGAGGAAGTGGGCGACCTGCTCCACGGAGCCTTGGGCCCCAAAAAGCCTCGCCCAAGCTTCCTTTGTTGTTGCCAATCGAGCGCAGCTGTAGGTCATGCTTGGGGCACCGCCCAACCTGTTGGGGCGCGGACGAGGTGAAGTAGAGGAGGATGAAGGGCGGAGGATGGAGATTGAAGATGGACGGAGCTCTCTCGTTCTCTCTCTCTAGCCCTAGGTTGCCCGCCCCTTATTCCTCCTTGACTGGTCGCTCGTCCGCAGCACAGAGCGCCGCTCAAGCAGTTACTGTTTTATCGGCCGACTGAAGAAGAAGGGATAAGCGAGAGAGGGTAAAAATGAAATTATAAAGCAAGTTTTGGAGAATTTGCAACTTAGGTCCAAGAAAACCAAAAAGGCTGTAACTTTTTCCTCGAATGTCCGATTCGAGTGATTTCTCTTGCAACTTTTCAAGCACATGATTCTCTTCAACTAGAGGTATCAAAATCATAATTAATATCTTGTCACAACTGGTCAAAGCACCAATTGCATCTTGGCATTTAACTTAACTCAACAATTAATACTGCAATTGTCATTAGTTTCTTGAGATGATTCAATCTCAACCCTTGATTCACATATTAGCTTATTTTGATTAACCATGATGTTTAACAGAGTGCTTATCACTAATCAAGATGCTTACTGATTAATTTATAAGTGGGTCATAACAATCTCCCTCCCTTATAAGAATTTTGCCCCGAAATTCCTAAAAGAGAAAAGAAAACTTGTTACGCATATCTGACCCAAAACTCCCACGCGATTTCCTCGCGATTTCCTCTAGGTTATGATTCTTCCACAAAACTTTTACTAATGGTATCTCACAATTGTTGAGTTTCTTGATCCTCTGATCATCTATTTGTACAGGTCCTTCAACATAGGATATATCTGTCTGAGTTGGGCATGTTCTGGGTCCATTATCTTCTCTATACCGGGATAGCATTTCTTCAACATCGATACATGAAACACATCATATAAATTGGCCAACTCGGATGGCAAATTCAACTTATGGGCTACAGGTCCAATTCTCTCAATGATAGGATATGAGCCCATAAAACTAGGAGTCAGTTTACCTCACTTACCAACGCTCATACTCCTTTCCATGGTGAAATCTTCAAATACACTTCATCACCAACCTCAAACTCAAGAGGTCAACGTCTCTTATCCGCATAACTCTTCTGCCTATCCTTTGTAGCTTTCAACTTCCCTCTGCATGTCCTCAAGAGTTTAAATGGTCCTCCCTGACTGACCATATGTTTGCGGATAAGAAGTTGTACTAAACATCATCTTTGTGCCCAAAGCACGATGCAACTGATTCAAAAATCTAGATGTGAACTTAGGATCTGTATCCGATATAATTGAAACTGGGATACCATGCAACCTGACTATTTCATCCACGTATCTCTTAGCCAGCTTTGGGACCTCAAAGGTTGACTTAATATGAATAAAGTGAGCAGACTAAATTAGTCTATCCACAATCATTCATATCGAGTCATAACCTCTAGGTGTCCTGGGTAACCTTATCTCAAAATCCATTGTGATATGGTCCCATTTCCATTCTGGTATAGAAAAATATTACAAGGTAGCTGTAGGTTTCTGGTGCTCAGCCTTAACCTGCTGACACACACTACACCTAGCCACGTACTCAGCTACATCCTTCTTCATACTAGACCACCCATACAATTCCTTGAGATTACTGCACATCTTAGTGTTGCCAGGATGCATAGCGTACATTGATGCATGTGCTTTCTTAAGAATATACTCTTTCAAATCACTGTCTCGAGGTACACGCAACCTGTCATGCTAATACAACACGCCATCATCTGAAAACCTAAACTTTGGTTTCTTCCTCATGTCATGTCATGCATGATCTACTATAACTCCCTGTCACCCTACTGAAGTTCCTTGATCTGATCGTAAAAAGTAGGCTTGACTTGCATCTGTGCAATCAAACCACTCTGCTCTGTCACCCCTAAGTCTATTCAACTTTCACATTTCTACTAGCATGTCTTTCTTGCAACATGCCATACAGAATGCATCAACTGTTGAACTTAACTTTATGCTCAAAGCATCTGCTACCACATTCGTATTCCCAGGGTGATAATCTATCGTCATATCATAAAGATAGTGACGTCGTGCCTTAAGAGGATGAACTACAACAGCTAACTTCAAATCATGTATCAGGTAATACTCCTCATTCTATGCTACTTACTTCTTGTTATTACTGTAAGAATTTATTTCATAACGCACTTCACTTATTTATATTTCTTCTTTTGTTCAAAACACATTTGTTACATTTCAAATTTATATCTTATTCTTTTCTCTGAATCATTTTCATATTGTTTATCTACCTTTCAGATTAACTACCTTTAAACCCTGGATTACTATCAATACTAATTTACTTTTCATAGTGCAAATCTCATGATTTTGTTTTATAGAGATGCTAGTATTCAAGGTCAAATCACTAGCGACATCCCTTGAACTACTTCAACTCTAAACATTCTAGGGTTTGGTCCTTATTAGTAACATAGCATTATTGTGGTGTGACTTTGCTTCCTTAGTTTGAAATAAAACTTTAGATCTCATAAGTTCATCCATCTACTTGTAATGAATACAACAGATATGAATAATCACCAATGAACTATAGATATATAACATAAATGTAACATCAGCCAAGTTCTCTAGCATAACTTATTAACACAAATGCTACAAATAAACATGATACTTGTTACCCAAGCATCACACATGGATCACAAGGCCATTCATATCTTGTCACCTCTCACTAGGCAACAACTTATACACATGGTTCATAAAATCCGTACACATTGTTACTTTTATTAAGCAACAACAACATCAACGCACAAAAAGCCAATCAACATTTATTATATAAATGTCACAACCCAAACTTGGCTATATTCATCATCTCATCATACCTGCGTGGTTATTAGGCATGATAACAGTCATACAAGATATTTATCACATCATGTGATACAATAGTAATACCATCATTCCTTAACCAGGAATTAGGGTTCACTATCAAACAGGGCTTATCATTCCCTTTTCCCCAAATTAGGGTTAGGGTTCCCCATTTCTCATTAATTCAGACCCTCTTGAGTTAACCAACTTTATCTTGTATTAAGGTATTTGCCCTCTTAATACATTCCATCACAGAATACTCACCCTTAGCATATAATGCATAGGCCACACATTAGAATTGTCCAGCTATCTCACATGATATGGACTTATCTTAGTTTAAGACATAACTTTATTATAAAGTTGCCTATAAACAATCGCAATGATACACCTTCAACTAGGGTTTCACAAGGATACACCCTCAACTAGGGTTCACAATGATACACCCTCCACTTGGGTTTCACAAGGATACACCCTCAACCAGGGTTTATAAGGATACACCCTCAACTAGGGTTTACTAATCATGTATTGGATCCATGCATTTGTTATGCATTATTGATTAGTACCATTAAGGGTATTTCTCACCTAATCATTAAATTTAATCTGACCCTTACTGTGTTCCTTTATTTCTAATTAAGGATTGCTCATATGAGGTCCCAATGTTGGGTCTCCGATATCAGTTCCAACTAATTCTTAGTTGTTCTAATCTTTCTCTTATATCTCAACATCTTAGTGTATGTGCATTCTTACTATGATGTGAGTCTAAATTATCCAGAGTCTACTCTTATTATACTGTTAATAGAAGTCATTATATCTCAGTAACGCATCCTGCCAGACGGACCAGGCCGAACCTGTAGTCCTGAAGCCAAGAGCTACTCAGGATTAACCAACTCCTATTAATCTCAAACATGTGGAAAGAATATCCACTTAGGGAAAACTCATTTAAACATAACTTCTGGTATACTTAATACAAAGAATATAAACAATACCTAAATCACTTCATGACACACAACAATATAAAAGAATCAAATTTATTCTATACACTGAAAATCTAAATCCATACATATAAGAGCATTTCTAATGATTTCCAATCAAATAAGCAATATAAAGCAAGAGTTGCATCGCATCCTATGTTTAATCTCTTACTCCTGCATAAATTTCCAGTTTCTTAACCCTAAGATTTCTAGGGTTTCTCTCTAGCCCATCCTTCCTCTGCATACCTGGCCAGGGCATCCAGAGAAGAATAGACAGAGTAGCTTGATACTGGTCAATCTAAGTATTCAGACACCTGGCCAGGGTATCTAAACACTCAGACCTCCCAGAGCTAAAAACATATCACTTCCTATTTGCCTCACTTATAACTCTATCTTTCGACCCTAATGATCCCTGACGATTCAACATAAACTCTTTACTTGGTTCTCGTGACCACATCCTCTTCCTGCCATCTGCAATAGTATAACAGAACACTTCCTGTTAGAAAATTGCAGTTAGAAGGAAGACACTTAAGTCCTAATCCTATTGGTCTCTTATCGTCCCCTGACCTTGACTTAGAATATTCATATACTCAACCTATGCTCTGATACCAAGATGTCATACCCCGATCTCACACTAACCACTAATCATGAGATTAGGGCGCGACGGAGGGATTATCACATAAACAAATCACTGAGAACTTTTTCTTTTTAAAACCTCGTAATGATATCTGGATTATTGTTGTAAACTAAAACATAATAAACTATTTCAGAAGCATTTCAATTAACCTGGATAGAGAACATAAACAGAGTTTACAACATGTAACATTGTTTAACAGAAAGTAAACATAACAGTTAATTTACATCTTTTACACATTCGCCATACATACTTTCTCTCACCCACACCATGTCCCAAGGATCGAGGGGAAAGGACTAAGAGACCTCTATCTAAACTAACTACATATACCTTCTACAGACTAAGCATTAGGATGAAAAGATCCTTCCGATTCCTGTTGCTGATGTTGACCTGAAAATGTTTGAGTAGAGGGATGAGCCTACTCGCTCAGTGAATAGCATTTCATTTAGCTATCACTAAACAACTCATCAGATATATAAAATTGAAATAAAGATAAGTGCAGTACTAACCAGGGCAGTTCTAATGACTTAGCAGATTTACAGATAATAATTTCATTTCTATGCAACATCAGATATTTTAAACAAATAAACAATTATAGAGAATTGGTACAAAAATTCAAATCTCTTAACATATGAAATTTACTGTGTTCCTATATGATTACATATTTATATTATTATTATGCCCTAATCATATGCAGTGTACTCTGCATATAAAGATCTGTAGCGAACTACGATCCCACCGTACAAGACTTAGCGACACACCCGGGAAATGCTAAGTATGACTGCCAGCCCTGTTCTGCTACAGGACCACAGGCTCTCCGGCCTACAGGCTCTCCGGCCTCATTGCACTAACTCCGAGTGCTCTAGACTCCTCCTCTAACCTGAGTACACAGGCGGAGAGTCTCACTGGGTTACCACCGTGACTCCGCATGGATTATTGTTGAATAACCCTTATTTACTCCAGTGCCACCGTGACTCCGCACGGATTATTGTTGAACACTACCTCTCTATCCTCGTGCCACCGTGACTCCGCATAGTTATTGTTGCAACACGAGTTTCACCCCTAAGAAGCAGACCTCTCAAAGGGGTTCTACGGTGTTAGGGCACCTAAGTCTATTAACTGATTAACATATAAACACTTAAACAGGAATATCACATTTACTGATTTCATATCAGATCACAATACACTGTCATTCTAAACCGACAGAGCAATATATTTCAAATCATTGTAATTTCTGAGAAATTATCATACCATGCATTCAGACAAATTAGAAATGCATAAATAACCCAACTTATTTCAATTTGGCACATACATAGCGAATTTACGCAATTGAACATCTTATTGCACAAATTAAAGAAATTTACTTCACATATGAGAATCATACTCAACAATTATCAATTCTCTAAAATTCTCGAAAAACGTGCACATTAACCCAAATCCTGATTTGTGCATCACTTAACTCAATTAAGAGTTAATTACATATCACAATACAATTTAATAACAATACTTGAGAATTTCTGGTAATATTTCAGAGAAATGTGCCATTTCATGTAAATATCAATTTACACATATTAACGTCAAAAGATATATGCAATTAGGGTTTTCATGCATATTTTATTTATTCATATCAACTTTGAAATTGTACATCTGATAATTTATCAGAAATCTTCATTGTCTGGGTTCATACCCAAATCATACCATTTTCAGACATGAATTTCTAATTTCAACATTCAAATGAGCAATTTAGGTTCCAATGAACCATATAAATCTACTGATTCAATCCATACTGTTCAAATGCTAAATTTAATCATATAACAGTGTCTAGAAGCATTTAATGAACTAAAAAGGTCGGGCGACACCAAACGCTGCCTGACGCCTGATAACGCATGTTATCAGCGTAATTCATGCACAAAACAGAAAATATTCAAACGCCTGAGTTTATTAATGATAAATAAATGAAACCCTACTCACTTAATTCGGAATGCCCGAATTCATCTGGATCCGTCCAGGAATGCGTCCAGGGGGTTGTCTTCAACCTTGGTATAGTCACAAATTGAACCTGCAACAATCCAACTGTACCATACACATGTACAGATCAAAATTGAACCTAGTTGAAAACTGAATCTAAAGTAAGGCTTCAGATTTAAGCATAGACCTCATGGGCGGACCCAAAGTGTTGTTCCTTGGTGCTGCCTTGCGCCCAAGGCAGCTCTGGTTTGGATCACTGCTGCAAGCAGCAGCATCATCCTCACGTACAGGTTGAAGGGGGACCCTGACTGGGTATTGCTTGCAGGCTAATTGACAGCAGAAACGGGTTCTAGACCCTTGGCCGGATTCGAGGGTGGCTTGTAGCTGCTCCTTGCACCCAAGATGGCCATTGGTTGCTGCCCCGCGTAGCAGCAGCTGCTGCTTGGCCGGCCACCATGGATAGGGCGAGCTGCTGGCTGCAGCTGCAAGAGGGGCGCTGCTAGGGCAAGGGTAGAGGGAGAAGAAGGATAGAGGAAGTGGGCGACCTGCTCCACGGAGCCTTGGGCCCCAAAAAGCCTCGCCCAAGCTTCCTTTGTTGTTGCCAATCGAGCGCAGCTGCAGGTCATGCTTGGGGCACCGCCCAACCTGTTGGGGCACGGACGAGGTGAAGTAGAGGAGGATGAAGGGCAGAGGATGGAGATTGAAGATGGACGGAGCTCTCTCGTTCTCTCTCTCTCTAGCCCTAGGTTGTCCGCCCCTTATTCCTCCTTGACTGGTCGCTTGTCCGCAGCACAGAGCGCCGCTCAAGCAGTTACTGTTTTATCGGCCGACTGAAGAAGAAGGGATAAGCGAGAGAGGGTAAAAATGAAATTATAAAGCAAGTTTTGGAGAATTTGCAACTTAGGTCCAAGAAAACCAAAAAGGATGTAACTTTTTCCTCGAATGTCTGATTCGAGTGATTTCTCTTGCAACTTTTCAAGCACAGGATTCTCTACAACTAGAGGTATCAAAATCATAATTAATATCTTGTCACAACTGGTCAAAGCACCAATTGCATCTTGGCATTTAACTTAACTCAACAATTAATACTGCAATTGTCATTAGTTTCTTCAGATGATTCAATCTCAACCCTTGATTCACATATTAGCTTATTTTGATTAACCATGATGTTTAACAGAGTGCTTAGCACTAATCAAGATGCTTACTGATTAATTTAGAAGTGGGTCATAACAGTTTTCTTCATAGGAAGGAAGTGTGCTGACTTGGTCAACCTGTCCACTATCACCCAAATGGAATCATGACCTTTAGTTGTCCTAGGGAGACCAACCACAAAGTTCCATTGCCGTATAGGCAACAGTTGCAATGTCCCTGCAAGTTTCTAATGCTCAACCTTGACCTGCTGACACACTTGACATCTTTCCACGAACTCAGCTACGACATGCTTTAACTCGGGCCACCAGTACAGATCTTTCATATTGTGATACATCTTGGTACGAGGAGTGAGCTTCCTCAAGAACCATCTTTTACATACATCAAGGAGTGAGCTTCCTTAATAACCATCTTCCTCAGACCATCAACATCTAGAACAACTGTCCTGCCATGGAAACACATTGTCCCATCCTCTGTCTCATCGAAGCCCACACACTTTTGGTTGCTAAACTCTGATCAGATCTGTTGTGTTACGGTATCATCCGGTTGCACATATCTAATTTTCCATCTCAACATGGGCTTCACCTATATTTGTGCTAGCAAGCCTACAAACAAAGAGACCTCTAGTTGGACATTCATCTGACGTAGAGACACCAACATGTCTCGCATATGGCACACTAAGGAACACAAATGTGCCTTATCAACATATGATGATGAAGAAGACTTCCTACTCAAGGCATCAACAACCACATTCACCTTCCCTGGATGGTAGTCGATGGTGCAATCATAATATTTTACAACTCCATCTAGCGTCTCTGCCGCATATTCATCTCTTGTTTTGACAAGATGTACTGAAGGTTCTTGTGGTCGATGAAGATCTAGCACTTCTCTCCATAGAGGTAGTGCCTCAAGATGTTCAAAGCATGGACCACATCCGCAAGCTATAGATCGTGTGTTGGGTAGTTATCCTTGTATTTCTTAAGCTGTCCTGAAGAAAAAGAAATCACATTCTTATTCTGCATCAACATACATCCTAAGCCATTCTTTGACACATAGCAAAAAACAATATAGCTTTCCCTTTCTCTGGATGTACTAACACCAGTGCCCTGGTCAACTTCTCCTTCAAAAGCTAGAAGAACATTGACACTTGTCATCCTAGGTGAAAGGTACACCTTTCCTCATTATCTTGGTTAGGGGTAATGCCAGAGCACAAAAGTTCTTGATAAACCTCCTACAGTAGCATGCCAAGCATAGGAAAATGTGAACCTCCATCAGTGTCTTAGGATGGTCCCATTCTAACACTGACTAAATCTTCTCTGGATCCACACAAACACCTTTAGCAGATATCACATGTCCAATAAAAGACACATCTTTCAGTCAAAATTGACACTTGCTGAACTTGGTGTACAACTTATGTTGCCTCAACAATGCTAAAGCCTATCGTAGATGCTTCTCATGTTGTTGGTTGTCTCTAGAGTATATTAGGACTTCATCAATGAACACAACCACAAATTGGTCAAGATATGGTATGAACTCTATGTTCATCAGATCCATGAACCTTTTTGGTGCATTGGGGTTAAGCCCAAATGGCATAACCACAAACTCATAGTGACCATATCTAGCCCTAAAAGCTGACTTGGGTATGAAATTCACCTTGATCATCAATTGATGGTACCCTGACCTTAGATCTATCTTCGAGAACACGGTAACACCTCTTAGCTGGTCAAACGGATCATCTATCCTTGGAAAAGGGTACTTGTTCTTGATCGTCACTTTGTTAAACTACTGGTAGTCTATGCATAACCTCATAGAACCATCCTTCATCTTCATAAACAATAAGGGAGCACCCCAAGGGGAAGTGCTCAGTCTGATAAAGCCCTTTCCTAACAGCTCATGCAACTGCTTCTTCAACTCTTTATCTCTGTCGGTGCCATCCTATATAGAGATTGTGCTATACGTTGTGTACCAAGAACAAGATTGATCTCAAAATCAATCTCTCTTGGAGGGGGGAATGCTAGGAACGGGAAAAACATCTTCAAACTCTCAAACAATGGGCACTTACTAAATACTAGGACTCATCACCTTGGTATCCACCACATGCGTCAGAAACAATTCACACCCATGTCTCATCAGTCTCTCTGCCATCATAGTTGATACCAAACACGTCAAAAAGATCTTCCTCTCCTTGGTAGACCCACAAAACAACACCATCAAAAAGCGTCGCTACCTTGGATCTATAGTCTAAGACCACCTGATATTTCTCTAGGGTACCCATTCCAAGGATCACATCAAATCTATGAATGCCAAGTGGCATAAGGTCCACTTGAATAGTGTGTTCTGAGAAAGAAAGAACGGAGGATGGACACACCTCCCACAGCTCGGTGGAACCAACAAGAGGGGTTTCTATAAGAAGATTATCAGATCTACGACTAATAGGAAAAGAACAATTGTCCATCACCTCTTAGTGATAAAAGAGTGTGTCTCACTCAGGTCAATGAAAACAAATACAAAAGAAGATGCAGACAAATCAGATGAAAAAGTTCCATATGACCTGCCTTGACATGTGGGTTGACAACTCCCACTGGCTGAATCATGGTGCAGAATTGAGTTGTTGCTTGTTGTTGTCCCTATCCTCTGCTGGCTTTTCTAGAGGATCCTACCTGTGACACATGATTGCATCCTCTATCACCACCACTATTGAACTATCGCTACTGCGACCCTTGCTGACTCAACCTCGACTGCTAGGTCACCTCCTCATCCTTCATTGGGTAATGCCACTTTGTATGCCCTATCTATCCACACTTGAAGTAGTTCTTACTATCATACCAAGGCCTAGACGGTCTTATCACCAAAATTGATGTTGTGTTGCAAACTCCTACTGATAGAAAAGTATGGCCTATGCCCTTGCTCTCTGACCACTGAGATGGTACTCTAGATCTCTATTGTGACCGAGGTGACAAAAACCTTGGCTTCATGAAGCCTCTAAAAGACTGTCCCTATAAATAAGTCAATCTCTTCATAGCATTAGACTCTTGCTTCTCCACAACTAACTCTCTATCCTTCTAACAAACTCTATAAAGGTAGCAACCACTCCTGATTCTTCAAAGCAGATATCATCATCATCCTCAACTCCTTAAAAACCCTTCTCAAACTGTCAGATCCTCTCCTTATCTATCGATGTCATGTGAGGACAAAACCTCAACAGCTCCATGAACTTTGCATCATTCTCGTTGATCGTCATTGATCCCTGCCGATCTTCTCAAATTGTGACACTTTCTCATCAAGATAGGTATCCATGAAGTATCAGCTCACAAACTCCCTCCAAAAGTAATCCCAACTAATCGCTACACCAGGCCTCTTCTCTTCCTCAATGGCCCACTAATGGCTAGCACTACCCTTCAGTAGGTACACTGCATGCTTCACCTTGTCCTCTTTTGAGATATTGATGATATTAAACGCCTTCTCCAACTCTGTTAGCCACATGTCTACATTTGTTGGGTTAACCGTACCTACATACTTGATCTCCCCCACATGCCTCAACCTCTCAAAAATCTTCCCAAAACCCTAGGATTCTACATTGCGATCATCTTCCCTCACTTGAGGTACGTGCACTCTAACCGCCATAAGCAAAATCGTGGCCATAAACTGTTCAAACATGGATTGGAAAGTGAGATTGACCATAGTTGTTGAGTTGAACTGAGGCACTTCAGGCACTCCATCTACTCTGGCATGCCTCATGACACCACATCCTGGTATAACAAAGCTACTCTCGATGTGTAATTTGTGTTCTCTAGACATATCTTCTTCTTCTTCTTTAGCATAAGTAGAAGATACGATCATATACGATGGACAATACAAGAACATATTCCACCCTAGTCCTATGTCCTTGTAGACTCAGCAAACCTAGAGCTCTGATACCAAGTTTTCCCATGTGACAACCGGATGCCACACGACGAGATAACTCAAAAACCAAAGTGTGAGATCAACAACTAAACAACCATATTACCATAAAATAGGTAAAAAAACCAATCTCATATAACCATAATGTACGGGAACATATTACATAAAGGTCCACAAATTGTACCATATCACATATCGGGACAGGTGTTTACATCTATACATTGGATAACTGCCATGCGCATGTTATAAAAGATAACTTGTTCACATGCACAAGCCATATATACAACCAAGTCATACTGCCAAAACACATATTCATATATATCAACTACAAATCACTACCCTATCGGACTTGAGAGTACAAGGACGACACATAAGACTCTAATACACAACACAATGGCTTATCCAACCATTGTGTTCACCGATCTCTGAGATGCTCTTCCTTAACTGCACGATCTATACCACGTCATGCACGACCACCTAAAAAGATGTGGCAAACCACGAGGGTGAGAACTATGTCCCAGTGAGAAATATAACTCTCCACAAAAAAACACATATTATAGCTAAGCAGGAAATAACATTGTTGACCGAATAAGCAGATTCAGCTAAATGAATAACTTAAAACTAGCTAGAAGGACTAAGCAGGTTAAGCAACTAACCAGATATGTAGAACATGTTATATATTTAGAAGGAATATGAAGAATATTTATAATAGTTCATTTCTCTTACCATATTATTATACAGCTAAGTAATACAAGAAATAAGGTAAGGGTAAACATCCAATGTGAAACATGTTTAACCCTTAACAAATATACTACAAGGTTGTACCACATCTTTTATTAAGCCCTGGGGAATTCGAGTCAAACCACCCAAATTTCAACCAACCACTGCTTGGTCGCAATCAGTTCCATAAAAGATCAAGAAAGAGACATACTCTAGGATCTTCTTCGACACTACTCAGTCAGTACGAGTCTACAACACAGTGACATATCAGTCGAACTGCCAACAATGACTTATAGTGTAAAGACCGGGCCCACTGCCCAAGGCTCTAGTAGAGTTTTAGGAATGATGACTGGCCGCACATAACACAACTAGCCTTAACTGTACGCTTTGTCCTCACTCACGCACAAGCCAGGATGAACTTCCCGACTGCTCACCCATCCTAGTACTACTCTAGGCTAAGCACACTTAACCATAGAGTTCTTTAGTAATGGGCTCCATGAAAAGGAGGTGCACCTTGGTGATATGGGTACTCCAATCATTCCTTTTAAGATTATTTATCTGAGGCCTCAAAACCTGGGACGTTGCAATCTCCCCCACTTAGACTCTTGACGTCCTCGTCAACGCTCAATTATATGGCTTCATAATCTCTCGCCATTTCAGTGCAGTCCCAAAAGGCCCATGTACACCCAGTTCCTGACCACGGCTACTAGCGCAAGGGTGGACCCATCACCACGGATAGCCCTTTCCAACATGTTTGAACCGTACATCTCAAAGAATAGTGTTCCACAAACCCAAGTGGGCCCCACCTACTAGAGGGGTAACCTGACTCTGATACCATTCGTAAAGATCAAGATCACTTCCCAAGGCTCTAGTAGAGTTTTAGGAATGACGACTGGCCCCATAGATCACCACTAGCCTAAACTGCACGCTTTGTCCTCAATCGTGTGCAAGCTAGGATAAACTTCTCCACTGGTCACCCATTCTAGTACTACTTTGGGATGAACATGCTTAACCATAGAGTTATTTAGTTATGGGCTCGTTAAAAAGGAGGTGAACCTTGGTGATATGGGTACTCCAATCATTCCTTTTAAGGTTATTTATCTAAGGCCTCTAATCCTAGGACATTACATATAGTCAAGTTGTAAACACCTAGCATGTTGGTACATGTCACAGTGCTAGAAACCAGGGTATAAAAGCCCAATCACTTAGGTATAACCACAGTTGTTCTCCAATCACATCTCACACATATATAATCATTGAGACACAACTGTAGTCGTTCTCAAACAATTGGGGTTAAGATGATAAGGACACATAGTTGCTTTCACCTCGCATACTCAATAGTATGTGCTCTAAATTTCCCTTAGGAAGACTCATTTCACCATCCGACAAGTTATGACACTGGGATGGATCTATGGCATAGGGAACTACATGAGTAAGGTTCCACTTGATTAGTTAAGTCAATTGGGTGTATTTTAACTACATCAATCAAGTTACATACAAACCTTAAAAAGATTCTACAAGGATAAGAGTAGATTACGACTTCAGAAGATATAAAATGTATAAGATATAAACTTGTCACATCACCACATCATACTATTTCAATGCCATGCACAAGGCCCTCGCCATTAACACATCATCTGGGATATCAATACCTTATCACATAGCACAAAGGATATCATATCCATACTACTTAGAATCACGTTTCTAGTGTAGATCATTAACATGCAAGATGAGTGAAACAATAACTGAGGGGAAAGTTATATAACTCGCCTTGGATTATGATGTAGAGATTCAAACAACAAGATGCTCCAAGGAAGAGAGGAAAACCAAAGCTTGTTTCAACTCCACGACCAAGATAAAATCACCTCAAAGGAAGAAGAACAACCCTAGGTTAAAGAAATCTCAAAGAAGAGAGCACAAACCCTAGGCTGAAAATAAAGGGGAGAGAGGAGATCTTCATCTCAAGTACTACCATGGGAAAACTATGAATTCGACCACAAAGAGAGAAGTTCCTTAAGAGGTGCTACCATGGAAACCCATGGATTCAGACAAGAGAAAGAAAAGAGGGTTAGGGTTGTAAGAAAATGAAACCAAGAAGGATAGATCACTTACCAAGAACAAAAAATACTAAAGGATCACTAATCACCAAAGGAGAGTTGCTCCAGCCCTAGATCACACATGCAAAAGGGTAAAATGGCCACCTTCTTCAACCCTAGTACATCCTTCTCCATCAAGCACCAAATAGGGACGATCTCCAAGGATGAGAGAGAGCAATAGGGTTTAAAGAGATCACTTGCATGCAAAGAGAGGGGTATATATGCCCAAGGGTAGGAGAGAGGTAAGGGATGTTAGGTGTCAAGCCATTTGTGCCACTTGTCCCTCAAAACATGGCCATGAAAGCACTAGGAACATGCATGCGTAAAGGGTGATAAGATGAAGGAAGGCTAGTGACCATCTTGGTCATTAAAACATTTCAGTCGAAGTAAAAACATAGCGGCCAAACAAGGTAGTGACTGCTATCACCATGGTGACTAAGAAACATAGCGACCAAGGGTTATCAAATATAGCGACCAAGGTCTAAGAGAAAATGATCACCAAGACTATAACACATGTCCAAAACATCTTCAACCGCTACAAACAATACCAAAGGAAAGCACATCTGTCACTACACACAAAGGGGTCAACATCAACTTAGGCATCCATGAAAAACCCAAACTTCAACACATGATGCCACCTCATCAACCAAGGCACAACAAGGCGCTCCTATGAACCACTCTCTCTAACATGATGCTAAGACATAAGAGGCACATCAAACATATGACAAGTTGCAAGATAAACCCTAAATATGGGTAAATTGCAACTTGGCCCAAAACAAGCACATATATAGCATAACTAGCTCAAACAACATTCAAATTGTACCAAACTTAAAACATAAGCATGTCACATGTTAATAAGGCACATCACATGATTATATTAAGGATTTAAGCATATAATTATGCTAAGAGGCAAGATCAAGAAAAATCTTGGTTAGGGGTCTTACACTTGTTGCCTTCAGGAAGAATTTCTTTCAACAAAGATAACAATGATGTGAATCTTTTGTCGCTCCATCTATTGTTAGCCTTCAGAGTATATAATCTCAACACAACGTTCAACTTCAAATACGTAGTACGACCTAGGTATAATGGTCTCTCAACATCATGAATAATGTTTCTAAATAAGGAAGGTGAATCAGTGTGCTCTACCCCACAACTATCTAGCATCACATCAACCATGTTTATCAGAATTGAGTCATTCCCATCTACAACATCGGTGGTAATTTCTTCTTCAACACAATGACTACTATTGACATATACTGACTTCATAGTTGGAATATCTCCGTGCCAATATCATTCTCTATAGCCGTCTATATTTCCATTGCACATGACATGACTTTTGATTTCATCAATAGTGTCGACTTTCAAGTTGTTACTACAATTCCTACATGGACAATAGAACCTATCTCCAGATCATTTCCTATGTTCCTCCAAAAATCTTACAAACCGAGCAAGACCAATAATAAACTCGGGGGTGCAGAGATTTGCAATGGACATCCACGATCTATCCATTCTATAATAAAAGAGAAAACAAGTATTAGGGTTTAGGGTTTACATGATTAGGGTTTAGGGATTACAAATTAGAGTTTGTCATTTAGGATTTAGGGATAAGCATTTATATATTGGGGTTTATGGTTTATTGATTAGGGTTTAGGGTTCAGTAATGAATGTGTGTACTACCTATCCCATTCTTGAACACCTAATCTCACTAGTAAGTGTATAGTCTGTATTCAGTTTTCAAGAAAATTTTGGTAGCATTTCCCCACAGTTCCCTAAGTACACCAATGTAGATGGGAAAATGTCCACCAACATATGTTCTTAGAGAACAAACGGGGAATTTCTGACGAAACATCTTGAAAATCAAATATACATTATACACTTACATCCTAACTAAGATTAAGTATTCAAGAACAATCCCAAACTGGAGACTATCTAAGATTTACTCTTAATCAGTAAATCTCAGATAGGTTTCTAGGCCAATAGATAATATTGTCATTTATATACCTATGATCTTAGTGTCATCATTCATATCATAGGTGCTAAAAAATCTACATTAAGATAGGCTTACAATAATACATGCATTTTCAAGAAAGTGTGGTCCAAGTTTCATGTTAATGTTTATGTTCCATCTTCTTATGTGATTATTACAATATTTATGTCAATTATACTCAATAAAGCACAATAGACAACTAGACATCCAAATATAATGAATTCATTTCCTAATTTAAACAAGAAACATAAATACATATCATTATCACACAAAACTAGATTTCAAATTGGGTAAAACAAGAAATTCTACATAAATTCTAATTGGGTAAAAATTACATATAAAAATAACGTTAAAAAATAAGAAGAGGAAGAGGATCACCTCAATGGCCATGATAATGGTGACTAGTGCAGCAGTGGCAGTGGCGGTGGCTGATGGTGGCTGGTGGCCGGTGCAGGAGTGGCTGGTAGTGACTGGCGGTGACTGATGGTGGTTGGCTGGTGCAGCAGCAGTGCTTGGCAGAGTGGCAGTGGAGGTAGAGCAGTAGAGAGCTTTGGCGGAGATAGAGAGTAGCAGTAGACGATGGTAGAGGCAGAGTATAGTAGAGAACTTTGGTGGTGACAGCTATGGAGGAAGACGTTGATGGTGGAGAAGAGTAGCAATAGCGGCAATGAAGAGTAGTAGCGGCAGCGGCGGAGAGTAGTAGCGACAGAGCAGAATCGTCAGTGCTAGGGATGGGGGGGAGTGATGAAATGGGAAATAAATTTAATGAGTTCTATTAAGTAGATTATAGTCGTCAATTGCTTTAAAAAACTAATGACTCAGTACTTAGTTGTCAGTTAGGTAAGACACACTGACGATAGAGTTATCTAGTAGTCATTGGTTCCACTAACTTGAACCAACGACTAACTCCTTCTGCTAACAAAAAAGTAGATCTCAGTAAGGGGACTTAGTTATTGGTTTATATTTCTATAGTTGATGACTAAGTACACACTTAGACATCAGTTTCAAACTAGAAATTAATGACAAAGGTGCTTCTCCAAATAAAAAAAGTCAGCCTCAATAAGGGCACTTATTCGCCAACGTCACTAATATGAACTAACGACTAACTCTTTATCCTAACAAAAAAGTAGACCTCAGTAAGGGGACTTAGACGTCAGTTCCCAACTAAAAACTGATGACAAATACCCTTCTCCAAGCAAAAAAGTCAACATCAACAAGGGGATAGAGTCGTCGGTCACGTATATAAAACCAATGACTAAGAAGCAAATTGGGAGGAAATATTTTCACGGGGACATGGAGTGAAATCTTAGTCGTCAGTTTCTTTAAATAAAACTGACACCTATTGTGTAATTTTTCATGACTTTCCTGCATATTGATGACAGTTTCTCATAGAAACAACCGACGTCATATATATATTGGAGGTAGATTTTGTTACGCACGAAGGTGTTTGTCATTGGTTACAGGAAAACCAACAAGTATCTTACAGTTTTTGTGAGGCAAATATTTTTCACTCAAAGTTGTATTTCATGGGTTATTTTATACGTCGGTTTTGTCAAAAACAAAGCAACGTTAAAGAAAATGTGGTACTCATATTTTTTCTAAATCAGAAGGACTTGATCAATGGTGATGTTTATTCTTTACAACTGACGTTGCTTGATCTATAGTGTCAATTTATTAGCGGAATCGACGTCAGGAAAAGTGACATTAGAGGTCAGAAATGTACTAGTGTTGTAACACAAAAAATTACATTAACCAAACATACATCTCTTGTAAGTAAGATCAAGAATCTAGATTTCATTTGACATTTTAAATCCATCAACATCATCAAATCCACTAATAAAATAATATCTAAAAATACAACAAATATACTCAAACAACCCATCTAACACATTATCAATAAGAAACATAATACCTTCAATCTAGAATGATGCATCTGAGATTCTTATATCATGGACAATAAGGTTACATGCCATGCCACAACAAGAAAGTACCCCTTCACACACAAAATAAATTTTGTGAAGGCGTGTGATGTCATCAATTGACCATTTTTTATCAATTTCCTTCATTGTTACTGCTTCATCCATATGGATAGAGTATTCATATAGTTAAATTAGCACATCTTATGTCTTGGTCCTTATAATTTGATATTCCTTTTCTTAATTGTCTATCTTTGATGGGACTAGAAAACCTAACCCCCATTCTCCTAGCTTGTTTATTATAGACACATATATTCTTAATAGTATGATAAACATATTCATCCAAACAATATTTTGATTAACTCAAGGGTCTTATACAAGGCAATAGAAATTTCATTTGATTTTACAATTACACTATTATATTTCTTCAGCAAAGCAACCATAATATGATCAACAAAATCCACATTGTTGGCATATTCTCACAACTCTCTGAACTCAAAGTTAATTTCAGTAAATCATTTGTATATCAGCATCATGTTCTTGATGATGTATTGTTTGTTTTATCTACATCATGGGATGTGGATACATATTTTATTTCAACATTATCACACCTCCTTCTCCCACCCTACAAAATAATTAACTCGTGTTGGACTCCTAACATCAACAAAACACAAGCCAATTATCCCTTTGAAGGATTTGATACCTTAGTCATATAAGTTAAGTAACTTTAGTGGATGCATCTCTCATAAAATTTGACAACCTAGATCATTAGTTTCATTCCCCTTCTCGCTATTACTAAGAAACATATAAATAATACTATATGCTCCTTCCTGTGGATTGACATGTATAGATTTTTTCACTTTGTAACCTAGGAGTATACAATGCTTGTGGCACCATTTACCTCTTACTTCACTCTCATTGCATGTTTCAAAATAATATTTTTTCTCTTTGTACTAACAAACTCACTATTTGGGGTTCTTAAACCAAGAAGAATAAATGCTATCAGAGTATATTCCTCTAGTCACCTACTAAATCCATGTCTACCTCACCGTATTGGTGTTATCTCATGTCATCACTTTTATCATTAAGGGCTCTATTTTCACCTCCTATTTCACATAATAAAACATGTGGTCCAAATGTTGGACCCCTTGGGGTAGAATCTCCTCAATGAAAACAAACATCATTCTCCCAACACATGGATACATTATGATGGACATAGTCCACAAACTCCTTACAAGTAAAGGTAACCTTTTCTAAAGGGAACTTTTCAAAATTGTGTTTACTCACTAAAGTTAAATTAAATTCCAACAACATGTGTCCATCTTATGCCTAACTTGGGAAGCATTTGGATCTAGGGTGGAATTTTCATGTCGCCTATGAATTCATCTCATATTAGCGATTATATCTTCACATGGGAAAAAATATTTGAGCATCTGATGTGCCCCTTGAATGACAATTAATATGTGTTAACTTACACCCAATAAACTTCTTATTAGATCTAACCAGTGTAAGAGAATTGACTTTGTTCTCATGTAAGTTTGTTATGTAAGATAACTTAGATTATGAATGCATTTGTTATGTAAACTTTTAGTGTATTTGTCATCATTTTTATGATGTACCACCACAGGCTCTTGCTCTCAAGGATTGGGTTAATCACACACTTTTCACTAAGAATAAATGGACATAACTCTTCCTGGAGAAATGAACAAGTTACATGTATGGCTATCATTTTTTATCCCTTCTGTGTGAGAGAAACAACATATTTTATTGGAAGTTAACTTTCACTCTAAATTATTTATAAACCTCCAATATTCAAAATCTAAACAGTTGCATCTCTTTTTTGGTGGGTAAAACTATTTTGCTTTTTTTTGTGTTTTTGGGGTAAAAAAGTACAAAACATGAGAGATAGTTGGTCTCTTAATACTTCTTGTAGGTGATTCTACCTCTGCCTTAGATTGCACAAGTACCTATATGCCATTTGTGGTTAGGGCATAGGTGGAAGCATATGAGCTCTGAGGGTGCTCACCTTCGGGGCACTCACAAAAGCATCTAATGACGACAAGATTGAGATCTGTATCACCTTGCCATCCACTCATGATGATGACATCCAATGAAGATTGATGCATAAACACTCCATTTTACATATGCATTGTAGTCTAATTACACATGATAAGGTCATGCATAATATGCTTTGCATAGGTGTGACCCGCCCATTACATTTATTTCCCTCCAAGTTTGTATATATAGGGTAGACCACCTCAAATCAACTCAAAAAATTTCTTGGTATAGCATGTTACATCTACCCACTTTTTAAATTATTTAACAATCACAAGCATGCTACTACTAGTATTTGAAGGTTTCATGTAAGGTTGCCTACTTTCAACCATGTCGTTGTGGCTGTGATGGCATGATAATCAATGGCATGTGACTACTAGGACATTTTATTGTTGTCTTTTACTTTTATGTGTGTTGTGGTGTTTTCTCTATTGTGTTACACTTCATCTTGTTGCTCCATGGATGCTCTACATCTCTGAATATTCTTTCTTCATAGACATTAATTTCATCACCTAAACATTTTGTGTAATCTCTTTCTATTTCACTTCATAAACATGATGCTCTACCAAAATTAATCCCTTCAGATAATTGTACTAATATATGGATATGTTGATTCCTCATAAAGATTTCAAATAAAAGTATGTTGTGGTTAGGGTTAAGCATATTTTAATTATAACCAAATAACTTAATGGTTACTTCAGTCATGGTTAATTTTATTCAAACAATTTGGGTAATCGGATAAATGATTAATGGGTTAGCTAAAATTCATTTTTATTTGGATAACAGAATCAATCAACTAGTCTCCAATTATGTATAGAAAATTATTCTTTGTGTATATATACCTACATAGTTGTATTTGAATTTTAGTAAACATTTCCACTTATATTCCAGTCAACTTTTGGTGAAACTTCATGATTTTATATTTTTTTGTGCAATACTATTATTTCATCTCCAATGATCGTTGTTGAATGAAAACTTTCAATCAATATAGATATGCAAGTGTTATATGGTTAAACAAATCTAACCAACTAAATTAAACATTAATTGGTTTACCATAACCGGACCAATCGAACCATTTCGATTAATTTTAAGATTAAAATCTAGAGCCACAAGATAATTGATAAACCAAATCGGAATTATCTTTTCATCAAAATATTAATTGAATGTTCACTTGTGTGGTGGGACACATGTAAACATATCATTTTCCCACCCCTATGTCCACATATTTATTTCCCCACCTTTTGAGCATCAAGCACCCAAATTTTGTTGAATTCAAAGGACACGACGTGTCTCCTAATCTCCCAATTTGTGTTGTATTCATATGGATTAGAGAAGAATGGCTACATAAATTTCATATTTGCCATTCGGTTCAATTTTGTTCATATTAAATCTTAATCCTTTTTTGTTTGCCAACAAGAATCTCTCTTTTTGTTTAAATTATAAAAGCTGGTCAGACGTGATTCTGTTCAACTTGATTCCATCCTTCTAATTTATTTGGTTAAATTTGAGTGGATGCTCGATTTAGCGTTCTATATATACCAAAGAAACTAATAAGCATCCCCCACTGATGAGGATGTAGACGAATATTGAACAATTCAACAAGAATGCCAAAAGGAAATCGTGAATCAGATTTTGAATGGGGATTTCGTGTCCAATTCTGGTTGAATCACGAGTATGCATTGTCCCACTTCAAACAAGACTGAGCTAGATAAATATAAACGTGTTATCAGAGAGCATATTATATCATAAGCGATACGATTAAGAAGAACTTACGACATGATATGGTTACACAAAGGTAACATATCAACCCTTGAACATTTTATAGCTCCGTGGGATCAAACGGTATCCAGATCATGCAATCACATCGAATGCAGATGTTCCACTTTTTCTATTCAACCTTCATCGGCTAAATGCAGGTTCATACCCTGCATCGAATGCAGGGTCACAATGAAGGCACGCACCTCCTCCCGCCCCACCACCTCCTAAACCACACACAGACCGACACCTTCTTTGTCCTGGTCAAGTCAAATGGCATACACGAATGGCCATTGGGTCTAATACACAGGTTTACCACTGCGCTAGAGTTCAACGGTTTGATGTAGTTCAAAATAGTTTCTGGAATCAGTATTGAACTTGTAAATATACAGGCCGCAGAACGATAGAGCCAGTGTAGTTAGAAAGTGAACAATACGTAGTCTCTAAGGGCTGTTGTCAGGGTGACCTGAAATGCCATTTACACTGTTGCCACTGTCATGCTTTACTGAGTTTGTTCAGCTTTAAACTCCCATTTTTTGACACTATATATCTAAATCACGTCATAAACAGATTTCAAAGTCTTAGTTGGTATTTCTTTCAAGCAGTTCAAATTTATACACGCCCGTTCCCCCCACCCCCAACTAAGCAGACTGACTCTTGCCACTGACTGCCAAGAAATTTGTTGTAAAACCTCAATGTTTAGGCTTCATTTTAACATAAAGTTCTCGTCAAATTAGAAAACCTTTTTACATTATGGGCACATTTGGTTAGTTGAATTTACTGAAATCATGTATTTTATCTATCCCGTATTGCTAAAATGTTGCATTCTCAAAATCCCACAAAGTAAAATTTTATGTTTGATTTGCTGAATTTTGTAAGTATAAGATTTTTTTTGTGTCTCCTGTCTTGCCCATGATGGATTTTGACGTCCGGGAGAATTTTGATGGAGATCAAAATGCGGGATTCCTATTCTGTCTGAAAAACCCGAGATTAGCCTCATTTCTCCAATCCCACAAACCAAACATAAAATTTGCAGGAGTCCAAAATACAATCCATGGCAAAATCCTGGTAACCAAACGTGCCCTATATCATTCTCTAAAAGAAAATGACTTGTTTTATCAAGATGGATTGAAGCATGGCATTTGCCATTACGAGTATTGTAGTTTGCCAGGTTTGGAAGTGGCACACCAATCTATAATATCATGGCTTCAGCTGAATGATTGAAAGCCAAAACGCTGGTCTCAAAGAAGACATCGGGCACATTTTGAAGTACACTTATTATCATTTTCGGATTGTGATTCTCAGATGATCAATACATATATGAGCAGAAACTTTCCTTGAAGATAAACTAGTAGTCAACTGAGATGAGTATTCAAGTTGGCCGGTATGTCCTTTATAACAGATATACTGAACTGAAAGAAAGCATACAGCCACGATTCACAAGAGTAGTTCGACTCCTTTCAAGTGCCTGATACTTTGTTTCAGCAGGGATCAGTACACATTACATCATGCATGTTATAATTATAGATAATACATAAATGAGGGAAATGGCACACAAGAAACACCACCCGACATAAACAAAAGACAAAGACCTATGAATCTAACGGCAATTGTACATCGATCGACTTAAGTCTCCCACTGGATGTGTACTGCACTGGATTTGTATGACAGTGATGGCTCCAGAAGCTTGAGAAAGATCATAGCTGATGACAACAATATACTGGTAACTCAGCTCTTTGTACAACAACAAACAAAAGCAGACTGGAGAGGCTGGCCTCAATTCAAAGTGTCCTACTTTCCAGTATTTAATCCATTGCTCTATGTTCGGATTCAACCTCTTCGTCAATGGTACTCAAGGTTTCTAAGAACAATTCGAGAAAATATCTTTGCCTCAATAGGGGCACTTGTTGCTGCAGCTAATGCACGTAGAACCCTTCCAGCACCAGTTTTTTGGAGGAGATCAACATGGTGGATGGTATGCTTTCCACCAGGAATTGTGAACTGCAGTTTTAAAAATATATATTGCTGGTCATAATTATCAATAACTATATCTAACTAGAAATAAACATCAAAGCACAATTTCCACACACGTTTGAACCCTGAACAAGTGCCTGATACTGGTTTCAACGCAACCGTTACAAAGTACGTCAACAAAGAAAAATTATTCCAGCTAGAGAAATGGATTTAAATGTGTTAATCATCAATAATCAAGGAGGTGCCCAACAACCGTGACCATAACAGCTACATCGGCGGAGGGGTGCTCAACAACTGCAACCATGATAGCGATATGGGAGGAGCTGAGGGGCAAAAACGAGAAAGGTGGAAGATGCTGCAGTTGTCTGCAACTAGGACGTCTGCAGTTTCAGTACCCGCTAGTAGAAGTTTTACCGGTAACTGCAGATGGGCAGAATTACATAGAACCGTTTTCTGCAGCAAACCTTTTAAGGCCGTCAAATCAGGTATCAAGCAGGAGGTGGATCAATGTCACCTTGAAATATGTCAGTATCAGGTTACTGGACCTGAACCCATTTTATGCCTTGAATGTCTTTTATCCTCGATACATTAAATTGAGGAGCCATTTAACAACAACTTAAGTGGAGTGACATCTCTCTACTCTCCTCTATATGGGAGAGCGCGTACTCTTGTTTAACCAATGAAAATATAAGTCTTTTATATGGTACTAGAGCAGAACCTAACCTAGCAGCCCCTTCAACTCTCCCCCTACGTCGCCGTCGCCCAAAGTAGCAACAGCAGCCTTAAGGGTCACCACCGCACGCTCCAGGCCAAGCCCCCTCCGGCTCCCATGCCAGCAGCGGCCGATGACAGGGCCAGCAGCCCCAGCCGACTCTAAGGGCCAGTAGAAGCCATCGCCGCCCTAGGGGCTTTTGGCCGCCAATGGCCATTTGTTGTCACCAAGTGCCTACTCTCCATGGACTGGTCGCTGCATCTTCTTCTGAATTTCTTCTTATACTGTTCTTCTAATGCCTACAACACTATATTAAAAAAAAGGTAGGAGTACAAGACCCTAGTTCTATTATCAAAAAGGGGGACAAAGTAGAATCTTGTTCTTCTTCCTCTCCATGCAGCCCCATATACAGTACGTATGAACATAGGGGTCATCGTGCTTTAAAAATCACATTGTTATAAACATGTTATTCATTCTTACCGTGCTTTCTATTCCGTTCGTGTTCCGGTAGTTCCCCTTATTTCTGTTTTTTTTTCCAACCATGCTTCTATTATATATAGTGCCCCTCTTCATGTTCATATAGTGCTTCTGTTCCGGTAGACATGTTTGTGATCATGGCCGAAAATGAAGCCCTACTGTGACTTACAATGACATGCCAACTATCTCTATTATCAAAATGAATGGCAACAATTTTCTACTTTGATTGAATAGAGTCAAGGAATTAAATGTCCGACGTACCCGATGGCCCAAAAATAGAAATTTACAGAATTTCGACCAAAATTTTGATATTTATGGCCCTAACGACTTCGACAACCAAATAAGTGATTGAAATCATGAAAATTTACCAGAACGATCTAAAAGCCAAATGAAGGAAGTTGAACAATTTTGACAAAATTTTGATGGTATAATAAAGGAATTAAGTCATGAAATTTTGCAAACACAATGTTTAGACATAAACACACTAGAGTACATAATAAATTTATATGTTTAGAGGTTAAGGCGGGATCCACGTCTTGATGAGTGAGTGCACAAATGAACAGAAATGTCAATTTACAAACTTCAAGTTACAACTTAGAATTTAAAACTTGCAGGGGTTGTTTGGTTCGAGATCCAATCCGGACTGGGAGTTGTCTTTTTGTGCCACGTAAGCACTAATCCTGACTAACCCAGTCGGGATCCAGTCTTGTGTTGTTTGGCAAAAACTGGACTGACGGGTCCGTTTTAGATTCCGTAATCTCTAATTCAGACCAAGTCAGTCCTGCTATCAGCAGGATTCTAGGTACCCAGTCTGGATTGACTTTGTCTTTTGTATTATTTTGTTTTATATGCCAGACTGAAAAACACAAGTTACGAGACCAGTCCAATCTAATGAGTGCTTGCAATGGAATTGAGTTGTCAAACAAAAACACGATCGAATCCAGATAAACTAATCTGGATTTATTGACTAACCCAGTCGTGATCTCGATCTCGAACCAAACAGGGGCGCAGTTACAAGTTACAAACTTACAAACTACAACTTGTATAAGTCTAGTGTTAGCATTTAACTAGTTACATGGCACATTTTACATAGATCCAAAAAAAGAACTTTGTTATTTTCAGAATATATCTCTAGAGCTCTATAGAAGAGTGTAATAATTGAAGACGGTAATGTATAGGTGTTCAAGGGATGGGGGAAACATATCTTAGAATTAAGAAAAAATAGCCTTTAGAAGCAAGAGATCAAAAAAAAATGCCAAAATACCAAGGATGTAGTAGTAGCAACCCTAGGAACGATTTCCTTAGAATTAAAGTTTTGTTTCTGTGTCATTTTATGAAATTACGGCCCAAATTGGGCTTTCTGCTACAAAATTTTCCCATGTTTGGCAAAATTTCGCACCTAGGGTTGAAATTTTTGCAAAAATATGTCCCACTCTCTACATTTGTATTTCGAAGTTTGATTGCACGTTTCGATGCCCGATGTCCAACAAATGAATTTTTGATCAAAATATTGTTCAATGAATAAGTGCAAATGTTCCTCGAATTCTACTACAAACAAAGGTTCATCAAAGAAGTGGCACCAATCAACCCAGAGATAATGTGGATGACGGGGAATAGTTTGGTATCGTCAAAGTTTCCTTGATGAACCGGCCCGTCTACAACAAGCCTTGGCATCAACGGGATGTGTTTTGGACGTTTACAGGTGTATTGACGGTCAACCAATTGACCATATACGGTCCCATGGACAATATCTAGGCAAGAGCATTAGAAACACAAAAACACTCCAGACAAACCACATATGGTCCAGGCAGACCGGATACGGTCTAGACCAGAGTGTAAACGATCCATCTAGATCGTATTTTGAACTGCAGTACACTTTACACTCCAGCCTAGACCATATATGGTCCAACTAGACCTTAATCACAGACTGGACAAATCGAGGTGACTTTGGGACTTTGGCCACCGGTCCTAATCATACAAATAGACCCCCTCCCACTCGTCCCAAACATTAAGAACAATGAAGAGACATCAAGAGACGTCGTTTTTCAAAGACTTAAAGCCATGGACGGACCTAAGGCTTCCCTTAGGGTTTCACACCTCTAAGAGCTCCTCTTCAAGCAACCGTCTTCTTCCACAATTGGCTTTCGGGTGTAAACTGGAGTTTGGTTCTTCTTCTCTATTTTGTAATCATCATCTTTGTAATCTATACATCAATAATATTATCTCCACCAGTGATTTTAGGCTCCTACATTGTCAAATTGCTATAAATGTTGTCTTTGTAGTTGCTTGCTTGCTCCGTTGTTGATCTTCGTCATACCTACTCGGTTTGGATTGCTCAATCTCACGCTTTTGCATCTCTACAACAAGCTCGTTGGTCCTTGTTGATCGGGTCTTCCATCACCACCATACCCCAACAAGTGGTATCAGAGTGAGTGCTACCTCTGGATCTCTATCATGACATCCAAGTACAACATCAAGAAGTTTGATCGCCTAAAGAGCTTCTCTATCTGGCGAGTCAAGTGTAAATCTTGCCTCACACAAGGAGTCCACAAAGCTCTTCTCGTGAAGGAGAAGAAACTAGAACATGAAGGATGCTCGGTGGGAGGAGATTGATCAAAAGGCTTGTACATGCATCTTTCTCTATTTGGAGATGAAGTCCTCTATGAGGTCGTCCATTTGAAGACCGTCGAAGAAGTTTGGGATGAGTTGAAGCACTCAACATGAAGAAGTCCATCACCAATGAGGTTGCGCTAAAGAAGCGTTTTTCATTCTTTGCATGGAAGAAGGTGGTTCTTTGATGTCTCTTCTCGATGAGTTCAATGAAATCATCCACAACCTCAGGCAGATCGATGTGAAGATAGAGGACAAGGATCAAGCAATTTTGTTGTTTTGTACCCTTCCACTATCCTACAAGAATCTTTGAGATATGACGATATCTCAGGAGTCAAAGACTAAATCACTCCATGAAGTCAAAACAACCTTGACGTCTTAAGAGAAATTAGAGAAGGATTTTACTTCGTTAAAAGTAGCGAGTGAAGCATTGGGCACTAGAGGAAGGGAGTGTTTACATGACAAAGACCCTAAAAGTTCAAAGCAAAAGAAAAACAAGTTAAAGCCACGTCAATCAAAGAGATGCAACTATTGCAAGAAGACAGGTCATACCCGGGATGAATGCTACAAGTTGCAAAACAAGCAAAAGCATGAGAAATAATGATGATACAACTCATGCAAATTGGCTCATCGAGGTTCTAAAGACGACGACTACATTCTTGCTTCATCATCGTTCTAGGACTACAAGGATTTGGTTCTTCATTCAGCATGCATGTACCACATGATCGAGAACAATGAAAGAGATGTCGACGATATCGTCGGTATACCAACCGGTATACCGATATCGACGACATCGGTCATCGGTTCACACAAACTTGTCGTTGGGATTGCAAATATCGGTAAACCGATGGTATACCGCCAAAAATCGCTAAATATCGCCAAATATCGACGAAATTTACTGGTATACCGATGGAAATACCGATTTTTTGCGTGCTTGAGTCTGTTTCCGTTGTTTGAGAGGAGGAAATGGCGGAGCAAAGGGATCTCGACAACTAGGGCCCATATAAGTCTAATCAAAGGTATGCCTTTATGTTTTCTATCATTTCTCTCATTTACACTTCACATATCTCAATTAAAATGTAAACTCATCCCAAAATGCCTTAAAATGGCAAAGATCCCGCCATCTGCTTTATTATATGTCTTCCTAATTGTATGTGTTCTTAGATCTACAACACTTTCTCATAATCTACATTATAATCATAGTAATATAACTAAATAATCCACGAAATATAAGTATAATTTAGTATCATTTTTAGTAGTAAGCTAATTAGTATACAAATGTTCTTCTTACTTGTATTTTTATCATACAAAGGAAGAAAATGTACTACTTCGCAGCACAACAAACAAATATTGTAAAAAGTATAGATTTTGTAATTTTCTAGTCTTATATTTGTTTATATATGGCACTTACTACATATATTCCTCAACATGGACATGGTTGACATGGTAACTACACTTTGATATTATCGCATCCCTACGACATGCATATAGTGGGCATGGTAATAATGGCTTTTATACTTATCCCACTATTGTGCATAATCCATGGAGAAACTCACTACCGCATATCAAGATCATGCGCAACAAACAACGGCGGAGAAAAGGTGTCACAATAGTGATGGTGCCTAACTTCCTTGACAATCATGAAGTTAATTGTCAAAGTCACATTGAAGAAGAGCAATAGAAAGCCCTGGCGTATATTTTCTTTCAGAATCTGATATGATGCATATGGAGACATAGTACTTTAAAATTCTAAAACATATCGTTTTTAATTACATAATACGAACAAGTATTATACACTTATATAGTATTTTACATGACGTGTATGAGCAACACGTAACTTCATACCACCAACCTTACATAATGTACATGTCATGGGAGCACTATGTCAACCATATCAACTCAATATTGTATGGAGAATTAGTGTGTAACTTGACATAACTGATATGAGTTAGTAAGTTACTACGCAATTCATGTGTTGTAAAATTGATATTATTGCATAAGTGTGTGTATTTATTATGTTTATGGATTGTGCTAGTAAAATTTCAAATCTTAATTCCAATATTTTGTCATTGAAATCCTTCATCGAAATCTGCAAAAAACAGGACAGGTTCCCTACCTCCCACATGATGGATAACCCCCCATTCCCCTTATAGAATTTTATTGCATACAACGATGCATTTAGGGTGTAGAGATTACACCTATAAAATTTCATGATTTAATCCGTTCATTTTAGCATCGATATGGCCAGGATTGCATCTGTCGATATTTCTATTGGTATACCGATAAATATCTATATCCAAGCTGTCGAAACGACATCAGTATCGGTCATTTAATTCCTTGATCGAGAATAAGGATTACTTCCATATCTATGAGTCACATCAAGGTGGAGATGTCCTTATGGGTGATGATCGTCCTTGCAAGACAGTTGGTGTTGGCACGGTAAAGATCAAGATGTTTGAAGGTGAAGTCAGAATATTGACGAGCGTATGACATTGTTGTCGGGTTGAAGAAGAATCTGATCTGATTGGGCACACTTCAAGACAAGGGTTGCAAGTTCTCCAATGAAAACAGGGGTAGTGATATGCTAAAAGTTGACCAGGTCCTCACGAAGGCAGTAGGAAATTCAAACAAACTATATATCTTGCAAGGTTCTACTATCTCAAGCTCCGCACCGATTACAACTTCATCTAAAGACACCACAAGGCTTTGGCATACGCGTTTGGGACACATGTCTGAGAAAGGGATGATGCTTATGCGCAATAGAGGGTTGTTGTGTGGTGAAAGCCTTGGAAAGTTTAAAAAAATAGCATTGTGCTATAGAGAAGGCTAAACGCAATGGCTTCGACATGAGATGCTCTAGATTATGTTCACTCTGATGTATGGGGCCCTTCTCATGTTCCTTCCAAAGGCGGTGTTGAATATATATTAACCTTCATTGATATTTGAACAAGGAAGGTCTGGTTTATTTTCTCAAGAGCAAGGATAAGGTGTTCTCTACTTTCAAGCAATGCAAGGCTCTTGGTAAGAATCAAACCGAAAAGCGCATAAAGACTTTTTGGACTGGTAATGGCTTGGAGTTTTGTTCTAAGGAGTTCAATAATTTATGTCGTGATCATGGAATCAAAAGACATCACACAATGCTTCATAATCCCTAGCACAACAGTGTAGCCAAAAGAATGAATTAAATGTTGCTGGAAAAGGCCCGATGCATGCTTCTTAATGAGGGCTTGGATAGATCTTTTTGGGATGAAGCTATATCAACCTCTTGTTATTTGGTGAATTGTTCTCCATCATCTCCTATTAATTTCAAAACTCTTGAAGAAGCTTGATTCGGTAAACATGTCGATTATTTGAATATGCATATGTTCGGTTACATTGCTTATGCACATTCTGATACTGGAAAATGAGCACGTAGAGCTATTTAATGCATATTCCTTGGTTATGCTTCTAGGGCGAAAGGATGTCGTCTTTGGTGCAAGGATCCTTCTTTACCATATTTCTTAGTAGCGCGCAATGTTACTTTGAATGAATCTACTACAGTGTCTACTATAGCTCTTCCACAAGTTCTCTATAGGGCATCTCACAACAGGTGGAAACCAAAGAAGTTGACAGTTGAGGCGTTGATGAACAAGATCCCTCTTCTATGTCACACAATTCAATGTCTACTGAAGACAGAGGAGATTCTAGAGAGTTCTTACAGTGTAGCCAAAGGCAAAGACAAAAGGAACGTCAAACCACTCCAATGCTATGGCTTTGGTGACTCCATGGTAGTCTATTCCCTTTCTAACGTCGTTGATATGGATATTGGTGACAAGCCCGCCAATTTCAGTGATGTAGTCGTACGTAAAGAAGCTCATCAGCGGATTGTTGTGATGAAGAGATGGGATCTCTTCACAAGAATCAAACTTGGGAGTTGGTGGTACCTCCTAAAGGCAAGAAAGTACTAGGACCAAGTGGGTCTTACGTTGCCTCGACGTCTCTACTATTTTTCTATTTGTATGTGTTCATTTGCATGTTGACTTTGTCTGTGCCTTGAGCATGTCAAGTTTTTGTTGTGTTCCAACACTCTCTGGCTTGTATGTGCTTTGTTTGCACGTAGACCCTTTCGTGCTTAATTTTCACATTCACCACTGTGTTGTAAGCTAACACTCTCTGGGGACTACGATCCAGCACTCTGGATTGCGACGCTAGTGAATATGAAGAGGACCATGATATGCATACGTTTTGCTAATTACTACTGCTCCAGATGCCACAAGAAGCTCTTGAGGGGGAGTATTTGAGTGTTTGAGCGCTTTGTTGTAATATGGATGGGGAGAAATATTCTTGTATGAGCTTGGCTTATCTTTGTTTTTGCTATGTGTTTTGCCCTCTCTGTGTGCAAGCTAACTTGGGATTTTCCCAAGCTCCAACTTTAGGGGGAGTTTATAGAATCTAGTTATTTTAGTTAACTAGGTATTGAGTCTATTGGTATATGGGCCCAATTGTGTTTGCCATCTGGGTTTTACTTGAGTCTGACTGATTTGTAGGAGAAGGGGTTGCCTTTCTATCAATAGCACATTGGGGTATATCCCCATTATATCATTATCAACAGTTAGGATCATAGTCACAACATACTCCATTTTTTTGAAAAAAAACGCGTTTAAAACACGTATTATTCTCGCGCCGTATATGGCGGCCGTTTTAAACTCCAAACCGAATAATACGTTTTAAACGCGTTTAATTCGCATTTTATTCGTGTATTGCATTTTAAACGTGTTTAATACGTTTTTTTGCCGTTTTAAACAGTTCTATACTTTTGCTTCACATTTGTTTTTTCCACGTCCTTTTTAACTTGTAGCAGGATTCCACTAAACCGTCCAGCCTTCCTCCTCTATCCCCCGACACACCAGGAGGAGTAACCCTTGACATTCTACATGTACGCTCCATCTTTGTCCTCCATAATCCCCCTTTCTTCCCTGATTTGTGTATGTTGCTTGCTGCTCCCACTTCTTCCCCTTCTTCCAATATTAGAGTAATCAGTTTGATGTTTAGTCATTTTCAATCATTATATGTGCGGGTGTATATATATGTTTGTATGTGTTTATATATATAAATATATATAATCCCTTTTTTTGCCGACTTTTTTCAGAATAGTTGACCGAACTTTTACCGTACGTTGACTGATTTTTATCCAAAGTTTCCGCATAATTCCCGATTTTTGAATTTTTCAACTTGGTCGTACGTATCCCGAATATCGTATTTGTGACTATGCTTAGGATATGGTAGACCCACCTACTATCAAGAATATCTTGGTTGTTGGAGGGTTTTTTGGGTAAATATCATTATGATGGCTAATGACGGGCTCAAGCATGGTTGATTTCCAAAGGCTTTAATCGGCCTTTTGGTGTTGACTTCTTTAAGATATTCTCGTTGATCACCAAATCCACGTCTCAATTGGCTTACGGTTTATCAGGACACTAAAAATGCCTTTCTTCATGGTGATCTATCGGAGGAAGCATAGTCATAAAATTCTCCAAAATGTTGAAATTATTCACGTATGAATTCACAATTTTTCATGTGACGAATGTTACGTCCAAATTTTGCAAGAAACATGTAGTATTCCTAAATTCCATGATTTTCTTATGAAGACTACAAACTATCCCTAAAATTCATGAGTTGTTCCCGAATTTCAAAAATTGTTCATTTATGGAATTAGAATAAGTTATGTCTTAGCAGTTGGGAATAGAGAACCACTTTTTCATGTGACGAATGTTACGTCCAAATTTTGCAAGAAACATGTAGTATTCCTAAATTCCATGATTTTCTTATGAAGACTACAAACTATCCCTAAAATTCATGAGTTGTTCCCGAATTTCACAAATTGTTCATTTATGGAATTAGAACAAGTTATGTCTTAGCAGTTGGGAATAGAGAACCAATTGATCAAATCATGTGCTCATTTATAGAATTACTTATTAATGAGTTTATCATGTGAATATATGTATATATGCAATATTTTGTACATATACACATTGTATTGTCCAAATTTTATCCTATTTTTTCTTGAATGTTTGACTGGAGTGTCATTGAATCTGCTGAATTTATATACAATTATTAAATGCCAAAATTTCAACCGAACGAGTGTCGAATCCCGAATTTTGTGACTGTGGGAGGAAAGTTTACACACACTAGTCACAGGCATACACATTAACTTACCAACAAGTTTTCTATATTGCCTATTATCATTATAAGCAGGAGGATATTCATCATCCAAATTTGCATTGGGATCAAGTGATATGCTAACCGGTTTGTCCCCAACATACCAACTTCTTGGAAGAAATCAAGGACATATTTACTGTGGATAGACAACCACTAGAAGAAGACTGGGATACTTCAACCCACAGAAAAGAGTGAAGCTTGCCAAGATCTTTAAGTGTTCATTCACATATTCGTTGGTAGCTTGAAGACCAACAAAGTCACTTCCAGACAGGATAATATCATCAACATAGAGAATAAGAATTATGATCCAAAATCTGTATGTTTAACAAAGATAGAATGATCAAGATGGGATCACTTGAAGTCAAACAAAATCAGAATTTGGCTAAGCTTATTAAGCCACACCCTAGGATTATTTTAGGGCACATATAGCTTTTCTAAGTTCATAGACTCTGGAACACCCCCCCTTGAGCAACAAACCCAATGGATTGCTCGATATAAACCTCTTCCTAAAGATCTCTATACAAGAAGCACTTTACACATCCAGCTGATAGAATGGCTAATCAGATGTAGATATAAGCATTATAAGAACGGAAGAGCGCTGCGGCTAATGCAAAAAGATGCAGTGGAAACGGCTTCTAGCAAAAAATGCTTAGGCACATTGTAGTGAAACATCATGATACGTGCCACCTTAACAAGATGCATGTTCTTACATTCAACAATACCATTTCTGCTGAGGTGTATAGGAGCAAGAAGTTTGGTGAAGAGTTCCCTCACGGTGTTCTGAATTCCTAAAACACATGTTGCATAAACTCTAGAGCAATGCCAGTTTGAAAGACTTGTATGGGCCGTGAGAGAACTTAGTTTTGAATCAGTGAAAGAAATTCTTAATGTGTGAATATCCTAAAAAATGCATACATAAGGGTAAAAAGTGATTGAGCAATTAAGATTTTTTATTGTCTTACTAACAGAAAGATGGTTTAATAGAAATATAGCGACATATTTGTATGTCCCATTTCCTTTTACTACAGGTTTAGACCACCCGCTGTTTTTTACAATAGGTAGCAAGAAAGTAGTAGCAACAAACGCGTAACCGACATCCAGACAAGCCATAGCAGTTTATACAAGTTCTGAACAAAGCCAGTCCCCCAAAGGGGGCAGTGGATGTTGTTGAGCTAGAAGTGGATTCAAGATTTACTTTTTTTGTTGTAACTTTGACAAATTTCGATGCCAGTTTTTTGAAGAAAATGATGTGAATTTGAAGGAAACTTCGATTGAAAACTTCTAATTATGTTATACCTCTATCTAATAATTGCTAATTTAACAAGAATACACGATTCATGAGTCTCTAGCCCTAAGTAGGTTGATAATATGATGTGTGCCTGCAATGGTCAAACATGCAATACACATACAAATACAGTTCAAGTGTTGAACATATGTATTATATACAAATATACAACCAAATAGTAGTTACAAGACCCTCTCTATGAAAGAGTGGCAGCAACAAACATAGGAGTTGATATTTGTTGTGAAGAGGGTTGGAGGTGACACTTATGTATTATATGGTCGTTAGTGCACTAGTTAGAATTAATGTTCTGGGTCGTCTCAATTTCACCCCAACTTTGCCAACTTCGAGGAAGCTTCGACAACTTCGGAGAAGTTGATACGAAAATACATATAAAAAACCCAACTTCGACGAAATCATGGAAACTTCGCCCCGAAGTTTAGACGAAGCCGAAGTACTGAGGATTTGACTTCGCCTAGGCTCGAAGTTTGAAGTTTCGGCGAAACTTCGCCCAACTTCGCCGAAGTTTAGTTCCATGGTTCCAAGATTAATTGATGATAAATTTGTAGTAATCATCCATAAATGTGCAACAGTGTAGTCCATCTCCACAAGAGACTGGAAGATCTCCAAACTTTTATTAGGTTATTGTGCTTATGAGAGTAGATGAAGAGAGTTAAACCCACATCACCTTGGTTATCTGCGAGTCAAGTATAGAAGTGTTGATAATCCATGTCATCATCTGGAAGTCGTCCTTGATCCATTGATTATAAGTTTGTTTGCCTTTGCATATTCTTTGTGCAGCTTTTGCATCACTGGAAGACTCAAATAAAAAAGCGAGCACTACATGCTCCAAGGAAGAAAATGTTCAATTTCGATGTTGTTCCGGGGGCCACAGAAACAAAAATTTACTGAAATTTCGACGGAAATTTTGGCAAATGTGTTCCTGACATTTCGGAGGCAAAATTAACGAATTAATTGATGAAATTTTACTAGAATTATCTACTAGTGCACATCCAATCAAATATGCAATAATATTTCATATTGGAAATGTGGGGGTGGGGACTCCTCATTTGTGAGTGAAGGGCCCTGAATTGTTTCGATGGAGAATTTTTATGTCAATTTTCAATAGTGGAATCAATTAATTAAGTCATTATAATCTACAAGCACAATATATAGACTTAAAGAAACAAAACTATCAAAAAACATGCTCTACGTAATCCATAACTCCATATAGTACTTTATATTTAATAAGTAAGAAAAATTTCGACGATCAGTGCGTTGCGACAGTGCATTTTGATGTCCGATGGCCATTGGTATGGGAAAAAAATGCCAAATTTCGGCAATTTTGCCAAAATCTTAAACAATGGCAGGTTCTAAAGGAGCACAGTCGATTAGAAGAGAATATTTTCATTAGGCTTTTACATAGAGCTCAAAGGAAGTAAACCATGTATGAAAGTTGTTGTCCAGTTTCATGATAGTAACTTGCTACACTTAAAGGCATTAGTCAAAGTAACCATTGAACAAAATCAAATCTACCACAGCAAAAGGAAATAGAAATAGAGAGTGAGACTTAAGCCCACCTAACAATATTAGAAATAGGAGTCTTGGACATGGCTTGTAGATAGAATAGGAAGTTGTCACACTTCATATCACAAATGAAGGTGACAAAGGAGATGGAGGTAGAATGTCGTTCTCACACGGGTAAGGCTCATGTTTGGGGAAGGTGGAACAGAGAGGGAACAAAAGCCCTTAGAACCTCATAGCCTCTCAAATAGGGAGCAACATAATGGAAGGACTCCCAACGAACTAGGAAGAATGGTGTCTAGCCCAAATGGGTTGTAGCAGGAGTTGCACCCCAAAGAAGGGGCTTTTGGCAAGGGAAGAATCCCTACGTAGGAGTGTAGCAGCATATGCTCCCCCTATAGGGGTAGTCACAGCAGCAACAACCAATAGAGGGCCTAGAGGTAGCAACGCGACCCTTTGGAGGGTCGCTAACAGAGCCACAAGTGAGACGGTGGAAGGAGGTAGGGCCCCAGGAAGACTAGTGACAACGAGCAAGATCCCTAAGAAGCGGTGGCAGGGAGCAAGACCCTAGGGGTGATGGATTGGCAGGGAGAGCCCCTCCTAGTAGGGATGGCAAAAATCCCAGCAGGCCCATACCCATGAGGTCCCAACATGATCGGACCCAATTATAATGGGTCTTAATTAATATGTAGATCTTAATAGAGATAGGAGTACTTGACCCAATTTCCAACTAAAAACCCATTGATACCCATGAATCCTAATCCTTGTCATCTTTTCGTTCTAGCGTCCGCATCCCCTTCACGGTTCCCACGATTCGTCTATGGGCGGTGGCTACTCTTGCCGACCTACCCTAGCTCCCTAATAGACAGTGGCGGTCCAACTGTTTTGTCACTCTGAAAAGGCGTCGTTGATGCTCCCTTCATGCAACGTCGTCCTCTCATGCTTCCTAGTCGGATTGTCGTGTCGTCCTTGCCGCCTCTTTCTCTCGTGCGCGGCCTTATTCTTAGGTCCTTAGGGGACATGAACACTATCGGGCTTGCTTCTATTGTAGGTGGTGCCTCTCCGTCCTTCCATGATCACGACACAAACGTCTTCTATCTTGTCTACTGCCAACCAAGCGACGTCAGAGTGACATTATTCTAGTAGTGGTGCATTACAATGGCACAGAGACCATGAATGCCTCTTGCACAACAACTTGCGGTGGCGATCTTCATGCTGACAGTCTTGGACATGGTAACCCTCTCAACAGTTTAGTTCTTGGCGGGTGTTGATAGGCGTGTGAGAGCATGGTGTAATGATAGGTGGCCGCCTACTGGAGGGGAAGATGAGGGAGGAGAGAGCCATGGTTGTCGACTTACTCGAGGCAGAGGTGTCTGATGGTCGAAGATGGGAGCCGACAGACTGTTTGTACTCCCCTATTTTTCCACAGGCAACAGACAAAGATAACTTCTATGTTATGCAATAGGAGTTTGTCTTTCTTTCCATAATCATGTGGTCGAGTGATGTATTTTGGCACAAACAGAGATTATTAGCAATTGTCTTTGTAATTATACATCTAGTGCAACGATTATAAAACAAAAACATGTGGTTGAGATTATATACAGATGCGCTAATAGATTTCAGTAATATGTTGGATCTTTCCTCTTCTAATCAGAACTGGGCTCATTGTTAATTTTTGGTGTGATACTCGATGGTTACAAACTGCTGCTTTGATTTGTGACGAGAGGCGTGAAAGGTCTCGTAAATAGGTGGCCTAGACTGCTCCTTAATTGAATCTTCACTCATGAAGTTAGAAAAATCAATATCTATGGAGAAATGAAGTCTAAACTTCTAATCAGATGACAAACATTATCATTAGGAAAATGGGTATAGAGCAGAAAGAACATGAATTCTTCTTGCTACACAAGCAGACAATTATATGAGCCAACTAGATGAGTGCATAAACAAAGCAAGTGCGGCTACACTTCAAATTACCTGAACAAGAGCAAACGCCGCACATGAACGAAGTATAGAAGAGGGATTCCTCAGCATAGCAACAAACCTTGCGATTTCAGCTCCACTGGAAGAACAAAAAATAAGAAAGCAAATTTAGATGATATATCATCCTACATAGTAAAAAACAAATATTATCAACTGAACAGATATCCTATTATATGAACGGAATTTTAAATTATACACTGTATCTGTTTTCAGGCGAAAGCCTTAAAGCAAGACAGCAATAGGCACCAGAGCAGAATTTGAATAGGTAGGTAAAAGACCATAAGAAGCAACATGCTGGAAACATTCATATTGACAAATACACCGTCATTATACTTCCACGATTCAAGTGCTAACTAAGAAACCAACACAGTTATTCATCAAAACAATAATGGGAAAGGAAAATTGCGCAAGGCACTTATCTATGCTTTTTATCAGAAATTCCAGTTAGTACAAGGAATAAAACTTAACATAATTGTTCAAATTACCATGAAATTTTCATTTCCATAGGGTGACTTACAAAATGTCAAATCTGTCAATAAGCCAGGATTTCCACAAAATCATGTCTGTTGGTTGACAAACAGACCGCACTTATAAAAACAGACAAGTCTGTCAATAAGCCAGGATTTCCACAAAATAATGTTTGATGGTTAACAAACGGACCGAACTTATAAAAACCATTATTTCATCAAAAATGGTCTATTAAAAGTCAGACAACGTGGGGTTATATTTTCCTTTGATTTGGCAATTATCTGTCTTGTTGTATATAATACACATCTAAAACCCAGAGACAGTTAGCTTGAGACGGAGTAATTAACGTTTTCTTAAAAAGAAAAATATTTCTAAGAAACAGCTTGGCTAAACCCCTTCAACCTTTGTTTGACAATGAGAGGCAGGGGATGTTTAGATATAAGAGTTTTAAACATCACAAAGTCAAACAGCTGAGGTTTTATCCCAGCCAGCACCATTATTACGGCCTGGCAACCAATAGAACACGAAATCTTTCATTTTCACAAGGGCAAAATGAAATGGTTGGTCTGTCAAAAGGTCATAATTTGTACTGAAATTTTGACGTGTTGGTAAACAAACTGACCAATTTAAAACAAACTGAATTTAAAATGTCAAAATTGGTAAATTTCTCCAGACAAAACAGTCATTCTGGAGTCAAATTTTACTTTAACTTGATTGTTTCATAGATAATTTTATGTAGCACATCAAGGCTCGTAACAAGCTAAAGTTCATTGAAAAGCCTCATGAGGATACGTCCAAATGACACCTAGACCACGGCCAGGTTATAGGTTGGTTATGGAGCAACAAGGATCCACACATTGTGTACAACAGGGTTTTGAAAGCCAACACAGCCCTGCCGGTGGAACTGTCACCCGAAAATTCTAGTGGGTCGGTTGGGGCTAAAACCCATTCCTGGCCAAGAGCAGCCTTTAACGTGGTGCCCGATTAGTCCAATTGTCGACCCAGTGATCCGATCCTCCAATCAAAAACCCAATAGGGTATTGTTGGTTTTATTTCTCCATCCCTAAATGGTCATATGACTACTTTTAATCCCCTTTAGCTCAAATTCAATACTCCATCATTACAATATGCATTTATTAGTTTATCACTAACTTGTATTGAGCATTTCAGAACCATTTGTTTGTTTGTTTAAAAATGGATTCTTGATTCTATATGTTAGATGTGTCATAACTTATAATATCGTGCTTTCATATACTATATATATACACACATGTAAATATTCATACAAACAAATACATATTATATGTACACACAAAAATGTATATACAAGTATTATATTCTAATTTGTATATATGGTATCATCCTAACTTGATTGGGTCAACTAGGTCAACTAGTAGTTAAACCGTAGACTCGACCCAAAAGCTTTATTAGGTCGACCTTCAGGTCTGGTTTGCAAACGTTGTGTACAACTTGGGCTAGCGAAACGACCCAAACCCAAACCCAAATTGTTGTATTAGCATCGCCTTCCGCTGATCTTCTTGGGACTTTTCTTGATGGATGATATCTCCTTTCCTGTCAAGCCCCCAAGGTTCATGCGACAGGGTTAAGGTACATGCATTGTATCACCAGCATATCGTCTGTTTGTGTTCGTGCCACGCTATGCAGTCTTCTCAGACGCTTTGAAGACACTACTACTGCTACATCATCATTGGAGATTCGTGTTCGTTCCGCGTTAAGTACGTATTCCAGTGAAGTTGTCATAGTCGTGGTATTGATGAGCTCTGCTCCAAGTGGCGAATTACTGCTACAGTATTTAGGTTCCATTTCAGATGTTCTTTATTCTAGATGCAGTCCAAAAGATCTTCATTAGTGCTCGAGGATCTCCAGTAGATCTGTTGAATAAAATTTCAAAGAAAAGAGGCGCCATCATATGATTCAGGGGGAGTATTGTTTAAGGGGGAGTATCAATCTTTTGTATGGGGAGTGATATTTATCTTTTATCATTTCTATCTTTTATTTTACAGAGTCTTGTAACTCCAAGCTTGGACATGTGTTTCACCCATGATCCAGCTTGAGGGGGAGTGTTAAAGAGTATATATTAGCCTATTTAGTTAATATGTTAATTACAATGATCAAAATTTCGACGAAATGGTCACAACTTTGACCGAAATTTCTGTTTCCATGGCAATCGGACATCGAAATTGACTGACGAAACTCTCGAAACAGGCAGATCATCGAATTTTTTTTCTACTTTTTCATATACTATGTACTACCTAGAGCATATTTTTTTGGACAGTTTTGTGTCTTTAAGTCTATATATTGTGCTTGCAAACTATAATGATTTAATTCATTGATTTCACCAATGGAAATTGACATCAAAAATCCCCATCGAAATGCCCATTGAAATATTCAGGGTCATTCACTTAAAAATGGCGAGACCCCACCCCCACGTATCCAATATGAAATATTATTACATATTTGAGTAGACCTACACTAGAAGATCATTCTGGTAAAATTTCATATATTAATTCATTTATTTTGTCGTTGAAATGCCAGGAACGCATTTATCAAAATTTCTGTCGAAATTTCTTTTTATGTGGCCACCGAAACGGCATCAAAATCAGACATTTTCTTCCTTGGTTAATTAGTTAGTGGGCCTTTAGTGTCTCGCCCCGTTTAGAATACTTGGGACACAAGTCTCACGGTTTCTCCCTTGCTCCTATATATAGGACAGGATTGTACCCATGGTACTAAATGTCCTCGACATGGGGCGAAATTTAGCCGATAGTGTCTAGTTGACGGCTGGCGACGTCGAATCCACGTAAACATCCTTATTCCACAACATCCTCGACATTTCATCAAAGTTGACGACATTTCCCCATATGTCGACGAAGTTGACCCAAGTCCATTCAAAAATTCCACAATGTCCTCAACATCTGTCTAAGTCGTCGAACTTGGCGACATTCTTCTGGTGTTTTTTGGAGTTTGTTGTGTGGGGGAAAATGTGTTGGAGCTTGAAGTAAGATGATTTTGATGTTGTTTTTCACTATTCTAAGCTAATAGTAATAGACCAACCCCCTCTCTGATAAATCTGCCATAGATTTACACCATTTTTATGTAGTTTGTTTAGTGTTACAAACTTTATATATGGAAGAACTCTGTAGTTCGAAGACGATTGTATGTAATCGTGTATTTATCTACATATGTAAACCTATATGGATGGCTATATGTAAACATATATTGTGTTTTTTAGTTAGATTTGATGAAATCTGTCGATTTTCATCACAAAATGACTATTTTTAGCTTAATTTTTGTCGAAGTTGCGTCGAAGTTTGGTTGTAAAAATCATCGACATTTCCTCGACATTTCCACAAACTTCCATGTCCACACCTGTCAAAGTCGGCTCGAAGTCGAAGTTCTGTTCCATTGTTGTACCTCTTTTATTAATCGAATCAGTTCAATACAATATTCTTTCACAATAGCCTTTCTGGAAAAGATTAGTAGCTTCTCATTTTTTGTTTCAGTTTGCTCTTCAATATTTTACTTTTGACATTTTTGAGATCAGTTACTTCTAACTTCTCAGTATAGTTCAAGTTTTTATTTTGATTGGTTTTGTTGTTTAATTGTCAAGCATAAACTTGTGAATGCATGCTCTCTCACTTTGATTGTGACATATTCATCCATGACACAGACTTGTGGCTTTGCAGCACCTTCCTTTTGGTAATCTCATCTTAAAGAATATCACGGACATCAAGAACAAAAGATGATTAAAGCATATTTAGTTCCACGGACGCATACAATGTATTATCATGATGAAAGAGAAAATGAGAATGATGTAACTTGTCATATGAATGGGAGTTAGAATTTAAATAAATATAGTTGTTTCATAAATGTTGCTTTGTTTCCTGAGCCAAATTTATGGCATAAATTTAGGCATGTGATTTTCTCAAATGTTGAATCGAGGACATTACATTATCTTTTGAATATTACAGGGTTTAGCAATTGAGTTTCTGATCTAGATTGTGTACCCATTGTAAAACATTCGAATTTATTATAAAAGATAAGTATGGTATTTATGAGGCAGATGAAACAAGGTGCATTAGTTTCCTTCCAGCAAAGTCACAAATTCGAAATTTGGGAATCATTCGGCAAGGTTGAAGTATTCGGCATTCAGGTATTATGAGTTAAATTTGGATAAAATTTGAAAAAAAATCAATGAAATTTCAATCAAATATTCACGAAAAAGTTGGATAAAACTTGTACAATACAATATGTTCATATATACATGCAAATGTTTTCACACACACACATGATAAACACATTGATCCATAATTACATATATGCGCACACATGATTTGCTTACTGATTCTCTATTCCCAAATGCCATATCACGTTCTTATTTCATACATGAATTGTTTGGGAAATTTGTGAATGGTATGGGTTTCTTGTGAAATTTGGGTGTAGCATTTGCCACATGAAAAATGTGAATTATGCAAGAATAATTCAAAATTACATAGAATTTGGTGACTGCCTTCCAGATTCATCTTTCAATAGTTTATTCTTGATCAACATAAGAAAAGTAAAATTATACAAGAGTGGATTCCAGTGCATTAGAGACCTTCAATACGCTTTACAGCAATAAAAACTTTCCTTCTCTTCCATAAAGTACTGATAGACTAATTGAATAAAGTTTCAAACAAACAATATGAGCCAGACATATCTATGTATAATAGAAAATCAACCTGCATCTAAGATGTCCAGCTTCTTGTATACGTATCGCTTCAGTAATTTGTACTAAAGATGCAGGAGCGGAAGAGGCGGCAGCAAGAGGAAAAGTTTGTGGATCTGAGAAGGTACAAACAAATGCCTCGATGTGTTTTAGTGCCATCCTTCGGAAACCATCCAAGCTTATGCTTTTTGATGTGCCTTCTGATGAAGTTCCTACCAAAGCCACCTCGTCCATTCTTCATTATTCAAGAAAGGAATTATGAGAAGTGAGAATTGAAAGGAATAAACTTAAATTAATAATCAAACAAATACCGGGCATCAAGAACATTTCATTAGCAAGACAATTTTAATGTAGGACGGAAGCTACCACGAGAGTGTAATTAGGTTTCAATTAGAGTTAAATAGGAATTTTTGGCAATTTCTATGTTTTAGTTAAATGTGGGGACTAATAGTAATCTCAAGGACTTAGTTATTGAAGGACTTATTTGCAGGTCCCATATTTTGTTAATTTACTTCAGCTATTTTATTTTATTTTGATTGTTAACCAGGTGTTAGTCACAAATGTCGCCACAATACCATCTTTGAGGTATGCGCCTGAGGAGACGATTGATTATGTTTGGTTTTAGGGAATTGCCTTCCCAACTAGTTGGTATCAAAGACCGAGGTCTAAGGCCAACTTCTAGATCTCAGGATCTCACTTAGAAAATAACCAAAAAATTAGGTGCCCATTACCCTCTTCACCCATTGTTGGTCTTGTAAACCGTAACTTACGAGCCATCTCACGATACATCAATGCTTCAAACCTTAGGTTTGGATCATGGTTGTACGGGCGCCCACCTAGGCATCCCCTTAGCCTCCCAACTCCAGGCACCTAGCCTCAATAGTCATCTGGGCTGCCGGAGCGTGGGGCGCTAGATGGGCATGGCCTTTTAAACTTTAAAAATAAAAATATAAAAAAATCTTAAAATAACTTCTCACTCAGCTCAGCAACCCCCCTCCATGTTTCCCGACCCCCGTGACAGACGCAGGCTCCCCACAACACTCCCGACGACACGGGCGCATAGCAGGTATCCTCATCCCCCCTCCTCTCCTCTTCTTCCCTCCCCTCTTGCTCCTCTCCCTCTCGTATCAATGTTCTATGGCACAAGCACAATCGCATAGGTAGGGTTGTAAATGAGTAGGGTAGGGTAGGGTAGGGTAAAGGTTCACCCTTACCCTTACCCACGTCAAAGTTGTGGGTACTGGGTAGGGAAATTACCCTTTTCCCTAGAAACGTTTACCCTACCTTACCCACGCCCATTTACCCGCAGGGTAAATAGGTAGGGTAAGGGAGAAGCGGGAAAACAAACATGAAGCTAGATATACGATAATTCCAATGGTAATTTCATATGATATTCCCCACATCAAACACAAAACACTTTTAAAACTTATTTTTGATAGTGATAAATATGTTGGCGATATACAGTGAAATTTTTGATTTTTGATCCAACATTTATTTTTATAAACATGTTCTAACCTTTTTATATTATATGAATTCTTATCGAGGATTTTGTTTCCTTACAAATATGATTATAAAAAGTGTGGCATGCTACCAAGTCTAAAAAACTTTCTGGAATCAAATAATAGTACAAGCTAAGAGAGTAGTGGTGAGACTTCTTGGGGTTTTAATGGGTACATTACTTAACATACTAGAATATGAAATTATTCATTCAACCAAATAAGAGTGTTGGCTCTCCTATATATAGGAGTCAGACGTGGACTAAATAGAGAAAAGGGAAAATACAATGATCCTAAGCCCAACTAATCAAATTTACTAACACGCCCCCTCAATTTGGATGGTAAACATTGTGAAGTCCCAACTTGATGCCCATATACTTGAATAAAGTAGGAGGAAGAGGTTTGGTAAGGATGTCCGCAATTTGATCATCTATCCTAATGTGAGGAGTGATGATCTGCTTGCCCTTGACCAGGTCCCGCACAAAATGGCAGTCAACTTCAATGTGAATTTGTGCGCTCGTAGAAGACTGGATTATTAGTTGTGTATAGCGCCTAGTAGTCACAGTATAAAGTAGTTGGGAGTTTGAAAAAGAATTCCAAACTCAGTCAGGATGAACGGGACCCACTGTAGATCACAACATGCATGAGCCATGGCCCAATATTCTGCCTCGGTGCTAGAGCGAGCTGCCATAACATGTTTTTACTCAGCCAGGAAACTGGGTGAGTGTCAATCATGACACAATAGCCAGAAGTGTATCGTCAGTCTATAATCACTAGCCCAATCTGCATCTGCATATCTAGAGATGGAGATTACCTTAGACTTAGGACATTTGTAGAGCAATCATCGTCCTAGAGCACTCGTTAGATAGCGACAAATGCATTGAACGGTGGACCAGTGGACCTGTAGCGATGCACTCATGTGTTGGCTGACTACCCCAACAACATAGGTAATATCTAGTCAAGCAATAGTTAAGTAAATCAGCTTCCCAATTATACGACGATACTTCTCTGGATCAGCAAAGAGTTCTCCTTCACACATGGGCTTTGTATGATAGTCCATGGGGGTAGAGACCGGTTTGGCTTCTGCTATGTTGGCATGTTGAAGCAGGTCCAAGACATAGCGTCGATGTGGCAGACTTATCAATGAGGCTGAGCGGAGGACTTAAATTCCGAGGAAGTATCGCAGGGTACCCAAGTCTTTTGTATGGAAATGTGCATGTAGAGACTTCTTGAGCTGGGATATCCCCATCATATCATCGTCGGTGATGACGATGTCATCAACATAGACAACAACAAGAACATGGCCCTTGGAGGACTTGGAGAAGAACAAGGACTGGTATGTGGCTGATCTCCAAAAGTTAAGTTGAGTTAGTACATCACTTAACTTGTTTAACCAGGCCCTTGGAGACTGCTTGAGGCCGTAGAGAGATCGTTGGAGATGACATACTTTGTGAGAAGACACCCCCTCGGCAACAAACCCAGGGGGTTGTTGCATGTAGACTTCCTCCAGGAGATCTCCGTGAAGAAATGCATTCTTGATGTCGAGCTGGTAAAGAGGTCGATCAACGTGAGCTGCAAGGGAGATAAGGATGTGGACGGATGCAATCCTTGTCACTGAAGAGAATGTCTCAAAGTAATCCACGCCAAAAGTTTGAGTGAATCCTTTGGCAACCAGGCGCGCCTTGAGTCGTTCAACAAAACCATCTGACTTATGCTTTACAAAGAAAACCCGTATTTCTTTACATGGAGATTCCATGCTTTATTTACATGGAGAGCCTATATTTCTTCTACCATTGCAGCATTCCATCCAGGATGGCGCAGAGCATCTGTTGGACACTTAGGAACATATTTTGTGTCTAGGGCAGTAGCAAAGGATGAGGTAGAAGAAAAAAGACGTGCTAGACAACAAGTGTTGGAAATGAGATGCTTGATAGTGCAAGAGTGTATACCTTTGCGTAGTGCCACAGGTAGATCGGATTGGTCCGAAACTGACGATGATGAAGCAGATGCAGCTGGTAACTCAACTTCCATGCGCCAATTTGGTGTTGTGGATGGTGGAGATGGTGGTGGCGTCGATGGGATGAATGGATCAGGCAACAAGACCATAGTATCGGTATGATCAATGGGGGTGAGTTGGATAAAAAGAACATTTCATCCTCATGAAAGGTGACATCCTTAGATATATAGATTCTACCGGAGTTAGGTTCAAAACATTTGTATCCTTTTTAAGAACAAAGATAACCGAGACATACCGTTCGGATAGCTCTGGGGGAAACCTTATCAGCCTTGGGATCAAAATTATGAACAAAGGCAACACAACCGAAAACCCGAGGCAATAGAGGAAACATAGTGGATTGAGGGTAAACAATTGAAAAAGGAGTGTGCAACCTGAGAATAAAGGAAGGTTGGCGATTAATAAGAAAGCAAGCGGTGAGGACCGCATCAGGCCAAAAAGACTCACACGAGTTGGCATGAATGAGAAGAGAGCGTGTAATGTCAAGTAAATTACAATTTTTATGCTCGGCAATGCCGTTTTGTTTTGGAGAGTATGTGTACGAGTGTTGATGAATCATCCATGCATCACGGCAAAAGGAGGTGACAGCCTTCTAGGTATATTGAAGGGTGTTGTCGGTTCGAAGAATCGTAATAGACGATGAAAATTGAATTGAAGCCAACTTGTGAAACTCACGAATGAATGTAAAGACTTCATCACTAGTGCGAAGTAAGTCATGTCATTCTAGAAAAATCATCCACAAATGTAAGAAGATATCTATAGCCATTGTAACTAGTAGTCCTGAATGGACCACAGACATCAGAATGAACTAAGTCAAACATACTTGATTGTTTACGGATACGGGTCGGGAAGGACACACGGTGGTGTTTCCCTAGCTGACAGGTATTATATTGAGTAGAAGAACATGAAGATAAAGAACTGTCTAATAGTTTAAGCTTGTCTAAAGGTAAATGGCCATGACGTAGATGCAACTGAAGTAGCGTATAGGCGAGAAGGGCTTGTGTTCGGCTGGAGGGAGGTGCAGAGTAGTATAGGTCACCAGAGCATACTCTCTGCCTAGTCATCGTCAAATTCTTCCAATCCTGTAAAATAAAACCAACTGGACCAAAAGTTACAAAATATTTGAGAGCATCAACAGTTTTTGGTACAGACATCAAATTGTATGGAAAGTTTGGAACAAAGTGAATAGTAGTCAACTTGATTTTAGAAGAGATAGGGACGGTGCCACACCGAGTTACTTGTTTAACTAACCATCCGTCATGCTGACCGAGTGAGGGATAGACGAATAGGATGTGATTAAAAGATTGGGCATATCAGTCATATGTTGAGTTGCACCCCAATCCAAAATCCAACTAGAACTGGCAGCAAGCATGGACGCCCCAAAGTTACCTTGAGAAGTGGTGGCTAGGTGGGCAAAAGAACTTACAGTAGGTAAATCCCCAACTTGCCAATCTGAAGAGGCAGAAGCGATAATGTTGTTGTCGAGGGGAGAATCCCCATAATATTGGGCAGCTTGGTGAAGGCGTTCATATTCCCCATGAAATAACGAGACATGAGAAGTTTGAGAAGATGCCTGAGGTGGAGGTGTATGACCAATTGTTGGGGCAGATTCTTGACCAATGTGGGCAGGTGCTTGAGCAACATGGACAGAGCCTCTACCACGCCCTCTCCCATAGTGTGTTGGATATCCATGCTTCGAGTGGCAGACATCTTCAGTGTGGCCTAATTTCCCACAATAAGTGCACTCTAGGCCTTGGCCTCGTCCACGACCATGACCTCTGGCCGTCGCAACCATTGTTGATGGAGGTTCAGATTCAACATTAGAAGAAAATCGAGCAAGCATTTCAAACTGGGCTAGGCATGCATATGTCTGATCCATGGATGGAAGGGTCGCACCAACTAAGAGTAGTTGTCGCACAGCAGCAAAGCGAGGACGAAGCTCGTTGAGGAAGTGCCCGGTGAGCATAGTCACAAATTCGGCATTCGGGATACGTACGGTCGAACTGAAAAATTCGGAAAACGGGAATTATGCGGAAAAATCAGATAAAAAAGGTCAACGTACGGTAAAAGTATGATCAACTATTCGGAAAAAAGTCGGGAAAAAAACGGGTAATACACACACACATACTTATATACACATGCACACATAATTTAGGAAACATAATTCAGTGATGGAGAGTAAGTCAAGTTGCTACAAGTGAAAATCAAAGTTGAAGATCAAATCGATGACCCCTAATATTTGCAATGTGCAAGTCAAACATAACAAATCAATATTCATTGAAAATCTAAAACAGGTGAAAAAATTCATAACTAATGGATTGATTGCATATTTCAATTGCAAATAAGAACAAAAAAAGAAATATCGGAAGAAGGGTACAGACTTACAGTGGTCACAATGTGTGATTTCAAAGGAGGGGAATTAAAAGAGCTGAATAAGGATGATGGAGAGAGGATAAGAGGATACAGATTAAATGGGAAATTGGAAAATCTGGAGAAGGGTCTAAAAGGATGTAACTAGCAAGGGGAAATAGTGGTAGGGGGAGAAATGAAAGCAAAGCAACTAAAAGAAGGAAAAAGGTGGAGCTAGGAGGATGAAGTGGGTAACACAGAAGTAGAGGGGAAGGAAGAAAAGTAAGCAGAAAGAAGATGACGAAGAAATGATAATGGAGGAAGAGGAAGGGGAAGCAACAATAAGAGAAGATGGAGACAGATGGGCAGAATATAACAGCAAGCATAAACAGGGAGAAGAGGGGAAACAAGGAACCAGAGAGGAAGAAATGTAGCAGCAAGAAGAACAGGAAGATGAGGGAACGATGGAGGAGCAAAGGGAAGAAGGGGCAGCACAATAGGAGGACGATAGATGTTTTGTCCTTTGAGGGATTGAGGGTTGCACAGAAAAAATCCTATGAAAAAGGGGAAGCACGCAAACAGAATCCCTAGAGACAGACGTACAGAACTGTAAAAAATGGGAAAAAAAACGTATAAAACGTGTTTAAAACGGAATACGGGTATAAAACGCGAATAAAACGTATTAAACGGTTTGGAGTTTTAAACGGGCGTCACATACGGCAGGGGGAAAAAACGTGTTTTAAACACGTTTTTTTCAATAAAACGGAGAATATTGTGACTATGCCGGTGAGGAGTTTCTCTTTCTTTGGTGACCTCTGTAGAGGTCGTCGGGGAGAAAAAGTTTAGTTGGTTGGTCAGGGCCTTCATTGCATCATAGTACTTGGCCAGGGGTTCAATCCCCTTGCTGTTCCGAGAAGATTTTGTCCATGACATTGTAGATGCGCAAGCAGTCCTCCTAAGTGAAGAACTGCTTCATTTCGGCCCACATTGTTTTGGCACACTTGTGTCACATGTACTTGACGACAATGCCAAGCCCCATACACCCCCAAAGCCAGGAGAAAGCTTGGTCGTTGCCTATAGTCCAAAACAGTATCTGGTACGGCAGGGGCATCCTTACTGATAAACTTGAGTTTACCCTGTGATCAAGAAGCGTCTGAATAGCATTCATCCAAAACAGAAAGTTGTCATCGTTAAGTTTAATGGCAGATATGTGCGACATTTCATTATACACGATAGCCGTTTTAGTAGCATCACCCATGATGTGATGAGTAAAGTATCGGATAATAGCACGGTACAAATAGACAGAAAGGTATCGGAATGTAGCACAGTACAAATAGAAAGTAAGGGTACCGGAATGTAGCATGGTATAAAAGAACAAAACATAAATACTACTGGAATGAAAACATCGGTAGAAAGAGTAGCACTATGGAATGGAACTCGGTAGGAAGAAAGCAGTACTACCGGAATGAAACTCGGTAGAAAGAGGATTGGCACTATCGGAATGGATCTCAGTAGGAGATAAAAATAAAAAATAGAAAGCGTTACTGGATTAATTGCACGGTAGGAAAATAGAAAGCTCTACCGGATTCATTGCACGGTAGGATTAATGAACATCAAATCCCTATTTTTTAAGAAAAGCATTCAGCCATATGGATTAGGGGAACCACATGGAGAGGGGGGAAAATAAAGCTTAGCCCTTTTTTTTTATTTGGTGCTTTATAAATTAGCATAAGGTCTTTTGTCTCGCTTTTTTTATTTCACCTTTTTTGTTACTGTTGTAAGCAACTAGCAACGAACAAAGAAACCAAACCAAAAGTGGCTTGTTGTCAGCGCGGAGTGGTAGGGATCTACTTTATAAAGCTTCTCGCTCCATTAGCAGCACAGATTTGGTCTAAATCAGTTTGCTACGCGTAGGAGCAGCCAATGTGTCCAATTCGGTGTGTAGATGATGATGGCTGACCTTTCTTTAGTACATAAACTAAATGAGCATAGGAAGGAACAGCCACCAAAATACGTATCCAAGGATGCACGTCCAAGGGTGAACGTCTCTGAGTGACATATTCTAGGATGAATGGTGTGCCGAACAGCGGGAAGGATGAATGACGTGTACGGCAGCAAGTCACGCCAGGCAGACAAAGATCAAGATCTCATATGGTGGCCACCAGGAAGGGAAAAGGGAAAGAAGGAAGGGAAAGGAAGGGGTAGGGAAGATTAGAGCTAGGGTATTGCTTTTGATACCATGTGGAAAGGAGTGTCTTTTACCGTAAACAAATAAGAGTGTTGGGTCTCCTATATATAGGAGTCAAAGACTACATGTGACTAAATAGAAAAAAGGGAAAATACAATGGGCCTAAGCCCAACTAATCAAATATACTAACAAACCTTGTACTAATGGGTAATTGGGTGAAGTGGGTAGGGTAAAGCTTCTCCCTTTATCATACCCTCTTTAGATGTGAGAAAAATTGGTGAAGGGTAAACATGCGGTGGGTAAAAAATATACTTACCCTTACCCTACTCTATAGGGTTTGGGTGTTGGGTAAACAAGTAATATCCTATCCATTTATAGCCCTACGCAGATGGCAGCAGAGCCTTTGGGCATGGAGGAGCATAGGTAGGAGACAACTAACTGTTAGTTTTTTTCTTCTTTATTTTTAATTTACTGATATCTCCGCCTTTTCTTTCTTCGTCCCACTTTGTGGTCCTCTTCCCCTTCTTCTACTTCTTCTTTGTTGTCCTTCTATCCTTCTTTGTGGTCATCCACCTCCACTGCCGCCTCTTCCTCCCCCATTCCTCCTCCCCCTCCTCTTCTTGCTCCTCTTCCCCTTCTTCTATCCTTTGCCAGTAGGATGAGCATGTTGACAAATTGGTAGACTCCCTCTTGTTATAGGTATATAGATATAGACGCCTTTGTTTTTTCTATGGTTGATTCTACAGCAAAATGAACAAGTGATCCCAATCCTAAGTAGATATTTTAGAAAAAAAACTTTTCTTGCTCGCATGACGTATCATTCCACTAGAAAAAGAAATCCCATTTGGATTTGGATTGCATGTATTTGTCATTGCAATAAGTGCAGCTCATGCTCTTTACACCACCTCGCCAAAGTTTTATCACATAACTCGTAATGGTCTAGTTATGGAAGATTGGCACTCACTGCTAGAGGATCAATCCCATCTCACCCAAGTCGAGCTTCAACTTTCACCCACACACCATGAAATTTAATTCTTAATTTAAACTGGCGGATCCATTTGGAAGATATTCTCCTCAAAATAAATAGACATATGTGAATCTCACATCCACCAATCAGGGCTTTTAAACAAGGAAATTGTTCCGACCACATTTATCTGCATTTGAATCTATTTTACTTTATTTTCATTCCATAGTGGAACCAAACCTACTCATGTAACAATTAACTCAATTGCTTTAGAACTGAGGAGCTTGCCCCAAGACACATCATTGCCATAGTTATCAAGGCTCCCGCCTAGGCGGGCTAGGCTTCGGAAGAGATGCCATGTTTGGGCGCCTAGGCCCTAAGTGGATTGGGAGGTCACTAGGGCCAGTTAGGCCTAAATTAGGTTATTTGTAGCGAAATTAGGTTAGATCAAATCTAAATTAGGTCACATAAGCTCATTTTAGGACTAAATTAGGTTATTCTATGTTTGATTTGGGTTAAGTTAGGTTAAATTGGGACCTTTTATCAAATTATATCGTTAGATCTACTTTAGGTCATTTTAAGTGTAATGTAGGTAAAATTTGGATTGATTAAGTTGAGAGAAAACAATATAAATTTACTCAGTCAAATATACATATAAACATATCTAATTATTGAGAGCAGAGAAATTGGAGAACGTAGGGTTACACAATGTGTCTACCCTGATATTTATATAAGTGGTACAATTACAGTGAGGTCTATATAGAAATGTAAAATAACATAACAGTAAATAAAGACATAAATAAGGACATATATGAACACTCCCCCTCAAGTTGGAGCATAGATATCAATCATGCCCAACTTGTCCACAAGAGAACTGAAGTGTTTCTTTGCCAGTAGCTTGGTAAATATGTCAGCAACCTGATCTTCACAGCGGGTGAAAGGAGTGCAAATCTTGCCAGATAAAATAGTCTCTCTGATGAAGTGGCAGTCGAACTGGATGCATCAGTAGCAGTAGACTGTGGCACTACCTCAATGGTAGTATGAGTATCAAAAGTTATATTAGCCCAGGCGGGCTTTCCATATTTCTCCCAGCATTTCTCTTCAATATGATTAGACCGGCCACAGAAGTTGCAGAACCGTTGACCAGTCTGAGGACGTGCAGCAGCAGGAGGTCCAGAAGATGCTCCACAACCAGAAGAGTTCCTCCCCCTTCCAGCACCAAGAGGGGGACGAGTGTCGTGAGAACGGTCGCGTCCACGACCACGACCACGACCAGACATCGCAACAAGTGCAGTAGAATCACCAGTATCAGTAGATGTCTCAGATGAGGATGCAGGCAGGCGTTGTAGACGCTAAAAAGCACTCTGTAGAGTAGATAGTGGATCACTGGCCAGAATCTGATCCACAACCCCAGCATATGAGTCAGGTAAGCCACACAGGAACTGGACTACTTGCAACTCTTTGCGTTGACGTTGCATAGTAGCCAAATCAGTAGACAAGGGATGATAGGCCTCCAATTCCCTCCAAAGTCCCTTGAAGGTAGAAAAGTAGTTAGTAAGATCAGATCCCGAGAAATGCAGACGACTGAGTTGTTTGTTAATATCCAACACTTTCTTCGGATTCTGGCTGTGTGAGTAGGTACTAGCAAGATGATCCCACATCTGCTTGACAATCTGCAGGTATAATAGGGTGACACTAATTTTTGTCTCACTACTATTCAGAATCCGCATCATAACAGTAGAATCATCTTTAACCCAGTCATCATATGCTTTAACATCTTTGGATTCGGCAGTTGCAGCAGGCACAGGAGGTGGATCACGCGTCAAATGTGACAATTTCCCTTGAGATTTAACATAGATCTGCATGGAACACACCCAGTGCTGGTAGTTTCTCCTATCCAGTTTAACAGTGGTAACTTGACGACGCAGATCCTCGTGTGAAGACGTCACAGCAGGCAGATCACCAATTGTCGATAGAGAGAAAAACACATAGGCATAGGCAGAACACAACCGCCTAGTTCCTCAGCTAGGCGGCAGTAGGCACAGATAAAAGACTGGACGGACCAGTTACATACGGGCTACGTCGCGGCGCAGCAGAAAACCCGGTGGCTCAACGGCCTACATGGGCAGGCAGAAAAATAGATCTGAAGGTGTCCTTCAGTCGGGATTCAAGCCACCGGACAAGCACGTGCAGATCGGAGCCCAGCGGCTGGGGAGCGGCTGCCGCGTGGGGGGGGGGGGCGACAGCCAGGAGGAAAGAGAGGGAGAAAGGGAGGGAAGGGGAAGAGCGGCGGCTCTGGATCTAAGCCTGCTCTGGTACCATGAGAGCAGAGAAATTGGAGAACGTAGGGTTACACAATGTGTGTACCCTGATATTTATATAAGTGGTACAATTACAGTGAGGTCCATATGGAAATGTAAAATAACAAAACAGTAAATAAAGACATATAAATAAGGACATATATGAACATATATATATGTAACAAAATTTAGAAAAACGATGGAACGCCTTGGGCCGCCTAGGCGGCTAGCTAGGCTCCCTAGTACTAGAGGTCATTGCTTAGCTGTTTAGGCATGGTACCTAATCGCCTAGGCAATCCTTGCTAAGAGTTGTCTATAGTCCTCCAACCTTTGTTTCCTATATTAAATCTACAAGTTAATAACTAGAGTGTTGGTGATAAGTCATCTATCATAGATAGAACAAGTTCCTTCATAGTATGAGTGCATTGCAAATTTGCAAAAGAATTCCAATATGCATGACGTGTTTATTGTATGTCATAACGTTCATGCTCCATTTACAAGGAAAACACTCATTTATAATTTTTTATTTATTACAATTTTAGGTTTATCTGCAACGACAATATAGTTTCACTTTAATTCATTATCATTTATATTTTTACCACTACTTTGTCAAATTTGTTTTATTGGTGTTATATAATATATTCTAGAATATTAAATGGAATTAAATATGCATATAAGTGCAAAAGTATATGAAAAGTATAAACAAAACTTAATCGTCCGTGTAACATAAAAGCATGCTTAAGCGTCCATGTCGCGCTTAAGCGTCCATGTCGCGCTTAAGCGGTCATAAGGTCACGCCTGCTCGCAATCTCACTTCGCACTTTCTAATTCTAATACACAAACATTCATAATATTGTCATGCATGGATAATCAAATTTAATAGAAACCATAATAAATAGAACTAGTTAAAGTTACTTAAATAGACGAAGAAGAAAAACCTAGATAGCACCTACACAACTAGGAACTTTAACCCCAAAGATCACAACCTAGTTCTCTTGTCAACTCTGCAAATGGCTAGTTGCATAAGCTTTACAGTACAAAAAGAATGGATATCTACCACAAACAAGTTTGAAGTGACTATTCATTCATAATAAAAACTACCAACCTTCCATCAAACATGTAAGCAAGCGCTAATGCTGCCATGAAACGGGCCATTTTTGATCCAGAAGATGAGCAAAGATCAACTAGTGCAGGCACACCTTCTTCTCCAACTATCCGAAGAGCATTCCCAGGATTAAAAGCAAGATTCCAAAGTGCCCCAGCAGCAGTTTCATGCACATCCTATAAAGGAAATAGTTATATGTTTAAATTTAGGAAAACATGAAAATAAACAAATTTATATGGTTATTAAATGTCAATAGAGATGAAAAAATGAATTTTTAAGTTTGAACCAATGACAAGTATGTAAGAAGCATTGTTGAGACTTAAAATGTTGCAGCTAATTCAAGCATGACTTTTTTGGTCAGGAATTCAAGCAAATTTTTGCTCTATTTTATGTCAAGATGTAATGTAAAGACAAATAGGCCTCACCATGCAAGTAAGGAGGAGATCATTCTCTCGGAGAAAGGAGTTCAAGGTGAACGACTTTCTTCAATAAGCTTATTAGGACAGAGAAAATGCTAGATGAGTGGAGGAACAGTACCACAATCCTCATCTAGAAGAACAAGAGAGATGTTCAAAGACACAGTAACTACATAGGTATCAAGTTGATTCTCACACTACAAAGCTTCGGAGAGCATTATTGAGCAAAGAAACAGATCTATCATACAATTAAAATTAGTTCATGCCTGGAAGTTCACAACATATGACATTCTTGTGTTTAGGAGGCTTATGGAAAAGTACATAGAAAACAAAAGAGGATCCATGTGGTTTTCATTGGTTTGGAAAAGGCTTGTCGACCAAGTATCGAGGGGAGTGCTTTGGTTGGCTTTGGCAAAAGAGGATGCTTCGGTCATTGATTGATTAATGACATGTATGATAATTCAGTTGTGAGTGTTAGGACTCTTAGAGGAGAGACTCCCAAGGTAATGTGTTGCAGTTGGGGTACAACAGGAACCGACAACAAGCTGATATTTAATTGTTCTTATTATGGATTAGTTGACAAAACATATTCAGGATGATATTCCTTGGCGTATGCTTTTTCTTGATGATATTGTGTTGATTGATTCAATAAAGACAGATAAAATTACAAAGTTGAACTTTAAAAAATGTACTGGAATATATATGAATTTAAGTCGTTGTGTCATACTATGTAGCTTTGAGAGAGATTATTGAGAGACTGCGACATATAATGCAAGAATAGACAACTTATTTGCTTTCACTTTTCAGGCTTGGAAGATCTACAATAGATGCATTTTTCGGACAAGGAGGCTTATAAAGTACAAAGAAAATAAACGAAATGATATGCTTTTGGTTATTTGGAAAAGGCTTAGGACCAAATATAGAAGGAAGTGCTTTAGTGGGTTTTGGAGAAAAAGGATGTCCAATAAAATACATTGATTTGACTAAACCAATGCATGATAAGTCGACTACAAGTGTTGGGACTTCAAGAGGGGAGACTCATAAGATATCCAATTACAGTTAGGATACACCAAGGACCAATTAGAAGCTAAAATATCTTTTTATAATGGATGAGTTGGCAAAGCATATTCACCCTTGGTGGATGTTATTTGTTGATGAAATTTTTGTTGATTGATAAAAATAGAGACATCTTCAATTACAAAGTTAAATTTTAGAGAAACCCATTGGAATCTAGCAGATTTAAGAGAAAAAGAAACAATATTGAGTATGCATTGGAATTTCAGCCAGTTTACTACTGTACATTGTAAACATATCTATTTATGCTTTGTGTTGTGTCATTATGCTTTGTATTATCTGTTATTTTCTCTTTTAGTTTAGTCACGTATCGGTTATCTCTGCACAAAACCTTTCTTATCCTATATAAAGAAATGTATTGTAATTGTTTTAATCATCTGATAAGATAACATACTATTTGACATGGTATCAAAATGGTACACTCCGCCCTAAATTGTTCTCCAAGCAGGGGTGACGGTTCTGCTCCATGTCGCGCTATCAAGTCCAAGCACCTATAGTCGCTTCCAGCAGCACCTGTGTTATCTCCGCCAAAAGCCATTGCTCCTACATGTCGCAGTAAACACTGCCCGTTGTAGCCTCCACCCCATTGCCACACCACCCTTCCTGCAACCCCCCTGTGATCAGCTAAACCCCACTCAACCCCCACCCCCATAACTCATCAGCCACCCCCCCCCCCGGCTCACCGTCGTATGTTATCACCCGCACTCACCCTTGTCGCTCACCCCCCGGCTAATACCAACCCCCACTAGCCCACTCCAGTCACCACCTCTCCTCTTTCTCCTTGTAGCAACTCTTGCTACCCTCATCCTCCTACCACTTTTCCCAATTTTTGTTCCCATCCAGTAAATCTGCTATCGCTCTTCCCTTGATCCCTTAGCCATCCCCAAAAAACTGACCCACCTCCCCTCTGTCGGACTTCTCCCTTCTTTGTTTGTGACAGCATGTCCCCTATCTAACTATGCCATTTGTCTATCTAGTTGACACTATGACGAAGATTCTTCATTGTTGCCCATGTCACGAGCAGTTCAGTTGCTGACCTACTGTTGTTGATATATTGTTGTTGTTGCTTCGAGTATTAAACTATTTTCCTTGACGTGCTTCATCACAATGCATGAATAATGCCAAACTTGTGGGTCCAACTACCACACACGGCATGTGTCATTTAAATTATATGTTAAGGCCCAGGGGAAGTACTCCCATCTTGTTATTGTGGATGTGGCGGCGTCAGCCGCTACTACTGATGTTGAAGCCAAACAAACCTATGACCTTTGGGCCAAGGATGATTTTGGAGTCATGACATGGATGGTCAACAATGTTGATCCAAACATAGTCAATCCCTTCTCTCACTCAAGATTGCCAAAGACATGTTAGATCGACTCTCTCATATCTACTCTCATCAACAAAGACGAAGGTCTTTGACATCTTTAAATCTCTGGCCAAGAAGGAATTCTCTATTGACATGTGGAAGATTACTACAACCAATGCAAAGCACTATGGGGATGAGTTTGAGATCTATCACTTGTGACTGTTGATATCACTGAGATCCAATGCACGCGCAATGAACTTCAACGTGTTCAGTTTCTTGCTAGCCTACTACAAACCTTCTGTGGTGTTGTTGATCAAATCTTATCTACTGATACACTACCATCTCTCTAATGTGTTTTGAGATGTCTGCAGCACATCCCATCGGTTTCTTCTCCTTTACAAGCACCTACTAATACTTCTGTTCGTGTTGCTCACTTAGGAGACTACGGCTAGGGCCGTGGAAGTGGTCATTCTTCCATAGGTCCTGGACATGGCCGCGGACAACCTATTTCAGGCCCTATACATGCAATAGATGCAAACGCAATAATCATATCGAGGACCGTTGCTAGGCCAAGCATGGAAAACCGGCTTAGACAAATCAAGTTTCTACTTGGAATATCAATTTTGATGTGGCTACCTCACTGGCATCCACCCCCATTGATCCTTCTCTTGACTAGCTTTGTTTCGAACTCAGAGAAGTTTTTACATAAGATCATCTTGCTCAAATTGTTGTTGCTCGTCAAGGAGGTACTCCTCTCCTTTGCTAATCCCTACTGCATATGGTAACCATAAATGGGTGATAGAATCGGGTGCCCTGTCCCATGTCTTTGGATACCAATCATTATTTTCTACTTCTACTAAAAATATTGCTATACTCCATGTCATGGTTGTTGATGGCTTTCTCTCACTAGTAGGCATTGGGGATATTCTAACATCTGTTAGTCTTCTCCTAAAATTTGCTCTTTATGTTCGCAAATTCCCGCTAAATTATTCTTTGTTAACAAAAATGTAAAAAGTCTTCAATGCTCCATTACTTATGATAGAGATGGTTGTATTTTTCAAGATCTCCGCATGGAAACGAGGATTGGTCGAACCATGAGGGGCCAGACGGGTTGTACTACTTAGATATGCCAAGAGTTGCTACTACTGCATTGTTGTCTTTTGTTGTGACTGGTCTACAGTGGCACTATTGCCAAGTGCATCTATCTTCATAATTAAAGCATTTACTATTTCTATTTTTGTTTCTACTTTTCAACACAGTGCTTTTACAAGTAAAACAAGCATTGGTTCATCTTCTATTTTTCTATTTGGGGACCTTTTTCATTACGAGTTTATCTAGATTATGTTAACTTTTTTATGCTTAGTGATGTTTTTTCCAGAATCACGTGGTTATTTCTATTGAAAGATGGCACACATCCATTAAAAATCAAGAAATTAGGACACGATTTTAGCCAGAAAATACACTTGAGTTTATGCAACATATATTCAAGAATTATGTAAAACTATGGGAACTCTTCATCAAATTTTTTGTCCTTACACACCTCGGCGAAATGGTGTGGCTAAATAGAAAATTTGACATCTGCTTGAGGTGGCTAGAACATTTTTGTTTCTTACAATGTTCCTAAGCATTATTGGCTCAAAGTCGTTACCACATCATATTATCTGATTAATCAGAAGCCTTCATTGGTCCTCTAAAACTGTGTCATATCAAATCATGTATCCATACGCAAACTTTTTTCAATGACTCTTAGAATCTATGGTAACACTTGCTCTACAAATGCATTTTCTTGGGATACCCTAGGCACCCCAAAAAGGGAATAAGTGCTTTGAACATGTTGCTAAGCAGCATTTTGTTAGTGTTGATGTGGTCTTTGAGAAATCTCCATAATTCTCTAAGGAAGGCACCTCTTTTGCTATGGGTCTTCTGATGATACCCTTCACTAGCTTCTGTGGAAGTAGACAGTTCACGTATACAATCATCACACAAGCCCTAGTTGTATATCAGCGCGAAAATCAGACTATTACTACATCCATAGCCCTTCTAATCACCAATCATCCCTCTTCGTTGGCAGACCAACTACACCTCAGGTAACTTTTACCTCATCTCATTTGGTTCTTCACATTGGCTGAGAAAAGGGGTTCGGTAACACACATTGGTAACCTTTGTTTAACCACCAATCTGGGCTCTTGCCTTGCTTGAGTTACCTCTATATTGTCTGCTATATTTGTTCCAAAAACAACAACGCAAGTTGTACATGGCATCAGGAGATGAAAGCTAAAATAAGTGTCCCAACTGACCAAGGTATGTGGGAGTTAGTTGATTCTGACTCATTGCTCTCCAGCGAGCTGCCTCTGGTTTTTACTATTAGATATCAGCCAGATGGTGTTATCAAACGATTGAAAGCTTGCCTTGCTGTAAAAGGCAACACACAAACTTATGAATTATTATTTTGAGACATTCTCTCTTGTTGCATGGTTGAAATCTATCTGTGTTCTTATTTTTGTTGTTGTTAACCATGATCGGTCTTGTATCAATTGGATGTAACAGTGTCTTTTTCTATGGAGACCAAGATTAAGTCTATATGGAGCAACTTCATGGTTTTGTTGCTCAGGCAGAGTGCACCAATGTTTATGAACTCTGAAAAGCAATTCATGGCTTGAAACAAAGCCCTAGGGCGTGGTTTGATAAATTAAGGCAAATTCTTATTCAGTTCAGCTTTAGACGATCTCATTGTGATCATTATGTCTTCAACAAAAATATTGCTTGTAGGATTATCATCCTGGTTGAGTATGTTGATGACATTATATACTCTAATAGTGACTATGATGGGATTCAAGGAATCAAAGAAACTTTTACGAAACATTTCATGACCAAAGATCTTGGCAAGCTCTAATATTTTTTAGGGATGGAAGTATCCCGTTCTTCTAGCATCTATTTATATCAGTGCAAGTATGTTCTAGATCTCTTACAACATACCAGGCATACGGGGAGTCGGGACAGTCAATAATCCTCTAGATCCCAACAAAAATTGGGATGATGACTCCTCTCCTACTTATCCTTACAATAAGCAATATAGAAGTTGTTAACTGATACACTTGACTCTGACCAAAGTTGATATTACTTATGTTGTTGAATTGGTTCATAGGTATATGGACAAACCACAACTTCATTGGGGAGTCGTGGGTCACATCATATCTAACAAACTCTTTATAGATAGGATTTTTCTTTAAAAGACGCAGACACTACAAGGTCACTAGTTTTTCCGATTCTAATTATGTGGGTAGTAGATCAAACAGATAGTCAACCTTCGGATAATGTACTATTGTTGGAGGAAATTTGGTCAGCAAGAAAAGAAAAAGTAGGTTGTTGTAGTTTGCTCAAGTGCAGAAGCTGAGTATTGAGCCATGGCTCATACTACCTATGAACCAATATGGGTCCAAAGACTTCTGGAAAACTTTGATATTCCTAACAATGAGCCTATTCCTATGTTATGTAACAATAAGGCATCTAACTTTATTGCTAGCAACCCTTCTTTTCAAGGGCGCACCAAACATACCAAGGTGGATTGTCATTTTGTGAGAAAGGCAAATTAGGTCCAGCTGTGTCTGTACTCCCTACATGAGGACTGAAAACCAACTAGCTGATATTTCAAAAAGGAACTTCGGAAGTCCAAATTTACTGCTATGGTGGGCAAGCTGGGCATGGTCTACATCTATGCTCCAGCTTGATGGGGAGTATTAACAGATATATTTATGCTTTGTGTTATGTTTATTATACTCTGTGTTATCGTTATTTCTCTTTTAATTTAGTCCCATATTGGTTAGCTCTATGCTTAACCTCACTCTCTTATCCTATATAAAGAGTGGTATTGTATATGTTCCAATTATCCAATAAGATAGATATTGTTTGACATGAATAATTTTGCTAAGTTGGATGATGTATCAAATGTGAAAGTTTTGTTACTGCGTTTAATTATTCATATGGACGGTGATGATCAAGATGAAGTACGTCATAATATTACTACAAGATGGATGAATTGGAGTGTAACTAGTATAATTTGTGACCAGAAGATCCGTCTCAAATGAAAAATGAGTTTTATAGACTAGTTATATGGCCTGCCATGCCGTATGGTCCAAATGTTGGGCGATAACGAAACAAGATGACAAGAAGATGAATGTGACAGACATGTGGGAGGACGAGGAAAGAACGCTTAGAATAATTATATAATGTATAATGTGAGTATTGTGGGTATTGAGGACAAGTTGTGTATCACCTCATATGGTATAGATATGTCCAACGCAGACCGAGAAATGCACCTATCTGATGTAATGCTATAGAGTCAAGCATGATTGAAAGAGGAAGAGGCGGACCTAAATTAAGTTGTGGAGAGATTACAGGAGGAAATTTACGATCTTTGCATCTTGGTGAGAATATAAACGACAACATAATTGAATGGAAAAAAAGGATCCACGTTATCGAACCCCACATGCCTAGGAATGAGGCTTAGATGATAATGATTCCAAGTGTCTTATATAATGGTGTAATATTTTGTAAATCCTTTTGGGTTTTAGTTCAATGCTTCTACATATCTTTATAAACAATAACATAGACTATAATGGTGTTTAATATCATGGAAATTTGGACAGAAATTTTTTAAAGATCCAACTAAAAGATGTAAATCGGGCATCTGGCACTTAATATAATATAAAAACAACTCAATGCATTGTTTATTTTATTCTCCTGTCTTAAAAAGGTGAACTCTTATGCATAACATTATACCGCTCCAAATACCCTATGTATAGTTTTTTTATTGAGGAGGTATGGACCCGTATTGTACTTGCCTAACTATAAACATTCAAACCTGTACCATACCCTATCCGTCTTCTGTCCTAACTACTATCTAGAATGGAAAATACTTAAAGAGATAAGGGGGGTATAGAATAATAAGGTCAGTAGATCATCAATACAGCAATTAGTCACATCACCTTATCACTGGATAAATTGTTACAAAAATCTTCTGTGGAAGGTATCATTGTACCAACACATTTTTTCAACACTTTTGTATTTTAAGGTAAAAGTGGTTACTCAAAAGCCATCCTAGCAGTAAGGACACAATCATATAAACATCTCAGTGATCTTGTTTACAAAAGAAGTTCATAAATGAATTTAATAATCACTATAACATAGAATTCAACATTAAATCAAAAACATCATAAATATGACCATTTTAAGACGTAACATTATAATTCTTTTTTAAATTACTTCTACTTCTGAGCGAGCCAATGTGATAAGAGGCGCCACACCTCCTTCCCGCCCAATAGCGACACTGCAAGTATAAATGGTTTTCAAGATTAGACCCACAAATTGAAAGACTGTTACATAAACTAAAAGAAAAGATAAGTAGAGAGAAACACATAGATAGAAGAGAGAAATGAGAGTATATGCCTAAAGATATAGGAAAATTTATATACCAGAAGCATTTTGACAACAAATATATATTCTCTTTCATAATCCAACTATATGCATTACAAGAATAAGTTTGATAGTTTACAACTTTCAAGAATATATCATCCAAAATGTGTTAATGGTGAATACACTTTGTCACCGTTGCAATAGATCTGCACATTTAAAAAAAACTATAATGATGACACTGTATATCTCTAATTTGAATGAGTGTTCAAACGCGGCCAATCTACATGGTAAGCTTCACATCCATAAGGATAGATTATGAAAACAGGGCCAAAATAACCTAAAACAAAGAGTAAGAATAAGAAGCTTCCTAAATCTTCATACATTACGTACATGTCTAATTAGTTGAGGGCGTTTTACCAATTTTGTGAAGCCAGTGAAAGAAAGAGACACTTTTGTCTATTATAAGCTGCTAGATATTTTACATAATGACTACATATTGATCATAGCTTCTTAGAAGCGGATAAAATTGCCACAGACAGCTATATTCATAAACGAAAATTGCCACAGAAAAGTATATCCATAAACTCCTTAGACCCATCGGTATCTAGCCTGATAAGAAAAGATACTAACATTCAAAAAAATTTGGTCCCAGATGACAACTTCACATCATTACTGCTCATTCAGTACTAGTTAACAAGTGTATCCACCACAAGTCTGTAATGTATCCCCCCCCTCTTTCACCTATACATCGGACAGGGGTGTGTCATCTAACATAACCACACAAGTGAGTTTCCCTCACACTTTATAACAGTAAATAACTCAATCCAGTAGCCAATCTTAGTATTGGCATTAGAATAAACAATTCATATATTGTAGATGCTTCTGTAAGACAAAATCTCAACTATGGAAGAAAAAATGTCAAGGAGCGGCGAGCACCATGATATCATTTCAGATGGATACAACACTGCAATGTAGGACATCTGTGATTTTAAAATGCCAAGATACCCTAGTAGCTGGAGGGTAGGGAGTTTTGATAGTTATGTCACGGTTTTTTTTATAATAGTATTTGTTCCTTTAAAATTAAAGGCAAATCGTAACACAAAATTTTGAAATACATGACAAAATGTGTCAAAATTCAGATAATACAAGTAAATAATCAAATCAATTTTGAAGTCCGCATGCGTGAATTATGTGTATGATTACCGGAAATGTTGTTTGATGAGATGTGACCTATGTGAAAACGAGAGGACCATTAGATGAATGCAAATATGATTAAAAACCATTTTTTGTGCATGAAAGCTCCCCATTGAGTAGAACATGTATCGTAAGAAATTTCTCATACGTGATTACAAATTGAAAGAAAGAAGAAGCAGACATACTCCAAAGAAACTTTTGAAGGAGCCAAGGCACCCAAAGGTACTGCTATTTTCATTTTACTGGAAGGCAAGGCTCATCTATGTCACACCAAAACAACCACACAATATTTGTGGACTCAACATCCAAATATCTTACATCAATACAAACTCCTTCATAAGCAATTATGCCTAAGAAACATTAACAAATCTCACACAGCTATGACACTGCAATGTACATCATCCATGCTTTTTAAGGTGCCTAAGGCACCCACTTGGTGACCAGCTGGTTCCTACTACCTAGGGAGGTTTAACAATTTTCACAAGTAGTTCCTTTTAATGTCCCTGTGGGTGTTCCTTCAAATATCTAAAGTTGTTATTAAGTTATGGATACACGACAATTATAGTGAATGAAACCTATATAACATAAATTGTACTGCATTAATTTGAGATTGAACATGCACTGATTATGTTTTTACTAACTACAAGCTTTTTAATGAAATGCAATGCAAGTATAAATATGAAGTTAATTGGGAAAATGATGAGACTACTAGATGAATACTATCAAGAATCAAAAACAAAGTTTCATGAGAGCTCCCTATGCATGTAAGAGATGCATGCAGAAAAATACGCATCAGATAAAGTCAATAAACTGTTTGAGAAACCCAAGGCACCAAAGGTGCCAGCCTTATCAATTGTGATATTTACTTAGTAGCTCTCCAGGGCGGGAAAGTAGGCACACACCTCTGGGAATTTCAGTTCGGAGGATACCACCCAGGCACTTAACAACTACGATGACCGTGTAAATAAATACATGGCAAATCATGGGGGAGAAGCATTGATGTACATGGCAAATCATGAGGGAGAAGCATAGAACTCGTCAATGAAGGATTCAGAAGATAAATATAGATTAAATTCTCAACCTGTTTGCTTCAGATACAGAGAGGCCCCATAAAGCACCTGCAGCTCTTTCTTGAAGACCCTGAGATGCATTCCAACATGAAAGTGCCAGTGCCACCTGAATAGTCGATACAAAGTACACAACGAAGTCACATGCGACGTTACAAAAGCAAGAAATTCAAAAATAGTTATCTAATAATTCTTCAGAAACCTTTTCCAAAGACATAGAACAGACATTATACTGCCGCATAGGTAAACAAAAAAGATCAACTATAGAATCCAAAACCCACTTATTTCTAACAAATCAAAGGTGAAGCAAAGCAACAACCATAACTGTAATTCAGCAAAATCAACAGCCTTCTAAAGCAGTACCACCTGTTCTTAGTGCGGGAGTTCCAGTAACAATAAGACGAACGAATCAAGAATAGCCCTTCATAAAGTATGTTATAATAATAATAAGTATTTATAATTCATTATTCTTTTATTCTATTCCTTTATATATATATGGGATTAGTCTCATACTGCATAATTGGGTTATTGGCCACCGCTCAAGTTCATATATATAGGTGTGCCCTATTAATACAAACTCAAGTTGCTCTGCCTCATAATCTCATCTTGTTAACATGGTATCAGAGCAGGTGATACCCTAATTCCCCGAAGAAAAAGACAATTGGCGGCTCCATCATCAACGGCGTTATCTCCACCGTCCAGTCTGTCCTCGTCTCTTCTTCTCCGTGGTAGAAGTCATCTCCATCATCGTTGTCTTCTCTTATTCTTCGTGGTGAAAGTCATCTCCATTGTCCAGTCCGTCTTCCTCAGTGGTGGAAATCATCTCCATCACACAGATCATTTGAATCGTCATCTCTATCGTGGTGGAAGTCATCTTCATCACCCGGATCATTCGGATTGTCATCCCTATCAAGGTGGAAGTCATCTTCATCACCCGGATCATCTGAATTGTCATCTCTATCGTGGTGGAAATCATTTTCATCACCCAAATCTTCTTCATATTAGAGAGTCTGTTTATTTATGTATTTAAGTGTTTTGTAATATGGGCCCAAGTATGTCTTGGCCCATTAGGGTTAGGCTATGTCATGTACACCTCCCTATTTTCCTATATATAGGAGCAGGGACCCCCTAATTGGGGGTCGCGCCCCCCAAACCCCCCGGCAGTGCTATGGTTTATTTTTCTCTGGGGTGTGCCTTCTGTGGTTGGTGTGGGGGGAGGAATTAGAGGAGAGAGGTGAAGAAGAGGAAGATTATATTCTATTGCTTTATATTTATGTGGATCTTGATGTACTTCTTGAAGTACTTGTGGACTTCGGTTATTGATATTTACTGCTATATGCTTCTTGGAGAGCTTATTATCTGGAGATTATTGTATATTGATTGCTTTTCCAAGATGATGGTCTTCTATCCGGCTACTTCGACTATAATGTCTACTTTTTGTCTGTGCTTTCTTTGCACGTTGACTAATTCTACTATGAACTAGCACTCTCTAGACTTTTCTACTATGAACCAACACTCTCTACTTGTCCATGCTTATATGTTGACCTTTTTTACTTGTCTGTGCCTTGTTTGCACGTCGACTTTCTACTTATATGTACCAGCACTCTCTGGCCTGTCTGTGCTCTATTTGGCATGTTGACTACTATTGTTGCTGACCCAACACTCTCTGGGTTGCGACGTTAGCGACTGTGATAAAGACCATGATGTTCTACTGTTGCTTACTTCTGCTCCAGATGATTGAGAAACTTCTGCGAGTTGCTTGCCTGCTATGGAGTATCTACTTGACAGGGGGTGTCTGAGTGTTTGAGTGCTTAATTGTAATACTGAGGGGGAGAAAAATTGTGTATGGGCTTGGCTTATCCATTTTTTTTGTATGTATGTCAATTTCCAAGCTGATTTGGGATTATCCCAACTTCAGCTTGAGGGGGAGTATTAGAGAGTGTTTATATGTGTTATTAAGTGTTTTGTAATATGGGCCCAAGTATGTCTTAGCCCATCAGGGTTAGGTAATGTCTTGTAAGCTTCTCTACTCTCCTATATATAGGAGCAGGGTTTTCTCTTCTTAATAAAAAAACTAGTCGTCTTCAATTTTATCACACTTCATTATCAGATCAGCTTCTTCATAAGGATCATTTGGATCATCATCTCTCTTTCTCCTTCGGATCTATATCCAAGAGGCCATTTTTTCTAGAAGAGGAGTCATCCTTGAAGCTAGGGTAAAACGTTTCATATGTTTTTTTGTAATATGCCTCGACGCCGCGGATAATGGTGTGTTCCACTCTTAACACGCTATGTGACTTCATCAGGCGGTGTGGGTTTCATCCAGATCGCAAATTACAGATATCAAACACATTGTGTTGACAGAATGTTGGTGTACGCCTACACGTCGTTCTAAACGTTGTGTCGGTGGCAATTTGTTCCTCGTTTTCGGTATTCGTACACGTCGTGTAATATTCCTACATGGTGTGTCAGTAGTTTGTTGTTAATAACTGGCCTCCGACATGAATATGAAGGAGTACGTAACTAAATCTTGGCTGAATCTGAACTTCCCAAATTGGCTGAAGCAAATTAGTGAATCTCCCATGCTTTCATGGATCCAGTTCCACATACTTCTAATAAGTCCGTTAAGGTTTCTGCCACAAATGGTCATACTAACACTAGTTTCTCTACCCGTGGACGAGGACGAGGAATTCATGGAGGCAAACCTCCTGGAGGACAAGGCCGCATAGAATGCACCCATTATAGAAAGATGGGGCACTACAAAGAAACGTGCTATGAGATTCATGAATATTCTCCACGAACTTCATCTGAAAAAATTGCATCTACTGAAGACACTCTGGGAGATACCACCTGCAAATTCAAGTGACTAATGATGAATACACTCAATTCTGCCAGTACAAAGCATCCTAACAAGCCTCATCATTTGTTGCAGCAATGGCTTCCTTCGTCCAACATCTCAGCAATTCTACTGCACAAGCTTCTTATGCAAGTTCGTCTTCTTGGGTTCTTGACTCGGGTGCAACATATCACATTACAGGTACAAGCAGTGAATTAAAAAACGGCCGCTTAAGCGGGCAGCAAAGCCCATCCGCCTAATATCGCCCTTAAGCGCCTGCTTGAGTGGGTTTTCAAAAAACGCCCGTTTTTTTCCCGCTTCACCCGCTTTTTTTCCCGCTTTTTGCCCGCTTTTTTCCCGCTTTTTGAAAAAAATGTTGTTGTAAGCATGTAATGTTAAGTAATTATATAATCCAAGTAGTATTGAGTATAATATATGAAGCTCGTATACATTAAATGTTCTATGATATACCTAGTCCTACTCTAGAATGCAAACTTTGTATGTAAGTTGTATATAATAGGGTACTGTTGTAATATATCCAAGTAAATATCATATTACTCTATTATACTTCTAATGGTTTTACTGATTTTATTGATATTCTTAAAGATTTCGTTCATTAGTAATTGATACTACTGGTTAGTATTACTGATTTCCTTAGAAATATATTTTTTATATACACATACATGTAATTTTGTATATAAATATATAAGAGTTTAATCTGCTTTTTCAAAAATCGCCCGCTTAAGCGCCCGCCTGTCGCTTGAGTGGCTACAAGGTCCCGTCCGCACGCCTCCCGCTTCCCGTTTTTTAATACATTGGGTACAAGCAACTTTATATCTAACCTATCCACCAATAAATCACCTCTACCACCAGTCACCATTTCCAATGGTTCTAAAGTGTTTGTACAAGGCACATGAACCACCAAACCCTTACCTACCATCACACTACCATCAGCCTTGTTTGTTCCCAAATTTCCCTTTAATTTACTTTCCATAAGCAAGTTAACTCATTCTCTTCAAGCTCTAGTTACATTTAACCTTGATGATTGTGTTATACAGGACCTCAGGACGCAGAAGGTAATTGGTGGGTATGAATTTGCGGTCTTTACTATCTTGGTCTGACTTCCAAAGATTGTGTAGCAGCTACTCCTCTTCATATTCATAGTTGGCTTGGACACGATCTGGATAAACGTGGGGGCCTTCATCCTCAGCTATCCAGTCTTGGTAAATTAGAATGTGAGTCATGTCAATTAGGAAAGTATCATCGATCCACCATTAAGTCCAAGGATCAGATAAGTGTTAAATCAAAGTTTGAAAGTATTCATTTTGATGTTTGAGGACCGTGTCGGGTTCCTTCAAAACTTGGTCAAAAGTATTTTGTTTCCTTCATTGATGACTTTTCTAGAGTCACTTGGTTGTATTTGATGAAAGATCGTTTCAGACATTTTATCAATAATACTTGCAATAAAATTAAAACCCAATTTTCTCAACAAATTTGTATTCTTCGAACGGATAGTGGCATAATGCCAAAGAGTATTTTATTCATGCTCTCAATCGGTTCATGTCTTCAAAAGGAATCACCAATCCTCTTGTCCACACAAAATGGGATGGCCAAACGAAAGAACTGTCATATTATTGAATCAGCCCGTACTCTTCTTTTACATATGAAAGTTCCAAAGGAATTCCAGGGCAATGTTGTCCTTACTGCCACATCTCATTAATTGCACACCTTAGTCCACCTTAAACAATCGCATACAATTCCAAATCCTTTGTCTAAACCATTCCATTTATAGTGTTTCTCCGAAAATATTTGGGTGTATTTGTTTTGTTCACAATGGTGGGACTGATCGTGATAAACTCAAGCCAAAGGCTACCGAATATGTGTTCCTTGGTTACTCTAGGACTCAAAAGGGATACATATGTTATGATCCTATTGAACACACAATTCATGGTTTTCCGCTGATGTCACTTACTTTCAAGAAGCTCCATTTTCTTGAGAATCTCAGTTTGTTAGGGAACTTGAGGAAGCTCTCTCTCACTTCCCATGTTCATTGAGATCTCGTCGTCCGAAACTCTTCTCCAAGGAGAATCACCTCCACACGTCCTTTGACACTTCTCAAGGGGACAGGCCCCACATTACTCATGTCTACACATGTCGTGTGAAGGCAAATAGTCTGGAGCAAGTATCAGACAACGCAAATGACAACCCTCCTTCAATCACCACACAGTCTGGAGATCTTGTCAGCAGCAACAGTTTTCTTGATCTACCTATTGCACTCCGGAAAGGAAAATGGTCATGTACTCTTCATCCTATTTCCAACTTTGTTTCATATGATTGTTTATCTCGCTCATACAAAGCCTTTATCTCATCCATATCTGAATATTATTATTCCTAGTTTTGTATTTGTTGCTATGGGTCGTCACTCTACGATAAAATCACACATAGAGTCTTGTCCCTACTCCAAAAGACAAGGCTATTGTTGGGTACATATGGGTTTTCTCTATCAAAGTAGGGCCTAGTGGTGTTGTTGACCACCTCAAGGCTCGACTGGTAGCCAAGGGATATAATCAAGTATATAGAGAAGACAACCTCGAAACTTTTTCCCCAATGGCGAAAATGTCATATGTTCGACTTTTTATTTCACTAGCTGCTAATTTTTCTTGGTACCTGCAACAACTTGATATTAAAAACGTTTTTCTCCATGGTGACTTGACAGAAGAAATTTATATGAAGCAACCTCTTGGGTTCGTTGCTCAGGGGGGAGTCTTAACTTGTTTGTAGACTTCATAAGTCACTCTATGGGCTCAAACAGTCACCACGAGCATGGTTCAGCAAGTTTAGTCATGCACTTTTGGAATTTGGTCTTCTACAATCTGATATTTGATCATTCGATATTCTATCAGCGAGGGTCTTCAGGCATTGTCCTCCTTGTTGTCACTGGAGATGGTCAATAGGATATTCTACAACTCAAACAGTTTCTTCAAAGTAGATTCCAAACTAAAGAAATAGGTCCCCTAAAATACTTTCTGGGTATTGAAGTCGCTAGATCCCCAAATGGTATTATCATCTCACAAAGAAAATAAATTGTTGATCTACTTGAAGAAGCAGATATGCTAGGAGTGAAACATGTGGATACTTCATGGATAGTAGACTCAAGTCATATAAGGATCAGGGGAAGCCTCTTGAAGATCAGTGGAGATATAGAAGACTGGTCCAAAGCTTAATTATCTTATTGTAACTCATTCAAATATTTCCTTTGCTACTAGTGTGATTAGTTAATTCATTGACAAACCACATACTACTCATATGGAGTGTTAGAAGTATTAGCATATTTAGTTAATAGGTTAATCAGTCTATTATGTACATGGGCATGTTGCCCATGGTCCATGATGCGATGATTTTGAGTCGCATTTATAGACTTGTTTGATATGCGTTTTATGCATTTATTAGTCATTTTCATGGTTAATGTTGCATAATTCATCTACTTTGGTCTATGCTACTTCTTTATGTCAAATTCCCCTATTTCAAGCATTTTGAGTATTAATTATTAAAAGAATACGTTTTGTGTGAACTTATGTGGTTTCGTGTGTTAATTTCAGGAAAAACAAGTATCTGCTACCGTCGATACCATCGACGGTGGTCGATACCATCGACCGGACCACAGGTTGCCAGCCGCAGGGACCAGAAGAAAGTCGATACTATCGACAGGGATGTCGATGGTATCGAGATACCATCAGGTTGCTGGCGAGAAAGGCGTCGATACTATCGACACAACGGTCGATACTATCGACGGGAGGAGCTGCAGCGACGCAAAAAGACAAAACCGTCGCTACAGGTTCGTCGATACCATCCACCCGCGTCGATGGTATCGAGATGACATCAGGCGCACAGACGAAAGAAAAAAAGAACAATCGGTATCGCGCTAGGTCGATACCATCGACCCGCGTCGATGGTATCGACACCGCCAGATATGAGTTTGATTCAGAATGATCTTAATCGGACGGTTGTGATTAATTGGCGACTTAACTCGGGAATTAAACCTAATGACGGCGCCCCAGAAGGGGGAATCACGTCATGAGCTGCTGCACACATCCCGAGGAGTAAGGAGAGGAGAACGGAGCACGAGAGCACACCCCAGCCGACCCGGACGCCGAAGAAGACGATTTCCACCACCGAAAGGCGGGAGAACGCGTATTCCACGCCAAGGATCGTTTGGATCTCCTCCGTTCAGGGGTTTCACCACTCAATCATGTTTTTCTCATGTTTCCCCTTTTCTCTACCATGCTTTACTTTGAGATGAACATGCGGGGCTAATCCCCTTTGTCTTTAGGACCGGGAGTAGTCCGGGAATTCATTGTATGACAATTTTATCATAGTAATTCATATCTTATCTCTTAAATCCGTGGTATAGTTTCGTTTTCTCCAATATATTGTTATGCTTGATCACCATAATAATAATCTAATGCCCTTAATTGCTTTGAAAGAAGAATTAATGGTTGAAAAGAGACGGAATTTACATTAATTGACAAATCCCTTGAACAAGGTGGTGTAAGGTTAATGGTGGATACTGAGAGATCGTTTTTAATGCACCTAGTTTAGGGTATAGGTTACTACGACGGTGGAACCGACCTAGACATAGGTAGTGAATTGTACCACGACAGTGGACAATTCTGATTTCAGGCCACTACCCAGATAGAGAGATAAATTTGGATGACTGAATAGAATTTAATACAATGAAAACCCGCGGTGAAACTGCAATCCTAAAGATCTTCATTTTGAATTGATTAAACCAACATTTAATCGATTGCTTGTTTTGTTTTATTTTTATTTTCTTTTCATTTTAACAACAACTCTCAACTTTTTAATCGGTCTAGCTGATCGTGAGCAGTTAGTAAGAGTCTCTGACAATTTCACGTATCCCTGAGTTCGACTCGGGCCTCACAAGGCCTATATTACTTCGACGCGTTCACTTGCGTTTCCACGCACGGTAAACCTGCGTCAAGTTTTTGGCGCCGTTGCCGGGGATACGGCAAAAATTGTCAGCACTACGAGTGCTGCAAGCGGCCACTCTAGGCCACTTTTTTTTATTATTTTATCATTTCAAAAATTCATAATCTATTTTCTGAATATTTGCAATCGTCAAGCACTGCACTAAATTTAATTTGTCTATTTGCAGGTACGGTGCATGGTGCAGACGCGTAGTACTGACTACACGCGCCACGCACCTGAGGTTCCACTGACGGGACCTGAAGACGAGGACGGGTACAATCAAGACCATTTAGAGGATACAGATTCTGAACCCGAACAAGAAGAGATGGAGGACGAGCCACAGACAATATGGGAGAAGATCAAAGCTTCTTCCTCAACCGCTTCCAAGGGGCCGATCAAGAAGCAGGCGGTTAATATTCCGACATACAAAATTGATTCGGCGTTAATCAACTTGGTGAAGTCTAATGCCTTCCATGGGCTCAAAAATGAAGACCCCGTCGCGCACATAAGTCAATTTGTGGAAAATTGTGATATGGTAAAAATCGACAGATTTCCACAAGATGTGCTCTACTTGAAGCTCTTCCCTAGTTCTCTAGCAGGAATTGCGTGCGAATGGCTACACAACTTGGACAATGAATATGTGGAGTCTTGGGACCACATGGTGGAGGTTTTCTTCGAGAGGTTCTTTCCGCCCGAGAAGACCAATGACATGATCAGGAAGATCCACAACTTTACCCAACAAGCAGGGGAGACCTATTCTGAGACCTGGGAAAGGTTTCAGATCATGCTCAGGCGATGCCCGCATCACGGGCTTGATAAGGAGACACAGGTCAAGATCTTCTATTTTGCCCTTTCCGAGCATGATAGAAGCAACCTCGACTCAGCCGACTCTGGATTCTTCTTGAACAACACGGACACCAGGTGTTGGGAAATCTTAAAGAATATGGCTAAGAAACAATCATGGGGCGAAAGAGGCGCCGTGAAACAGGTTCGAGTGGCAGGTGAATCTAAAGCAATAAAGGAGTTGAATGAGAAGATGGATCTTCTCACAAAGAAATTGCTTGCAAAGGAGGATACTGAGTCCGAGGACGAGGCTCAAGTGAAATTCATGAGGCAGCAGCAAGGCTACAGGAATAACGACTATTCATGGAGGAAAGATAAGAAGTTCTCTTGGAAGGATCCAAATAACTTCTTGCAGGATCCGGATGCTAAACCCCAACCAGTAGCGGAGGATAAGAGCACAGAGCTGCTCAATCAAGTGATAAAGCAAAATCAAGAACTCATAGCTACTTTCGGCCAGCAAATAAAACAACAAGGAGAGTTCATGAACCAATTTGGGCAGACACTGCAGAGCCATGGGGCTCAAATGAGAACAATAGAGACATCTATGGCACAGATGGCTGCAGAGATAGCCAGTTTGAAGAAGCCAGCACATCCGGGTTTCCCGGGAAATACTAATGTTCCAGGAGGAAACCAACAAGCGAAGGCCATCTTGCTAAGAAGTGGCAAGAAATTGTTAAATCCCAGGGCTGATGAAGCAAGCAAACCCCAAGCTGAAATTATAGGTGAGGCCACTGAGGAGCTGCCCGTACCGGTCACAGAACCAGTTGATGACATAGCAGTGGATGCTACTGAAGACCCAATTGAAGAGGAGGAGGATCCTCAGAAAAGGACACCCTATGTGCCACCACATCAAAGGGCACAGGTTGTTCTGGTTCCTTATCCGAACAGTGCTAAGGCAAGGAAGGTAGACACTCAATTCAAAAAGTCCTTAGACAGTTTTAAAAAGCTTTCAGTCAACATCCCTCTATTGGAAGCTATTGAGCAAATCCCTTCTTACGGGAAATTTCTGAAGGATATCATCACCAAGAAAAGAAAAATTCCGGACACTGAAGTAGTTGTGCTTAAGGAGCAGGTGAGTGCCTTTATCATGGGCACATTGCCACCAAGGAGGCAAGATCCGGGTTGTTTCAACATTTCATGCTATATCGGGAAAGTCAAATTTGGTGAGGCATTATGTGACTCGGGAGCAAGCATCAATTTAATGCCCCTTTCTACATTCAAGAAGTTGGGATTAAAGGAGTCATGGAAGAGCAACATGACAATTCAATTAGCGGATAACTCTATGGTGAAACCATACGGGATTTGTAAAGATGTGCTTGTGAAAGTGGATAGATTTGTATTTCCTGCAGATTTTGTCGTCATGGAAATGCAAGATGAACAAGGTAATGAGCTATTACTCGGAAGACCATTCCAAGCTACAACCGACATGATACTCGAGATGGGGAGAGGTCAGTTGACCTTGGGTATAGCTGATGACCGATTTGAGATGGTCATGCCTTCCAGCGCTACTTCACCTAAATCCAAGGAGCAATGCCACATGGTAAAACATTTTGATAATAACATCTCACTTTGTCTAGGGAAGCCATTTCTTGATATGGCTCATGTAATGACCAAGGTGGACAAAGGGACTTTGGCTGTAGATATCATGGAGCAGACCAAAGTAATATCCCTTTGCAAGGCTGTTGGGTTCCCGAACGATGAGGATGAGGACATTCCTCCCTTTACGGAGGATGATGCAATAGCAAATTCAGTTTTTGATGCATATCCGGAATTACCACTGGAGGCTTGTTTAGTCAATATCACTCATGATTGGATGAGAATCAAATCACTCAAGGAGTGCGCCAAAATGCTTCAGATGCTTCCATGCTTCTACGTGAGGTGTTATGAAGAATTAGGTGAACTTCCCCCTCCGCTTCAATCATCATTGATCAGCCCACCGGAGTTAGAGTTAAAACCATTGCCACCGCACCTCAAGTACGCCTTTCTAGCGAAGGAAGAAAAGTTACATGTGATCATTTCTGCATATCTGAGTGCGGAAGAGGAGGACCAATTGTTGATAGTGTTGAAGAACCATCGGGGAGCATTTGGGTGGTCTGTTGCAGATATCAAGGGGATTTCCCCTACCTTGTGTCAGCATAAGATTCGGCTCGAGGAGGGAGCCAAGCCGGTAATTCAACCGCAACGTCGACTGAATCCAAGCATGATGGAGGTGGTGAAGAAAGAGGTGATTAAGCTTCTCTCCGCAGGTATCATCTATGCGATTTCAGACTCGACATGGGTAAGTCTCACGCAGGTAGTCCCTAAAAAGGGGGGTATTATGGTCACTCAAAATATTTTAAATGAACCTGTCACCACCCGCTTGGTAACCGGGTGGCGAGTTTGTATTGATTACCGACGTCTCAATGTCGCTACGCTAAAGGATCACTTTCCTCTCCCATTTATTGATCAAATTCTAGAGCGCTTAGTCGGCCGATCTCATTTCTGTTTTCTGGACGGGTATTCGGGATACAATCAAATTTCCATCGACCCTAAGGACCAAGAAAAATCTACTTTCACTTGTCCCTATGGAACTTTTGCGTATCGCCGCATGCCTTTTGGATTATGCAATGCATCAGCGACTTTTCAGCGTTGTATGCTCGCCATTTTTTCTGATATGGTAGAACGTTGTTTAGAAGTCTTTATGGATGATTTTTCGGTTTATGGTGCTTCTTTTGATGAATGCCTTTATAATTTGGATAAGGTGTTACAGAGATGTGAGGACACACATTTGGTCCTCAACTGGGAGAAATGCCATATGATGGTGAGTGAGGGGATAGTGCTAGGACATAAAGTGTCTAGCAAAGGTTTGGAGGTAGATCCGGTTAAAATTGAAGTAATTTCTAAATTGCCCCCACCAAATTCGGTAAAAGGGGTAAGAAGCTTCTTAGGACACGCCGGATTTTATCGTCGGTTCATAAAAGATTTTTCAAAAATCGCCAAACCTCTATCTGAGCTTCTCGAGAAAGATGTCGTTTTTTATTTCAATGACAAATGTTTACACGCGTTCAACGTGCTGAAGGAGAAATTGATTTCCGCACCGGTGGTTCAGACACCGGATTGGACTAAGTCGTTTGAACTCATGTGTGACGCATCGGATTTTGTTGTAGGAGCTGTGTTGGGACAGCGGGTGGACAATAAACCAGCAGTGATCTTTTATGCTTCTAAGACTTTGAATGATGCTCAATTAAATTATACGACTACTGAAAAAGAATTGCTTGCTGTTGTTTTCGCTTTTGAAAAATTCCAGCAATATTTAGTTGGCTCGAAAGTAGTTGTTTGGATTGATCACGCCGCTATTAAATATTTGATGGAGAAAAAAGATGCCAAACCTAGATTGATTAGGTGGATCTTACTCCTACAAGAATTTGATATTGAAATTAAAGACAAGGCGGGGATTGAAAATGTTGTAGCAGATCATTTGTCTAGGTTAGAGAGGGTAGATGAAAAAGATTTACACATACCCATAACTGAGACATTTCCGGATGAACAATTGTTGAAAGTGAATTCTAAGGATCCGTGGTTTTCCTATATTGTGAATTATCTTGCTTGCAGGATCATCCCAGATGATTGGACATATCAAGAGAAGAAAAAAAAATTCCATTCTCTACGATATTATTTTTGGGATGACCCCATTCTTTTGAAGCAATGCAGGGATGGTGTCCTGCGCAGGTGTGTACCTGAGGTGGAGTACGAGAGTGTACTTCGTCATTGCCACACTCTACCTATGGGCGGACACCATGCGAGCTCTCGTACGGCTGCCAAAGTGTTGGAAAGTGGCCTATATTGGCCTACCTTGTTCAGAGACGCCTATGAGTTCGTGAGACAATGTGATTCCTGCCAAAGGGCGGGTAACATTTCAAAGAGACAAGAGATGCCCCTAAATGTTTTTCAAGAGGTTGAGGTATTTGATTTATGGGGTATAGATTTCATGGGACCCTTTGTGTCCTCAAATTCGAATTTATATATCCTCTTAGCTGTTGATTATGTGTCGAAGCGGGTGGAAGCAATACCCACAAGGACTAATGATTCTACTGTAGTGTGCATATTCGTTAAGGAACATATCTTCTGCAGGTTTGGAGTGCCCCGAATGATCATCAGTGATGGGGGTACGCACTTTAGGAATCAAAAGTTCTCGGCACTACTGAAGAAATACGGGGTCAAACATAACATTGGTACCCCGTATCACCCGCAAACTCAAGGACAGGTGGAGGTCTCCAATCGCAAAATTAAAAAAATCTTGGAGCGTACGGTGGCTTCCACGAGGAAGAACTGGAGTGATTTACTGCTGGATGCGTTGTGGGCATAAAGGACGGCATACAAGACACCTATAGGCACAACGCCTTTTAGGTTGGCGTACGGTCGGGCTTGTCACCTACCGGTGGAGTTAGAGCACAAAGCACATTGGGCGCTGAGGAAGCTCAACTTGAGTTATGATGAAGCGGGGAAGAAGAGATTGCTTGAATTGAATGAATTGGATGAGCTGCGAATGACTGCTTATGAGAACTCTCAGATATACAAGGAGCACACTAAGTTGATCCACGATCGTCACATTCAGATGCGCACCTTCAAGAAGGGAGATTGTGTGCTTTTGTTCAATTCAAGGCTGAAGTTGCATCCTGGGAAGCTGAAATCCCGGTGGAGTGGGCCATTTATGGTAGAAGAGGTCAAACCACATGGTGCAATCATGGTGTGCGATGGTGAGACTACATTTTTGGCGAATGGACAGAGGTTGAAGCTATATTTTGGTGAAGATTACACAAGGAAGGTGAATGAGGTCAAACTCATTCCACTTTCGGATACATTATGTGCTTCAAGTCGTCTAGCCTAAGACGTTAAATAAGGGCGCTTGTTGGGAGGCAACCCAACCATTGGTACTTTAGTTTAGTTCCTGTACATTCGTACTTTGATTTGTTTTAACTTAGTTTTTAGTGTAAAAAAGGTATCGTGATCGTTTGCTACATGTGCAGGTCTGAGGCAGAGTCGATACCATCGACCCTTGTGTCGGGTATCGACCGTGGTACAGGTTGGCGACTGCAGGAATCGCACTGCGTCGATACTATCGACGGCCTCGTCGATGGTATCGACATACCTACAGGCAGATCGCAAGGTCAAGGTCGATGGTATCGAGATGCCAGTCGATACCATCGAGATCTCTGGAGATTTTCAGAAGAAATCGGCTCAGTGAAGTCGATACCATCGACGGTCATGTCGATGGTATTGACATTTTCACACACAACAGGCGGCGGCCGGGCCTCGCGAGGGTTTGCCCTAATCAGCGAGTCAATACTATCGACGCGCCACGTCAACGATCCGCGAGGAAAGATCAACGGCGATCGCAGCAACAAGGGAGTTGATCTGGGGGACGGGTCGATACTATCGACTCGCGTCGATAGTATCGACACGTCAGCGATCCGGGACCCGCAATCCAGCCATCGACGACCGTCGATACTAGCGGCGGGATGGATCGTGCTACCCGGGTCGATACCATCGACCCACGTCGATGGTATCGACGGGTGTACAGCAGCGCCGGCCACGGCTATATATGAGGAGGATTTGCGTCAGATGACGTCACAACTCCAGTGCAATCCTCCTTCACTTGTGCCGAGCGTAATCCAGAGTTGTCTGAGCCCAACGACGAGCAGCACCGAGCACGTTCTTCATCGAGCGGAGATTCTTTTCTCCGACCTTCACCGAGCTCTCTTTCTATTCCTCTTTCTGTCGACATCATGGTGCACGGTGATGGTGCATCGTCTTCACGCGCGAACCCGATGGACATCCCGGAGTTCGTGCCACCTCCGACCGCGTCAATCTCACGTCCGCGGCTGATCCATCCGTCCGCGGAGATCAAGAAGATCTACGAGGAGATCTTGAAGAGGAAGATCGAGCCGACCCGATACGTTGATCGGGATACCATCCGCAACTTGGGGTTCGAGGCCAACCTCGATTACGTTCTGAAGGGGCGGGCCCGACACACGAGTAGACGGCCTGACGAGCTGCAGTTTCATGCAGATGGCCAGCCGTTCTTCGGCGAATGGCCCACGTACAAGGAGCTAATGGCTGAGTTTATGGCGTCGTTGGACGTCTGCGTCGTACCCAATGACGTCATAGCCACCGACCGCGAGTGGATCAAGGGCCGGGTGTCTTTCCGGCTGTACAACATCGACTACACCCTTACACTCCGGCAGTTCAACAAGATCTTCAACTGGAATCACTCGCCTAATGACTACCGGCGACCGGATAGCCGCGCCGACTACGACGCCATTTTTGCCGAGCTGGTTACGGTGCCGCCGGGCAAGTCCGTTAGCTACCATAATGCTGCGGTAGCTGATTTTGAGCACCCTTTCGTCCGGATACTGCACCGGATGCTCAGTTCGACATTGTTTGCTCGGGGTGATTTGGCCCTCAGCAAGTTTCAGGAGACGGATTTATTCTTTTTGTATAAGCTCCTGAAGTGTCAAGAATGCAATTGGGGTGCCTTCTTTTTGCAGCGGGTCTTGGCAGTGAAGAGGAGTACAAGGAAAGCCCCGATTCACTTTGGTGGGTTTATCACCAAGCTGGCGCACTACCTCGGGCTGAATTTTGCTACTTTGACCCCGCTCTCCACCAGGAGCAAGGTGAACTTGCAACATCTGCACCGCTCCAACCTCCTACTTCTTCGAGATGGCTTGGCGTACGCACATTGCCACGTCAACCAAGCTTACCAGGAGTGCTCGCTGCCCGATCCAGTCTTCAACATCGAAGGGGCGCAACATTTCCGATGGCCTATCATAGCCATCGCCGACTCCGATGAAGACGACGGCGGCAACGACGACAACAACAACAACGATGAGGCTTAAGAGGAAGAGGAGGCTTACACTCCTCTTCGGGCACGAGTGGCACCACGGAAGCGTCCTCGCATGCATCCGGGTGCATCTTCATCATCACAGCCTCCGCCGCCACCACCACCGCCCTCGCAGCCAAGCGAGGATGTCTATTCTATGCAGGGCATGTACACTATGCTGCAAGACATCCAGCAGACGCAACAGCAGCACATGACGATGTATACCGGTATTCAAGACACTACGAACTGGTTACTGGATAATCAAAGGGCGATGTTCGAGAACGAGCGTCTTCTCCTCGACAACCAGCAACAAATTCATGATCGGTTGTATCGGATGGAGATGCAACAGGAGCCCTTTTACGACCACTATTGGAGCCAAAATTACTTTGGAGGTTATCCACAACCTCCACCCAGGGCCCAGTTTGATCCAAGCTTCCAGGGGGAGTATCCTTCTTGGGACCCTACGGCTCCACAGTACCCGCCTCCGCCTGAAGAGTAAATTGGTATCTCTGTTCCAACCTTTAAGATTGTTTTTGACTATGAGGCCATAGTCGAATTCAAGCTTAGGGGGGGTAGTTGGAACAGCTCTATCTTTTATTTTCTCTGTTTTTAGTTTTATTGCTTTTGTTTCCTGTCATTTGTTTTCTGCAATCTTAGTTTGTTTTAGGATCCACAATCTATCTAGTGTAATCGTGGATGTCTTTAATGTTGAGTCATCTCAGTTGCATGTTCATGGAAATTAAGGGAAAATTAAAAACTTTTGAGTGTTCGCAAGCTTGAGTGTTGTTTAACCCTGATCACTTAACTTAGAAAATGATTGGTTTTGTCAACTTTAAAACTGAAAATCACAACTGTACATTCTTAATGATTCATGAAAGTGGACGGAATTGGTTGTTTGAGCCTAAACTGACCAAATGATAATGAGACTCTAATGTGAAGTAAGAGAGAAAAAACCTTTTAACTACTACACAGGTCAGTAAGGAGGGACATATGATATTTTTCAAAGGTTCAGTCAACTAATCTTGTGATCTTTCCACCTCATTGTTTTTCACAATCCACCAAGATTTGGAAGTAAAGTACGATTTTAACTCTTTTTTATTGCATGGCATGTAGATAGGACTTGCATTGCAGCCACCTTCATATGTTTGCATGAAGAATAAGAAAACAAAAAAAATTTAGAATAGGTATACATGCACATTACCCTTAGGTGCATGTCATGTAGTTGCATTCATAACTTTTATGCATAAAGTATGTCATGTACCTCATTTATTCTTTAATGGTGAGTTAATTTGTTCCATACCTTCCAAATAGTGCAAATATTCGAGCTATGCAGAAAATATAAGCCTAATAAGTATTCATTGTCAATCATGGATATAAGGGTTTGTAAAAAAAAACTGAAATTGAAAAAAAAAGTTATTCAGAAGCAACAAGAATAAGAAGGAGAAAGGAACATAATCTCACCTGTATTGTAAGATAAAGTGAGTACATGATGTAGCTCAGTTAGATATCCATCTCATTTTGAGACGGATGGTTAGTGCATGCATCATTCCACCTAATCTTAGGCATTAGGGCATTTTTCATGTGCATTTGCATCATTTAGGGCATTTTTGTTGTATGCATGTTGAAATCGTATAATGCTTCCACTTCTTCCATGAGCCACCTATTTCATCCACCCGTTGCTCGGATTGGTAGGCCACCGTGAATTTCTCCTCACTAGTGAATATCAGGAGAACTGCTTCCATGTAGATGGTAGTTAGGGCGAGCAACGTAGTTTAGAAGATCACAAGATGCACTAAGTCTGGACCGGCGAATTTTATTATGTTAACTGCCTTATGTGATAGTGTTCATCAGTTTTGAGGTCAATATCTTTTATGGATGATTACTGTCGCCGTTAGGGTAATTATCATTCTGTGGTTAGCGAGGGCCGGTATGCGAATGTCCGGTGGGAGTCATATGGGATGTTTGTTGTGATTATTTGTTCTTTAGTTGACTCTGGCAATTCTTTTCTAAGGTTTCGTTGCTCGAGGGCGAGCAATGTTCAAGCTTAGGGGAGTTTGATGCGATGATTTTGAGTCGCATTTATAGACTTGTTTGATATGCGTTTTATGCATTTATTAGTCATTTTCATGGTTAATGTTGCATAATTCATCTACTTTGGTCTATGCTACTTCTTTATGTCAAATTCCCCTATTTCAAGCATTTTGAGTATTAATTATTAAAAGAATACGTTTTGTGTGAGCTTATGTGGTTTCGTGTGTTAATTTCAGGAAAAACAAGTATCTGCTACCGTCGATACCATCGACAGTGGTCGATACCATCGACCGGACCACAGGTTGCCAGCCGCAGGGACCAGAAGAAAGTCGATACTATCGACAGGGATGTCGATGGTATCGAGATACCATCAGGTTGCTGGCGAGAAAGGCGTCGATACTATCGACACAACGGTCGATACTATCGACGGGAGGAGCTGCAGCGACGCAAAAAGACAAAACCGTCGCTACAGGTTCGTCAATACCATCGACCCGCGTCGATGGTATCGAGATGACATCAGGCGCACAGACGAAAGAAAAAAAGAACAATCGGCATCGCGCTAGGTCGATACCATCGACCCGCGTCGATGGTATCGACACCGCCAGATATGAGTTTGATTCAGAATGATCTTAATCGGACGGTTGTGATTAATTGGCGACTTAACTCGGGAATTAAACCTAATGACGGCGCCCCAGAAGGGGGAATCACGTTATGAGCTGCTGCACACATCCCGAGGAGCAAGGAGAGGAGAACGGAGCACGAGAGCACACCCCAGCCGACCCGGACGCCGAAGAAGACGATTTCCACCACCGAAAGGCGGGAGAACGCGTATTCCACGCCAAGGATCGTTTGGATCTCCTCCGTTCAGGGGTTTCACCACTCAATCATGTTTTTCTCATGTTTCCCCTTTTCTCTACCATGCTTTACTTTGAGATGAACATGCGGGGCTAATCCCCTTTGTCTTTAGGACCGGGAGTAGTCCGGGAATTCATTGTATGACAATTTTATCATAGTAATTCATATCTTATCTCTTAAATCCGTGGTATAGTTTCGTTTTCTCCAATATATTGTTATGCTTGATCACATAATAATAATCTAATGCCCTTAATTGCTTTGAAAGAAGAATTAATGGTTGAAAAGAGACGGAATTTACATTAATTGACAAATCCCTTGAACAAGGTGGTGTAAGGTTAATGGTGGATACCGAGAGATAGTTTTTAATGCACCTAGTTTAGGGTATAGGTTACTACGACGGTGGAACCGACCTAGACATAGGTAGTGAATTGTACCACGACAGCGGACAATTCTGATTTCAGGCCACTACCCGGATAGAGATAAATTTGGATGACTGAATAGAATTTAATACAATGAAAACCCGTGGTGAAACCGCAATCTTAAAGATCTTCATTTTGAATTGATTAAACCAACATTTAATCGATTGCTTGTTTTGTTTTATTTTTATTTTCTTTTCATTTTAACAACAACTCTCAACTTTTTAATCGGTCTAGCTGATCGTGAGCAGTTAGTAAGAGTCTCTGACAATTTCACGTATCCCTGAGTTCGACTCGGGCCTCACAAGGCCTATATTACTTCGACGCGTTCACTTGCGTTTCCACGCACGGTAAACCTGCGTCAGTCCATTAGGGTTTCAGTCTACTTCCTTGTAATTGCCTCCTCTCCTATATATATAGGACAGAGGTGTACATATCAATACAACAAAACAACAACGAATACACTTATTCACATGGTATCAAGGCAATAGAAAGAGAACCCTAGTCGTTGCCTCCCTTCCCTCTCCTCTTGGCGCTCGTTCCAGCCCTAGTCGCCGCCCCTTCTCTCTTAGAGAGAACAACAGGTGGAGTATCCGCCTGCAGGCGGCTGCCGCCGTCTCCATGGCTTAGGTCGGACGACCGCTAGGCACCTCCCGACCACCATGGTCGCACCATCTTCCCTTTCACATAAATCTTTATCTATGCGTCGGCGTCATCATTCCCGACCATCTATCATTTCAATCTATTCAAGTCTCTGAAACGGTGCTAATTCCCGTGTAGATCTATCTATATTCGTCGTCTCTTCCCCAAAGTTGTTCTTCCGATCATCTGAAGACAACATTCATCCCAGCCATCATCAAACATCGTCGACCACATCGTCGTCTTCACCTATCAAGCTTCTCTGCCATCACAACAGTAAAGAAAGACATAGCAACAAGGGAGTCGCCATCTTCCTCGATCGGTGTCCCTTGGACAGCGCTAAATCCTGTTTAGATCTGTTCGTGGTAGAGTCGTCGTCATCCCCCCTTGTGGCTATTGTCCATACCGGTCCTTGTTCTAGCAAGAGGTTGCTCCTACATCAGATCTGCATGATTTATGGTTACAAGTGACAGCGCTAATTCACGTCACCTCTTGGTGCTAATTCTGAGGTTTTGATCTCATGGACGGTGTAAATTTCCATCCAGATCGTGCATCAACCACCGCCGACACGACGTGTTGTCCAACCAACATGGCGCGTTGCGCTCCAGGAATCGTCCTGGCGGCGTAAAGATCTGTCCAAAATGCAACCAACACGGCGTGTTGCTCAGCCAATACGTCGTGTTGCATTCCATAAATAATTCTAACGGTGCAAATCGCAACATACACGGTGTGTCATCTTCAAACATGGCGTGTTAACGGAAGCCAACTTTACGCCTCCGATATCCAACACGGCATGTCGCACCTCCGACAAGGCATGTTAACAAAGATCTGTTACGCCTCCGACATCAGACACAGTGTGTCGCATCTCCACACGATGTGTTGCTGGTAACCTGTCATCATCAACCATCAAAGCTACACGGCATGTCAGCAAACTTACACGACGTGTCATCAGGAGTCTGTATCTCACCCCTGACAAGTTACACATCGTGTCCAGATACAAACACGGTGTGTCATAAGCAATCAGTGTACTTCCAGTTCCAGTCATGACGTCCTCCAAAGGTATATCTCTCCTCTAATACCTCATAATAATCAAATCCTACTAGTTTTTGACCTCCAAAAAAATTTAGGTCCTAAGGGCTGGACAAATGTCTTTACGGGTCAAGAAAATATCCATTTCATTTCTCTATCCGGATCTTATAAATTGGTTATTTTGCATATTGACTCCAATTATCGATTTTCCTCCCGAGACTCATTCCGGTAGCGCCACTTCTTTTCCTACCGAGTTCTATTCCGATAGTGCTCCTCTTTCTATCGAGTATCGAGTTTCCATTCTGGTAGTATTTCTTCTTTGCTCTTCTCTAAATACTACACCTCTTGTTTTACCTTTTCCCTTTCCCATCCTCTCATCCATCATGTGTGCGTTTTTCTACGTCTGGGGGGTCATATTTCCCTTTTCCACACCATCTACTCACTCTCGTCGTATTTGCTATGCGGGGGAATAGAGGAGAGAGAGAGAGAGGGTATCAAGAGAACATGAGAGAGAGGATATGAGAAGGAAAAAGAGATGAGATGAGATGATATTCCAGGCTATCTTCATAGAGCTTCATGTTCTTCAGCACATCCTTTCACCACTTTCAGACAATATTGAAGGATCTCCATTATAGCATTGACACAAAGCTTCGTGTGTTTGTACCGCATTATGTACGTCGTTGTTGCGGCTAATTCCGGCCTCTGGCCCCTTTAGTGTTGATGATGTTCCAGTTAATCATCCATGTGTTATCCTGAGATAGGACAGGAGTTGTTGGGGCTAATTCCGGCCCCTTATTCTCTCCTGTGTTAATGATGTTCCAGATGGTTGCTTCTTCATCTCTGAAGCTCATCATCTTCAAGCTTGTGCAAATTTTATAACTGCAAGGATTCATCCAGAGTGATTTTCACCGAGCTACTTCATCACGTCTTCTCCGAGATGCATATGCTACTTCTACGTGTTGAGACGACACCTCAGCACCTCGTACAGCGTGTTCGAGCCACGATATGCACGTCGGTGATCTTCTGCGCTAATTTCAGTAGGCTACACTTCTCAGACAATTAGATACACCTCTACTGCTACATCGACATTGCTCTGTGTCTGTGTCGTGTAATGTACGTGGGATGTGTTGATGTGCGCTTATTCCACTCACATATTCCTCTCCAGTGAAGATGGCGTAGTCGTGGTATTTATGATTGTCTGCTTCAAATGCCCTTCATTCCATATGCACTTCAAAAGAAAGACCTTGTTCAAAGCTCGAGCTTCTCCAACCTACAGAACACATCTCAAAGAGGCATCATCATATGTTTTTAGTTAGGAAGTATTTTTTAAAGGGGAGTAACAATTTTTTGTATGGGGAGTGACATATCTATCTTTCATTTATCATTCATCGTTTAATCGAGTCATGTAACTTCAAGCTTGGACATGTGTTCACCCATGCTCCAGCTTGAGGGGGAGTGTTAGAAGTATTAGCCTATTTAGTTAATAGGTTAATCAGCCTATTATGTACATGGGGTCGTTGCTCATGGCCCATTAGGGTTTCAGTCTGCTTCCTTGTAATTGCCTCTTCTCATATATATAGGACAAGGGTGTACATATCAATACAACACAACGCAACGAATACACTTGTTCACATGGAGGTTGTCATGGATTCTTCGATATCTTAAGAAGAGTCCTGACAGAAGTATACGGTATTCAAATCATGGACATCTCTAAGTACAAGGATTCTCAAATGATGATTGGGCAGGATTTGTTAATGATCGCCGGTCTTATCTCCAAAAATTGTGCATTTTTGGGAGGCAATCTAGTGTCATGGAAAAGCAAAAAAGCAAACTGTAGTAGCTTGATCAAGTGTTGAATCTGAATACAGAGCCATGGCGCATGCGACTAGTGATCTCTTATGGACCAAGAACATCCTAGAAGAACTTAGGTACACCAGGTCTGAGGCAATGGAGCTCCGCAGTGATAACCAAGCTGCTGTCCACATCGCTTCCAACCGAGTTTTTCATGAAAGAACTAGATATATTGAGGTTGATTGTCATTTCATTCGGGAAAAGATACAAGATCAGCAAATCATGCTTGTTCCAGTCGAATCAAAAGATCAAGTAACAGATTTGTTTACTAAATCTCTTTATGGTTGTCGGATCAAATTCTTATGTGACAAACTTGGTACCTATGATATCTATGCACCAGCCTGAGGGAGAGTGTTAGAATAATAAGTATTTATAATTCATTATTCTTTTATTTTATTCCTTTGTATATATATGGTATTAGTCACATATTGTGTAACTGGGTTATTGGCCACCATCCAAGTCCATAGATATAGGTGTGCCCTGTTAATACAAAATTACAAACTCAAGTTGCTCTGCCTCATAATCTCATCTTGTTAACAGATAGCAAAGATTCAAGCCGACCATTATTTAAGGTCAGTCCACATATTCGAATGCTAGGCACTAAAACCATATAGTAAACCTCAAGGATCACAGCTTTTATTAGAATTTACAGCAAGTATAAAAATGCTAAAAAAAAGAAAAGGCAGAAAATTGTATCGGTATACCCGCCAGTGCAACAGCTATTCAAATATGATCCTATCAAGTTTTCCACGTACCCGAAAGGATAGTTTTGGAAGCAAGATGAACATATATGTTCCAGTGTAAGCAACTACAGAGCAGAAGATTGCTGGTGACCGGATTGCAATTTATTTAGAACAAGCCATCCATCAGAAGTAAAATAAAGAGGAAACTCTTTTGCAGAAACGTTTTAAATATCTACAACTTTCAGAAGGATATGGTTGTTGACACATTATGAACAGTAAAATAAAACAAAGCATTCATCTACAGGAGATCAGAACGTAAGGCCTACTTTGGGACATAAATTTCTAACTGCCGCATTCTTATACGGCAGCAGTTATATATTATTTAAGAAGTGGTGGTAACAAATACTGTACCGTTCAAATTTATTAACTAATAGTAGTATTTGCGAAACTCGTCAAAATCGGCGGACATTTTAATCACCACGTTGCTGTCAGCTTCCGAACTCACCGGACGAGCTCCTGAATTGAAATATGCTGCAGCTATAGCCGCTCAGCGGGGAACTGATATATCACCCACTCCGCATTTATGTATTAAATACCGGTAATCTAAAAGTTGGCACACAAACGGCCCCTAATAGTGATGTTCTTATCTTCACAATTTCTGTAACCAAATTGATCTAAAGTCAAGCATAAAACAAAATACACCTTATCCTAAAGAAGACAACATTTTGATGTCCTTATCATCAAATTTATGTAACCAAATTGATCAGACTATCAAATAGAATGGCCTATACAAAACAATTAAACTTTCAGCACTAGAAATGTGAAATAATCTTGTGAAAAATGAATTCCAAAACTGAAGTAACGATCTCATGCATCTTGGTGTTTCTCAGCAAATTTAACTCTAATCAAGATACTTACAACTAAGACAGCAATGACTGTGGAAGGTCTCAAAATTTATAAGGACTATGGAAAAGCTAACAAGAGTCAAGCAAGAGCTATAGAAAATTATATAGGGAAACAGATCCATACAATAAGAACAATTACACTTTCATGAACTTTTAGAACAGGGAAAAGACACTTACCAATGCTTCTACACCACCAGCTGCAGCAATTGCTTCTCTATTTTTATCATCAAAAGATAAATTCCACAAAGCTCCAGCAGCTTCTTGTCTTTAATAAATAACAAGATGATGAGTAAAGGATATTATTTACACAGCTAAGAAAGTGGATTTAATCAAAACACGAAGGTTTGACTGATACATTGGCTCAGAAGAATAACAATAAATATATATGAACAAAGCAAGAGTGATTCTCATTAGGTTGAAACAGGAGTACAAGTGTTCTCCTTTTCCATAGGAGTACGAAGGATAAGTGCATACACTTAAGTGGGTAAACGAATCATCACTTAAAGTGTATCACAAACATAATAAAACTTAATAGATAATATACCAGTAGTTGGCCTTGGCCTAATGACCGGTATGCTTACACTCCCCCTCAAGCTGGAGAGTATGCATTGTGTAGTCCCAGCCTCAAGCTGGAAAGTATGCATTGTATAGTCCCAGCTTGACATCTATCTACTGAAAAGGAGCTGGAAGAAGTGGTTTTGTCAGGATGCCAACAATCCGATCCTCGATCCGAGGAGCATTGATGGATCATTCCCATGTCTCAACTAAAAAAGGAAATTGCCCATTGAATGTAATTTAGGGTATTGTTAGTGCAAAAAAATTTAATAGATGATGAGAATTGAACAGATTTTATTTTATGAGAAGTGTAAATAAGGAGTAAAACCTCATCGTGGCTTTTAGGAAGATATAGCCATTTGGTAAATGGGTGATGGTGGTGTGGACGTTCAGAATATTATGTGGAGGTTTGGGGGATGGAAACCCAGCACAGTCTTTTCAATTAAATAGTAGAAGATGTCAACGTATATTCGAAACAACCGGCGACACAGCATGGTCTTTTTTCAGTCTACTATTGTTTTGCCGTGGAGGTGGCTTGAAAGAATAAAGTCACACAGCAAGTACTTTGTTAGCCATGTACTGCATCTGTTGGCAATGTTAGACAGGATCCCATGGTCACCAGGCACCATGTGGTAGGAATACCATGGGTTTTGGGAGTAAGCACCCAAATGATTTTTTTTTCATGTGGCATGGGTTCGTATGGAGCGATTAGCGGAAAAGCCACCCCCATTGCCATCCCCGGTAGCAAAGGAAGCTCGGAACCAGAAGTGGGGTGCATAGAGGTCGGGGGGGTCTGCTTGGCAGGAAATCGGGAGGGTGACAGGATACATAGGAACACAAGGGAGAAGGCAGGAATACAGGGTGGTGGGTTGCGGGATGTAGAAGGGTCGGGTTGGGAATTTGGAACTTAAAGTGGGAGGGTGATGGGATGCATTGGAACACAGGGGGGTAGGTAGGAATATAGGTGGTAGGTCGTGGAATGCAGAAGGGCGGGGTTGGTGGGAGTTTGGAACACAAGGAGGGAGGCAGGTTTACGAGGTGGTGGGTCGCAGGACGCAAAAGTGTGGGGCTGGTGGGAGTTTGGAACTTTGGTTGACTATTGGTCAAAGAGCCCAGTCAGAAAGTAGAGGAATAGGGTTACGACCTAACTTGAGGAAGGGGGTGCTTCTTGGTGTGGCAGATCTGCTGTCGGCAGAGGTGAAAGCAGAAGAGGGAAGAGAGAAGAGGTAGATGACATAGGAGAAAGGAGAAGGTGAAGTAAAAAGATAGAGAAACCTTACACTAATATGGCTCTAATACCAATTGATGTGGAACACTTTAAGAAGAAGAGAGGCAAAGAAGAAAACTTACAGCTTTATCCTTCAAACCATGTTCAACTGTTTGGGACAAGCCCCCAAGGTTAGTATTTAATAAAAGGCGTGAAACCATAGTCATGTGGCTATTGCGTAGATTGCAAAATAAAAATATAAAATATAAAACCTATTCAGTAAGTACAACAATAAGATTTATTTCACTTAGGTCCCTACTAACAAGCGTAATGCAGGTAGAACAATGTTGTGCGTCTCCTGCATCAATTAGCCTCCATAGTCGTAAAAAATAGACTAAAAACTGACAATCAGACTTCCTTGTGCATAGAATCTTTCTCATAGGCAACAAAGTTCCTTCATTTCTAGGAATTGCAATCTAATTCATTAACCCAATCAACAATCTACACTAGCTCTGGCAACATCCTACGGTTTAGTATTATTACACGACTCAAATTTGGGCAATTACATAGAATTTCCAAATTAATTAATAAAGGTTAAATAAAATAGTAAAACATGAAAACTTGCAAATATGCCCTAGAACTTGAAAAGGTGTGAATTAGATCCTAATAAGCAACAAATTACTAGAAAAAAATATGTAAGCCTAGTCAAGTGCCCTTGGCGGTCATTGGGCCTAAACATGGGTTGCATATGCAGTGTTGTCATATATCACCTTCACTACATGATGAGTATTGTTTCAAACATCGGTTCGCATATACTCCCGCATATGCCTAAGCGGTCACACTATTGCGCTGCACATTGCTAATCGGTATGATAAGCGGTCATGGGCCGCATATGCAGCCACTTGGCCGAATAAGCGGCCAATTAAAATCTGCTTTTTGAAAAGTCCACGACTTACGCTTGTACATAGCACATATATGGATATAGTCATTTCATTTTGTATTTATATAGATAGCCATATATTCATATGTATATATTTATTTATATGTAACAAACTTTTATACACATTTGTACATTTATATCTATACCATTTGATATATTCATATGTATACATATATATACATATATACACACACAATATACCTACTTATACAAACATTCACAGACATGAGAGCATTTATATATACTGGTTGATTTTTTCACATACATACACACATTCTACATAGATTGTCATATAAGTACATTTCAATGTATATATCTCAATATTTGTACACATTTTACACACTTTTTTTTTGGTGAATCAAGCGCCTATATTAAACCAAACTTTGGGTGCATACAAACGATGGGCCCCTAAAACAGAAAATAATAACCAAGAGAAATGGTATCTTGTATCCACGCAGGGAGATACTTTTCTCAAGAGACACCGGGGCCAGAAAGAAACAGTAACAAAGAATACAAGAGAAACCAAGGATTCTATAATCCGATATGACAATAGGGGAAATTCACCTTGAACCATCATCAGATCCTACCCACCATTGTCGTTAAAACTCCTAAAATGTGTGGAAGATAGAAACTGAAATGGGAACCAGATTCATCTCCTCAAAGCAAACCAGATCATAACAATCAAGATTCCATCTTCGGATGCTAGGTTAGAGTAGAATGCATGCCTCAACGAAGAACCATAGGAGCATTGCATTCCTATGGATACTACTGCAGAATCTGTCAAGTCAGAAAGAAGAAAGAGCAAAGAATAGGAGCCATATAGAGTCCACGAACTTGTTATAATCAAATTTAGGAATCTCCTCATCCTTTTCCTTGTATTTCTTCTTTCTTCTCCTTGGCCTATTCCCTTCCTTGACTTTAAACTTTCTCATCAGGTCCGGTTCAGGTTCCAGGGAGCTAACACTCTCCTGGTCTTCTTCTCTGTCCCTAGTCCCCTACAAAAATCTTTGCTGGTATTTTAGGGACAGACCCGAGCTCTGAAGGATCTGCCTAGCACAGCTAGGGGTGCGCTTGAAGGGGAAGGTCAGTTCCCATTCCAAATTGAGTCCTTCTTGAACTGTAATTATTGGGCAACAGAACATATCAGGCTCTGGAAGTTCGAGGCAACTACTCTCCTTCTCGCCTTGAGATTGATTTGGAGCTTCAGTTCCTTTGGCCACCTGCTGAGTGGATGTCGTTCCACTGCTTTCAGTAGTTGAGGGAGCTTGAACTTTATCGATCACCTTTTCTGCATTCTTCACAGACTTCTCTCTGGCCTTGCGTCAAACGGTTGGTTTCCCATACCTGAGCTGCAATTCGTTCAATGGAATAACCTTCCTAATCACCGTTGGGTAAGAGCTTACTCTATGTCCGAAGAACTTACAACCTGAGCATACTATCGGGATGGCAATATACTCAACCTTCAGTAGCTTGGGCACCCCGTCGACCTCAACCATCGTCTTCTTCGGAAAAGAGGATGTCGAGGGCATTTCCACGCACACCTTTGCGCCGTCCAGGCACCCAGCTGAAAGGGTTGAGTCCTCATAATCGAGTGGCTTCCCGACAGTGTTGGCTATGCGCTGCAACCTGTCATGGTTCCATGGCACTCCAGGATTGTCTATCCTAAGCCAGATTGGAGTAGAGCGGAAGGAGAGAGAGGCGAGCCTGGAACCCGGCTCCCACGGTTGAACAATCACGAGATGGTCGTCCATTGACCATGGGGCCTCGTCAATCACTCGGTCCCTCTCTGTGGACGACATCATACAGATGACGAAGCCCTCCTTTTCCTCTGCAATTATCTCGAACGGGCCATTGGGGCGCCATAGCCTCCTTACCCAACCTTGGAGTTGGCTTCGGTAGGGCTTTCTGCCTGTGAACCGAATCGACAAGGATGAGCTCCAATCTGGAGGATCCCCTTCACTTGAGATAGAAGCACATCTGACTCCGTTGCGATCTTCAGGATCCACGAAACTGAGCGCCGCCACGTTCTCAGATTCCCATCCAGGATGACTAGCTGATAGCCAATCGACATCTGGTTGCGGAATGGAGTCTTCGGGGGTTGAGGAAGGAGGCTGAGAAGGGCGAGAGGTAGAAGTTGTGTCGCCAGTCGGCTTCGATAGAGAACTCAAAGGGTCAAAGGATTCTGGGGTGGATTGATCGAGGACCCTGCCCCGATAGTCAAGCTTGAACCATTTGGGGTAGTTGGGGATTCCAGCTCCGTCGCCGTCTCTTCTCCACCTGAATCACCTTTCCCTCTAGGGTTCCCAATGTGTGTGTAAGGAATGGCTTGAGGGAGGGGAAATGGGAGGGGCGGCAGGGGGCGAGATCGTGTTACACACACATTCATTATTTATATGATTGTAGATCGATATATAAATATATAATACAAGCATATTAATGTGTTTACATCAAACTATATACAATTGCACATTCTATATTTTAAATTATATCTTATAAACTTTACATGTCATGATGATTGGATATGATCAATTTATTATAAAAAAATCAAAACCGCATATGCTATCATATATTCTCCCACATACTACATAAATTCTATGTGGTACTCTCTCCGCCCGTACACCACATACTACTTTTCAAAACAATGACGACGAGGAAGATTTATGATTAGCTTTGAGAAAGAGAAACAGCCACCAATACTAAAGCAATGGTCGTATCTTGTCTCTCACAATAGAGGAACAAGAGGGAAACCACAATAAAACACCAAGACTGTCCAGAAAGGTATAAGTCACTTTACATTTGCAAAGCATTCATTTAGTGATGCATGCTTTGAAGAAAACAAAAAGCAACAAAGTGGAAAGGCAAATTGTGTACAATCTTCCACACCACCTATATGTAGAGAACTAGGTCTCCCCCCACCATCACTACACAATGAGAAAGTTCTCTGATCAGCTTTGAGGAAGAGAACCACCAATACTAAAGCATTGTTGTCATCTTCTCTCTCACAGCAGAGGAACAAGAGGGTTTTCCACTAGGAAATCACCAACAGTGTTCAAAAAGATGTTGACTGCTTGCCTAGGCGGCTAGGTGCCCATGGTGGGTCTTCCCTGGCCTACGTAAATGAAAATTGGGCACCTGGGACTGCCTAGGTGGCTGCCTAGGGGCGCCTAGACAGTTTTTTCCAAGATAGATTTTTTATAATGCCACGGAAATCTGTTTGACATATGTAAGTGATTTTTATGTGTTTTTAAGCTACTAGCTCACTCTTACATAACTACTGACAGTGTAGATCACAAAACATACACAGAAACGCAATATATAGGTAATATTATATACACACACACACATATATAAGATCAAAATATATATATAACATCAATATCTATATATAATGCACAAATTTAAGAAAACTTGCACCCAAGCACCCGAGAAGGCCACTGCCTAGCCACCTTGAAATATATGGTACCATCTACTGCACCACCTATCTGTAGAGCACCTAGTCTCCCCCCACCCCATCCCCCCCCCAAAAAAAAACAAAAAACCCTTCTAGAATAGGTTAAGATTGTGCTATTAAATCTACTAGTTTAAGCAATCTTTCAAAAGAGTTGATGTAGGATGTCACACTGCCCTTCTATGAAAATACAGTAATCAAGTCATCTATCAAAGAATCTCGCCTTTCATGAAAGGAACAAACGAAAACTATCTTTTTTATTAATGAGTGAACAAGAGAATGCCGTGCAGGAGATTAGTATTCAATTTGAAAACGGACTGAACAAAGCTTGCACTCAGCGAATTTTTGGTAGTTCTGCAGGAAATAATACATACCGCATTTTATTTTCTAGAGCCTCATCATGTTCCACTATTAGGTCATCACCTAAAAGGAGGGTAAAAGTGATGCCTAGACATAATTGGCTCAGTATAGCAATTGGGATAGTGTTTGCATCCAATTCCAATTCGATATTACCAAAACAAATAAAAATGATACTTCTTAATAATAATTGATATATTGTATATATCATCACAAAGCAAATTGACTAATAAATGTTTAATTGATTTGTCAGCAAACACTTAGCATGGTTCAGAATCCATATAAATTGGAGCTTAGATTAATTACACCAGATTTGGATGACCATTGGTTCTTAACACATTTATCCAACCGGAAACTAGCCCACACTTATTCTCATGTCGTGTCATGTGTTAAATTTAACATAATGTAAAAGCATTGCTAATAACATCTCTATGCTTGTTACTATACAAGAATTGGCCGCATCACCTCTTTGTGTTTTGTTGATTATACACGATATGCTGATAAGCGGATAGAGCTAAATTTCTGGTTATTCATATAGGGGTAGATCTATACCTGGGGAGAGCTGATAAGGAGAGATATAGATTCAGTTTATGTTAGAGTGTCTATTTACTAAAGTGTTTTAGTCTTTTACTTAAGTTTTGTTTAGTCTAATTTGTAACATGGGCCCAAATGTGTATTGGGCCATTAGGGTTTGTCTAAGTGTTTGTATGCTTCCCCCTTATCCTATTTATAGGAAAGGGTGGTTGCCTCCTATCTATAAAATCAAGCAATAAGGAAAAAAAATTGTATGTAAGGATTTCCCTCACTCATATCGTTTTCCTCATGGTATTAGAGCAGTGATCCAACCCTAAGAGAGAGAGAGAGAGAGCACAAAGGAGAGTTGCTTTCCATTGCGGGTGGCCGTCGCCGCCGCTAGGCGTTGCTAGGCTGCCCGCAGGGACCTTCCCATCCCTGCCTCTTATTAGAGTTGTCTCCATGGAGCCGTCTCCATCTTCATCAACAACAACAAAAATCATCCTATGAAGTTGTTGGATCCAGATCTACAAGGGCCGCCATACCTCCGTCAGCCTTGCTTGCTAATGAAGCCGTCGCTATCCTATTCGCTGCCATCATCACAGATCTACACTGCCATTACCAACTTTGTCGCCGATCTACTCCATGCATCCGCCCCTATTGAGATCTACTCCTAAATCAAGGAAAAGATCTCTTATTTCTGCTAATATTGAGGATGCATCATCCTTTACTGCTTTGGTGGAGATCCGGAAGGATTTTCCCCTCTTGTGTTGTTGTTTTCGGAGTTTTTCAGATGTTGATCGCCGCCGACACGGCGTATCATTTTTGGACACTGTGTATAGGCGGTGTTCTGCTTCTTCACAACTTCGTTCGCCTATTTCGGACACGGAGTGCCACTTCTGGACATGGCATGTCATCCTTTGACACGATGTGTCGCCTGCTTCTGCCCCGAGCTTTTGTCAACTGACACGCGTGTCCTTTTAACGACACGGCGTATCTCCGACTTCTGCTGGCGCTGATTGCTGCTACCGTGCTACCAGAGTAACCAGACACGGCGTGTCGCCTGCTACTGTTGCTTCGGGTCACCTGACACGGCGTGTCGCTCAACGACACAGTGTGACAGCGTATCCGCTGCTACCTGTTGCTACATCTTGGCGTGCTACAATGATTCTATCATATGGCGGAGGTTTCTATACATGGTGTCCCTTCTTTCTCTTACCAACAACAATTATCTTCCTCTTTTTAGCATTTTTATAATTTTGTTTACACCCCCCGGTCTTCCAACCCTACATAACTTCTTTTTGCCTACCTCCTCAATACTTGTTCCACCCCTTTTACATATTGAACTTATTCATCCTACCAAGTAACATTCCGGTAGTGTATCTCCTCTTTCTACTGAGTTTACATTCTGGTAGTCTTCGTTTAGTTCTTCTCTATATTCCAAATTTTTGACTTGTTATTTTTCTATCTGGATCTTTGTAATCGGGTCACGTTGCAATTTGACTCGCATTATCGGTTACCTCCTCAACATATTGCTTATACAACCCTTGCCTCTTCCATTGTTTTTAACTCTCCACTCCAACCACTCTCTTGGCTCTTTTAGTGGTTGGCGTGAGGGGGAGAATAGGGGATGAAGAGTAGAGGGAAGAGATGAGATGGAGGAAAGATGAAGAAAGAAGAAGAAGAATATCATTCTGCGGTTCTATTGGTCTTCATGCTACATTTACTATATGGATCCTTCTTCTACTGTGTTCTTTTTGCTTCTATGAGGATACTTCTATAGTTATGTGGACTATTCATGCTATGTTGCTGCTATATGGAGATTTATGTTGTTGTTATTGCTTATTCATCATCTACCTCGACTGCTACTATGAAGTTACATATTGGGACGTCATTGTTGTTACTTGTGCTATGATTAGCACATTTTACTTGTTGCTTTGAACTTTTGCACTATCTACTGTCTGTGCTCTGTTTTGCACGTTGACTTTCTATTGTGGACCAGCACTCTCTGGACTCTTTGGACCAGCACTCTCTAGACTCTGTGGACCAGCACTTGGTTGCTACTTTGCACACTGGTCTTCTATCCACATACGTCGTCGACTTTTGCTTCTGTGTGCCAGCACTTTTTGGCTTGTCCATGCTTTGTGCACGTTGACTCTCTACTTGACCATGCTTTGTTTGCATATCGACTATTGTAGCTTCTTGTGACCTGGCACTCTCTGGCTACGACAGCAATTGTGATGAAGACTTGATGCCTATCCGCTATTCTTTATGTTGCTCCAGATGCCATTATGATGATCAAGAAGCCTCTATGCCTGCCTAGATATCTACTGCCTTGGAGTATCTACTTGAAGGGGAGTATTTGAATATTTGAGTGCTTGAGTGATTTATTGTAATATTGAGGAGGAATAATTTTTGTATGGGCTTGGTTATCTTTTTATTTTGTTTAGTCTGTCTGTCTGTTTGCAAGTTGATTTGGGATTCTCCCAAGCTTCAGCTTGAGGGGGAGTGTTAGAGTGTCTATTTACTTAAGTGTTTTAATTTTTTACTTAAGTTTTGTTTAGTCTTATTTGTAACATGGGCCCAATTGTGTATTGGCCCATTAGGGTTTGTCTAAGTGTCTGTATGCTTCCCCCTTATCCTATTTATAGGAAAGGGTGGCTGCCTCCTATCTATAAAATCAAGCAATAAGAAAAAATACTACCCGTAAGGGATTTCCTCCACTCATATCGTTTTCCTCAATTTACATCTCAGAGAGACCCCAAACAGAGCTAAATAGAAAAGAAAGATTCATGTAGCCAAGACAACATGGATGGCACACGGCTTAATGATGTTGATGGTGGTGATGTCACATGGCTTAATGGGGTCCAAATTTGCTGTTCCAAGGACGTTGTTCCGGCGTGAAGCATTAAATCTCGGCCGTGAAACACCCAATAACTTTTTTAGGGGTGGGCCTTTGGAGTTAAATGTAAGGTTGGGATTAAATACAACAGCAACTTGCAACAGCAGATTTCAGTTGGGCTTAATGGCGCCGCCGGTGGAGATGAAATACGACTTTTTGACACAAACTTTCAACAAAAAGTGACTGGCCAAAAAGGTGTTCAGGTGTACAAGGCTAGAAGCATCAACAACTAAGCAAAAGTCATAACCAAAACTTGTCCTCTAACATGTTTACTGATCATATTCCTTGTTAAGGAAACATAGGGGTCCTTCAAGTTTTCCATTCATCAAAACTGGAAGAAATTAAGAGATACCATTACCATTATGCAAAAAGCCTTTTTTGTAAATAAATTGTATGTCAACATATAATTCAGCTACAAACTTAAAATCATCAAAATAGGTAGTCCGAACAGTATTCGTTTGAAAATTATGATATTTATTTAATAGTTCCGTAAGTGGATGTGATTCTACCTGCAATCTACCAATGAAGATTTCTGGAAAGTTACAGTACTTAAACTCCAAAAAGCTGTGTATATGTGTACCTCACGCCTTCACTTGGTGAACATGTCAACTGCACCAAAGCTTCCAGAGCACCAGGTTCTTGACCAACAGCAGCGTTATTGTTGTTGCTATCTCCATGAGCAGCCAAATTAGCTAGTGCGCGTGCAGCCTGATACATATAGTTAAAGGTTAAAATTATTACTCGTGACAGATGTTTATTTAGATCAACATGGAAGTTTATGTAAAAAAATTTATACATAGATTGTTAAGGTTTTAACCACAACCCCAGGCCCCTTTTTTGTGAGATGTGCCCCTTGGTGATAATTTGTTCAAGAGTTGCGATTGTGAGTAGAGGCCACATGGAGGTCACAATGAGGGGTACAAGTAGGAGGTGGAGCATGAAAGAAAGATTGTGATTGGAGAGCAAGGCTGCTGTGGTGGAGGCAATAATTTTGTCCGTGGAAGGGGAGTTTCAGTAATTGTCTAAATTTTGATCAGATATTTTATTCACTGCCATCAAATAGTGATATAGCCTTTCCTATGGAAACAGTTTAGATTCAATAGGCAATCCTAATAAATAGATAAATTGCCAAACATATTCATACCATGTGCAATACATTTTGTGCAAGTTCAACAATGTGAAACATCCTATAAAAAGGAACACACCTCCTCATAAGTGGAGGATATAGATTGAATATAAAGAATCACTTTTAAAAGTCACATGATATATTGTGAAATATATTGAAATAAATTTTTTATTTGTATATATATATATATAAAGTTACATAAACAAATTTCACAAATGTATTCATACATGTTGGTGTTGATATGGCTGAAGAAGAAATATCAGTTCACCATTTTTTTGTAAATTGTGATTTCTGGAATATCGAAATGGAATCAAGTAAAGATACCTAGTTCCTTGCCTATGCGGGCAAAAGAGAGCAAAAAGGAGTGGGAAAGGAAGAATGGGGCTTAGAATTTCATTTTCCCTTTTATTTCATGCTAATTAATGGAGTGATTAGCATAAAATATTGCAAAGATCTAGGGTTACGCTTTCCTTTTTAAACATGCTATTACATACTAACTAGCCAAAACATGACCTTGAAGCATTTTATCTAGTTGACATAAAATCAGGATTTGATTCTTGGGAAAATGTGGAAAAACGAAACGACTATAAATTCCCCTGTGTAGGTTTTTCTTATTGAAAGAAGGGCAACCCCCTCTAGGGGGAAGTGTACAGACTCAAGACAAACCCTAATGGGACAAGACACAATTGGGCACCAATAGACCCAACAACTTAATTAACTAATTAAATAGACTATCTAACACCCCCTCAAGCTGGAGCTTGGGAGAATCCCAAGTCAGCTAGCAAACGGATAGACAGACTAAAGAAAATAACAAAAGATAAACCAAGCCCACATTAGAATGTTTCTCCCCCTCAATGTTACAATAAAGCACTCGAATACTCCCCCTCAAATAGATAATCTCAAAGTGGGTATGCAAGCAAGTAACAGGAGCTTCTCGATCAATGTAAAGTGGCATTTGGAGCAAAAGTGAACAGCAACATGTAGGCATCAAGGTCTTCATCTCATTCGTTATTGTCCATGTAGTAGACCGGAGAGTGTTAGAACACAAGACTAGAGAGTGTTGGTACAAAGGAAGCAATAGTCAATGTGCATACAAAGCATGGATAAGAAAAGAGACATGCATAAGGCACGGACGAGCCAGAGAGTGCTAGCACACAACAGCAGAAAGTAGACGACGTAGCCCAATAGAAGACCAGTGCGCGAAGTTGCAAGCAGATAAATGACTCCAAAATCCAATGTAGATGAAACTTCAACATGTACATGTAAAATGACCAATAGAAATCTCCATCGTCTTCTCTCATCATAAAGATTCCATTACAGTAGCAGATGTCACAGTCCAGAGAGTGTTGGGTCACAGTAGTAGCAATGGTTGACGTGCGAGAGCATGGACAAAGAGTCAACGTGCAAATAGAGCATGGTTGGCAGATAGTGCAAAATCACAAAACAGTAAATAAATGTGCTAATCATAGCACAAGTAGCAAGGTGATGTCGCCAGACAAAAGTTAATCAACATATAGCATAAATGAAGTAGATATCTCCATAGCAGCAGACAAGATGATGATGAATAAGTTACTCAAGCTCTTCATAAGGTATATAGATCAATAATAGCAACAGAAGGATCCACATAGCAGCAAAAATAACACCACATAGCAGCAATAAAAGTAGTATGAAGAATCCACATAGCAGCAGAAGGATCCTCCTAGTGAAATATAAAGTAGCATGAAGATCCATATAGTAGTAGAACTAAAATCCTCTTCTTCTCTCCCCCATCTCACTCTTCCCTCTACACATCATCCTCTATTCTCCCACTCACGCCAACCACGATAGTAGTCAACAAAGTAGTTGGGCTGGAGTCTGGAGAGTCAAAAACAATGGTAGAGGTAGTGTTTATGTAGGCAAATATTTGGAGGAGGTTACCGACAACTTAAGTAAATGTGCAACATGACCTGATTACATAAATCTGGGTAGAAAAAATATGTGGATCTTAGTGCGACTCAAAAAGGGAGAATGCAGGGGGTGTTGGGGGTGCCCCCCCCAGCCCGACGGTATGGATTAGAGCAAAAATCAAATCCAATTAGTCAGTAGGCACAATGTGTATATGGGGGGTAATACAAGCATTGAGGAGGTGTGCAATATGTATATAAGGCTGGAAAGGGTGGGAGGTTAAAGAATAAAAGAAATTTAAAATTGTAGGAAAAGAAAGATAAGTGAGTTAGGATAAAGATAGGGACTCGCCATGTTTAGAAACATCGGTCATGTAATAAATTAGTTGTAGATGATGTAGGGCGTCAAGATGAAGCAGCAATAGCAGGAGACCCGTTGTGTTGTTAGGGAGACGCGTCGTGTCATGTAGCAAGTCATTGCCAGCAAATGGCAGGCGACATGACGTGTCACTTTACAGATCTCGAGGCAGAATCAGGATAGGGCGCAAGTGACACGGCGTGTCATTTAGGCGATATTGTGAGGTCGAGCAGATTTCACGAACGAAGCAAAACTTCACCTACACACTGTGTCAAACAACGACACATGTTAGCGGCGAAACAGCAACAAAAAACCTCGAGACAGCAGCAAAGAGTGGATAAATCCTTTCGAATCTCCACCATAATAATATAGGGATGATATATCCACAACATCAGCAGAAAAAGGAGATCTATTTCCAAGATATGGGATTAGATCTCAATGGTGGTGACATGGATGATGATGGCGGTGTAGATCAGTACAGATGTAGATGACGGTGGTGTAGAACTACAAAGGTGTAGATGACAGCGGTGTAGATCGGTAGTGGAGTAGATGACGGCGGCAAATAGGGTAGCAGTGGCGGCTCTAAAAGCAACAAATCATGATGGTGGCATGGCGTCCCATGTAGATCCAATAGCAGCAACTTCAAGATGAACTTTGATGGAGACGCTCCATGGAGACGGCTCTTAGAAGAAGCAGGGCTAGGAAATCCCTACAGGAAGCCCAGCAATGCCTAGAGGCGATGGTCGCCCCCGGCTTCTCTCCTTTGTGCTTTCTCTCTCAGATTTAGGGGTGGAACAGGAAGGCATGCTCTGATACCATGAGGAAAAACGATATGATGGGGAATTCCCCTTTTGTGTAAGTTATTCTTATTGATAGAAGGGAAACCCCCTCTCTTGTAAATAGGATAAGGGGGAAGCATAGAGACTCAAAACAAACCATAATGGGCCAAGATACAATTGGGCCCATATTACAAAGAGACCTGACAACTTAATTAACTAATTAAATACTCTCTAACAACCTTTACAAGATTGTTACGAGTACGGAATTTGCATGAGCCATTATTATTCTGGTCAACAATGATTGGAGTTTAGTAATTGAAACTTGCTCATAGTTCATACTTTAGAGCAATAAGTTTTGCTAGACATATGAATATATTATTTTCTTGTAGCTCTTCTTTCTCTACTTTTTTTCCTTTAAACCCGATCAGCACACTTATCGGAAACATTATTTACAGCAAGGTATGTTTTACAAAATAAATTTTTTACAACTTCTCACTAAAGTTGGACTTCTCCATTGTTTGATCTATGTTGCATGACCGTCCATGTGTGGTTGAACATGTCACCTCGTTGCGAGACACATTCTTGTACTTACAGTCACCTCTACATATGTTCATGGCATTCTCTGATTGCACGTCTAGCATGCAGTTTTGACTCCTATTGACACTAACAATTTTTTATATTGCCCATGCCTCTCTCCACTTCCTAGGGCTTTTTATTTCAAGTGGGTTCATTAGTTTTCATCCCACCCAAGAGCAGGTAAAACATCATAGCTACAAGAGGAATCAACAATCACAAATCATTGTCCAATTGCTTCCACTACCATGAGAAGCAGGCTCCTAGTCAGTCGTACACTCTCCAACAAAGAGATGCTTCAACCCCATTATTGTTGACGAAGGCACTTAGACGCCACCTAGTCGTCTAGGGGCCACTAACAGGACCGGTCAGACACTCGCTTAGTAGCAAGCCTTGTTTGGGCACCTTCAGAAGCAACTGGGCGGCTAGGCGGCCGCCTAGCTTGCTTGGGCGTCCCGTAGGCCTATTAGGTGACCGTCTTTTGCTGGCATCGGGCCCAGACCGCTAATATTTGCAATTTTTTAATAAATATTATACCCCACTCCAATTCTTGTCCAATCGTCCTAGACCCCCACCCCACTCCTACGTCCCTCTGTCTCATGTGCGCAACACAATGCAGACAGTCGCGCAACAGTCATGGTTGCTCCTAGTGGCTAAGGCTATCAGCCACCTTCTAGTGGTTGATCAAGGAGCACTCACCTCCTCTTCCTCTAACTTCCACTCCCTTCATCTTCTCTTCAACAAGCAACCTCACATCCTCCTTCAATGTTCAATGTTCTAGGTCTGCGTCTTTGTTTTGCATCTGAAGTCTCGGATTGTCTTCGTGATGGAAGGAGATAGTGCATCTATGATATGGGTCGAGGAATTCTACCACACTTTTTGGAGTTGGCAAATGATATAGCTATAAAGGAAAATATCTAAAGATCTAGGGTGGAAATATGGATTATGGCCTAATCCATTAGACAAGAACAAGCTTCAATGTGCATTATGTGGTCGCGCTAGCAACAGCAGAATTAATAGATTGAAGCAGCTCATCATCAATGGGTTCCTTGATACCGAGAAATGGTCAAGGACTAGTCAAGCAATCCGCAATGAGTTGAAGTTGTACAAAGAGGGTCCTAGGAAGCCCAAAGTCAACATAGATTTCTATGTAAACAACAATGTTAACTAGGACGGTGATGATGAGAATCATTCTGCTCCATTTGTTGTTAATAAAGTTGTTGCACCTGCCAAGCCTACTTGCACTTCGGGCCTAGGTTTCGAAGGTAAAAGCACTTTGAAGAGTTCTCTTGATTCTTTTGTGTCCTAACCCCATTAATGTTGTAGCCTAAAGGAAGGCATGTGACAAAGTACAGAAGACCATTGATTATGCTTACAAAAAGGAGGCCTAGCCAATGGCGCATTATAGCATAGTTGCATGGTTCTATGAAGCAGGTATACCTCTTAATGTTGTGAGTCACACTTCATTTGAATTTAAATTGGAAGCAATTGGACAATATGGAAGTAGTTGGACAATATGGTTGCTCCATATACATCTCTTCCAAAAGGTCGCCATGAAGGAAGGCATTCTTGATATCTAACTAATGCAATTGACAGGTAAAATGAGCAGCTAATGAGATGAAAAAGATGAACAAATGTCATTTTGGCCACGGAAGAAAAAGTCTCCAAGTAATCTTCCACATAAACCTATGTGTAGCCTTTTACGATAAGCCATGCTTTAAGTTGGTCAATAGTCCCATCAGGGTCAACTTCAACTCAAAAAACCCATCTGCGAGCAAATACTGCTTCATGTAGAGGAGCGGTCACTAGACTTCATTTGCCATTTCTAGACAAAGCAGCCATCTCATCCTCCATAGCTTGTTTCCAAAATGGGTGATTTAGTGCAACAGAGATACTATGAGGTATCAGCACAGTAGATAGGTCGGAAATAAAGGCAGCATATGAAGGGGCTATGCAATCATGAGACAAAAATTTAGATATAGGTTGAGCAGTGCATGAATGCTTCCCTTTTCTTATGACAATAGGCAAATTATCAGGATCGGTTTGACTCGTAGAACCTCAGAGGCAGCAAGAATATTTGAGAGATGCCCTGTCATACTGTACCTGTTTCGAGCTATCTAAAGAACTTGTATGATTTTTTAATGTATTTATATATGGGTTACTAGCATTAGGTGATGAACTCAGTGTGCGGTTGATGACAACTAAAAAAGATGGGAAGTCTTCAATTTGTCGAGAGGTCTGAGAGGTTTCTTGATTTTCCAAAGTAAGGAGTGTCTTCAAAAAACATGACCTTAGTGGATACCAGAAAACAATGTGTAGTTGGATCACAACAACGATACCCTTTGTGAGTTTTGGAATATATGAGAAAGACACTTCGTCACTCAAGGACTGAGCTTGTCATAGTCAATTCATGAACAAAACTAACATGCTCAAAGATTTTAGGAGGAACACCATATAGCAGGCGGTTGGGATAATACAATCTGAAACGAAATTTGATTGTTCAACGTTGTTGAAGGCATGTGATTAATTAGCTAAGTAGCAGTGAAGACAGGGTCTCCCTAGAAACTGTAGGGAACATTATATGGTGAAGAGTTTTCACAGTTTCGATAAAGTGCCTATTTTTTCTTTCTATTGTCTCGTTCTATAGAGGAAAATGAGGACAAGAAGATTGATGAATAATGCATTTGTTAGAAACAAAGACGGTGATTGCAAGTACTCTTTTGCATTGTCAGTCCAAAAAATGCAAATACTTTGTGAAAATTGTATTTCAATTTCGAGACAGTTGTTGCACTATAGAGAAAGTCTCAAAATAGTCTTTAATGAGATACAACCATGTAGTTCTAGAAAAATCATCAATAAAGGTAACAAAATGCCGAACCCAAGTTTGGAGGAGGCCCTACTAGGTCCCCAAATGTCTGAGTGAATAATATGAAAAATAGAGTTTGCACACATAACATCTACAAATAGATAACTACATCTATGGTGCTTTCGTAGTTAACAAGCTTTGCAATCAAGTTTATCTAAAATTGAAGATATAAAATGTGAAGCTCTGAGAGATAAGTGACCAATGCAACTGTGGATGCGTAGAGAGAGAGACAATTGTGCAAGCCTTTAGAGCCCTATCCAAATAGTAGAGACCAGCATCCTCATAATTACCACCAATCACTGCATTTGTTCGGAGGTCCTATATCAAACACCGATCAAGATCAAAAGTGATGGAGGTATTCGTATATGTGCTTTATTGCATTATATTTTGTTGTTTCTTTTGTTATGGGCTTTAGACTTGTCATGTCTCTAACCTTCTTCTTTAATCCCATATTGCCTAACTTTGTCTATTGGCTTACTCTCTTATCCAATAAAAGAGAGTCCATTGTATTGTGTTTTAATCATCTAATAAACATTTTTCCTATTCTATATGGTACCAGAGTCATATGATCACCCTAACCTCTCATGTCTCCATCAACCCTAGCCGCCACCCACCCTTTCACCAACCCTAGTCGCCATCCACCCCTTCATCAACCCTACCTGAAACCACCCACCACCCTAGCCGCCGCCCCTCCTTCCCTCCTCTCTCTTGTTGCCGCCACCCCCTACCGTCCTCTCCCTTGCCGCCGCCACCAGCCTCAACCTTTGCCCTTCATCCCGCCACTGCCCTCCCCACCTTCTTCCTCCCCTCATCCCGCCGTTGTCCCCCCCACCTCCGCACCACTATTGCCCTCCACCGCCTCTCCATCTTTTCCAACTATTGTCCTCTCCACCTAATATACCACCACCATCTCTCCACCATCTCCCTTCTTCCTTGTCCGTCTCTCACTCCGAGCAATTTTTTCAACATAGCGTGTTGACATTCTAAAATGTCTACGTTTGCTATGTGCATATGCCTCATGGTGGAGTAACTTTCTCTCCATGATGGCGTAGGTCTTTCTCTCTGGTATCTACTGCCCCGTGTATGGGTTCCTCGGATCTAATGCTTCAGATCTCCTACTATTGTCTGCTGCCCCGTTGCGGGTTTTTGTTGTTCTGTTGATCCAGGCCTTCTACTGCCCATGCGTTGGGTTATTTCTTCTGCCTACTGACTATTGCTACTGCTTGTTGTCTGTTGCTACTATTGCTTGCTACTTGTTGTTGCTTACCCTGAGTTGGGTCCCTTGTGTTTGCTTCTGCTTCTTGCTGACATCTTCACAAAACTTCTTCCCAAGGCCATATTCTCTATCATGGTTGACAAGTTGGGCATGATTGTTATCTATGCTCCAGTTTGATGGGGAGTATTAGTATATATCCTTCATTGCATTATGTTTTGTTGTTTGTTTTGTTATGGGCTTTAGATTTGTCTTGTCTCTAGCATTTTTCTTTTATCCCATGTTTCCTAACTCTATCTATTGGCTTACTCTCTTATCCTATAAAAGAGAGTCCTTCGTATTGTGTTTTAATCATCTAATAAACATTTTTCCTATTCTACAGGAGGCATGAAGAGTACGGGTCAATTTACTAAGATACAATAAACTAAATGGAAATGAAGGAATAAAAAGGACAAATGGCAGGTCGATATGAGGAAGGGGCGAGATGGACCTAGTGTCCTAAACGGCAACTGAAGATCCATTTGCAACGGTAACCTTAAGGGTACTGGCTTTTGTGGTGGACGTATTGGAGATAAGGCTATGTATACATGTAATATGATATGTTGCACTAGAATCAAGTAGGAGGATGTTTGTTGAGATGTCTAGATCTGAAGGAGCTGAGATATTCTTCATCACTCATCTTGATTTGATGAGGAATTTTCTCAGAAGAAGTGGAGGTAAGGTTGGCAGTAGGACTCCGAGGTGGGAAGCCATGAATGGACTAGCGTGTTTCCTTCCAGTGACCCTTTTTGCCGCAGTGGGAGCACTCGGGTCGTCCTCTACTCCTAAAAGAGTGTATCTCCCTCCCCCCACCACGAGCACGTCCTCTAGTAGATAAATTTGTTGGTATTGTGGGAGACGAGGGTGGATGAATCTCTGACAGGATTGCCCAGAGAATTTTGCTCGAGGAAGGCTCTGGAGACACGTTGATATGTCTCTACCAAGGAGGGAAGCTTTGTCCATAACAGAATCTTACTTCTAACTCCGTCGTATTCCTTGCGAAGGCCAGCAAGGAACTTGATAACAGTCATCCAGTCATGCTGCTTCTAGAGCTTGACATGGTCGATGAAGACGAGAAGAAGACTATTTAGATCCTTTGTGATGCAAGTGACCTCTCCAAAGTATTGTTTCAAACTATTTAGGAGGAGATGGGCATCATGTTGTTCCCACTATGGAATAGAATCATTGGTGGGAGGTCCTTCTGTAAGATGCTTCCTTTTTGCCTGGCCTTTGAATTATATGATAATCTTGTGACTTCACTGACTGAAGTTGTGTCCATTTAGTTTGCTCGAGGTGATGTCAATGTTTTAGACAAGAAGATGTGTAGATAGCAGAGGCGTAGGTTGCAGAGGCTTCTCCTCTCCCATGATGTGGTGTAGACAAGTTGCAACACGGCGTGTTGACAGATTGCCAAGGTGTATAAGCTGGCGACGAGGGTTAACCTTAGCTATGACAACCATGTTGGACACTGAAGAACATCGTCGTGTGTATTATGCTAGCGACAGAAAGCGTGTTGGAGACTGACATGGCGTGTCGCCGCGTATCTGCAACCGCCAGAGATGATTCTAGATCTTGAGATCTTGTAGAGATGTTTGTGCATGGATAGTGCACAAGGGAAAAGGAAGAAGGGGCTAGCGTGGAGATGACTTCCACAGATATGGATACGGGTGGAGATGATTAGCACCTTAGAGATGTTTCCATGAAGATGACTTCTACGAAACTGAGGTTTGGTGGAGCCTTGGAGGTGACTTCCACCGTAGAGAAGTAGTTGGTGACTTCCACGGAGGACATAATGTCACCGCGTAGAGCATTTGGCTTCTTTTTTCTAAGAGAGGATTGAGATGCTTTGATACCATGTTACCAGAGAAAGGTGGAGAATACCTTGTGTGTATTATAGATAGGAGGGCTAGCCTTTATATAGAATTATGGGTGGTTGTCAATACCCATTTAAACAGTGTAGGCTAATCCCAATATACAAGAATATAGACAGAGTTATACACTTAACATCTTTGTTTAATTCTGCTTGCATAGGAGCAAAGCAGTTGGCAAAGACCATTGATGGGGGAAAAAGTTCATCTTTGAACATTCTAGAGCATTCCTACGGATTTTGAGACTTGTAAATGTTGATGAGAATCCTCCCATGGGATACAATGATGCATCTATTCAGAGGGAAAAAGAAGAAATCTGATTGAATGGGGGCACACGCCATGACTTCAGGCAAAGTGTCTTCTTGGACCAGGTTATACCTACTATGTTATGGAGTGAGCATGGAGCACATTTGACTTGGTAAGAATTAGGTTAATTTATATTTACTTATGAATTATGATGTGCATGTGTAGTTGTATACTGGTAATTACATTGACATGCCTTTTCTATTTAGATTCACACAAAAAGGAACATGCTAGATGTGAACTAGATTGACAGCTCCAAACAAAACCTTGAGAGAAGAGTTATGATCCTATTGCTCTGGATGAACTAAATTGCAGTATTGACTGGATGACGGGCACTCCAGAAGATCTTGTCATTGCTCGAGTGTTAATTTTGCCATGAGTGTTGGTGATTATCAGGCTGGGCTGAGTAGGCCATGAAGATTTACATCTACATCACATGGGACTAGCACAGGTCGAAGGGGACTTAGTGATGATGATCTTCAGGTTGAGGAGGAAGCAATGGTTGAGGATGAAGGAGTACATGATAATGATGAAGGTGGTGATGGAGAGGAAGCAGAGGGCAACGATGGAGATTCATTTGATTTTAGTCCTTTTACATATATGCAGTATTTTAAAAAGCGGTATGTGTTATGCGTTCAGAGAGGTCACCTTGTAGAGTATATGCGGTATGCGGGAGTATATACGGAAGTATATGCGGTTTTGGATTTTTTATATATTTATTATTATATGTATATATATACATATATATATTAATCATGAATTTACATATTCAATGTCAAATTGTATCTAAATAGTACAATTACAAGAATAATGGATGCAATCATGCAAATATGCAATCATCACAACTAAAATAAATACAAACATACACTATAATCTAAATCTAAACAAACATACGTGAATATAAATGTAAAAAAAGAAGAAATGAGAATATGTCTATCTGAAAATCGGTGTTTAATTGGCCTTGTATGTGGTCCTGCAACCGATTATGCGGCATGGTCTGATTTTGGGAGGGATTTCCAATATACGGTTTGGTAGGTGGTCCGAACCTTGTATGCGGGATATCTAAAACACTGCATATATGTGATTGAGTTTGCTTCTAGTAGCACTAGTACTAATACTATAGTCTTATCTTTTGATTTTATATACCAACATACCATTTTGGCATTTATCATTTATGCTTGGATATTGGGTTTTATATATAGAAGTGGTAAAGGGATTGTGGAATGTCGAATGCATTACATTTACATTCTCTTTTTCTATTATTTATATGTGATGTCATTGTTTTCTTAATTCAATATTTCAAGTAGAGGATGTTAAAGATTGACAAAGTATAAGGTATGTCTTTCAACATTTCATTGATTGTTAACTTATCGTTGCCTCTTTTAATTTGATTTTTATCTCATTTCCTTACACTATTTCAATTAATTTGGGGTGGATATATATATATATAGTTATTATACTTTGTTGCTCGGGAGCCCGCCTAGGTGTCCTAGGCACCCAGCCAGGGACAACCACCTCTGGCCACCTTGAAAATGTTGGTCAACCATAGGAATGTGTTCCCCTTGCTCGTGGCAACCTAGGCATCCATTGACCTAGCAGCATGTGTGTGTATGTGGTTGTCAGTGTCGCTTCGACGCCTTTAGTGCCTCCCTACACCATATTAGCTACAGTGCCAACTCCTTTGAGAGTGGTGGGCGTTCACCCTCATCTACAAGTTGTCTATCAGATTATATGAGCTTAGTACAATGCGCGATCACAACCCTTCAACTTTTGGTAAACTTCTAGGACCTCCATTCTCAACTGACGAACTATGCTCATCGTGTTAATATATAAGAATAGCATATAGCATTGGAAACCCACCGAGATCCCCTCACTAGTTGGTTCTATGGGGTGTGGGTTGAAACTGATTCTATAGGCCTAAATTTTAGGCTTTTCCCAACAAATAGTGCAACCTTTATGCCTGAGAGTCTATTCATGGCTGGTTCGTGGCTACATTGAAAGTTGGTGGATCTCAAGTTTGGCATGTCCCAACATGTATAAACGAAAATAGGGGGTCCTTGTAACCAAGACATTGCACTACCCTTGATTAGGTCCTTAAGAATATTCAGCCTCGAATAAGTAACAATATGGTGTACCTAAATATGGTAAAAGAGGGCTTGGGAAGCATCTCCAATTTACTCTCATGAAAAGAATCCTTCTAGGGTACTCAAAGTATACAAGCACGAATCCCTTGCATTTGTGAGCATGCCTCATTTGTTGATCACGTCTCTAACTTCCGATGTTTGTGGAATGAATTGATCATCCTACACAATTATCTATTCTTCAATGAAAATACAATGACGTGTAGTTCATTCGGATCCTTGCTTCTTTGTTTACCTCTTATGAGTTAGTTAAGAATCAAACCTTGATTTCTAATCCATTGACCATGATTAGAGGCTTATTGTCACCTAACTTGCATTCCAACATCCTCTGGAGTCGATCGATGCTTATGCTATGGTTGTTGCTCCTAAATGGTTTTGATGGATGCGGTCGTGGTTGTAAACATAGTCAAAGTCATGAAGATCATGAAGTCGTATGATAGTGTTGGTGGCTCTTCAGGCTCCCAACATCGATGTACCTTTGTGATCATTCAACGTGCATGGGATACAAGAGCATTCATTGGATCTCCTTCAAAGGACTTTTAAACCGAGCTGTCACGATATCGCATGGTGACACGCCCAGTGTTTTTCCCACATGTTAAGAAGAATAATCAGCCCAATTGCTAATGGGAAGCACGAGAAAGAATAACCAGCCCAATTGCTAATAGGGAGCACGAGGAAGAATAATCGGCGCAATTGCTAATAGGAAGCACGAGTTTGAGTGTTGCAAGAAGATAGGATCACATTATCCTATCACTAACCCAAGTAGCGGTGAGCATAATTTGGTTACAACCGATTAACCGAATGGTTACTTCGTGTATGGCTAATTTTATCCAGACAATTTTGTTGATCAGGTCAATTTGAATAATTTATCTCAGTTATTGATTAAACAATTAATTGGTCAGTTAAAAATATTTTTTGGTTGGTTAACTGAATTTCCCGACTTGTCACGTATTATCTATACAAAAGTACCCTACATGTATAAATACATAAATATTTGTACTTTGACATCAAAAAACTTCCACATTTCAATCCCAATCATTTAGTGAAACTTTATAATCTTTATATTTGTATGGAACGCTACTATGCTACCATAATTGATCATAATTTCATGAATACTTTCAAGCAATAATGATATACAAGTCTAATTTGGTTAACCACAAATTAACTGACAAAATTAACTGTCAATTAGTAAACCGTAACCGAATTAGCTGAGCATATTTCAGTTAGGTTCACAATTAAAATGTGCAACCCAAATTAATCGATTAACTTAACTGAATTAACCATTAACCAAAAAGTTAACCGACTACTCACCCCTAAATCCAAGTCCAACAAAGGTAAGTTTCCAACCCTAGCCAATGGTGATTAGCTGTCATTTAAAAGTCCAAGGAGGATTTGTTGTTAATCTGGGTGCATAAATGAATAGTTGTCTTACATAATCCAACTAGGATTTGTTGTCCGTTCTGGTCCAATTATGTCAAGTTATTGGTCCCAAGTCCAACTAGGGCAGGGAACCTTACTTAGTATTAGTTTTATCTCATAGCGTATATAAGGCATACAATCTGTTAGAGAGTCTGTTTATTATTGTTATTATTGTCTTTGTAATATGGGCCCAAGTATGTCTTGGCCCATTAGGATTAGGTTGTATCATGTACGCTTCCCTATTCTCCTATATATAGGAGCAGGGTTTCTCTTATCTAATACAACAACAAGTAGTCGTCTTATTATCTCAGATGGTATCAGAGCAGCCATCCTAGAGACCAAAACCCTACGTGAGAGAGAGAGAGAAACGGAGCATCGCCCCATTGCGGGCGGCCGCTGCCCGTAGGGAATTCCCTCTTGATCCGTGCGATCTGCTCCTCTAACAGTAACCCGCCGTAGCAGCCCTCTACTCTCAAGCCGTTGTCGCCGCCACCCTGTGGTACCCTATAGTTGCTCCTTTTGGCCGTCGCTGGACCCTGAATGCCATCTTGTTGCTGGCCCTCCTAGTTACCGCAACCGCTATATGCTCTGACTATTGTTGCTTGCCTCGTAAAGGCTACCTACTGCCGCCAATGCTACATCTGTCGGGTGTTTCACAGCCCACCTGGTTCCTTATATTTTTCCCGTCTCTCATGCCTTCTCCTACAGCCGCCGCCATGCCCTCACATAACTGTTGCCCTGCTGCTTCCCTGGTGTTTGGTCCCACTGCCCCACTCATCTGCGGCTAGCCAACGCACTTCACCGCAAACCAAACAGCCCCACATACTTATTTTATTTCTCCTCAATTTCTTGTTCTATTGCCCCACATATGCAATCTACATATTTGTGCTAATCGGATCCATTTTGTAGCCTAATCGAATTTTTGCGAGGACTCCGCCCCCGCACCCCCGGATATTTTTCTAGCCGGATCTACCTAATCGGGTCATTTTGCACCTTGATCTCGCATTATCGGTTACCTCCTCCACATATTTGCCTATACAACCCTTGCCTCTACCATTGCTTTTGACTCTCCACTCCAACCACTCTCTTGATTCTCTTCGTGGTTGGCGTGAGGGGGAGAATAGAGGACGAAGAGTAGAGGGAAGAGATGAGATGCGAGGAGAAATGAAGAATTTAGTTATGTTGTTATGTGCATCTTCATGCCACGTTTTATTGTTATTCTATGGATCTCGTGCTACGTATACTACATGATAGTTTTGTTGCTATGTGGTGCTTTCTGCTTCTATTATTACTTATTCATCATCTTCCTCGACTGCTGCTATGAAGTTACATATTGGGACGTCATTGTTGTTGCTTGTGCTAGATTAGCACATTTTACTTGCTGCTATCTATTTGTCTGTGCTTTATTTGCACGTTGACTTTTCTATTGTGGACCAGCACTCTCTGAACTTTGACGTCTGCTACTGTGGTGGATACTGTATGAAGAGGGAAGAAGATGAAGATCTTTGTTGCTGACTTTACATGGAGCTTGCATATTGGAGTTAGTTATTTGTTAGCTACTATGTCCACTGGTCTTTATCTGCCTATGTCGCCGACAGTTGCTTTTGTGCGCCAGCACTCTTTGGCATATCCGTGTTTTGACACGTTGACTTTCTTTTTGTCCATGCCTTGTGTGCATGTCAACTCCCTACTACTGTGTGTCAGCACTCTCTAGCTCGTCCGTGCTCTGTTTCGCACGTTGACCCGTCCGTACTTTATTTGTACGTTGACCACTACTACTGTTGTGACTCGGCACTCTTTGGTTGTGACGTTAGTGATGAGATGAAGAGCATGTTGCTTTGATACTTAATTCTGCTCCACATGATCGTGTTGCTGCTTATTTCTGCTCCAGATGATCGAGAAGCTTCTTTGACCTACTTGCTTGGAGTATCTATATGAGGGGGGAGTGTCAGAGTGTTTGAGTGTTTAATTATAATGTTGAGGGGGAGAAATTTCTTGTATGGGCTTAGTTTATCTTTTTGTTTTGTTCCTTTAATTTTTCTAGTTTGACTCTCTGTTTGCAAGCTGATCTGGGATTCTCCCAACTTCAGCTTGAGGGGGAGTGTTGGAGAGTCCGTTTATTATTGTTATTATTGTCTTTGTAATATGGGCCCAAGTATGTCTTTGCCCATTAGGGTTTGGTTGTGTCATGTACGCTTCCTTGTTCTCCTATATATAGGAGCAGGGTTTCTCTTATCTTATACAACAAGTAGTCGTCTTATTATTATCTCAGACAATCATAAAATTAGTTACTAATAAAGGGTATAGTCTTTATTCAATAGAGTGTTTGTTGACCGTTCAAAATTGGGTAAAGGTAGTGAATAGATTTTTGATTGACATGCTTGGTAGGAACCTAGAATTTCTATTTTTCATCCTCTTAACCGTTGGTCATCTAATTGTTGGTCCTAGTATAGAGGGCATTTGTATTGGTCATGTGGTAGATTGTATCAACACTTAAGAGATGCATTGGAAATAGGGTAGCAACCCTATGTAGGCCAGCTCAAGCATATGATTATCCTATTTTTTGTATGCCAAATTTACTTATGCAACCTCGACAGTGATGACTAGTTATGTATGGCTCTACTTCCACTTATTCTCATGATACTATCGCACGTGAACCATCAATTGGTTTTGCTTGTCAAAGACTACTAAATCATGTTCTTCGTGTATTTTATAAATTATTCTAGTCATTGTCAACTTTCTCCACATCCATCTAGTATCTTGCATTATTCCACATTGTTAGCACCTCAATGCCTTGATTTCTAGTTTACTTGTGTTCAACTTCCATGTTTTTGTTAGCAAGCTTACTAAATTGTTGGAACACAACATAACACTCCATTACTCTTCATTCTTCATAATAAGAGAGACCACAATTGAAGCAACCATTTTTGATGTGTCAGCTTGCAATGTCAATGAATTTGAGCTTCAAAACCTCCTTTCTATCATTATAGGATGTCTTTGTGGGTGTGGTAGCAAAAGAAGCACCTTGAACCAGGGCATTGTGTCATTTGCCTATTTTTTAGTCTAGGGTGCTAAAGGCTTGAGTTTGCAAACACTCTTAGACAAAGATTGCAATTCTGATGAATTTGTTCAAATTTCCACTAAAATGTTCCATTTCGATGAGGTATGAAATGGTTGGTCTATCAAGTACCAATATGTTGGGAATTTCAATGCAAACTGGCCAATTGAGGGGTTTTAGTTGAACATGTGAACTTCTCCCCAATCCCTACCAAACTTTCTCCAGCTAGAAATCCAAGGGAATGAAAATACATATAATGCATGTTTATAGATCTTGTAGCCAGTGACATATAACCAAAGCCACAAAATATGTTTTCAATATCTAGAATGTAATTCAGGTTATATATCCCAATCCCCAACTATTAAGAAACCATTAGAATAATACATTAATCCTCCTCCCTAATTTAAACAGAACCTCACTCTTCCATGTGCCTTCTTGTGATAAAGAAAAAATACTTCTCATTGTATCATTTCCGACTTGGGTCCTCCTAGTGCACCCAAATAAAGGATAGGAAACTGAAGAGCCACCATTCTCACCCTTGGCGGGCCTTGAGTAAGCACCCAATGAAAGGTTGATCACCAAAGCCTCGAACGTCGCAATAGTCTTAAGGTTTTTTTAACAACTAAAGAGCATCCGCAGACAAACTCTTCTGTGGGGGGAGAAGGATGTGTAGGTGCCATAGTTTGGGTGCTTAATCCAAACTCGCTCTTACTTCTCTCTAGGTTTCTCGAGTGGCTTCTTTGTTAGCAGGAGGAACTTGTCTCCTTGACGCCTCCACAGTGGTCTTGGATCTTCCTCATCCCGCTCCTTTATTGAGGCTTCCGTCTGCCTTCAACTCGTCCTACTTAGAGTAGCCCACCTTCTAGCCTTGCGATCGAGAGTTGATCACTTCTTATAGGGCTCTCGCTTGAATGTTCCATGGTGTGATCCTCGGCGTTTACATCCGTTGGATGTTCCTCAAAGCCATTGTCGATGTCTCGTGATGATGAGAGCCTTCATTAGCGTTCCCTTGGCTAGATCCCCTCAAAATCTGGCTTGCGTGTTGCGTTTAAGTGTCTGGGTGATCACCTTCCTCTCTTGAGAACTTGATCGAGATCCCTCCTAGCTGGTCGTAGTAGCCTTCTCCAATTTGAGGCCCTCCTACTTCCCTTGGTGCTTGATCTCTATGATCTACGGCTCCTCCTGCTACGCCCTAGTTTGTAGGTTGCTTATAGGGGCACTTAGCAAGGCAACCTCGCCTGATGGCAAGTATAGTCATTCCCGCCATGTGCCTCCCTGGCTAGTGATCCATCTAGATTCCCTTGGATTCTGGCCTTTGTCGTCATCCCCAAATCGTGGCGAGATCTACTGGATGAGGGATTGGTCTCCGCCGACGGGCTTTATCCTAGTGGTACAATGCCCTCTTTCACCTGTAGATTGGTGTTGCCCGTGATGGTGATTATTTGTCATGATCCACCTTTGGCTCGATCCGACCTTAGGGACCCTATTCTACATGTGGTTCATAGTGCGAGCATCGTGGTGGTTTTCCTGTGGGTGTAGGGGTTCGTCCCCACCCATATGGGGTAATTATTTTCATGCTCTCTTTTGCAGATTTCTAAAGGAACTCCCTTTTTCCCTATTCCCCAAGCTATTCACTTTTGATTGTGTGTGATCTCTCTACTCGAAGGCTATGGCGTCGCCTTGAGACCGAGTTTACTCGATGATGCCTACTAACTAGCTTTGTGCTTTCTTTGGTAGTGATGTTCTGTTTTATCGACATGTCCCTTACTCGCCCTTCGCTGCTTATTTTCCTCCGATGCGGTTTTCCACCATGTCTAGTCGGGATCTCCTTCGACTATTCAGCTAGTGGTGGTGCCCCTTTTAGGCGATGGCGTAGCCGTCAAGCAGGAACCTTTTACATTGTCGTTGGTGGCTAGGGTTCTTCTTTGACGGCGTATAGGGTTTTCCGGCCATAATTGTGCCACATCTAGTAGCACATGACCTATCCCAAAACCTAATCCCTTACTCTTGCAAGTGGTAGTGAGTGGGTGTGGGGTCAGCACGGGGGCCGGGTCTTAGTGTGGCCCTTTCGTTTGGGTGTTCCTTTGTAGGCTAAGCACGATGGGCCTTTTATCCAACTGTTTAGTTTGTGGTTTGGCATGGCGGGTCTTGTTGGATCATGTTTGTTGTTATCTGGCTTGGTTTCTATATAGACCCTTGTGTGGGCTCCCTTTTTAGGCTTGCCCTCCCTTCTAAGTAGGTCTTTCTCACCCCTGCTAGGACTCTCGAGCTCTAGCCTTGTCTTGTCCTCCCTCTGGGCCTCCTTCCTACCCCTGTGTGGGTTTTCGAAGGTGCTGGCACAGATCAAAAGGAGGATGAAGATGAGGAGATGATTTGGTTAAGGATGTTGATAAGGATGGTGGCATATGATGGTAATCATAATCACTAGTATAAGCAAAAATGGATGAGTCCCCGATTAGATGGTATATGATGGTAGTAATAATCACTAATACAAGCAAAAATGTATGTAGGAAGAATTTTTTCTATCTTTTACTAAGAGAAGCAGTTGATTCATTATATATAAGTATATAACAATTCTCCATGTCCAAAAGTATATTATAATTATAACAAGAAATGGACTACTGACCTAAATTCAAACAATCTCTATTGTTAATCTCTCTAGACAAACAAGTTTTGTAATTGTGTTCTTAAGAGTCTACAAGTGTAGTCTCAAACCAACCTTAAGAGATTCTCTTCGATGGTGAGGAACTATGGGGTTGATAGTTAGTTAAGATAGGATAACAATGAGCATCAACACTGGCTTATGACTTGTATGTGTTATCCACATACTATTTACTAATTGAAGTAAATAAAAAATGATAAGGCTGGGTCCTCGAAGTTGTTCTCAGGAAGTTACTCTATACCAATGTTTTAAAAAAGCATACAGTGGTATGTGTGCTGACAACACCTTGTAACTGCTTAAGCGCTAAGCGGGTGCCAAAGTGGGCAAACTTTAAAAAAGTGGGTTTTGGAATTCCTATAAATTTCTATGCTACTTACATACATATGTATATAAATGCTATATCTTTTGGAACTTTTATACATATCTAAACACATAACAATATAAAACGCCCAATTGGTTTATAACACAACTATAAGACAATGATTATGGCTATATAATACAGTAAACAATATACTTGTCATTGATAAAGCACCCTACACAAGTATAAAATAATAAGTGTATCTACATGATACAGCAACAATTTTGCATCACGTATTTACATAGCTAAACAGTAAATGATGGACTTATAATAGATGCCTTACAAAATTATTGTTACATTTGCATATCATCAATTAGTCATACATTACAGCAGTACATTTAATCAAAGTATGCATTCTATATTAGATGATAGTTACATATAATGTACTTGGATATATTACAGCAGCACCTTATTATTATTTACATACATAGTATGCATTCTAAACTAGAAATAGGGCTTATCAAAGAATATTTCATGTATATACTATAGTCAATAATACTTGGATCATATAATTTGCAGGCTTACAGCAGTATTTTTTAAAAAGGGCCAAAAAGAAGGTGAAGCGGGCAAAAAGTGGCCGAGTTTCTTCAATCCGCTTGATTGGCGCTTAGGGGCTGTTTTAAGCGGCTGATGGGCTGGTCGGATTAAGTGGCCGCTCAGAATGATTTCTAATAAACTGTGGACTATACAGTTATAGGCAAATAGTTTTCTTGCGAATCAATCAAAAAATAAAACAAGTTTTCTGGAATTATCAAACAGACAAGAACCTGCTCTTGAACTCCCTCAACTTTGCAATCTCGAGCAAGCATAACCAACGCGTGGATACCACCAGCAAAAGCAACATCTAAACTGCATTTATCATCCGCAGCTAAATTTGCAAGTGCCCCAGCAGCACGCTCCTGTAAAAATACCAAGTATGAGATACAAATGACATGATGACCAATATAAACGTTCTTTTATCACTTGCAAGAAAAGACATACAAGAACCCCATCGCTCCCAGAAGGCCATTTATAGATTAGATTGACGAGAGCTTTGACTCCACCAGCCTCGGCTATAGCACCCTGAGACAAATGATAGAAGGGTCATCATTATGATACTCCACTTTTACACTTTATTACAAAGCAAGAGGCTGAATCATCAGAAGATAGACCTTGTGTTCTTCGCCAACAGAAAGGTTCCAAAGCCCCCCTGCAGCCTCTTCTGCAACTAGTTTATTTCTCGACCTGGCAAGCTCGGCTAGTATATGTATCCCACCCTCATCAGCGACAGCTTTTGCCACCTTTGCGTTCACTGAAAGGTTTGCTATGGCCTGAAAAGCAGCATTGAAGGGTGTCTAGCAAATGTATGAAGCACAAAAATGAAAAACTGAAATCAGGTATATCTGCAAAACCTTTGCAGCTTCAGATTGCAGTCCCTCCCTACAGGACCTAGCAAGCTCCAAAAGCAGAGGAATCCCACCATCTCTCATGATTATTTCAGACCTAGCGGGATCAACAGATGCATTATCATCATCCACAACTACAAATATTGCAAGTCCAGTAGCCGCTCTTTCCTGAACATCTTCTTGTTTGCTCCTAACCAAGCGTAATAACAAAGATGCGCCTTGCTGTAACCAGAAAGCATCTGCTCCAGGTGTGTTGCCCTCTGCCATGCGCAAAAGAGAATGTGACAGCATCCACTCAAGCCAGTTCATCATGTCATCTATTTTTGTGTTATTCCCCATTGTGGAATTCATATTTCTCCACTTCTCGAAGGGATCATTTTTCGGCTTTCCCGGTGAAGTAGAAGTAACAGGTAGCAAAGATGAAATTCCTTCACTTATATCAGTAAACAGGGAAAGTAACACTTTGCCCTTTAAATTAAACGATGTGATCTGATTATTATAGTTCCCCACTTCTGCAGCTGGGCAGTTTAGAGCACACAAAACCTTCAAACTTTTTGAATAGAGGAATCTTGAGATGGCTGACGACGATACATCTGTCCTGGAGACGTCAAGTCCAACCAAGTTTGGAAGCTTGCTCCAAACAAGAGAAGCCGATGCCCATTGGATGCTCTTTGTGCCAGCAACAGAAAGAAAACGTAAAGAGGACACTCCACCAAGCTCAGTCTCATTGATGCTTCCACAGTCCAGAAAAGCAATTTCCTCTAAGTTGCGGCAATTTCTAGCAAGAGCCCCCATGGTTTGCCCATCAATTTCCCAAACCTTTGAGAGGCGAATTTTCTTAAGCTTAGGGCAGCACAAAGCAACGCCACGGATAGCGTCGCTTGTAAGTTTCTCACACTGATCAGGACTATCAATTGAAAGGCACTCAAGCAGCTCATGTCGAGCTGCTAAGATCGACAGTGTGGTATCAGTAATCTCACGGCAGCTATCCCCACTAAGCTCACGAAGGTTACGGGCCTGCAGATGCATTATGGCATCAGCACACTCGTGGCTCCGGAAGCGTAGAGATTGGAGACTAGAACATCGCCTGGCCAGGGATGATGCGGTAGAGGGATCAAACCGATGAGTTCGGAGGTCAAGTGAGTTCCAGAGACATTGAGAAGATCCAAGGAATCTCCAGTTACGACAGGTGGAGGCAAGACTAGCACGGTCCCGATAGTTGAGGCAGGAAAACAGCTGAAGAACAGTATCATCAGGGAGGCTAGTCCAATCCACATCTGTGGTATCATGAGAAGTGGTAGTCCAATCTACATTTATGGTGCAGGAATTTGATTGATGAACTCCAAAGTCGTCTGAACAATCCCTGTAGAATGTAGCAACCTCCGGAACATCAGCAATCTTGTCTTTGCCCTTCGAGTGATTCACTTTTCTCCTCACTCTGCGGCTCATTTCCGCACAGAAACAAAACAGTTTTCACCCAAAGTTGTAGCAAGGTATCAAGACTAGTCGACTAATTACAACATGTCAGGCCTCATGTGTTCATGTGTTTTCCTGATCAAATTGATACTAGCTTCACTCCAATTGCAACTTGGTATAACCCCGCCTATGGTACTATTGAAGTAGGTACAGAAAGCCCCCGCCTGGGCAGAAGAGCTCAAGGACTCGACTTTGGCAGCCTAGGGCTTTGTTTCAGTACCAAACGATGAGTAGATAAAGCAAGGAAGCGATTGCCTTTCACCTGGTAGTAAACATTTCCTGGGTCTCTCCCCTCTTAGGGAACCAACTTGTTTCAGCCTCCAAATCGCCAGAGTTTCACCTGTTTCCAAAAGCCAGACAGAACTGTGCAATTCAATCAATGGAAGTCGCTACCTCTTAAAACATGCACAGCCACAACCCCAATTGCGAAACCGGGCACCTGACGATCTCTTCCCCGTTGCTACTCAATAGCTGATGTCTCTCCGCTACTTCTAAGATTTCTATACGCGCATCACCAGCAGAAGAGGAGCGCCTGGCGCACCCTGCCGGGTGTCGTGCCCTACCTGTTGAGTGTGTGTGCGAAAGAAGACCTTGAAGACAAAGGCCTAGGTTATCTATGTCCTAGATCCGAGGCTACGCCACCCTTTCCCCCTCTCCTACTCTCTGGCTCAATCCATGGATGAATGTCAATGGAGAGCATAATTTGAAACGACCTGTCCTAGTAGGTATCCCAGTAAATTTTAGGGACATTGTTAATGGTCACATGTGATGGCATATCTAATTGTATCATGCTTTATCATAATGACACAAAGACACAAAAGATTTGAAGATGAGAATAAGAGTCTCTTTAACTATATATTGCTTTATCATGATAACGCAAAGACATAAGGAGATTTGAGATGAGAAAAAGAGTTTCTTAAACCATATTTTGCTTTATCATGATGACACAGTTTGATTAGGAGACTTGAAGAGAATAACAACTAATTTTGGGCGATTAGAGAACAAATTGTATTGAGGAGATGATTGTAATGTAGTGAACTAACCAGTTGAGAGGTACCTCTTTCTTTTAGCATGTGCTTTGTTTTGATTTTTGGTCCTTCTCTAATAGCTACACGGTCTATCATTACTAAAAAAAATTATGAGTATTGTTTGTCAAAATATTAGAGTAGTTATTTCTGTCAATATCACAAAATTTACAATGCATCATACAAAATCCATGAAATTAATACCATCATTGTCCGAGATACCAAAATCCATTGAACTAAACAATAATTGTAAGGTATTTGAGTCTAATGCAATATGCTCAAATTCCAGGATATGGTGCAAGAGGTGGCATTGTCATTGGATGGTCTAACAAGAAATAACATGCATGGAATATCATTCTCTTAGTTTATTCTATATCCATCAGCTTTTGTGATTTGTCCCTTGATAAGAAGTGAATTATTTTTTGCATGTATGGTGAACCCTCTCACAATTATATGGATTTTTTTATAAAAGTTGCTACTCATATATATATATATATATATATATATATATATATATATATATATATATATATATATATATACAATTCAAAGTATTGGACATGGTTTTAACATCAAGTTCTTCATGGGAGCCCCTTGGGTCAAACACTTCCTTAATTTACCACTTTATGAATGTTGTTAATGAGTAAATCAGCATGGTTGTGTTGTTTGATATTCCTAACTCAAACATAATATTCAAATGGCAAATAATAGGAAACATCCTACATGGGTTAAGTAAGATTGATCTCTCATTTCAACCAAGTGGGAAGAGAGCTTTCCTTCTTTGACTTCTAATGCCCCTTCTCTTCAAATCTGACCACCATCCTATAACATTCAATACTCTCTTTATTCATTAGGAGTAACCTTTTCATATTTTAATGTTTTTTTAATCGGTCACCCACATAGTGGACCATTTTTTGCACTTTGAACCATGTCAAGAAACATCTACACTTTTTAGTATGAATAGCTACATTCTTTGCCCCAATCAAATTTCTTACCCCATCAGTTGTTCCACTCTTTCCTTGAAGCAGGAATTAAAGAAGCTATTTTTATTCTCACGTAAGATTGATACCCAAGACCATATTACTTTTCATCTCCTTCTATCATTCTTTCTAGGATATTGTACAGCAAAATGTTCAGGTGTTATTTGAGGAACTCAAGTTAAACATTAGCCTTATAGGTGTTTTGGACAAACCGAAGTCCATCTTCATCAATATCATTTTTAAAATTCGTTGACCTAAAAAAGATTTAAGTAATTTAGATCAATAACCGTCAAGGATAGTTCCCCTCCCAAACAAACTTCCTGCACAATAGGTATAAACATTAAAAACTGCTCATGATGATAAATACGTAGTTCATAGTTGTACCTTTATTAGACTATGGTTGTTATCATGAAGCTGGACTCTAAAAAGGTATTCAATAATGTCATATGGGCCTTTATCTTCTCAAATCTTAAGGGCTTTGGGTAGAAGCATGTGTCACAACATACCTCCTTCATAATAATTCACCTTTCAATTATTTCAAAAGCTCAAATGGCTTATTTCAAGGTAACCCCAATTTCACAACTCAACATCCTTGTTACTACCATTCTTATCATTTTGTTGAGCTTGCTACTTCATATGGTGTTAGTGATCTATTTTACCTCTCTGCTAATGATACACCCCCTTAATTTTAAAATGCCATAAAGAATATTGCTAATATCAAGAAGAAATTAGTATTTTGAAATTTTTCCTTGAGTTTAATATTACATTCCTGCTCCTCATCATTCACATCCACGAGGAGTGCTTTCAACTCTACAATGATGTCTTTAGATATATCGTTGAAGATTTTCTATATAGATAATTTGGATCACCCACACTTCCATGAAGTAACCCACATCATTGAGAAGATCTTGATTATATTATATACAATAAGGTATTCAAATATAAATATTGTTTCAAGATCTCCTAATATGCAATAAGGCAGCAGATAAAAATATTGTTTTAAATTTTCTTAATATACAAAATGAAACTCTCCCTATGAAATATATGAGATTAGCACTCTTGAAAGGTGGGCTCACCGTAGCTTTGTGTTCACCTACAATGAATCGAATTAAGACAAGACCTAAAGGTAGGAAATTTAACTATCTATGTTTTGTTGGAAGATTAGAGCTTCTTATCTCAACACTTTCCTCCTTCCATCAATTGGGCATGTTTATTTTCTCTTCCTTATTGTGTAATTGATGATATCAAACTACTCTATGTGGATTTTCCTTGGGGAGGTCCTTGTCGCAAAAATAACATTCACAGTGTTCCATTGGACAACATTATATACACCCAAAGAAGAAGGAGGTCCAGGATTGAGAAATACAAGAGATGTTATAAAATCTTATATGATTTGTAATGTATGGCATAACTATAAATAAAAGAAAGTATGTGGGTTAATTGGGTGCATGCAAAGTATCTCAAAGGGGATTCTATATGGAGAGTTCATATTAAAGTCTCTGCCTCATGGCATTGGAAACAACTACTCAATTCTAGAAGCTTTATTCTACCTCTGATCAAGTGCATCCCTGAAGGTGGGAGTGATGTCTTGTTATGAAGAGGCCTCTAGATTGTTGAAGGCAAATTCTAAGATGATCTTTATCTGTTAAAGATATATCTACTATGGTGGAGGCAAGTTACCTACACTCAACTATCTAGTTAATGATAAGGAGAATGGATCAGAATCTCTTCAAGGCATATCAATTGTATAGTGGAAGTTATAAAGGTTCATTTCAAACCTTGCATCAAAAATCTAGAACTTATTCTATTCAATGGAGATGAACCAAAGAAATTAAATATATCTAGAATGGTGTTAAATAGAAAATGACAAATTTTGATGAAACTTTTTGGATTTGGAAATTGAAAGATCCAAAGAGGTGTATGCTTAAGAATTATCCTTAACAAGTTTCTCGCTAATGACCATCTCAAGAGCATGGGCCTTAGTTTTTTCCTTGATTTGCATGTTATGCATGAATATCAAATAAACAATCAACCATATTTTCTTTGAGTGTGATTTTACTTGTGATTTGTGGAATACCATGAAGAGCGAGATGTATATATCCCATGTTCCCCTTTTCTTAGACTATCTCATAAAATCCAATAAGAAAAAATATTAGATCAGTTGTATACTTTATGTTAAATACATATGGGGGAAGAGAGAGAGCTATTTTTAGAATTTTTGATGGAAGAAATATAAGTACATATGGTATATGAGAGTTTTGTTGGGTTTTACGGGAGGCAGAGAAGCAGCGGAAACAAAAACATTCTCCCCAAAACCCAGAACAAAAGGAATCACGTCAACGTCTATACAATAGGAAATATGGTTTGTGAATGCATACCTTGTCCCGAGGCTTGCTCGGCGACAGTACCTCGCGCCTTGCGCGGTCTTCACCTCCGGTCTTGGACGGTGTCTGTGTAGTTCCTGGTCGCACCGGGACTGACGACTCCTGGTCTCACCGGGACTGTAGGGATTGACAGTTGTCCTCCGAGCGGCAGAGGTCTCCCACCTCTGCAGTCGTCCACACGGACTGCCTGGAACTCCGATCTCCTTGTCCCACAAGGAATCGGAAGGAGTCGCACCCTCCTGTCGGCGTACTAGTCGCCGACACACTCTCCTGCCATCACTCGCTTTCTGCAGTTGTCTTTCCCTTGTTGTGCCTCCCTTATCGGGTAGCACTTGCTCGGGCTCTCTCGGTTACCAAAATCAGAGAGAACGACAACTTCACAGAGCAACTGGTTGCACTGAGTTGTACTTTGAGAAGCCCCCAATACCCATATATATAGGATGGTCATGGGACAGGGTTCTCTATCCCGGGCAATGCGGGACTAAAGCAGGAGTAGAAGGGTTCGAGATTTTCCACAAAAATAACCAACTGCGTAACCTGAACTGATCATTTCATAACTGAAACGGTCGGTTGGGGATCTGAGTCGGTCGGTTGACACCTCAACCGATCGGTTGGGACTCGTGAAATGGTCGGTTCACTTATGAACCGGTCGGTTTGTGGTCCTGATCAGTTCCCGATTGACTTTTCTTCTTTTTTTCGAATTGGTATCAAATACTAATCCTTGTTCCAATCAAATTGGGAAAGTGAAACGAAAAGGAAATTTCTCACCAATCTTATTTTCCCAACTTGCTCGGTTGGACTTGAACCGATCATTTCAACACTTGAACGAATCGCTTCACCCTGTCCATGAGCCGATCGGTTCACCAAGCTCAGCCGATCGGTTCATCACATGAGCCGATTGGTTGGGAGTGCAGATTGTGCAGAATCAGTCAATCGCAGTTTCAATCAATCCGATACTCTAATCAATCAGTCCAATACCTTGAACACTATGATACTGAGCTATCAATTGATTAAGTGTTTAATTGAACTACTAAACTCCTTTAGTAATCAATCTAAACATGTTTGTGGACAAACTCCTATTCCAGGTTAAATCCTATGTGTGTGACCCTACAGGTCCATTTAACGTTGGCAGTGAAATTCCATAACACTTATGACTTCACAAGCAAAGAGCGGTGCCTAGTCACACATCAGTGCTACCCAAGTGAAATAGAAAGTTGGAGAACAACTTTCAATCCTACAATCCGTGAATGGTGTTATAGTGAATTGATAATTCCTTTGTCACTGATATCCTGAATGAACTCGAGGCATGGAACAGTCATCCTGTCAACGTTCATTCATTTCCTTGATCTCAGAGCAGACTGGGTGAGATGCGTGTGACATCAATATCACATATTGATTCACACGTGCATGTGCATGCCTTTCTCAATCCTACTCATCAAGTGGCCAAGGACATCAAACTCCCTCAGGAGGGACAAATCCCATATCTATCACTCACCCCTCAAAAGCCCCATGTGTCAAAGCCAACCAATCATCACCTTTATAACAACCCATGTTTCAGGACTGCGTTTGATGATGTCAAAGTGTACCCAACGATATGTGTTGAGTGTAGTGATTTCAGGTCTAAGAATCACACTCACCACCATCACAATGAGAGCTGACTATGATTACCAAGTCATGGTTCCATGTGTCACTCTCACGGTGGGTCTGTCCGGTACCTTGTTCTCTAACAAGTACCTATGTGCTTGGTTTGATATCACTATATCATGACTAATGAGATTCTGTCATCAACCAACACACAATCTAGTCTTTAGTGTTATTGATGTCTATGGTTATTTCCACAATAACAACTGACTAGGGACCAAACAAGAATGTATACTCTTGACATCCACATGATCTCATCGTTTAGGTCCTTATCCTAAAAGCATACATCATTGAGTAAAATCATTCTTTAGACATCTATCATGTTACACTATCATCTCAGAAACAGTTTAAACATATAGATCGGAAATTGACTTTATTATTATTCAAATCATTTACAAAGTATCCCATTACAATCATCATATGACTTGCTTTATGGGCATACATACCAACAGACTCCCACTTGCACTTAGAGCCAATCACCAAGGAACCTCAGTCCTTGTGACCTAGCATGACCATCATGCTTCTGCTGAGAAAGGGCCTTATTCAGTGGATCAGCTATGTTGTCTTCAGTTGGTACTTTGCAAATCTTCACATCTCCTCGCTGTATGATGTCTCGTATGAGATGGAAGCGCCGCAGTATGTGCTTGGGCCGCTGATGTGATCTGGGTTCCTTAGCTTGTGCAATAGCTCCATTATTGTCACAATAAAGCTCAATTGCATCAGAGCTACTGGGAACTACACCAAGTTCAGAAATGAACATCCTGATCCACACAACCTCCTTTGCTGCATGTGAAGCAGCAATATACTCGGCCTCTGTAGTAGAATCGACAACTGTTTCTTGCTTGGACCTCTTCCAGCTCACAACTCCATTATTAATGCAAAATACAAATCCTGACTGCGATCTGTAATCATCTTTATCGGTTTGGAAGCTTGCATCAGTGTAACCCTTTACTACCAGCTCTTCCTCGCCACCGTAAACAAGAAATTGATCCTTAGTCCTTCGCAAGTACTTGAGGATGTTCTTTACAGCTGTCCAGTGAACATCCCTGGGATCTGACTGGTACCTGCTCGTCATGCTTAGAGCATACGAGACATCTGGGCGTGTGCACAACATAGCGTACATGATGGATCCGATGGCTGATGCATATGGGATCCCATTCATACGCTCCCTCTCTTCACAAGATTGGGGACATTGAGCTCTAGAGACGGTGACTCCATGTAGCATGGGGATGTTGCCTCTCTTTGAGTTCTCCATGTTGAACCGCTTCAGCACTTTGTCGATGTACGTGCTTTGACTTAGTCCGAGAATCCTTCTAGATCTATCTCTATAGATCTTAATTCCTAGAATGTAGGATGCTTCTCCTAAGTCCTTCATTGAGAAAGTATTCCCAAGCCAAGTCTTTACCTTCTCTAAGGCTAAGACATCATTTCCCATCAAAAGTATGTCATCCACATATAATATTAGGAATGTGGTCGAGCTCCCACTAACCTTCTTGTACACACAAGGTTCATCTTCATTTTGAATAAAGCCAAACACTTTGACTTCCTCATCAAATCGAAGATTCCAACTCCGAGATGCTTGCTTCAAGCCATATATTGACCTTTGTAGCTTACAGACTTTATTGGCATTCTTTGGATCTACAAAACCTTCAGGCTGTGTCATGTACACATCCTCATTTATATTCCGTTAAGGAATGCGGTTTTAACATCCATATTCCAAATCTCATAGTCATAATAAGCTGCAATAGCAAGCATGATCCTGATGGACTTAATCATGGAAACTGGAGAAAAGGTTTCATCATAGTCAACACCTTGAACTTGTCGAAATCCCTTCGCAACCAATCTGCCTTTATAAGTTTGCACATTGCAATCCATGTCGGTCTTTTTCTTAAAGACCCACTTGCACCCTATGGGTTTTACCCCTTCGGGTGGTTCCACCAAAGTCCATACTTTGTTGGAGTACATGGATTCCATCTCGGATCTCATGGCTTCAAGCCATTTCTCAGAATCTGGTCCTTCCATAGCCTCTACGTAGGTAGTTGGATCATCATCTATGATCAACTCTCCACCTTCCTGAGTTACAAGGTATCCAAACCTCTCAGGTTCAAGGTGGGTCCTACTAGATCTACGAGGTCCTTGTGTTACCTGAGGAGACTGAGATTCCACAACACCTCGTGAATCTCCATTTTCCTCTCGTACATCTACTGGTTCAATGTCTTCTTGTTGGGATTGAACCTCTTCAAGCTCTATTTTCCTCCCAATGCTTCCTTTGGAAATAAATTCCTTCTCTAGGAACACAACATCCCTGGCAACAAACACTTTGTTGTCAGTAGGGTGGTATAGATAATATCCCCTCATTTCCTTGGGGTATCCAACAAAATAACATTTATCGGATTTGGGTCCAAGCTTATCAGGAAATATTTTCTTGACGTAAGCCTCACAACCCCAAATCTTCATAAAAGACAAATTGGGACGCTTCCCATACCATATCTCATATGGTGTCTTTTGAACTGATTTAGATGGTACATGATTAAGTGTAAACGCGGCGGTTTCAAGAGCATGACCCCAGAAGGAAATCAGAAGATCAGCAAAACTCATCATTGATCGCACCATATCCAACAATGTGTGATTCCTTCTTTCAGACACACCGTTATGTTGTGGTGTTCTAGGCGAAGTCCATTGTGATACAATACCATGGGCTCGCAAAAGGTCCTCAAACTCTTGGCTTAAGTATTCTCCACCTCGATCAGATCGAAGTGCCTTAATACTTTTACCAAGTTGGTTTTGTACTTCATTCATGAAATCCTTGAACCTTTCAAGGGTTTCTGACTTATGCTTCATCAGGTACACATAGCCATACCTACTGAAATCATCAGTGAAGGTAATGAAGTACTGACACCCATTTCTGGCATTAGTTTTAAAAGGCCCATATACATCAGTATGTATGAGTCCTAATAGATCACTAGCTCTCTCACCTTTACCTGAAAAGGGAGTCTTGGTCATCTTGCCCAATAAACAAGATTCACATGTCTCTATTGATTCATAATCAAAAGAGTCTAGATAACCATCTTTATGGAGTCTAGAAATGTGCTTCTCATTTATGTGCCCTAGACGACAATGCCAAAGATATGTTTTGTTTGAGTCATTGAGTTTTTGTTTTTTGGTGTTTACGTTGTATACACTTATCTCTAGATCTATCAAGTATAAACCATAAGACATTGGGGCACTGCCATAAAAGATCCCATCTTTAGGAATGGAACATTTTTCATTCTTAATAAGAAATTCAAATCCATCTTTGTCCAAACAAGAGACGGAAATGATATTCCTGTTTATGGAAGGTACATAATAGCAGTTCTTCAACTCTATTATTAGCCCACTTGGTAGAGTTAACTCATAGGTTCCTACGGCACTTGCGGCAACTCTTGCCCCATTGGCAACACGTAGTTCAACCTCGCCTTTCCCCAAAGGCCTACTTCTCTTAAGATCCTTTACATTTGAACAAATGTGAGATCCACATCCGATATCAAGTACCCATGACGAAGAAGTAGTAAAATTAATCTCTATCACGTATACACCAGAAGTAGAGATCTCTATCTCTGACTTCTTCTTCCATCGTTCCTTCCATCCTCTCCATGTAGAAGAAATTGGTTTGGCGAGAGAACCCTTCTCTCCCTTACCTTTCGTTCCATTGATCTCTATCAATGAACTTTCTTTCTTCTTCACTGACGCTTTAAGCGTACATAGAGTGGATTCAAAGGCTCCTGGTATATCTGGATTGTGCAGAACACTTCTCACAGTCCTCAACCATTTATGGAATTTGTTCTCAATTAATTTGCTCATTTTAAAAGATGATTCTTTTGCCATTCTACAAGAGAAAATTACATTTGTCAAAACTCCTTTTGATTTGATTTGAATAAAATTTGATGATAGTTAATCAAGCCTTTAATTAATTACCGCTCCCACTATTTTGACTCAAATTGACAACCCTCACCATCAATTCGGAAGATTGCAGCGCACAATTTTCTAGTGGGTCAAGATCCTGAAATCCTCTGAGCCATGGACCAGCTAGGGCTGTCACCCACAATTCAGATCTCCCAGGTAGGCAACTCTTGCCAATTGCATCATATGCAACTCTTGAAAGATGTCATATGCAACTCTTTGCCATGATCATCTCCATGCCTCAAGGTACTAGATCCCATCTAGATCACCTTGTTAAGTCCGACCCAAAACCAACACGATGAATATGCACCCTGCTAGGGAAGACCCACACATTCATCCTTCACGCTTCTACGAGATAGACGGTGCACCACGCTAGGGCGTGCCCACACTTGGTCGATCAAGCTTTTCACGTGTGTCACATTTGGAAGGCATCTAAAGCTTTAATATTTAATGAGGGATTTGGTTTTTATATACATATCCAATCACCACAATGTATAGTACGTATCATATACATGCTATATCCCACATAAAACATGCAAAATGATAAAAGCAATGATTATGGCCATCCTATTGTGATTCCTCGAGCCAAGAGAAATCACGGTCATCTAGGTCTACATCACATGCAACCTGTACAAGATGAAATATGTGTCTGCCTTTCTGGGTTTGATCAACTCATCTCCATGACTGATCGGCTCGCCATCAAGTTGGTTGTTCGGGCGCCTCCAGCCGATCGACTGGCGCCTCCAACCGATCGGTTCACCGGTCGTCGTACCTCTCCTCAGGTCGCCACTTGCTCGTCTCGCTCCTCGAACCGGTCGTCTGGAACACCAACCGATCAGTTCACGCCTTGAAGCGATCATCTCAGGTCGTCTGTCGTTCTTTGACATAACAAGAAATAAAATATATCCTATTTACAATTGAATTGTGAAACCCCGAGTTACATTCGGGGGGAGCAAAGGTAGGAAAAGAAATCTCGAATTATTTCGAATTACATCAGGAATAGGAGAAGGGAATCGATGCACATACCGAGATGCAAGCAACCACATACAACCACACACAGATATAGGGTTTATAGGCCATAACCATGCTACACATCCACCACAAAATTCGTTTAAGGGCGACGCGTATCGAGTGCATTAATATTACATATCATATATGTATATTTGGGATTTGTAGATTGGACATGCATAAAGCCAATTTTATTCGCATCGTATGCAATAAATAAAGGCGACAAACCAAAATCGGTCATATCAATAATCCTAAAATATAGAGCAGTTGATGTGGCTCTGATACCACTGTTGGGTTTTACGGGAGGCAGAGAAGCAGCGGAAAGAAAAAATTTCTCCCCAAAACCCAGAACAAAAGGAATCGCGTCAACGTCTATACAATAGGAAAGATGGTTTGTGAATGCATACCTTGTCCCGAGGCTTGCTCAGCGACAGTACCTCGCGCCTTGTGTGGTCTTCACCTCCGGTCTTGGACGGTATCTGTGCAGCTCCTGGTCGCACCGGGACTGATGACTCCTGGTCTCACCGGGACTGTCGGGATTGACAGTTGTCCTCCGAGCGGCAGAGGTCTCCCGCCTCTGCAGTCATCCACACGGACTGCCTGGAACTCCGATCTCCTTGTCCCACAAGGAATCAGAAGGAGTCGCACCCTCTTGTCGGCGTACTAGTCACCGACACACTCTCCTGTCACCAGTCACTTTCTGTACTTGTCTTTCCCTTGTTGTGCCTCCCTTATCAGGTAGCACTTGCTCGGGCTCTCTTGATTACCAAAACCAGAGAGAACGACAACTTCACAGAGCAACTGGTTGCACTCAGTTGTACTTTGAGAAGCCCCCAATACCCCTATATATAGGAGGGTTATGGGACATGGTTCTCTATCCCGGACAATGCAGGACTAAAGCAGGAGTAGAAGGGTTCGAGATTTTCCACAAAAACAACCAACTGTGTAACCTGATGGTTGGTTGGGGATCTGAGTCGGTCGGTTGACACCTCAACTGATCGGTTGGGACCCATGAAACGGTCGGTTCACTTATGAACCAGTCAGTTCATGGTCCTGATCAGTTCTCGAATGACTTTTCTTCTTTTGTTTTGAATTGGTATCAAATACCAATCTTTGTTCCAATCAAATTGGGTAAGTGAAACGAAAGGAAATTTCTCACCAATCTTACTTTCCCAACTTGCTCGGTTGGACTTGAACCGATCATTTCAACACTTGAACGAATCGCTTCACCCTGTCCATGAGCCGATCGACTCACCAGTTGAGCCGATCGGTTCACCAAGCTCAGCCGATCAGTTCATCACATGAGCCGATCGGTTGGGAGTGCAGATTGTGCAGAATCAGTCAATCGCAGTTTCAATCAATCTGATACTCTAATCAATCAGTCCAAAACCTTAAACACTATGATACTGAGCTATCAATTGATTGAGTGTTTAATTGAACTACTAAACTCCTTTAGTAATCAATCTAAACATGTTTGTGGACAAACTCCTATTCCAGGTTAAATCCTATGTGTGTGACCCAGCAGGTCCATTTCACGTTGGCAGTGAAAGTCCGTAACACTTATGACTTCACAAGCAAAGAGCGGTGCCTAGTCACACATCATTGCTACCCAAGTGAAATAGAAAGTTGGAGAACAACTTTCAATCCTACAATCTGTGAATGGTGTTATAGTGAATGTATAATTCCTTTGTCACTGATATCCTGAATGAACTCGAGGCATGGAACAGTCATCATGTCAACGTTCATTCATTTCCTTGATCTCAGAGCAGACTGGGTGAGATGTGTGTGACATCAATATCACATATTGATTCACACGTGCATGTGCATGCCTTTCTCAATCCTACTCATCAAGTGGCCAAGGACATCAAACTCCCTCAGGAGGGACAAATCCCATATCTATCACTCACCCCTCAAAAGCCCCATGTGTCAAAGCCAACCAATCATCACCTTTATAACAACCCATGTTTCAGGACTGCGTTTGATGATGTCAAAGTGTACCCAACGACATGTGTTGAGTGTAGTGATTTCAGGTCTAAGAATCACACTCACCACCATCACAGTGAGAGATGACTGTGACTACCAAGTCATGGTTCCATGTGTCACTCTCACGGTGGGTCTGTCTGGTACCTTGTTCTCTAACAAGTACATATGTGCTTGGTTTGATATCACTATATCACGACTAATGAGATTCTATCATCAACCAACACACAATCTAGTCTTTAGTGTTATTGATGTCTATGGTTATTTCCACAATAACAACTGACTAGGGACCAAACAAGAATGTATACTCTTGACATCCGCATGATCTCATCGTTTAGGTCCTTAACCTAAAAGCATACGTCATTGAGTAAAATCATTCTTTAGACATCTATCATGTTACACTATCATCTCAGAAACAATTTAAACATATAGATCGGAAATTGCCTTTATTAATATTCAAATCATTTACAAAGTATCCCATTACAATCATCATATGACTTGCTCTATGGGCATACATACCAACAAGTTTGTCAAGATAGAAATATATAGCTTGCTAGATGAATTTGTATAGATAGATATCCATATATCCTTTTCTCCTTACTTGATCATTTAGTTTATTCATTTACTTGGCTCTAGACATTGTATTGTACCGCTTTCTGACGAGTTTGTTAACTTAAAATATAAATCTCATATGTTTTTCTTCTAAACCCATAAAAATGTATGGAGTTTGTTCTCTAATTTCTCATTCTTTTAGTTTTTTCATGTTTTATTAGTGAGAGATTGTTAGATTCCCTTTTATTCTTTCCATTTGGGTCATTTAGGTAACCTTTGAAGGAATATATATGTTATAGTTGTGACACACTTTAGTCCAAGACGTATTTGTTTGTGTCAAAATCAAGACCTAGGTGTCAAGTTTTGGGACACAATCATGAAGTCGACATCTAGGTTTGGGCTTAACTGATGATAGACCAAGTTTGTGGACTACTAATGACCTAGGTAATCAACTTTAGAACCACTTCATAACCTTGGTGCTTCAGTTTGTGACCTACTCGTGATCTAACCCTCTAGTATAAGGACACATGATATCTATTTTTTTTCTTGTACAACCTGGATACTCATCCAAGATTTACTTACTATGAGTAGATATTTCGTGATAATATAATTTATATGAACTTAGTATTGCACACATTGATCATCATTTTAGTAAGATAAGCATTATATAAAGTAGGGTATAAGTTCTATTTTATTTAATGGTTAGGAATAAGCCCCTTCCTATATGTACATAACAACATTAGTGCCATGTGGTCAATTGATAAGATCATATTTAACAACATTGGAGACAACTAAGGTCAAGCTCAAGGAGCAGCATGTATGTACATGTGTATAATATTATTGTGTATTTTGTGGGATTTTTTAATTTTGAAAAGACTATTCCAAGAAAAATAGGGTAAACTAACAAAACTTTATTTTAATGTAGTTCGTACACAAATAATTAAAGGAACCATAGGCGTGTGTAGCATATCATTTGTACTTATGAATGAATCATATTGTACTTATGAATGGATCATATTGTTATTACCTTTTTTCTCATGATGAATTGCCTTCATTTAGTTTTTTGCAACTATCTACTAAATTTATAACATGTACTTCGATATGAAAATATAGTGATATAATTAAATTGGTAGAGTTTTTTCGCATGTTTTGCTTCTAGATAATAGACTTCTTTGTATTCTATTGATCCACAAAATGAATAAATTGTATTGTTCATAGAAAGGAAAAAAATAAATATGAAACTTTCTAACTATTATATAATTTTCATGTGATAATATGAAAAGGTAAGATCAAATTCAGTTGAAGATCACTTTTCCTATGTCACATAAGTACTCAACATAAAAATCTACTTCTTTAAATTGTTTAATAACTCCTCCCTCAAATGATTACCTTATTTCACTATACACACTAAATGAATGTTATTTCAGTATTGTGTGGTTTTTATAATGGCATAGGTGAGTCATGATTGATTCTTAGTCATTCCATGTGTTTATTAACAATGTCACACATCGCCAAAAGGAGATAAGTTTGTGATTTTTTATCATATTGGAATCATTAAATGTGTCACAACCCCCTTCCCGCATTAGCCCCTACACAGGTGGATTAGAGAGACAAGGGTCAACACTCTAGTTTTAGATATAATAAATGACTAATAATATTTAATATTTTCAAACTAAATATTGTTGATAACATAATTGCGAAGAAAGGATCCCCTCAAATGAGTATACATTTTTCAAAAGGAAAAATACTAAGTGAAAGATGATAGTAATTATTAAACTAGATAATCCTATCGATGTCATTAACTTTATTGGATTTTGGTGCATTCTCTAGGGAGTAAAGTTATTCAATCTATAGGAAACATAGCTAACCAAAAACATCGACAAACAAAAACACAGTTAGCATATTTCTACATCATGTACATGGGTGCAATCAAAATATGTGCATATATGTGTAACAAAATGATCTATTGTATTTTGGAAAAATGAACTTGGGATGTTCATTTTTTTAGTCTAAACCTTAGTTACTATAACATACCAAAACCTAGCATATTGACTCTACCTGGACGTGATGTGTAAAAGAGTGAAATCACCCCTTTACTAAAAGTTTGAAGAATTGACATCCATTCGAAACACTCTCAGAGGTATGGTGGAATGGGCATAAATTTTCCAAACTTATTAAACATTGGTATACAAAAGCCATTAGAAAGCAATGGAATAAAAAATAACTGACTATATTCAATTTCATAAAAGGTTTATAAAAACACATCAAATTCTCCCATGAGGGTTTACATCAAGACACATAATCAGGATCTAGATAGAGGGAAGTCTAGACTACTACAATCTTGTCTCCAAGTAACATCTCCATCAACTGAGTCCAAGCCAAAAGCTAAGATCTTCCTTGTCTTATCCATCACCTTGCTCAACACCTGGGTGGTTGGGAAGGCACCCATCAAAAAGGGAAAGGGAAGAAAAGTATGTGTCACAAAACTAGTCTAGGATATCAAGATAAGTAAAGCAAATAAAAATAGGCTAGGGTTCATCATATGATGAAGCTAACAAGAATATGAGGATATATACCAAAGAAGCTTGCCATTAAAAATTATATCAAAAAGGATTTGCATGTAAGATAATTATGCCTACCTAACTAAGTAGGGTTGAGGCACCTATCGGACCTCTAACCTTAGGTGAGGGGAAAATAAGACATTCCCAGTCACCTACAATATTATGGGGAGAATAAGACATTCCCCAGGGCGATTATTTACATGCCCTATGTGGGTGGTTGTACATAAGTACCGCTACTTTAAATTAAATAGAACATAAATCCACATGCCAGAAAAAGTAGCCATGGCAATAATAACCATATGAATCAATAAGCATAGCATTGGGGTACCAAGACCCAAGAATAATGTTCCAAAACTGATTTATGAGGCAAGTATAGAAAAAGATTCAAGAGTATATGAAATAGGGTTTAATAAAGCCTCATTATAGAAAAATAAGTTAAGGAACAATTATTCCCAACTTAAGGTGTAAATGCACATACATAAATAGGGATTGCACATACATAGCACATACCTCTCTTACTGACACTTTAATTGAGTCCAAGTTCCACTTTTCCTATTTTCAATGTATTAAAAATGTATTAGAGTACATAGTGCACATTAATATATAGAAACCTTAATTTTAGAACTTTTTAGTAAAATTCGGTTTTAGATTTTTAAAATATCACCAATGAACTTATTAGGTTTTCCTGATGAAGAAAACATATTTTTATGTTAATTTTGGAGTTATGATGATTAAGATGTAATTTTTATGGATTTTATGCATTAAATTCATTTTACAAAAATCACCCTTCGTCAAACCATGAAATCAGACCTTTAAAATATTTTTATTAGATATATATTAATTTTCCAATTCCAAAACATATTTATTTGTCAAATTTGGATAAGCAGTTTTGAAGATATGAATTTTGCAATACTGACCAATAAGAAATTGCCACATCATCAACCCGATCGAGATAATTAAAGAGAGAGGGAGAGAGAGAAAACACCATTTGACCCAAGATCAGGTTTGAAGTTTCTTAGATAACCAAACTAGAGATTCTAGAGAAGATAAAATAGCAAGAAACCAAAACCTTAGAAGAACATGGTAAAAAGAGATGGAAATCATCGATTATCAACATAGAAGCATGGGTTTTAAGTATGTACTAAGCAATATATGAGATGGGGGTTAAAAAAAACTTGCCTCTAGGAATATAAGAAGGTACAAACAGAAATGATCCCGAGATTATAAGGTATGGTTGCTCCCATCTAAGCTCCTTTCTTGAGCAAAGATCACCTTCTCCACTTTAGAGGTGCAAACCCTAGCAAAAGAGCATGGAGATGAGATGTTTTAGGGTTTTAGGTGGAGTTTTACCATGTATGGTCATGGTTCCGACCTAGAAGAAGGTGTAAGGAAGAATAATAGTATGAAAATAGGGAAGGAAGGGTGGAAACTTACTAGTTTTGGTCAAAATTACCAAGGAGGAGCTTTAGAAACCCTAATACAACAATTTGGAAGCCCTAGGAGCCTTCTTCACCAAGGTAGGCTCCCTCTATTATCTTGGGACAACAACTTCGTGGCCAAATACAGAAGGAACTATTATATAAGCTAGAGGAAAGAAAATGAGAGCAAGAGTTTTCGAATTGTGAGTTGGGAAGGGGTATACATGGCTATATAAAGAAAGAGGTGAAGCATGAGGTGTCTTAAGGGACTTTCCATGTGTCTTTAGCCTAGGGCTTGATGGCCATGCAAGAGGATAGATCATGGACTCTTCTTGGATATAAAAATTCGGTCCTAAGAGCCCACAAATCCTTCTAGGACATCCCCACCATTTTTCAAGAAAGAAATAACCTCATTGGTTGATAGCTTTTAAAGATAAACACCTTTATAAAGAGGGTAATCCCTATAATGCCCTTGGAAAGAAATACCATCAAACCAAGGTGAAACTAGGTTCTCCAATGGTTTAAAATATCATTAATGGTAAGGGAATATCTAAGGAATAAAACCCATGTGATAATTTGCAAAGAAAACCTCCCAATTGGGTAAATTGCATAAAAGTCCAGAATGTACCTAAAATTGCATAACTTGCACAAACAACATCCAAATCGAACCAAATTTGAAACTTAGTCTCATTTTATGTTTTCAAATCATATAAAAAGTTATATTAAGGTTTAGAGCACTTAATTATGGTAATTAAGCTTTCACTGAGGTATTTGTGCATAAACCCTTATATTGGTACAATTAGTGAATAAATGTTCACTAAACCACTATAAATTCCACTAATTAAATAGAAAGGCCAATAAGGATAGAAATGAAAGGAAAAGATGGGAAAGAGGGTCAAAAGACAAAATTCTAGAATTCGGTATGTTACAACACTCCATCCCTTAAAGATGATTTCGTCCCCGAAATCACAAGCAAGAAGGGAAGGGTGAGTGTGCAATATCTCATCACAAAACTTCAGGTTGTTTCTCCAACCTTAACTTCTACCAAACAACTCATCAACATATACTCCACAAGAATCTTGACATAGGTTAGGTTCTCAAGGATCAACTAGGTTCCAATTTTACAATTTCTTTTTAATTTTTTTTGTCTTATTAGAATTATATTCATTAGGATATCACATTATCATTATTATTCTTTTAATTGTGTCATGTCATATTTACTTTGTGTCCAAAATAGTTATATTTCATTATTATGCTTGAAACCATATATATTTCTTATTTAACTCATTATGAGTTTTAGCGCAATTAGAGTTTACTCAATTATCAATATACTTGATTATTATCCTTAATAATTGGATTTAGTCTCTGTTATCAACATATTGAATTATAACAAATTGTTTTGCATGAATTAAGACATTTTATCCAACTTGTTACAAGTAATCCAAATAATGTCACATTAATCACTTATATCTATATTTAACATTTTCACATTGTCACATTAACTTTCTTATTCACATCATGTCATTATTAATCATTCTCTCATATTTATTCACTTCTTATTATTGATTATGAACATTTATGTGAATCAATTACTTCATATCTATATTGAAGTCATTATATATATTTTAATGACCAAGGTGGGGCATATTACATATTAATGATTTGATTCACATACTAAGTCATTAGGTGATTAATTAGGTGTGTATTAGAGAACAAGGTGATATGCATTTCATATTGATGGCCTGATTAATCTATGATTTATGTGTATTAAAGTATGTTATCTGATTATGATACCTAGTGACACTAATGTATCATGAATGTTATTAAGGATGTATAAGTTAAGGTTAGATGATTACAACTTAGGGTTTAGGTTAACAGGATCATTATTCGTCACCTATACCTTCTTAGGATGCATTAAGTCCAAGGATAGATTACAATTATCTTGCCCATCATATCATTAGGGTTTATTGGTTTATGACATGGGCAACATCGTGCTTATCTATTATTAGTATTAAAATGTGAGTTACTCTTATTATGTGCATTAGATATTCATTAGGGTTCAAACATATGAACTATTCATTAGATGATCATTATATGTTCTTTTGGATATAAAGAAACATGTGGTTACAACTATAACTTGTTTGGTCAAAACTAAGGATTCAAGCACACTAACTTCTGAATTAGGGAGTTAGGGTTTCTAAAGTCAGAGTAGCTATATTTCAGTATGTTACATGACTCCATTCCCTTGGAAAGGATTTCATCCTCAAAATCTAACTACCCAAACATCATCAAACCAACTACCCTCCACCCCTTAAAAGGTTTGACCTACCAAGCCAAACTGATCTAGAGGTAAAAGGGTGAGTCTAACTAGACCATATACAAACATCATGCTTCACTGCGCACTATGATTACTTACTAAACACCAAACTTCAAAGTCTAGGTTCTAGGGATAACTATCCAAACATGTGGTTATATGGGTCATAATGGAACTATATTGGGTATCCATCCTCAAACAATTCATCATACACCTAAAACTTAGGGTTCCCAAAGATATACAACATAGTTGTCTAAGGTCACTATTGCCTAAAAGAAAACTATTTCAGACAATCCATTTCAGCTTAGGCCAGGCCGGTATCATATGGATCTGGGAGTCCTCGTAAACCAATCAAGTGGCGCGGAGGAAAATATTGCCAGCCCCCAGAACCTGATCCTTTCTAGACACCTTTGCTTCAACATCATGCCCTAATAGTTGCCTAAAGGCAAACCTAAACAACATTAAGTTATGCATATTTTAGTTATGAGTATTTTAGGGTTTTATTCATCATGATACTAATGTGGAACTATAGGGTCCTAAATCAACCTTTCATCATTTATAGATCAATTGTAGGGCAACCATGTCACCTAAAGGAACTGTGTAAGGCAGGTATTCTAATTAGGGAGACAAAACTAAAATAGTCAGATTCCGACTACCATGGGCTCTGATACCATGCTGTAAGGAGAGTGAAATCACCCCTTTACTAAAAATTTGAAGAATTGACATCCATTCCAAACACTCTTAGAGGTACGATGGAATGGGCATAAATTTTCCAAACTTATTAAACATTGGTATACAAAAGACCATTAGAAAGCAACAAAATAAAAAATAACTGACTATATTCAATTTCATAAAAGGTTTACAAAAATACATCAAATTCTCCCATGAGGATTTACATCAAGGCACACAATCAGGATCTAGATAGAGGGAAGTCTAGACTACTACAATCTTGTCTCCAAGTAACATCTCCATCAACCGAGTCCAAGCCAAAAGCTAAGATCTTCCTTGTCTTATCCATCACCTTACTCAACACCTGGGTGGTTGGGAAGGCACCCAGCAAAAAGGGAAAGGGAAGAAAATTATGTGTCACAAAACTAGTCTAGGATATCAAGATAAGTAAAGCAAATAAAAATAGGCTAGGGTTCATCATATGATGAAGATAACAAGAGTATGAGGCTATATACCAAAGAAGCTTGCCATTAACAATTATATCAAAAAGGATTTGCATGTAAGATAATTATGCCTACCTAAATAAGTAGGGTTGAGGCACCTACTGGACCTCTAACATTAGGTGAGGGGATAATAAGACATTTACAATCACCTACAATATTATGGGGAGAATAAGACATTCCCCAGGGCGATTATTTACATGCCCTCTGTGGGTGGTTGTACATAAGTACCGCTACTTTAAATTAAATAGAACGTAAATACACATGCTAAAAAAAGTAGTCATGGCAAGAATAATCATATGAATCAATAATCATGGCATTAGGGTACCAAGACCCAAGAATAATATTCCAAAACTGATTTATGAGGCAAGTATAGAAAAAGATTCAAGAGTATATGAAATAGAGTTTAATAAAGCCTCATTATAGAAAATTAGGTTAAGGAACAATTATTCCCAACTTAAGGTGTAAATGCACATACATAAATAGGGATTGCACATACATAGCACATACCTCTCTTACTGACACTTTAATTGAGTCCAAGTTCCACTTTGCCTATTTTCAATGTATTAAAATGTATTAGAGTACATAGTGCACATTAATATATAGAAACCCTAATTTTAGAACTTTTTAGCAAAATTCGGATTTAGCTTTTGAAAATATTACCAATGAACTTATTAGGTTTTCATGATCAAGAAAACATATTTTTATGTTAATTTTGGAGTTATGGTGATTAAGATGTAATTTTTATGGATTTTATGCATTAAATTCGTTTTACAAAAATCACCCTTCGTAAAACCATGAAATCATACCTTTAAAATATTTTTATTATATAGAGATTAATTTTCCAATTCAAAAACATATTTATTTGTCAAATTGGGATAAGCGGTTTTGAAGATATGAATTTTGCAATACTGACCAATAGAAAATTGCCACATCATCAACCCGATCGAGATAATTAAAGAAAGAGGGAGAGGGAGAAAACACCATTTGAACCAAGATCAGGTTTGAAGTTTCTTAGATAACCAAACTAGAGATTCTAGAGAAGATAAAATAGCAAGAAACTAAAACCTTAGAAGAACATGGTAAAAAGAGACAGAAATCATCGATTATCAACATAGAAGCATGGGTTTTAAGTATGTACTAAGCAATATATGAGAAGGGGGTTCACAAAACTTGCCTCTAGGAATGTAAGAAGGTCCAAACAGAAATGATCTCGAGATTATAAGGTATGGTTGATCCCAACTAAGCTCCTTTCTTGAGCAAAGATCACCTTCTCCACTTTAGAGGTGCAAACCCTAGGAAAAGAGCATGGGGATGAGATGTTTTAGGGTTTTAGGTGGAGTTTTACCATGTATGGTCATGGTTTCGACCTATAAGAAGGTGTAAGGAAGACGAATAGTATGAAAATAGGGAAGGAAGGGAGGAAATTTACTAGTTTTGGTCGAAATTACCAAGGAGGAGCTTTAGAAACCCTAATAGAGCAATTTGAAAGCTCTAGGAGCCTTCTTCACCAAGGTAGGCTCCCTCTATTACCTTGGGACAACAAATTCATGGCCAAATACATAAGGAACTATTATCTAAGCTAGAGGAAAGAAAATGAGAGCAAGAGTTTTCAAATTGTGAGTTGGGAAGGGGTATACATGGCTATATAAAGAAAGAGGTGAAGCATGAGGTGTCTTAAGGGACTTTCCATGTGTCTTTAGCCTAGGGCTTGATGGCCATGCAAGAGGACAACTCATGGACTCTTCTTGGATATAAAAATTCAGTCTTAAGAGCCCACAAATCCTTCTAAGCCATCCCCACTGTTTTTCAAGAAAGAAATAACCTTATTGGTTGATAGCTTTTAAAGATAAGCACCTTTATAAAGAGGGTAATCCCTATAATGCCCTTAGAAAGAAATACCATCAAACCAAGGTGAAACTAGGTTCTCCAATGGTTTAAAATCTCGTTAATGGTAAGGGAATATCTAAGGAATAAAACCCAGGTGATAATTTGCAAAGAAAACCTCCCAATTGGGTAAATTACATAAAAGTCCAGGATGTACCTAAAATTACATAACTTGCACAAACAACATCCAAATCGATACAAATTTGAAATTAGGCTCATTTTATGCTTTCAAATCATATCAAAAAGTTATATTAAGGTTTAGAGCACTTAATTATGGTAATTAAGCTTTCACCGAGGTATTTGTGCATAAACCCTTATATTGGTACAATTAGTGAATAAATGTTCACTAAACCACTATAAATTCCACTAACTAAATAGAAAGGCCAATAAGGACAAAAATGAAAGGAAAAGATGGGAAAGAGGGTCAAAAGACAAAATTCCAGAATTCGGTATGTTACATGATGCTTGTATGCTTAGATCTTTACTTTTGGCCAGACAAGGTTGAGCATAAAACCTTATATACTTTTTTATACCCTGATGAATAGTAATACACATATATGAGAAGCTCTAGTTTAAACCCTACATAAGGGTACATAAAACTATAATCACACCCTAGATCTATAAATACTCATAGAATCATGAAATCAATATATGGAAGCTAAACACTAGTTTGTAGTGGCTAATGTGGCCTACCCATATTTGGCATCTCATATGATGCATTAGTATAATTAGGTGACATAATAACATATGATATCTTAATAAGCATAAATTAGAACTAGTACACTAATGTTTAATATGTAAGAAATTCCTTTTAATTAGTTAGACATGCTTTGGTGTTCACTAATGCATACAATGACTAAGGAGGACAGGTATAATGTGCTTAATATATGAAATGGAGTAATAATTGGAGCTTTCATGTACATGGTTATGAATAATGTGCTATTATATAAGTTAATGTTGATATTAATGGAGTTAAGGAGTAATTGAGTAAAATAACCTAATCTATATCTAATAATGTAATATAACCTTATTGATGGAAAAGTGAAGTTAATAGAACTCCAACTAATGGATGTTGATGCTAATCATGTATATTATAATAAATATAAATATAATGAGACTAAATCCTAATTGTATTATAACTCATAAAGGGAAGTTTCAAAAGTAAAATCTAATGCTAAAGTCAGATTCCTTGGATGCCAATTAGCTTGGGTGCCAAGTTTGAGATTCATTGGGTAATCATAGCTAGGTAAACTAATATAGAAAGCTTAGGGTGCATAAATCAGTTCTAATATTAATCAGAATGATTCTTATGTCATTGATTTCATTTTTTTTCTCAATGTTTGGCTATCATGTGAGTTCTTAAAAAAACACTTGACTCAATGATTATTGCAGACCCATCCTGGCAATGATTCTTGACTAAAGGGTCATCAGTTTGTCTCCTACATCTTGTAGATATGAGGAAGATTGAGGTGGGATCAAATTGCAAGGAGGAAAAGAAAACTCATACATCTGGTTGTTGTCTCCTGCATAAGATAGGAGATGACAACTAGTTTTTTGAGTTTTCTTTTCCTCCTTGCAATTTGACCTCACCTCAATCCCCCTCATATCTCCATGATTCTTAAATATTTATTTGCCATTGAGTCCCTTAGATAATTCCACATCTATCCATACCTAATTCGAGTCCTTTTCTTGCCAATTTGGGAAACCCCTAAACGTTCCCTATTATGGGTTTCTAAACTCAGTTGCTAGGAACCTCTTCCACATAATGTATCTATATATACCCATTTATCGAGCATACCAGATCCCTAAACAATGTTTCCCTTACATCAATTTTGTGTATATGATCCCCTTTGGTCACCACAAACTCTGTAATCTTCTTATTAGTCTAGGTTTATCGTATGCCTCTATAGGCCATGGGAACTAAATTTCTTGGTAACAAGCCTTCCTATGATGTATACCAACCTATTCCTTTTCTTCTTTTTCCTTTTTGATTCTCAATTACTCTCTCCCCGGCATCCAGTTATGTAGGTTTCCAAAGTCGCATTGGTTGGAATCTCCAAGCCTTGCTCTGGGTCGGGGACATTGTGACTCATTGCGATAGAGTTCCATGGATCTTTCAGCATGGTTAAACTCACCTAAATTTTGGTATATCTTGATTTCCCCTTTTCTTCTTCTTTGAACCTAGACTGATGCATCACCATGTCGTGTTTCCTTGCTATTTTGCACGACTCTTAGTCTCTGTCCTTGCATGAATCTCATGGTCTTTTCTCCACAGTCTTATGATCTTCTTACTATGTGTTTTGCAGTCTCTCATATTCTGGGAGCAAGCATGGGACCTACTCCTTCATTGCGTCTTGGCAAGGTCATAGGGGAGAGGAAGATCCTTGGTTGGGACTTGCATGATGTCCTCGACATCATTTGATTTTGTCGTACTACTTAGGGGCATTAACGCCATTTGGCCCTTTCGTTTTGATTGATATCATGTGTCTTACATAGTACCACTATATGAATCAATCATTTTCATGTTGTATAGTGGATAATATTATGCGAAGGTAATTAGTAACTAACCAAAGATATTTTGTTTAATAAATCAGTAATTCAATTCATCATAGTTAATTCATAACTAATTATATATAATTTAGAAATATAAAAGAAAATATGTTTTGGAATCCTGGAAGTTTTCTCCACTCGATGATATGGTTTTCATCACCTAACTCTAATATTGTTAACATGTGATTTTTGGGGGTTTTCTTAATTAGATATAATTATAATTATAAGTAAAAAACAAGGAAAATATGAGATGGAATTATAAAATATAATCTAAAATATTGTATGGTTTTGATAACCCGGATCATTAATTGTTAAAATATTATTTTTAGGGTTTGAGATTTTAAAAAGAACTTAGCCCTAATTTCATCTGTGCATTTAATAGGTGGCATGTGACTCTAATGTGGAATAAATATGACCCTAGATATGTCTATAATCTATATGAGGTATGTTGCATCCTTTCATAATCATATTGAGCAATCACCTATGTTTTTCTATCTCTTAGTCCTTTAGACATATTACCCTAGACAATTTCTCTCTCTTTTGAGAATTTGATTCATGATAGTGGTTCTATGATGATATTGATCTATTGATATACTTAACTTGATGGATATTCTTATTCGACCAGATTTGTATCTTGTTCAACTTATTACATGTGGTAACCCTAATTTGAAGAATTGAACTACATGAAACCTAATTTTTAATTGATGACTTCTTTTGTCTTATGATGAATATAATTTGTGGATATGCACTTTTTTGCCCACTTTTGTGATGGATGTATTATATATTCCATTTTTTAAGATGGAAAATTCATTGAAAACATATTTCATGACTAAACTTTCACTTCCCACTACACCATTGCATGCCTATTAAATTAGTAATCCTAGAGTTATATAAGTGCTTTAGAGTTTTGGGTTATGTACCCCACACACAAATTATGTGTCCACCTTTATAAATTTGGAGTTTGGTTATGTGCCATTCTCTATCACATTTTGGGTTATGTGTCCTAGCCGCCATTGTTTATTTATATTTGACTAGTGTTGTTATTATCTCACCTAAATGCACACTTATTTATTTATTTTATTGATGATGAGTTTTGTGCTCGAATTGATTGATTGTTCTTAAGTGGCACATGTTGATATGTTGATCTATAATGATATGTTATTTTTTGTACTTTTTACTATTCATCTTTGATAACCATTTGGATGTTCACTTTCCCTCTTTATTGGAAGCCTTGGTATTGTTTATTGTTGTTATTTTTCCCTAGTATTGCTCGATCTCTATTTATATACTCATATCGGCATTTTCATGTCAACAACATCCAATTTGTCTTCTCTTGTGTGGTATGCTTCCAAACCCTTAAGTGGAGGACATGGAGGACTTGACATGATAACTTGAGCTTGACTAGTGGAGCTGATTCTTTGGAGATAGACTTGATGTGGTTCAGACTTCCCTCTACTTAGATCTTGAAGTTGTTTCTTTAAGCCCCAAGTGGGAGATTATTATGGAATCTTGTAAATTATTAATATTCAAGATATTTTATTCCACGAATTATATGATATCAATTTATGAAAGATTAAATAGAAGTTATTCATCCATTGTAAGAAAATTGGTGTGTGTTTGTATGGATGGCGACTCTTATTTGTTTTAGTAGGGAGTGGACTCTCTCTCTCTCTCTCTCGGGCCCCACTCCTTATAAGACGGTTGTAACGAACTGAAATCTATGTATAATCTTAGTTTGTCCTTTTTCCTAAGCTTTTTCTTTCATTTCTATCATTTTTGTCCTCAATAATGAATTAGTGGAAATTATAAAGTTTTGGTGTACATTTGTTCCCTACTAATACCAATAAAAGGTTTTATGCACAAATACCTCAATGAAAGTTTATGTATGTGATCTAAAATGGAAAATATTCACTTAAGTGGGATAATGTTAAATAAATTCATACTAGAAGTTTCTTTGGCCTTTTGCAATAAAAGAAAGAAAAGAAAATCCTAAAATAATGAAAATGTGACATTAAATGGATTGATTTGACAAATAGTGGAAATGTGAATAAATTATCTAAAAATCATAAAAGAGAAACTCAAAAGATAATTCCAAGCCAAAATTTGTTTTCTTTGGGTTAAAGTTTACTTAAGAGACAAGTTTCATAATTTTGGGGAATTAGTAATTATAATTGCATCAATTGAATTGGAAAATAGGAGATATCCCAAAAATATAAAATAAAATCATTTATGACTCCAAAAGTAACAACTGATGCCAAATTAATAGTCTACATATTAAAATATGCATGTGGGTGAATTTTTATTTAATTTGGAAAATGTTTGATGTAAAGGTGACGTTAGGAGAGAAAAAGTATATAGAACTGTAAAAATATTAAATAAATGTACAAATGACTTCAACATGTAAAATTAATTGCCAATTCATGTCCAATATACTTAATGTGACTTGTGGGTGAAGTTTCATCAAATGTGAGCAATCATAGATTCATTAATGCATGAGGAAAGAAAAAATAAGATTTGCTAATTTAATGAAGTAAGTCTTTAAAATATAAATCTAATTTCATATTCGAATTCTACATACCCAAATTAGCTTAGGTGTCAATTTAAAATAATTTGAATTATGTTTGCACCCTCAAATGAGAACAGAGAAAAAGAGAAATTAATGCATCCACGCTATAGTCCACATGGGTTTAGAATTTCATTTAACTTGTCCCACGATTTTTATTTGAATTTTTATATGCGAGTGTGACCCGGACCATTGGATCCACGATCCAACGACCCTCCGTCATCATCTAGCTCGTGATTAGATAGGAAACAGGAACAGTTCACACATGATTTTCCAATTGGAATTTCTCGCTCTCTCATCCACCTCCATCCGAGATTTTTGTTCCATTGTGTTCTAAAAACTATCACACACCCATACATATCTTACTCTAGCCCTATTGTTGTGTATTATGGAAATGCCTAATTCTTGGACTCCAAGGTACCTCAGTCACCTTGGAAAATGCTAAATACATGCCCATGCCTATAAATAGTACCCTCAAGTGACTCTCCGCTCCCGTCCCGCTCCCGTGCGACTGAGTGGGCGACTAGGGCTCGCTGTCGCCGATCATGGGGGAGGGGGCTCGGCGGCCTGGGTGCACCGCCCTGCTCCCCCGGGGCCACCTCTGGCGTTTCTGCTGTCGGATTGGATCTCTGCTGGTGCTTCGCTGCTGTGCTCCTCTCCCTCTGCTTCGCGCCCCTTTCTTTCAGCGGCTGGGTTTTGGATCCTAGATCCAGGTCGGCTGGGCTCGAAAGCGGAGCCGATAGATGGGGTGCCTTCTTTGGTTGCTGCTAGCTTGTCGTCAGGGGTGCTTGAGCTGTCGTGAGGAACCCCACGGTTTCCGGTCATGCAGCTGACTTTGGCTTTTCCTCCCCTTTTTCCTGCGTTTCCTTGGAGTTGGTTTAGGCTTTGTTTGTTTTTTAGGTCTCGCCGGGTATCAGTGCTGTTAGTACCTTTCTTGAAGGTCTTTCTGTCCTTCCTTTGTGAAGGTGGTGGTGTTCTCTGGGTTCCCCCAGTGATTTCATCCTTGTTCGGGGTTTATCCCCCGTCTGTTTTTTGTAGCTTGGCTGTCTGTTTGTACTCGATGTGTTGGTGGAGGTCTGTTGGCTCCATGGGTGATGGTGATCTTGCTTATTCTGGTCATCTCAGTGGAGGTAAGGGTGTCTTTGTAGATGTAACCCGGGATTGTGGTTTGATTCCGTTTGAAAGCTGCTTTTACAAGCGCGAAAGGGAGGAATCCATGCTGAAGAGTCTTACTTGCATCCAATCCTATCTGTTAGATATCACTCTCTGCCTTGTGTGGTTACAGAATATGTTTGATCTACTTATCTCTGTAGATGCCGTATGGCTTTTATCAATATAATGGCATGTGGTTTACCCTAAAAAAAAATAGTACCCCCAAAACCTTCTTCTTCTTCTTTTACCCAACTCTCCTCTCCTCTTGGTTTCCTCATTGCTTGCATGTGTGGACATCATGAACCTTGGAACAAGTTCAGGTTTATGGTGGCTAGGGCTTGCTCCTCATGCCACCTTGACTCAAATTGCTTGCACCAACATGTTTGTGATGACCTTCTCCTTCTTTCTGTGTGTTTACTTTCTCGAATTATCGCCTCGTATAGTTTTTCCCAAATTAGCCTCAAGATACTCATAGCCATGGCTCACAAGTGAGGTAGGGGACAACCCCCCTTGTTCTTTTACCTCTTTACCCCTATGCTACTCTTCTTCCCTTCGTTTCTCACTCGGGGCTATTTCTATCTTTTGGTTGCGTGCCCTTTTTGCTTTTGAACCGATCAATAAGCAACTATTTGGGCACATACTACTAACTTGGCCACATGTCATTGGGACAAGTCACATGTCCCGATCCCCTCTCCCTCTCTCTCTTTCCCTCTCACATTGGAATTGATGACTTGGCATTTTTTATTGGCCGAAATTGAAAAAATATATCTTTTTATTCCCTTATCCAAAATTCACGAATAAATATGCTTTGGAATTGGAAAAATGTGTTCTTTCAAATAAAAATGTTTTCAACACATGCTATGATTTTGTAAAGGATGATTCTGAATAATGGATTTAATGCATAAAATCCCTAAAAATCACAACTTTAACATATTAACTCCAAGAATAACATAAAAATATGTTTTTTCTGATCAGAAAAACCTAATAAGTCATTTGTTGGGATTTTCAAAGTAAAAAAAACCGAGTTTTGTTAAAAAGGTCTAGAATTAGGGTTTCAATACACTTATATATATTTTAAACCCTAATCTATGCGAATAACTTGAAACATGCAAAGATTGAATTTGGATTATCTAAAAGTGGTGAAAGTTGATAATTCAAACTCAAGAAGTGAGGTATGTGCATCCTTACACCTTATGTTAGAAATATTTGCAAGCCTAAAACTAATTTTCCTAATGAGGCACTTTATGAGCCCTAAATATCTATATTCATATTTCTTTTGCTATATTTGCCCCAAAATCTGTATCGATATTCTATTTCATGGGTTTCATACCCCACTACCCTGTTTCAATTATATGATGCTTGTGCTTGCCATAGTTCTCTTTCACATATGATTTTATTAGAATATTTAGCTAATCTAATGTTACTTTTGTACAACCACCCACATATATGGCATGTATTATTTTGCCTTGGGGAATGTGTTATTCCCCCCCATATAAAATATTTATAAGTGACGGGAATGTATTATTCTCCCTCACCTATTGGTTGAGGTTAGGTAAGTTCCTCAATCTTGCTTAGTTAAGGTAGTTAATATTAATCATGCATGCAAATCTTTTACTATTTTCTTATTATGGCAAGCATCTTTTTTATTATACCTCATGCTCTTGACCATCTTCATCTTATGACGAAATCTTAGTCTTTATTTCCATGTTATTTCTTTATCTTTTGTTCTTGTTCAATAGTTGACACATACCTTATTTCTTTCTCTTATTGGGTGCTTTCCCAACCACCCATGGTTTGATCAAGGTGTTGAACAAGGCCAAAGAGATCAGAATCAGGAGTAGATACCAGTCTTGCATTAAGGATGTCTAGGTTGCTACTTCTAGATCCTATTAGTTTTCTTTCAAGTTTATGTTTCAAGAAAATCATGAAGGGAAATGAGTTAAAAAATAATGTAATAACTTAGTTTTCTTTCCGATGCTACTATTGACAATTTTATATCTGAATCATGCTTATTTACTTGGAATATTATGCATGCACCCCACAATATCTATTATTTTTATAAAAAGGTGGATGTTTTGAATTTCCTTTAAATTTTAGTAAGGAGGTGATCTCACCTCTTTACAATGGTATCAGAGCCTGTTGGGTAGCTACTAGGGCATAAGTTGAAAGTAAGGGTGTCCAGAAAGGAGCAGGGTTTAGGTGATGACAACCACTAGCTTGGTTTATGAGGACTCTCAGATCCGTACGATACCTTCATGGCCCAAGATAATACTGACTGCCTGAGATAGCATGTCCATAGGTAATAGTAGCCATAGATATCCCTATTATTTACTCCTAGAAATCTTATGTTATACTCTTGTCTTTTAGGAAGGGAGATTTGTTTGGAAACATGAACAACTCTTCTTTGGGAGCCTCCTCCGGCAACACCGACAACTGGGACACCCCGATGGCTCCCCAAAACAACATGTCTACTCCTCATGTAGGCACACCGGTCCTGACCCCTGAACAAGAGCTTACCATGTTGTGCCTAACTGCTCTCGACTACCCTGGTGGGATAACTCTCCAATGCCACATTCACTTCTAGTAAGCCTAAGGAGTTTACTCTGACGTACTTCATCAAGATGCAACCACCATACTTCAAGGGCAAGAGTGACCCAAACATGGTGGATAAGGTTGATGATTGGGTTTTGTCCCTAGAGCTTACCTTTGAGGGCATGGCATGTCCTCCACATCAGAAGGTTTGCTTTGTAGCATATGTGTTGGATGGGCCAATAAGGGTTTGGTGGATGGGTATGTCTGGTACTTGCGATGCTTTGAGCATGACATGGGAGTAGTTCCTCAAGCTGTTCCATAAGAAGTACATCTACCCCACCTATCTGATGAGGAAGGAAGCATAGTTCTATAGCCTGGGCCAAGGAAGCCTGAGCGTCTCTGAGTACATCTAATGCTTCCTTCTTCTGGAACATTACATTATGGCTCTTGGAGCTGAATGAAGATCAACCCTTTTCCTGGAAGGTTTAAGCTACAGTGTTGAGCGTAACCTTGTTCCCCAGCTACCTCTTACCTTTCAACAAATGGCAGATAAGGCATTGGTGATATAATCCTATCCCGAATTTTAGTCATCCAGGAACAACAATAACATCAACAACTAGAGGAAGAACTCAGGTGGAAACCAAGGATGCGAAAAGTGCAATTGTTGTTCCCTCTTTCATCCACCTGGGAGGTGCCCAACTAGTAATGCCCCACCCCAAAAAGGTGAACAACCTGCATCTATCTACCACGAGTGTGACCAAGCTTGACACATCTGACCTAATTGTCCTAAGCTTCAGCTTGGACAAGCTTAAGCTCAGCAGCCTTCTCAGCAACCCACTCAGCAGAATCTGCTTCCAAGAAACAACAATAATTAGAACCGATAAGGTCATCAACCACCTGTGGAAAGGCAGAATGGTAGAGAGTTTGCTATTAATTCTGAAGGAGTTGGACAAGATAATGAAGTCATCCAAGATACTTTACATCTTATATGCATCCTATTAAAACACTCTTCAATTCTGGGTCATCGAATACCTTCATATCAACTCATCTTGCTTCAATGTTAGAGATAGAATCAGAATATATAGATCATGTGCTAGATGTTAAAACCTGTAGTGGTAGAATCTTCTCTTCTTATCTCAAACTCTTGACCTTAGACCTTTGTATCTCTGGGAAGATGTTTCCTTTGGATTTCATCCTACTCGATATGTCAGCTTTTGATGTTATCCTGGGAATGGATTGGTTGAAGAAATATAAGACAGTTTTATTCTATGAAGAATTCAATGTTAGTTTGTTACATCTTGATGAGGGAAGGATGTGTATCGAGGGTAGAAGTGATAGGGTCGATAGTTTATCATCTCCGCTATTAAAGTCAAAAAGTTTGTCTCACAAAGGCGTAGATCATATTTAGCCTCTATCATTCTTGATGCCACACCTCATGCTCTTGACCATATAGATGTGGTGAAGGACTTCCCCAATGTTTTTCCTGAAGAGCTACTTGGGTTCCCCCTACTCATGAGGTGGAATTTTCCATTGAACTCTCAATGGGAACTTCACCTATCTTGAAGTTGCCTTATCGCTTGGCACCTGCTAAACTTGCCAAGCTTAAAAGGCACTTTAGGAGCTTTTGTACATGGGTTTTGTTTGCCCCTAGTGTTTCAACTTGGGGAACCCATGTTATGTTAGTGAAGAAGAAGGATGGTTCTTATGGATGTGCATGGACTATCGTATGCTTAGTCAAGTTACAATAAAGAACCGTTATCCTTTGCCGCACATCGGTGACCTATTCAATTAACTGAAGTCAGTCACTGTGTTCTCAAAGATGTATCTACGAAGTGGCTACTACCATATGCGTGTGAAAGATGAAGATGTTTATAAGACAACTTTCAAAACACATTATGGGCATTATGAGTTTTTGGTCATGTCTTTCGACTTGACTAATGCCCATGCTGCTTTCATGGACTTGCTGAATTGAGTGTTTTGTCCTTACCTTGATCAGTTCATGGTGGTGTTCATCGATGATGTCTTGGTTTACTTCGAGTCTGAAGAACAACATTGTGGACATCTACGAATCATGCTGAACACACTAAGAGAGAATCAACTCTATATTAAATTGTCAAAGTGTGAGTTCTGGATAAAGGAAGTGATGTTTTTGGGTCATGTGATTTCTTCCAGACATATTTTTGTTGATCCTGCAAAGGTAGAAGTTGTAACCAAATGTAAAGCTCCAAAGACTTCATCTGAGATCCATAGTTTCCTCGGTTTAGCAGGTTACTATGGTAGGTTTATCAAGAGTTTTTCTGAGTTACCTCTCCCTCTGAGAAAATTGACATGAAAAGAAGTCAAGTTTGTGCGGACATCAGGATGCGAGGACAACTTTAAGAAGCTACAAAGATGTTTAACATCTGCTCATGTTCTTGCATTTTATGTTGAAGGCAAACCCTACATCATTTTCAATGATGCTTCTAAGCAACAATTAGGGTGTTTCTTGATGCAATAAGATCGAGTGATCGCCTATGCTTCGTGCCAGCTGAAACCTAATAAAGAGAACTAGTCTACACATGACTTAGAGTTAGTCGCTATTATGTATGCTTTAAAGATCTGATGATACTATATGTATGGAGTTAAGTTTGAAGTCTTCTTAGATCATAAAATCTTGAAGTATCTTTTAACACAAAAGGATCTGAATCTGAGGTAGCGAAGGTGGATGGAATACCTTAAGGACTATGACTTTACCATCGCTTATCATCCAAAAACTTACGGTCAATCTGACAGAACAATGCAAATTCTAGAAGATTTGCTTTGTGCTTGTGTTATGGACTGAGGAGCTGCTTGGGATAAGTATCTTCCATTAGATGAGTTTGCTTACAACAATAGCTACCAAGCTAGTATTGGTATGGCCCCTTATGAAGCTTTATATGGAAGACCTTGTCATTCTCCATTACACTGGGATGATGTGGAAGAACATGCTCTGTTGAAGACTGATGGCATATAAATGATAATACAGAAGGTTCATTTGATGAGTGTATGAAGGTTGCATAAGATTGATAGAAGATATATGCAGACAAGAAAAGGTCTGATGTGAGTTTCTTAGTGGGTGACTATGTGTTCCAAAATACCAAGCTTAAACATCACAAGATCTAAAATTAAAGACAAACTTAGTCCCCGTTATGTTAGACCATTTGAGATTTTGGATAAGGTTGGAGATTGTGCATATCGATTAGCTCTTCCTCCTACCTATGAGAAGATTCATAATGTGTTCCATGCATCTATGCTGAGAAAGTATGTGAAAGACCCTTCTCATGTACTCACAATTGAACCTTTGGAGATTTAGGAGAATCTGACTTATGAGGAGTTACCTATGAAGATTTTTGACTTCCGAGTTAAGAAGTTGAAGAATAAGGAGATCGAGCTGGTGAAAGTCTTATGGTAGTATCATGGTCTGGAAGAAACCACTTAGGATCTTAGAGATGAAATGTTATGTACTCACCCTTTTCTTTTTGTTTGAGATTTCGGGGACAAAATCCTTTTTAACAGGTGGAGTGCTATAATGAACTGGAATCTATGAATAATCTTAGTTTAGCCTTTTTCCTAAGCTTTTTCTTTCATTTCTAGCCTTTTTGTCCTCAATGATGAATTAGTAGAAATTATAAAGGTTTGGTGTACATTTGTTCCCTATTAATACCAATAAAAGGGTTTATGCACAAATACCTCAATGGAAGTTTATATAAGGGATCTAAAATGCAAAATATCCACTTAAGTGGGATAATGTTAAATAAATTTGTACTAGGAGTTTCTTTGGCCTTTTAGAACAAAAGAAAGAAAAGAAAATACTAAAACAATAAAATTGTGACATGAAATGAGTTAATTTGACAAATAGTGGAAATGTGAGTAAATTGCCTAAAAATCATAAAAGGGAATCTCAAAAGATAATTCCAAGTCCAAATTTGTTTTCTTTGGGTTAAAGTTTACTTAAGAGACAAGTTTCACAATTTTGGGAAATTAGTTATTATAATTGCATTAGTTGGATTGGAAAATAGGAGAGATCCCAAAAATATAAAATAAAACCATTAATGGCTCCAAAAGTAAGAACTGATGTAAAATTTGTAGCCCACACATAAAAATATGCCTTTGTGTGAATTTTCATTTAATTTGGAAAATGTTTGATGTAAAGGTGAAGTTAGGAGAGAGAAAGTGTGTAGAACCTTCAAAATGATAAATAAATATACAAATGACTTCAACATGTAAAACTAATGGCCAATTTGTATCCAACACACTTAATGTGACTTGTGGGTGAAGTTTCATCAAATTTGAGGAATCACAGAGTCATTAATGCATGAGGAAAGAGAAAACAAGATTTTCCAATTTAATGAATTAAAAGTATTTAAAAGGGAAATATAATTTCATTTTTGAATTCCACATACTCGTTAGATTCGGTGTCAAATTTCAATTAATTTGGGTTTTGTTTGTACCCCCTCAAACAAGGAGAGAGAGAAGAGAAATTAATGCATCCACACTATAGCCCAAATTGATTAAGAAATTCATTTAACATGTTGCATGAATTTTATTTGAATTTTTATACACGCGTGTGACCTGGACCGTTAGATCCACGATCCAACGACCCTATGTCATCGTCTAGCTCGTGACTAGATAGGAAACAAAAGCAGTTTGCACATAATTTTCCGATTGCAATTTCTCGCACTGTGATCCACCTCCATCTGAGATTTTTGTTCTGTTGTGTTCTAAAAATGATTGTGCACCCATACATACCTTACTCTAACCCTATTGTTGTGTATTACAAAGATGCATAATTCTTGGACTCCAAGGTACCTCAGTCACCTTGGGAAAACCCTAGATACATGCCCATACCTATAAATAGTACCCCCATAACCTTCCTCTCCTCTTACCCAACTCTCCTCTCCTCTTGATTTCCTCATTGCTTGCGTGTGTGGAAGTCAGGAACCTTAGAATGGGTATGGGTTTGTGATGGCTAAAGCTTTCTCCTCATGCCACCTTGAATCAAATTTCTTGCACCAACAAGTTCGTGATGGCCGTCTCCTTCTTTCTGTGTATTTACTTTCTCGAATTATTTCCTCGTATAGTTTTGCCCAAATTGGCCTCAAGCTGCTCACCATCCATGGCTCGTGAGTGAGGTAGGGTACAATCCCTCTTGTTCTTTTACATTTATACCCCTCTGCTACTCTTCTTCCCTTCATTTCTCGCTCAAGGCTATTTTTGTCTTTTAGTCGCGTGTCCCCTTTGCTTAAGAATGGGTCAAACGAGCGACTGTTTGGGCGCGGACCGCTGACTTGGCTACATGTGGTTGGGCCAAGTAAAGCGGCCCGTTCCCCTCTCCCTCTATCTCTCTTTCCCTCTAGCAATGGAATTGATGACTTGAAATTTTCTTATTGGCCAAAATTAAAAAATTCATATCTTTTTATTCCGTTATCCAAAATTTATGAATAATATGTTTTGGAATCAAAAAAAGGAGTTCTTTCAAATAAAAATGTTTTCAACGCTTGATTTTGATAATTTTTTGAAGGATGATTTTGAATAATGGATTTAATGCATACAATCCCTAAAAATCACAACTTTAACATATTAACTCCAAAAATAACAACAAACATTGTTTTCTTGATCAGAAAACCTAATAAGTCGTTTGGTGGGATTTTTAGAGTCAAAATCCAAGTTTTATTAAAAAGGTCAAGAATTAGGGTTTCAATACACTTATATGAATTTCAAACCTTAATTTATGTGAATAACTTGAAATAGGAAAAGATTGAACTTGGATTATCGAAAAGTTGTGAAAGTTGATAATTGAACTCAATAAGTGAGGTATGTGCATCCTTACACCTCAAGTTGGGAATATTTGCAAGCCTAAACCTAATTTCCCTAATGAGGCACTTTATGAACCCTAAATATCTCTATTCATATTTCTTTTGCTATATTTGCCTCAAAATCAATATCAATATTCTATTTCATGGGTTTCGTACCCCACTGCCATGTTTCAATTATATGATGCTTGTACTTGTCATAGTGTTCTTTAGCATGTTGATTTTATTAGACTATTTAGTTGATGTAGTGGTACTTTTGTACAACCACCCATAGATAGGGCATGCATTATTTCGCCCTGGGGAATCTTCTATTCTCCCTCATATAAAATATTTATAGGTGACTGGAATGTGTTATCATTCCTCACCTATTGATCGAGGTTAGGTAGGTGCCTCAATCCTTCTTAGTTAAGGTAGTCAATATTAATCATGCATGCAAATCTTTTACTATTTTCTTGTTATGGAAAACATCTTTTTGATTATGCCTCATACTCTTAACCATATTCATCTAATGATGAAATCTTAGCCTTTAATTCCATGTTATTTATTTATCTTTTGTTCTTGTTCAATAGTTGACACATACCTTGTTTCTTTCTCTTGCTAGGTGCTTTCCCAACCACCCAGGGTTTGATCAAGGTGTTGAACAAGGCCAAGGAGATCAGAATCAGTAGTACTACTCTGTCTTGCATCAAGGATGTCTAAGTTGCTACTGCTAGATCCTATTAGTTTTCTTTAAAGTTTATGTTTCAAGAAACTCATGAAGGGAAATGAGTTCAAAAACAATGTAGTAACTTAGTTTTCTTTCCGCAGCTACTTTTGACAATTTTCTATCAGAATCGTGCTTATTTACTTGGAATATTATACATGCATCCCACAATGTCTATTATTTTTATAAAAAGTGGATGTTTTGTATTTCCTTTAAATTTTCGTAAGGAGGTGATCTCGCCTCTTTACAATGGTATCAGAGCCAATGCAGTCAAATCCTGACTATTTCAACATTAGGTCCCTAAGTAGAACCCCTACCTTACATGGAAACCATCTATATGTGATATTTAACCTAGAATTTTAGCTATTTTGTTTATGAGATGATGAAGGAAAGATGTAGAATCTTTTGAGGTATGCATAAGGATTATGATGAGTAAACCCTAATTTGGTGGGACCCATAAGTTCATGCATTCATATATGGTCTAGTTGTGCCATATCCCTTTGGATGATATAAGTTTCATTTTAAGATGGAGTTGGTAATGAGGATGTTAAAGTAGTAAGGTAAGGAGATCTTGATTGTAATACTGTGACTCGATTCTCGCATTAATCTTTAGCCTATCTTCATATTTATATCACAAAGTTTTTCCATTGAATTATTTTTCTTTATAATACTATATGTAAAAAAAAGTTTTCTGGATTTTATCAAGGTTTTATTGAACTAAGTCATGATGAATAGATATGTGAAATCTTGGTAGAGAAACCCTAGAATAAGTTAGAATCAAAATCTCAAACCATAGTTCTGAGTTGGAGTGATAACTAGGAAGATGTGACTTGTAATAAAGGACTAGTGGACCTAACCTCTAGTCAAATAAGCTTATACCTAGTGGCTTTTTTGGACGCTAATGTGACCCTTAGGGTTGTTAGGTCAGAACCCTTGAGGACCTAAAACGTAACCCTAGGTGTATAGGATCAACTAGTTGGATGCATGACCTTTGAACATCATAAAACATACAAAGTAATCCTAATCAAAAAATGTATATATAACCCTAATATCATGGTGTTGGTTATTTTGACCTATCAAGTTACACCTTTTAAGGGGTGGAGTTTAGAAGTTTTGTAGTTTGCAGATATGCTGATTTGAAGGAATAAATCCTATTAAGGGGTTAAGTGTTGTAACATACAAAACCCAGTATCTTGACTCTAGAAACCCTATTCCCTTGGACATGATGCTTGTATGCTTAGTCCTTTAGCTTTATCCAAACAAGAGTGTACATAAAAACTTATATACTTGTTTGTACCCTAATGAATAGTAATGCACATATAATGAGAAACTCTAGTGTAAACACTAGCTAAGGTTACATAAAACTATTATCATACCCTAGATCTATTAACCCTCGTACAATGATGAAATGAATATATGGAACCTAAACCCTAGTTTGTTTTTGGCTAACCTGACCTACCTACATTTGGTATCTCATATACTTCATTAATATCATTATGTGTCATGATAACATAAGAACCTTGATAAGCATAAATTAGACCCACTAAACTAAATAATGTTTAATACGTAGGAAGTTCCTTTTAACGAGTCATATATTTCACTATGTTCACTAATTCATACATAAAAATGACTAAGGAGAGTATAATATGCTTAATATATGAAATGAAATAATAATTGGATCTTTCATTTATGGTTATGAATAAGATGCCATTATATAAGTTAATGTTGATATTGATGGACTTAACAAGTAGTTGATTAAAATAACCTATTTTTTACATAATAATATCGTATAACCCTATTGATGGAAAAGTGAGGTTAATATGACTCCAATCAATGGATATTGATGATAATGATGTATATTATAATAAACATAAAGATAATGAGACGAAACCCCAATTGTAATATAACACATAAAAGGAACTTTCGAAAGTAAATATGAAGTTAAAGCTGAATTCCTAAACTCCCAATTAGCTTGGGTGATAAGTTTGAAATTCATTAGGAAATCCTAGCTAGGTAAAGTACTATAAGAAGGTTAGGGTGCATAAATTAATTCTAATTAACTAGACTAGTTTGTATGTTGTTAGTTTCATAACATTTCTCAAATTCTGACTGTCAATCAATTTTTTTCTTTTAAAAAGCACCCAACTCAATTTTTTTGTGAACCCATCCTGGCCATCGATTTTTTATCAGACAAAAAGGTAGAAGACGACAACTAATTGATCAGACAGAAAGGTAGGAGATGACAAGTAAGTGTGGAAGTTTTCCTTTTCCTGCTTGCAATTTTCTCTCACCTCTTTATCCCTTATCTCTCCATGATTCTCTGAGATTTATTCGCCTTGGAATTCCTCATATGATTCCACATCTATCCACCTAACTCGAGTTATTTTCTTGCCAATATGGGAAACCCTCAAATTTTCCTTTTTTTTGGATTTCCAATCTCCAATGTGAGGAACCTCTTTTGCATAAAGTATCTATATATACCCTCTTCTTGAGCATCCAAAAAACCCAAACCAATGTTTCCCTCACATCAATTTCATGTATATGACCTCCTTCGGTCACCACAAACTATGTATTATTCCTACTAGTCTCGATTTGGTGTATGCCTCTATAGGCCATGAGGACTGAATTTCTTGGTAGCAAACCTTCCTATAACCTATTCCAACATATATCTTTTCTTCTTTTTCCTTTATGATTTTTGGTTGATACCTCCCCGACCTCGAGTGATGTAAGTTATCGGAGTCACAAATTTTGGAAGCTCTAAACCTTTCTATGTCTCGAGGACATTATGATTCCTTGCAACAAAGTCCCACAAATCTTTCAGCATGGTTGAATTTGCCTACATTTTGCTAAATTTTGATTTCCCATTTTTAGCTTCTATGGCCCTATACTTATTCATGATATAGTTATGTTTTATCTCTATTTTGCTCAAATCATAGTTCTCTATCCTTGCATGAATCTCAAAATCTTTTCTATGTAGTCTTCTGATATTCTTATTATGTGTTTTTCGATCTCTCGTCTTGGGGGAGTAAGCTTGGATCATGCTCTTTCACTACATCTTGGCAAGGTCATAGGGGAGGGGAAGATCCCACTTGGACCTTGCTTGATGTACCCTCAACATCATTTGATTTGTTTATGTAATTTAGGGGCATTAGTGTCTTTTAGACATTTCATTTTGATTGATATCATGAGGCTTACACAGTTCTCGTATACAAATGTATCATGTCATAATGTGTAGTTGGGAATATTATACGGGGTATACTTGTAACTGACAAAGCAATTTTGTTAACAAATCAATTTGGTTCTTCTTCTTCATTTCTTAAGTAACTATATATAGCTCAAAAAAATAAAAGAAAATATATTTGGCAATCCTAGAACTTTTCTCCACCCAATAATAGGGCTTTCTTCTCCTAATTCCAATATAATTAATATTGATATTTTAGAAATTTTCTTTATGGGTTAGCATTTCTAAAATTAATATATGATAATTTATAAGTTAGAAAAATAATAAAAATATGATGCATAATAAAAAATTATAATCTATAAGGTTGTGTGGTTTCTATAACCTATCTCATTAATAAATCAAATGCGATTTTTAGGGTTTGTTAATTTAATAAGATCTTAACCCTAATTTCATATATGCATTTAATGTGTGGCTTATGACTCTAATGTGGAATTAGAACTGACCTTGGATATGTCTAGAATCTAACTGGGGTATGTTGCCTCCCTTCATAACCATATTGAGCAAACACCTATGTTTTTCTCTATCTTGGTCCTTTGGACATATTACCGACCCAATTTATCTCTCTTATAAGAATTTGATTCATGATAGTGGTTCTATGTTGATATTTATCTAGTATGGATATTCTTATTGGAATCTTATTTTTATCTTGTTCATGTTGTTACATTTGGCAACCCAAATTTGAAGAATCAAACAACATGAAACCCTAATTTTCATCTGATGACTTTTGTGGTCTTATGATGAATCAAATTTATGGAAGTGCATCATTTCTCCCACATATTTTAATGGATGTATTATTGTTCCATTCTTGTGATGGAAATTTCGTTGATATCATATTATGACTAAACATTCACTTGCTTCTACATTATTGCATGCTTGTTGTGTCAGTAGTCCTAGAGTTATATAAGTGCTTTAGATTTTGGGTTACATGCCCATGTTTTGTTTTGGAATGGAGGTTATGTGCACCATACCCAATTATGTGTGCACCTTCATATATTTCGTAGTTTGGTTATGTGTCACTTTTACTAGGTTTTGGGTTATGTACCCTAACCACCATTGTTCATTTATATTTTTCTATTGTTGCGTTTGATTGTTATTGATGATGGGTTTTGTTCCTTAACTTGATTGATTGTGCTAATCTGGCACATGTTGATATATGATGAGTGTTTCTTTTGTATAATTTTTGTTGCACCTCCTTTATATCCATTTGGATGTTTATTTCCCTCTTTGTTGGAAGCCTTGATAATGTTTATTGTTGTTCTTTTTCCCTGATATTTCTCAATCTCTATTTATATGCTCTGTAAGGACCCTGACCCATGTTTTGGGATATCCCTATTTGTTTTGCTTAAGTGTGTTTCTTAGCTACTTGCTCTAATCATCTGAGATGTAATTAGGGCATGTTGGGAGCTTGAGTTTCTTGTTTTGAGCTTGCTTGGGTGTGTTTTGTGGTGAGGTTTTGGGTGCAAATTGCAATTTACCCTGGATAGGGGTTGATGTGCAAGTTTTCCACCTCTAGAGTGCTCCTTCTCTCTATTGGCATCATCTAGAGGAGAGAGAACGATATGGTAACCTTTTTTGGACCTTGGTTGTGTGGTGACATCCTTGGTGATGTTTTGGGCACATGTTTGAGGTGTGCCTTACACCTAGAAGTGTTGTCTCGGGCTTGACATCCTTGGAGAGGCCTTGTATCGATTTGTGGGTGCCTAGAGACTTCCTATCATTTTTGGGTGTCTTGAGAGACATCCTATCGGTTTGTGGTATCTAGGGTTTTGCCCCTAATAGTTTGTGAATAGGTGGATATATGTATCGGCATGACCATCATAGGTGACCTAGTGGGTGAGACATAGATTTTATCACCTCGTTGCATGGTTTTGCATGTGGCTCTTTCTCGTGGAGAAGTGTCACCTAGGGTTCTAAGGTGGTGACACCTTCCCATTGGTCTCTCTCTCATCCCTCTTGTATATATACATATTTCTCTCCATGCAAGATAATACTTTTGGCTATTCTTGTTTCCTCCTGTTGGTAGATGAGTCTCAAGCTTGTCGTGTCTCCTTCATCTCTACCTTGGTAAGACATGATCCTTAAGCTCTCCTTCTCTCTTTATTATTCTCGGCCATGGATCTTGGTTACCTTCTTTCTTTCTTCTTCGAACCCTCTTAACCATGGTTCCACCTTCTTCCTTGGAGGTGTTGTGGTGATCAAGTTTGGGAGATCTTCTTCTACCTTAAGCTCGTGAGCTTGGAGATTGGATCTTGTGGTGATCTTTGAGGTGGGTTATATAAATCTAAACCCTCTTTGTTATTATCACTTTTTACATGACACTTTTCTCTTTACCCTTGGCTCATTATATCTTTCATGTTAGTAGCTCTTCTTGGTAGTTTTGAGTGTTGTTTTGAAGAAAGGAATCTTGCTTAGTTTCTGCCTTGTGTTACTATTTCTTGCCTTGCTTGAACAAGTGTTCCTAGGTTGAAGATGATGAGGCCGATAGGCATGATAGGCTGATATGTTATGGATGACCGTCATGACTCGTGATGCCACTGACCGTCACACCTTGTGACAGGTCGTCACGACCTTGGCAAGGCCTGGGTTGACATGTTTTGTTGTTAGTCATCATGACCTTGTAACACTTAAAACGATATGGGTTGGTTGCTTCTATGCATAGAGAATGTTGTTCGTCATGACATGTGTTGCACAAGTCGTCACCCTTGTGGCGGGTCTTCATGACTTGGAGATGACAAGGCCAATGTGCGTTAGGAGGGCAGGCTATTATGGCTAGGCATGCGTTGAGAGCATTGCCCGTCAGAGCCCTGGCTGCCACACTTTGAGAGTGGTTGATGCCCAACATGTTGACAGTCGTCACAACTTAGACGCATTGCTGAAACCCTAAGCAACCCGTCACCCTTTCAATGACCGTCATACAAGCATTTCCCGTCACACCATGTGATGACTGATGGTGTTGCCCAACAAGTTGGGTTGGCTGACACCCTCTCTTTGAGGTGTTGTTGCCCGATACACCCATGATGTTAAACTGATATTGCCTTATGATCCAAATCGATACACCCTCCTGAGTTGGTATACTGACACCTTGCTTTCTCACCTAATACATACTAAACTGATACCCTACCTTGATGAAGTTTCCCGACACATTTAGGTTTAACCTGACACTCTACGTTAATAACCCTAACTGATATCTTGTGGTGGTGTTTGTGATACACCATGTTGATGATAGGATGGCATGATATGATGTGATACACTTTGGGGTGGTCGTATGTATGATAATGGGAGCCATGTTTCTATATCTCATAACATACCTTATGATAATGATGGAAGTAATGATCTAAGGGTGGTTGTCGACTCCACCTTGTAAACCCTAATTGATTAAATGGAAACCCTAATTCTAATGATGTAATATGTATGGCGTGGATCTTATAAGATGTTATGTTAATGATATATTTCTCTTCTTGTTACAAGTTTCTAACTATGTAGGTAACATCAGTTGTTGTACATGGCTAGGTATGAGCTATGGTGGTTATGATATGTTTGAATAAGCCTTGTGAGGCACATGTGATTTGGTAATACAGAAAGAGGAGGAAATGGTTCTATGACCTAATGATGGCTTGATGCCTTGCATGAGATGATTTCCTCAATGATGAGAGGAGGGGTTGTCACCCCAAGATATGTAGTCCTTGTGATAGACACATGTTGAATGATAGACATGAAGTGATGATGTGATGAGACCACACCTTTTATGTTTCAATTTTTTCTGGTGATGTGTCATGCCATGGTCTATATGGAACTTGTTTTGAGTTTATACATTGTAACTTGATTGATGCTAAAAGATGCTTAAATAACCTAATTAATCAAGTGGAAGTTAATCGTGTAGCTTGCTATGTGCCATAGATCCATTCAATGTCAGTACTTGTTGAATGGTGAAATGAGTTTAACTCGGAATGCATATTGTTGAATATGCGGGGTGTAAGTTGAGGTATCTCCTTGTGTCCTGAATATATATGTATACACATGATTGGGCGTGAGCCATACCTGGAAGAGTATGAATTTGGACCATAGCTTCATGAAATGTAACACAGGATTGATTGCATGCAAACCTGGAAGAGTACGGCTGAGAGCTGTAGCTCAATTCCACTAGCGCCATGACCTGTACCAAGGTGGGCTAAATCTGCACAACTAGACTATACATTGCTGGAAGTAGTTGACTTGTGATGTCACTGCATGTTCACTCATACTGACTGAGGAAGGTGAGGTTGTGGATTCCAGTTCTTCCATTAGACCTCTTGTATGGCACCAATTTCAACTTATCATGTGGTCGGTGGGTTTTGGGTGGTACGACCCAAATCATCGGGGCATAATAAAATGCATAATCATCTGTGTAGTATACTTGTGTAGGATCAAAATACATAAACATTAAATGAGGCCTTGTTTGATCTTTGTATAATGTTGTTGATAGGAATTATACATGTTCTTCATATTCCTTTTAAATAATTAAGATGTTTCATAATTCAAAAGTAATTGCTCTTCTTGTTAATGATCATGACCTACTTCACATAGATGTAACTTTACTTCTTCTTTGTTTATCTTATCTATGATAATAATAAAGTTGGTGGGGAGTTATATCTCCCATTGAGATTTGGAATTTCACCTTGTGGGTTTCCCACACCCTTTTTAGGTAGACAAACACGAAGAGGTAGAGATTGTGCAACGAAGGTTGAGCAGCAATAAGAGGAGCAGTAGCTGACCAGGTTGGAAGTGTTGCTGGATGTCTTTTCTTGATTGAGTCCTAGAGTTGTCCATGTACACTTGGGTCCTTGGGGATGTTTTGTAGATGCTTTGTGGATGTGCTTTTGATACGTGTTTGAATTGTGTGCCCTTTTTGTATACATCGGTAATGGATACATGTATATATGTTCTAAAAATAGGTTCTCTAGTAATAGGATGATAGCGCAGATGGTAAGTGCTTTGAGTCACGAAAACACTTGTATGTAAAGGTTCTTGTTGTATGGAAGTTTTATGAAACAATTTTAATTTCTTGTGTTTTTCAGTAATCTGTTTGTTAATCTTTCTTCTACATTTATGTTTTGAGTAATCTCGCTTTGTGTGACAATGGGTGTCACATGCTCATATCATCATTTTTAAGCTAACAACTTCCAATTTGTTAATTATTGTGGGGTATGCTTCCAACCCTTAGGTGAAGGACATTGACATTATGACCTGACTTGACTTGTAGAGCTGATTCTTGGGAGATAGACTTAGTGTAGTTCAAACTTCCCTCTACTTAGATCTTGAAGTTGTTGCTTTTATAAGCCCCTGAGTAGGTGATTATTATTAATCTTGTATGATATAAATAGTCATGTTATTTTATTCCTATGCTATACTCTGGTTTATATGATATCCATTTATAAAACACTAAACAAAAGTATATCATCTATTGTAAAAAAAGATGGTGTGTGTTTGTATGAAGGGTGACTCTTATTTGATTGAGTAGGAGTAGACCTATAAATAGATATCCAGAACCCGCACATTCTATCGGGATTTGAATTCAAAATTTTGAGAGAGAAAATATGATATCTTTGGAATTTGGTTCAAATTTCATATATCTAATTTTGGATCCAAAATTTCAGATCAAATATCATGCTATATCCTCTCTGATAAGAAAATTTAAATTTGACAAATATATATATAATATTAAATATTATATATATAAATATAGAATATACATATTTTCTCATATATATAATATCAAAATTTCATGTGTATAATATATAATATAATTTTTTTATTTGGATCCGGTATTATCCATTTGGATCAGGTTCGAATGTTATCATATGATATCCGTCGAATATGGGATCAGATATCAGATCAAACATTTTTTCCATATTCAAATGTCGGATATAGAAATCTTCGCTCCATATGCGGTCCGTTTACATGTCTAAGTAGGAAGTACATTCCCTATTGATTCCCACTCCTTATAAGATTGTATTAAAGCCAATGTAGTTATATTTTGACTATTTTAATTTTATGTCCCTAATTAGAACCCCTACCTTACATGGAAGCCCTCTAGATTTGATAATTACCCTATATTTTTACCTTTTTCTTGTTTATGAGATAATGAAAGAAAGAAAGAATCTTTGAGGTATACACAAAAGGATTATAATGAGTAAACCCTAGTTTGGTGGGACCCATAAGTTCATGCCCTAATAGATAGGATAGTCATGAATATCCCTTTAGTTGATATAATTTTCATTTAGGATGGAGTTGTTAATGAGGATGGTAATGAGATCTTAAGAGTAAATATGTGACTCATTTCTCACATTGATTTTGGGACCTATCTTCAATTTTATATCAAAATGTTTTGCCGTCAAATTATTTTTCTTTATAATATTTTATGTAAAAAATGTTTTCTAGGTTGTATCATGGTTTTATTGAACTAAGTCACAATAAATATATGTGTGAAGTCTTGGTAGGGAAACCCTATAATTAGTTATAAAAGAAATCTTAGATCCTAGTTCTGAGTTAGAGTGCTGACTAGTAAGATGTGTCTTATAAGAAAGGTCTAGTGGACCTACCCTCTTTACTCCATGAGGTTGGGGAGTCTTGTACCTAGTGCCGTTTTGGATGCTAATATGAACCTTAGGGTTGTTATGTTAGAATCTAGAGGACCTAAAATTCAACCTTAGGTGGATAACATCAACTAGTTAGATGCATGACCTTTGAACATAATAAAAGTACAAAGTAATCCTAATCAAAAGATGTGTATATAACCCTAATACCTTGGTGTTGTTTAGTTTGACTTATTAGGTTAAACATTTTAAGGGGTGGAGTGTAGCAGTTTGGTAGTTTGTGGATATGCTTATTCCAAGGATGAAATCCTTTTAAGTGGTGGAGTGTTGTAACATACCAAAACCTAGCATTTTGACTCTAGAAATACTAATCCCTTGAGTATGATGTTTGTATGCTTAGACCTTTAGTTTTGGCCAAAAAGGATGCACATAAAACCATATATACTTGTTTGTATCCTAATGAAGAGCAATGCACATACAATGTGAAACTTTAGTGTAAACCATAGCTAAGGTTACATAAAACTATAATCATACACTGGATCTAAAAACCCTGTTAGAATGATGAAATGAATAGATCGAACCTAAATCCTAGTTTGTAATTGGCCAACTTGATCTACCTATATTTGCTACCTCATATGATGCATTAGCATTATTAGATGTCATGATAACATAAGACATTTTGATAAGCATAACTTAGACCTATTAAACTAAATTGCATTTAATATGTAAGAAATTCCTTTTAGTTATTCATATATGCTACTTTGTTCACTAATGCATACATAATATGACTAAGGGGAGGTATAATTTTCTTAATATATGAAATGGAATAATAATTGGATCTTGCATGTACAAGTTTCAGAAAAAAAGTGTTATTATATAAGTTAAGGTTGATATTAATGAACTTAATGAGTGATTGGGTAAAATAACCTAATTCATACATAATAATGTAGTATAACCCTATTGATGGCAAAGTTTAGTTAACAAGACTCTAATTTTTGGATGTTGATGATAATGATGTATATCATGATAAATTTAAAGATAATGAGCCTAAATCTAATTGTACTATAACTCATATAAAATGAACTTTGAAAAGTGAAATCTAATGTTAAAATAGGATTTCTTGAATCCCAATTAGCTTGGGTGCCAAGTTTGAGATTCATTGAGCAACCATAGCTAGGTAAACTAATATAGGAAGGTTGTGGGGCATAAATTAGTTGTAATATTATTTAGAGTGATTATTGATTTCATAAAGTTTATTAATTCCTGGCTATCACACGAGTTTTTCTTAAAAACACATGACTCAATGTTTTTCTTAGAACCATCCAAGCCATTGATTCTTGATCAAAGAACTATTCATTTATCTCCTACCTTGGGTAGGATACAACAACCACATATATGGGTTTTCCTTTTCCTCATTACAATTTTATCTTATCTATTTCTCCCTCGTTTCTCCATAATTCATCAAGATTTCTTCATGATTGAGTTCCTTAGATGATTCTGCATCTATTCATACCTAGCTCGAGTCATTTTCTTGCCAATCTGGGAAACCTCCAAATCTTCCCTATTCTGAGTTCCCAATATCCAAAGTGAGGAATCTCTTCCACAGAAAACATCTATCTATACCCATTTCTATAGCATCCCAGAACCCTAACAAATGTTCCCTCACATCGATTCCTTTTATATGATCCCCTTCGATCACCACAAACTCTGTCTTCTTCCTACTAGTCCTGGTTTGGCATATGCCTCTGTAGGCCATGGGAACTAAATTTATTGGTGATTGACTTTCCTTTGATCTATACCAACCTATTCCTTTTCTTCTTTTTCATCCACAAATCATTATTTTCTTCCTCCCTAACCTCGATTGATGCAGGTCATCAAATTCGCAATGGTTGGAAGCTCCAAGCCTTGCTCTAGATTAGGGACATTATGACTCATTAAGATAGATTCCCACCTATTTTTCAGCTTGGTTGAACTCGACTAAAATTGTATGTATTTTGATTTCCCCTTTTCTACTTCTTTGATCCCAAACTAATACATCGTCCTGCTATGTTTTTATCACTATTTTTCTCAGCTCTTGGTTCTCCATCATTTCATGAATCTTGTAGTCTTTTCTCTATAATCTTTTGATCTTTTTGCGTTGTGTTTCGCAATCTCCCATCTTGTGGGGGAAAGCCTAGACATCCTCCTCCATTGTGTCCTATCAAGGTCGTTGGGGAGGGGAAGATTCGTGGTTGAACCATGCCTGATATACCCTCGACGTCACTTGATTTTGTCTCACAAATTAGGGGTAGTAGCGTGTTTTGGATCTCTTGTTTTGATTGATATTAGGGGCAAGCCTAGACATCCTCCTCCAGTGCATCCTATCAAGGTCGTTGGGGAGGGGAATATTTGTGGTTGAACCTTTCCTGATATACCCTTGAGTCACTTATTATTGTCTCATTAATTAGGGGCATTAGCATCTTTTGGATCTTTTCTTTTGATTTATATCATGTGGATTACACAGTGACCACATACAAGTCTATCATGTCATGCTGTATAGTTGAGAATAGTATGCGAGGGATTTTTTTAAAAAACCAAAGCAATTTTATTAATAAATCAATACAGTTCATATTAGTTAATTCACAATTTTTATAAATGGCTCATATAAAGAAAAGAAAATAAGTTTCAAAATCCTATAATTTTTCTCCACCTGATCATATGGTTTTCATCACTTAATTCCAATATGATTAATATGTGATTTTTGGGATTTCATTGATTGGTTAGAATTTCTAAATTCATATCTAATAATGTATATGTTAGAAAAATAAGAAAAATATGCTAGATAATCAGATAAATATGATCTACAAGATTATGTGGTTTTGATAACCTAATTCACTAATAATTAAAACATTAATTTTGGGCTTTGTGAATTTAATAAGAACTTGACACTAATTTCATATATGCATTTTATAGGTGGCTTGTGACTTTGATGTGGAACTAGAATTGACCATGGATAAGTATAGAGTCTATCTGAGGTATGTTGCATCCCTTCATAATCATATTGAGCAATCACCTATGTTTATCTCTCTCTTGGTCCTTTAGACATATTTTCCTACATAATATCCCTCTCTTCAAAGAATTTGATTCATGATAATGGTTCTATGCTAATATTGATCTTGCAGTATACTTAATTTGATGGATATTCTTATTGGACTTTAATTTTTTGTCGTTCATCTAAATACATGAGGTATTCTTAATTTGAAGAACTAAACACATAAAACTCTGATTTTCAAGTCATAAATTTTGTGGTATTATGATGAAGCTAACTTGTAGAAATGTACTATTTTGCCCACTTTTTTTATAACAAAGAATACTGAAAATGTTCCCAAACGTTCAGACACGGCTTCCAGCTGAATAGATGATTCTGTGACAAAGGAATTATATGTTCGTTTTTCATCTATAACCACTAGTTACAAAATAGTCCCAGGAGCTAAGGGATCAAAGAAATGTTCCACTTTTGTTGCCAGTTGGAGGAAATGCCTGACGACGATGAGGTGCCTGATATTCTGTCCTCTCCCCAAGTGCCATAGATTACGATCCCTTCTTTTTTCCTCTAGCACCTCTTGAATCTTCTTTACCCTCTTCATCGTCGCTTCCATTGACATCTCTTTGCGCACCACCACTGAAATTTACCGTTTTCCTAACAACAACATAATCAAATGGTTGGAAGTCAATTTGATTGGAAGCTATTTAAGACTTGTTGCCAAAGTTGTAATCCGTATGCCAGAGGGGTCTGAAACAGTACTCAGAACCAGACGAGAGGGTGGATGTATTATATGTTCCATTTTTGTGATGGAAATTTCAATGGAACCATGTTATGACTAAACTTTCACTTTCAGCTGCGTTATTGCATGTTTCTTGAGACAAATAGCCCTAGAGATATATAAATGCTTTAAATTTTTGGGTTATGTGCCCATTTTATGTTTTGGGATGGAGGTTATGTGCCCACCTTTGTATATTTGATAGTTTAGTTATGTGACATTCTCTATCAAGTTTTGGGCTATGCACCCTAACTGCCGTTGTTTCTTTATATTTCACTAGTGATGCATTTATCTCGCCTGCATGCATAATGATTATTATAGATGACGGGTTTTTTGCCCTAACTTAATTGTTTATTCTTATGTGGAACATGTCAATGTGTTGATATATGGCACGTTATTCTTTCGTATATTTTACATTGTTCCTCTTTGATATCCATTTAGATTTTCACTTTCCCTCTTTGTTATAAGCTTTGATAATGTTTCTTGTTGTTCTTTTCCCTTAATATTGCTCAATCTCTATTCATATTCTCATACCAACATTTATATACTGACAACTTCTACTTTGTCTTCTCTTATGGGGTATGCTTCCAACCCCTTAGGTGCAGGACATGGATGACCTAACATGATGACCTGAACTTGACTGGTGGAGCTGATTCTTGGGAGATAGACTTGATGTAGTTTAGACTTCCCTCTGCTAGATCTTGAAGTTTTTGCTTTCATTTAAGCTCATGAGTGGGTGATTATTATGTAATATTGTAAATTTAAAGAAGTCATGTTTTTTATTTCGATGTTATACTTTGGTTTGTATGATATCCATTTATGAAAGATTAAGTACATGTTTGCAAAAAGATTTGGTGTATGTTTCTATGGATGGTGAATTTTATTTTATTTTGTAGGGAGTGGATTCCCTATTGGGTCCAACTACCTATAGTTATTCTATCACCATGGGTGTATGCATTCATGTGTCCATCATTGGACTTCATGAAGTTGGTTCCATCATTGGATTCAAGTGACGATTCCATCAATGGACTCATGTCACATTATTTGCAATGGTGTGTAGTCACTTTCTGAGTCACCAACCCTAGTTTTTGTGTGAGGGATTGTTTTCTTGAAACATCCTTATGAGGTTAAATTTTGGTTATATATTTATATCTATATATGTTATACACAAAACTTTGAAGTTGAAACAACCAAGAAAATTTTGTATGGTCAGAAATCTTAGAGAAACTACATGACACATCAAATGATGAAATGAGTAGTTATTCATAATTTAACCCATATAACTTCTTTGATGACTATGAAGCATCCAAGCAATATCCATCCAATATAATTTGAAAATAAACACATAATACTAGAGTGTTACAAACATGTTCATAAGACATGACCTAGGCTTTAGACATGGTCCTAGTGGTCTTGGCTCATGGATTGAATTAAGGTTTGAATCAAAAGCTAATATTGTAGCATAAAAAGACCTACAACATTAGGAAACATTACTTATTCACATTACTAGACCTAATGTTGAATTTTTACTACCTACACCTTTTATCTACAAATAGTCTGCATATTGTTATGCAAGATAAATGATGAACATAATTTTACCACCATGTGTCGGATTAATAGAATTCAACAAAATAACCATAGAATTTGGGTTTCCTTCTGAGTCTACATGATTAAAGGCAAAATATAGATGATAATACTCTCCATTGTTTTTGTGACTGTCCACACAGTGATGAGGTTTAGAGGAATACTGGCATAATCACTTGATTGTTCCAAGATGATGAGGACACATGGAGTTCCTTAATGGTCTAATAGTCATTGCTTATTGTAGCATGCTGACATATATGGGCTGTAAGGAATGAAGTAGTATACTTATATAAAAGGATTCCTACTCATGTTATTATCAAGTTCATCACAGAAAGGACACAAATGATTAAAGATTTACCATCACATACTATAGACTACAAGTCCAAGGAGGTTGTAGGTCGTATTCCCTTTGACAACAAGGACTTCTTTGTCCTTCATAATGCAACTTTCAACTATGATACAAATTATTCTACTTCTAGCATTTACATCATGGATACCTCCAGTTATGTAGTGAGAGGCATTGGCAAGACATGCCATGTAGTCACTGCTCTTGATGCTGAGATCCAAGCCCTCCTTCAAGCGTCTGAGCTGTGCTCTAGTTTATAGGTTACAAATGTCTTGGTAATGTCTGATTCCAAGCTAGCCATTGAGTTGTGTACCAATGCATCTGTAGCTCTTCCGAGATTCAAACCTTATCAATATTGCATTACTCTCATAAATCCTCTCTTCAATTCTTCTCATGTGTTCTTTATTCCTACAGACTTTACCCTTATTGCATATGTAATTTCTAATCACCTTATGCATGAATCCATGGTCATGGACTTCACTTTATAACCTCATTATTTTTTGCCCAACGATTATATGTGTTTTTCAAGTAGATTTAATGAATAAAAATAAAAATAAAGGCATCAAAATAACACTTTTGAATTAGAGGAAAATTAGGCCTTCGAACTATTTAGTTCAAGATTTATACATCTTTTTAATCAATTTGGTATGCATATTGCCGATGTTTTAATGTACACATAATCTCATAGAATTATTGTAAATTAATTATATCTAAATCAATTAGGTTGTACGTTAATGAATCAATATGATATTCAACATATGTGACTTTTAACAAAATTGCATAAAATACCAAAATACCCTTACACCCAAATCAATATCATTTGTCATTCAAGGGTGTATTGGTCTCTTCTATCTAGGGATTATTCCTCATATTTCCCTTAAGGAGCTACTAGTCATGGCAGTGTAGTGGTCAATCATAGAATTGACCCCAACTTCTAGCCTTGTTACTGAAATTTGAGGCCATGTCTAGGTTGAACATTATAGCTCCAACTAGATGATGTCATTTCGAGGTTGCAATAGATGAACAATGAGACCTTTGACATGCTAGATAGTAGAAGGAAGGAAATACATATGTGGTTGAGGTGAATGTAAACTAGTTGGAAAGAGGTTTAACTGAGTTACCTTTCCCTGGTGCTCCAGAAGTGGTTAGTGGTGTTCATCGAATGTTGATGAAGCTCTTTTGAATCTTGATGAGGTATGGGATGGTTGGGGGCCTCTAGTCCAAGCTCGGATATTGTAGATTCTAGAGGTAGAGTTTGGGGGATGGTTTCTTGGGACTTTTTGTTCTCCTAAATCTTGAGAAATATCTTCCACTCCCCATTGATGCTTCTTTTTCATGCAAATTTCAGTAGTGTCTGGGCTTCCAGTTTGGAACTTAACAAATAAAGTTCAATATAAGGGTGCATAAATCAAGGAAGAAGAGGTCAATTGGGGTGCTGACCTTGCATAGAGGTGTACCCCAGGGGTGTTCATATGATAAAATAGGCCAAGGACTCACTGAGTCAAAGACAAGGGAAAAACAAGGTAGAGAAATTATGTTATCTAGATTTAGGAATTTTGTCAAATCCTTAAGATAATATTAATATCAGAGTTTGTTGGGTATCCTATAACCTCCCAAATTCACACACCAAAATGGTTCCACAAGATTCCAGCCATTAGAGAGATAGGTAGATAGGGTTGAGAGGATAAACCCCTGATTTGTTTCTTGGGCGAGGGATGTAACCGTACCATCCATGGCATTGCCCCAATCCAGCGTTCGATTGGACTCTAGTTCCCAACAAATTCCTTTTCTTAAACTAAAAACCCAAAACAAGTCAGTAACCCCTCATGTTATACAAGTGCTTCAAGTGATCCCAAATTTTGGGATTATCCCTATTTAGCCATTATCTAACGTTGGGAAAAAGACCAGGTCAAAATAAATTTGTTTGACATGTGAAACTTAGTTTCCAAGTAAAACTAGATAATTCATTTATTAATTATCTAGATTGTGAACTAACTTGGAAATATATGAAATTTTGTATAATGTTTCAAAATCCATTTATTAAACAACTATTAGTTTAGGACGAGATATTGAATTCTCAATTTTTACCCCAAGGACCTATTTGTAAACTTAAAATAGTGCAATCACAGTTTAATGCGAGTCTAGAGACGATGGTTCAAATTTAGGTATTGGCATCCCATTTTCCTTCACTCAGCAGAAAATCATGCTTAAGATGTTAGTTCTTTGGAAATTGACAGAGTTCATCTCATTTTCCACATTTTACTCTTATTCCACATTATCCCACATTTTTTGTCTATTTGATCCATTCATTTGCACCCACTTTAACCCACATATGGGCTTTATGCAAAGAAACCTTCTTTTAGAGCGAAAGTGCAATTATAATTCAATTCTTTCTTAAATAGGCTATTTTCACAAATTGCCCAGTTGAATTGACTGGAATTAAAGAATCCATTTTCAACTGCCTTTCTTGGAAAATCTGAGAGATAACTCTGACTTATCTTTTTGTGTGCAATTGTCGTTCAATTTTGCCTTAAATAGGCTATTCTTCATAAATTGCTAATTGAGTTATCTAAAAATAAATATTCTAATTTTTCAACTGTGTTTCTGGAAAAAATTCAAGAAATAACTCTGACTTATCTTTCCATAATTTTTTTAACTTTCTCTAGAACATTCCTAAAATATTCATAAATTGGGAAAAACAACTTTACCATGCCCGTACCACAGTCTGAATCACATCAATCCATTGATGACACATGGTAGATTGCCTTGATCCATAGGCCACACCTCGTACACATCAATATGATCTACCACCTCTCCAGAATCCTCCAATTGGAAATCATAAACCCTAAAATCTACCTATAAATAGGCCCTCATACCCAACGTATTCCATGCCCCTCTTGTCTCTCCTAAACTCAGAGAAATGACTACCCTCCCTTTTATTTTCTACATGTGATTAGAAGATCCTTCCTATGACACCAACTGCTTTGCTAACACTGATAGCTAGACAACAATAACTACTGCTTTCTGTTATATCCATATCAGTAATTGTTTCTTGCCATGATATATTTATATTTGTTTATATCTACATGCTCTTTCTCAAAGATCTGATCTTACTCTACTAAATTACTTTATCTCACCTCTCTCTCTCTCTCTCTCCATATGCATCAGTCCTAATTGCCAATGATGGATCTCCATTGTGGGAGGTCTTGAGACATTTGGGACCAGAACACACCTAAAATATGGACCTTTATGTCTATGATGGGAAAGCCACATACATCTCCAGCCCGAAAAGGTCAACCGATAATAAAAATAGTTTTTTTCATTTTACCACCATTTTCTTTAACAACAACCTCAATCACTGTTATTATTATTTGAGATGACTAAAAGGATTGCAATAGTGTTTTTGTTCGAGATGGGGGGGGGGGGCTAATGCATCCTCACTCATAATAGGATCCCTGAATCTCTATACTACCTTTCTTATCTGCCTAAGGGTAGAGCCAAAATTGGGGTTTTATGTGTTCTCCCATTGATTTAAACACCTATCTACATTTTTTCTTTATTTTGCATATAAAATGGGGTGGCGACTCCGAGCTTTGTCAATTTACTCCTTAGTTTTTTGTTGTTCCCATGATCGTAGGATCCATTGGATTTTTGGGGCCAGGTACAACAGATTGGCGACTCTGCTAGTTAGACGTGATACGATTTGAGTTGCATTTTCTTTATCGTCATCTCATGTTTTGTCGGTTGGTTGAGGTTTCTATTTTTTCATTTTTCTTTTGTTCCTTCTAGTTTTTGCCAAAAATAGAGTTTTTAAAATAAATTGACCTATGGATCGGAACGATCCACCCGTAAAAAAAATTCCCAAAATTTTCTTCCAAAATAATGTTTATTTACCTTACAAGAAAATGATAGAACACTTTGTTTTTCCAGAAAAAGAAGGTTATTATTTCTTGCCGTCTTTTTCTTTCCTAGATGTTAAAAAAAGTGACAGAATACTCTATTCCACCAACTAAAAAATGAGTTTTTTTTTCTTTTTTACCTGCCGATTTGATTTATCTTTTTGTTTTATGGACAATATGAATTTTCTAAAAATCATAATTTTTAGGGTTAGCCTCCATTTTCTTCCAGGTTTGGCCTCCGCTTCCCTTTTCGGGTTACTGTTCACTTCCCTCCCTTTTTCTTTTCTTTTGACTTTCCTTTTTATTTAATTTTAAGAATATATATTAAGGAAAGAGAGAAAAGGATGAGAGATGTCTATAGGATAAGTAAGATATTCTCTTTCTTAATAATTACATGATTGTTTTATTATGTGCCTATCATTTATCTTTCATACTTTATTATTATGAGATTGCATTAGAAGATATTAAAATCTTACACTTGCATAATGCACGTCTACCAACCCACATGTCATGGAACTGGTGTGAATACTCAAGTTGGATCCCTGAAAGTGACACGGGGTTTCCAATAAAGGTACCATTGTAGGCTAAGTTGGACATAAAAAGGTCTTGAGAACACCCCCTCTCCTAGCACTCACGACTGATTATCGTCATTGTAGCCACGAGGTGTATCAAGAGCAGTACCCAATATGTTGAACCTGGGTTATCCCCACGATGAGCATCATCTCCATAGAGGAGGTAAGGACCAACCCCTCCTACACAAATCATGCTTGAGTAAGAATGTAAATTACATCTAAACTCATGGGCTAAAAAGGGGGCTTTATCTTCTACACATGCATCTTATGGTTGCTTGTTTTACAACTTTTAAGATTGTTGCATGCTTTGCTAATTCTAAGATGGTTGAAAGATTTATGCTTTAATGTTGTAATAATCACGCTGGATTGTTCTTCAGTTGCTAACTTCCTCATGTTTAAAACAATCTTATCAAAACAACAATATCCAATCAACAACTTTATGATCTCAAATCAACAATCTTACCAAAAAAAACAATGTTCAATTATCTAAAATGACTTTCAAATAATCTCAACCATTAACAATATTTGATCCACGATCTTTTCAAACTTAATTTTTTTTCAATGATCTCCAACAATCTAAAATGATCTCTCATATAAAAATCTTCATTGAACAATATTTCCAGAAAAAACTATTTCTTCCTTTAAAAAAATAATTATTTTCTTAAAATTATCAACATCATTTCTAAAACAAAAAAGAGAACTCTGTAAGAAAAAAAATTCTTTTCAAAAGAAATGTCTTTAAAAAAAAACTCTTCCAAAAAAAATCTTTTTCAAAACAAAATAGAAAGATCTTAAAAAAAAGAGAACAAATCCTTTCCAAAAAGAATAATTTTTTCAGAAGAAAAAGAGAACGAATCTTTTCCAAAAAGAACAATCTTTTTGTTCAAAAAGAGGAATACTTGAAAATGCTTTTAAAACCCAACAAAGTTATAAATTGTTTTAAGAAATCAACAAAGTTGAACATTCTTTTTAAAAAAACCAACAAAAGTTGAAACATCATTCAAAAGTCAACAAAAATGAAAAGAAATGAAAGTTTTCAGAATTCAAACAAAAGAAAGGAATTTTTTTTAAACCTCGACATAATTAAAAAAAATCTTTATACTTTCTCCATGCCGAAAGGCTACCCAACCACTCATGAGCTATCACTCATGCCTCAAACCTTTGATATCTATCTATTCAAAGGCTACTCAATGCTCAGTTGTGGATATAACTACCAAATCTTGACTAAACTATCAACTCGTGCCCCAAGCATACCAACTCCATTTGATCCAAAGGATTTTCTAGCTTGAATGAGATGTCACCTAGTAGCATGTGGTCTGCCCATATTTGCATATCCAAACCAAGGTCCTGGAACATGACCTAAAACTACACCATCAATGTACCTTCACTTTCACATCTTCTAATGGTCTTGACCCATGACCTTAAATTGGTCCATCATCCTATCTTTCACACTCATATCCATACGGTCCCAGACTGTGCCATCACCTTAGCTTTTATGCTCACATCTATATAGTTTCAGACCATGATCCAAAACTAGGCCTTCACCATGCCTTCACACACATATCCATCCACAGTTTGTATCCCATAGAGGGTCACCTTGTACATGTATATCTATTTTTTGTGAATGTTTCTCTCATAAAACCTTACTTGAGGAGAGAAAAGCCTCACACATCGATCCCCAACCACAGTCTTTGGCCCCAAGAGGGTCACCTTATCCTTGGGTATCATTTTAATTACCCTCGTCAACCAACAAACATGATCCACAAGCTTTATCACGGTGCTATAGGACATACCCCTTGACAAGACTAGAAATATCCTTCTATATCACTCAATCTAGGGGCATGTTCCTCTCTTCATACCATTGCATCTAAGAATCTACACTAATACATGAATAATACCTTTCCACACAGGGTGAACTACCATATTTTGGCATGGTCTTCATCCCCTTCGCCGTGCAAGGGGCATGCTACCTTTGTCTATTGTGTTTTTGGAACCCTATTCATGCAAGGGGCATTTTCTATTTATTCCTACCAGGAATGTTAGGGATACAAAAAACATGGATGCCATCTATTGAAGCCAATTGCCTAACACAAGGGGCGGTTTGTTTACGACCATGTTTCTTCCCCTTTCAACTCCATTCTACATAAAGGGTAGATTCCTAATTGGTTTTTCAAGCCTAACAATCAATCATTCTACCTACATCACAAAGGAGGACATCAAAAAAGTCTCAAGCAGTAGGAAACTTACTGACAATATCAGAAAGAGCTTCTTGAGATGGTGAGAAACAATGACAACACTGGTGATGTGATGAAGACACTAGTTGAAGACTCTCATGATAAACTAAGACTCGAGTCGACATAAGATCCATCCAATGGTCACTATGGGATGACGAACCACATGACTTAGAGGAACTTGAGTTCCCTGGCAAGCAAACAGTCCAAGTTAACATGTGTCAATAAGAGCCATAGACACACATGTTCTCCTTTACATGCCATGCACAACTATCATCACCATGCAACATGCAGGTAGAACAACTACATCATACCAGACAACATCTGCCAAGGATGTGCCCACACAAGAATGTTACATATGAGCATCTACAATAGGATACACCTATGATACACATAATCACTCCACAAAATAGCCAAGTAGATGATCAAATAGAAGAATCTAGTGACCAATTAGAAGTCATTGTTTGTAAAGGCAGAAAGCTAAAAGCTGTAAAGGCTCAAATGACTACAATTATGGCTTAGAAGAAGAGATCTTATGCATTAAATCACACAACTCACCGTCCACCATCACCTTGAAACTATCCTCTAGTTCCAGTCTATACATGTATCAACCTCATCCATGTTTGTTCATAGCATTGACAACCATAGTTCGCTCAGAGATCTGACAAGCTATCATAGTGTGATAGAAATCATGCAGAAACTGGGATATGTAGAGGTCAAGATAGCAGAAATCGATGCCTTTTGAGGTCACCACCAGAAGATCATGATGTCTGATTGCCTATGCATGATGAAAGGGGGTACATTTTCAGAAGCAACTATTGCTCCCACATTGTCAAAGAGGAGATGCCGATGTAGAAACCCAAGAAAAGGTTCACACGCTTAGGGGTTTCTCTCAGTAGGGATCTCCCATTAGTCAAGCATCTTGTGGCCTTTCCATCCACAAAGGATCCTTGTAATCCTCTACCAAGGAGCTAGAATCCCAACACATACTATGATTGTCACTGCATCTCGAGACATAAAAAAGACACATGTATAACACTCAAACACACCATTCAAGACCTAATCAATTTAGGTTTGGTCCAAGTGGATGCCCTAATAGGTGTAGTCACTCCATCGCCTATCGTTGAAAAACTAGGTGCAATCACAAAATTGATTGAATCCCTGCTCGATCCAGAGTGTAATGGGAAAAATTAGTTGTTGTAGTCACAAAGTTGATTGAGCATCCACTTTAGCCATAGCTCTTCCAGAGAGCACCAAGACACATAACTACCATGAGCCCAAAAGCATCTGAGGATCATGAGGGGCCCACCTAATGTTTTTGCTTTAAAAATCATCAAAATGAAAAAGACAAATAATTTCAAAATGAAAAAAAAGAAAAATGAAAAATTTCAAAATGAAAAAAAAATCATATTTTCAAAATAGAAATTCATCAAAATAAAAATAAAAATCCACTTAATCTACTTAAGTGCCTGGACACGTCCCCCTGTGCACCCTAAAGCAGAAGGGCAAAGTAGAACCATGGGGCCAAGGACGAAAGAAGCCTGATTGTTATCTCGAGGTCCTAATCATTCACGAACCTAATCTCACCCATAAAACTACTCAATCGATGAAATCATTTAAAGAAATAATTGTAGGATGACATCACATTTCAAAATCAACAAATGTCCTCTTCTTGGTCTTCTTAAATTGAGCATCCCAAAGGAAAGTTGGAACATGCCCAAAATGTTCGAATAACATGAAAACAAATTAAGGGGTCACTCCCTACATGAACTTTAATGTTTAAATATGACAACAACCTTGCTCACGAGACCTGATAAAGACAAGTGGACTAGATGATAATGATATTTAGATCCCATGTGGCATTGTCCATATCTCACCATTTTTCGTGATGATCTAGCATGGGGACCACAAATGTGGATCCATTGCTAGGAGACTCATGTTAATCCATAATTCAAGTTCCCATCCTAAGGCTCTGAGCATCAATATCCATAATCTCAAAGTATTAATTGAACATAAATTCACTGTGAAGCCCAAAGGGCACCCAAACTTGGACATATGCTTGTGGTGAATTGCTTTTTAAGCATGACATCCAGAACCAATGGAGTCTAAAACTCTCATCCTAAGGTTCTAAGCATCAATGCCCACAGGCCTAAATGCAAAATGATTCAATGCAAAAATCTAACTCCAAAGGACACCCGACAATGTGGATACATGCTCGTGACACACTAAACACACCAATAAGTCTCGATAATAGGGCTCATAGAGGTGTCTAACACCTGGAGCCCTAACCCAACTGGGTAGGGAATTTCCGCTTGAACGCTTGATACATGGCACAACTTGAGTGTACAAGCATGAAATCAAGAGCCAATGGATCATCAAATTCACCCTAAATGAAACTTCCCCTAGTGACACATCTGCATGTGATCATCCTGAGGAAGAACCAACCAATTTGTAGAAGACATTAGATAAGATTAAACATGCTTGCAGTCTCAAATCACATTAAACTCTTGTAGTAAAAAGTGTAAAGTAGGGTGAGTAGGGTAGTTGTCATTTGCCATCAGATAAGCTACACTGATTATATTACCACCCCTCACATCTCATGAAAGGCCTCTTGATTAACATGGGTTACCATCAACTTGTCAAAAGGGTCTCAATCAAGAAAACTTAAACGTTGACCAACGACCTAAGCCTAAAAGAAAAATAAAAAACAAAAACCCTTCAAGGTTCATATCCTAACATCTTCCAGAATCAACTTTAAATCAACTTTTTACCAACTAACGTGATCACATTAATTGGGAAAAATGTTACCACCATAATTCAAATCATGATAACCCCTTACCTCAACAAAAACAAACGAAGAAGGGAAATCTCAAATGATAGTGGCTCATTCTACATCAACATCAAAGATCATTTCAACATCAAGAAGGCCCCCTTCAACAATCATGACATATCTGCACTGGTAGATTTCATCAGGGAATCGTGGCAAAAGATTGTAGATAGAAAAGGTAGGATGAACTATTTACTATAGAGATAGAGACAAACTCAAATCAACTATGAAGAAAGAGTATGACAAGGCACATCATCTCCCAAGATATATAAAACTATACATGTATTCCAAAGATTTGCAGCCCATCGATGAAGGTTATCTAGTGATGACAGTCAGGGGGCAACTTCAAGCCTCTATCTTCAAAGAAAGACACATTGTTCAGTTTTCATAGGCCCACCAGAGACCAATGAAAAATACAACATCAATGCCACATCACCAAAGCAGACTGAATGATGGATGGACCTTGACTCCATAACATCAACTCTTTTATGATGACATTCCTTACCTCTAGTACAATGGAAAATGAGGAGTTCAAATATCATTACAACTGGCTTTAGAATTCAACCAAAGTCATTAACCAGTGACTGGTGGAAGCACACCTACTTGAGCTTTCACCTCAATTTAAAAGTCATACACTCCTCTAGGCATCATCAATTATGACCATTTCTGTGGATGGTCACTTCCAATCTCCTTTGGTTCCTAGAACATGACCATAATTGTACCGATTACAAACTTAACTTCTAAATCTCTTTTGGGTTGTAGACAATGACCTAAAGTTGGGCCAATCACGAACTTAACTTCCAAAACTCTTTTGGGTCCTGGTCCATCACCTAAACTTAGACCAATCATGAAGTAAACTTCTGAATCTCTTTTGGGTCTTGGACCATGACCTAAAACTAGACCAATCATGAACTTAACTCCTAAATCTCTTTTGGGTCCTTAGCTAAGACCTTAAACTAGACAACAAACCCTATCTTAAACAAGCTCCTATCCTCTCTTTTTGTGACAACCTATTTTGGATCCCGGGCCAAGACCTTAAACTAGAACACAAGCCCTATCTTGAACAAGTTCCTCTCCTCTCTTTTTGTGGCAATCTATTTAGGGTCCTAGATCAGGACCTTAAACTTTACCAAATCACATTCAAGCCCTACATTGAGTAGGCACTCAACTTTTTTTTCAAAGTCCTATCTTGAATAGGCACATATATTTAAAGCCCTACTATGTGTAGGTGACCCCCTTCAAAGTCTTATGCTCAGGTAGGCACCTACACTTAAGCCCTATCATCAGTAGGCACCCTTGTTCTCAAGCCCTATCTAGAATAGGTGTTTCATTTCTCAAAGACCTACGTTCAGGTAGGCATCTACACGATCTAAGTCCTACACCATGTAGGCACTCCCAAATTAATCTCTTAATCACCCCTGAGGCCTACCTATCATCTAGTTCCTGAATCTTGGACTGTAAGCCATGATACTCAATTCAAAAGCTCATGATTTAGTCTAACCATCATACATCCATGCTTTCAAGCCCTATCTTGAATAGGCATCTCCTATTCTAAAATCCCTATATTGAGTAGGCAAGTCCCATTGTTAAATCCCTACATTTAATTAGGAATCACCTCGAGCCCTATTATGTATAGGCACTCCCAAAAGAAATCTATAACATGGTAGGCATCCCTTTAAAAGCCCTATATTCAGGTTGGCATCTCTCCAACCTCTATCTCAAATAGGCATTCCCTCTAATTCAAGCCCTACATTCAGGTAGGCATCTCTACAAACCCTATCCCTAGTAGGCATTTCCTCAATATAAGCCCTACATTCAAGTAGGCACATCTTGCAAGCCCTACATTTAGGTAGGCACACTCGACAGAACCCTACATTCTAGCGGTCACTCATTACAAAACCCCTATAAATAGATAGACACCTAGATAAAATCCTTATATAGAGTAGGATATTCCCACTCTCATCATGCTGGACCATCTTTTATTCAACAGATGCTCTAGGGAGTAGACACTTCTAGGATACAATCACTGGTCACAAAGGTCACCTTAAATATAGAAACTTGTCTAGTACCCAACCCTATCTATCTTGAGCACTTTTTGAAAAACAAGAAAGGTTGAGGGGAACTGACAATTGATTGATACAATCACTAGTCATGGAAGCTACCTTAAATCAAGAAATTTGTCTAGAGCTCCATCTGATCAATCTTATCATTCAGTGAATATTATTGATATAGGATTATGCTCTAAGGATCATATAGATGACCAATACAATCATTGGCCATAGAGGTCACCTTAAATTTGAAAACTTGTCTGATACCCAACATATCCATCTTGAGCACTCCGGTAGAGAAGCCAAGGTGATGCTTTTGAAAATCCCAATGAGCAGCCTAGAACTCTTCGAATTGCTAGATGATGGTCTAAGTATTAGATAACTGACATATACAATCACAGACCGTAAAGGTCACCTTAGATCTGAAAGTTTGTCTAATGATCAACCTTCTCTATCTTGAGCACTTTTGTAAACTTGTCTAATATCCAATCATGGGTCCTTGATCATAACCTAAATCTGAACCAATCTTGTGCTCATATTTCTAAATCTTTATAGATACAAGATCATGACCTAAGATTACACCAATCACGTCCTAGACATAGTAAGATTTCCAACCCCTACAACAGGTAGGAGCTTTTATATGATCCATATTCTATCATTGCCATATATGCTGATCCTTTCTAAGTAGCGATGAAGTTCAAAAGAAGGCAAATAAAATCGAATGAGAACTAGAAAGTCGGGGATAATCGTTCGTCAACAATCTAGGGGACAAATGATGGACTAGTGGAGTCACATGTCATAGAGGCTACCTTAGCGTTGGAGGATCACCTGCGGCCCAATCTCAACTTGTTTTAACACTCTCCTACGAGATCACACATTCTGTACTGAGCAGACAATTAATCGGCATGGTCACTGGCCATAAAGGTCACCATTTTTGGGAATTTGTCTAATGCCCCAATGTCCAATATCAAACAATCAAAGTCCTATTTCTACATAGGCAAACTCACCCAATTTTACCTCTTTAGGATCGTAGTCCTAATAGTAATTTGGTGCACTACTCTACAAAAAATGGATAAAACTAAAACTAAAAATGTTTAGAAAGAGAAGAGAGTCAGTGGGTACTTTTCAAGATCATTTTACGGCAAATCAGTTGCCACAATTCTCAATGATTATAGACTCCCAATCTTAACATCTCTAACAAACCACACATCGCATCCACTTTTAACATCCACCTTCTTCTCACTAAGGCATGAGTCAGTGGGAGAGCTAGACATGTACTGGTTTAGAAGTGAAGATATGATGGGAGACACTCACTATAATTTCAGGGGATTGAATGACTGGTTAGACACTGGAGATTGCCTACGTCATAGGCTGCCCTTACTCTGGAGAAGTGATTATTTCCAATTTTCCCCCGCTTATTCAAATTTAGAAGGAAGAGACATCACACACGCTTTCCATCCCAAGGTTTTTTAGAACATCCTTTAAGAGTCCAACCTTTTTCCCCTTCATGACTAAAAATGAGGGTCAAACTTGGCTCAAGCATGCGGTTCTCACTCTTATCTCAAACCTTGACTTGAGAGGGGCGAGCGGTTGACACCCCATTGTTATTCACTTAGTAGAAAATCATACTTAAAATGTTAATTCTTTGGCTAATCACATAGTTCATCCCATTTCCCACATTTCACCTTTTTCACATTTTCCCACAATTTTCTATTTATTTAACCCATCCATTTTCACCCACTTTAGCCCAGTTCAGGGCTTTTTGTAAAGAAACTTTCTTTCAAATTGAAAGTTAAATTATTCTTCAATTCTGCCTTAAATAGGCTATTTCTAAAAGATTGCCCAGTTGAATTGCCCATAATTAAATATCCCCCTTCCAACTATCCTAGAAAATCCAATAGTTAGCTCCGACTTATCTTTCTATGTACAATTGTCCTTAAATTCTACCTTAAATTGGCTATTCTTCACAAATTCTCCAGTTGAATTATCTAGAAAATAAGTATTTTCTATTTTGAACTGTGTTTCTAGAAAAACAATGAGAGATAATTTTGATGTATCTTTCCATGTAACTTTTTGACAATATTCTCCAGAACATTCATGAAATATCCATAAATTGGGAAAATCAACTTTATCATGCATGGGCCACCATGCGGATCACAACAATGTGCTTGTAACACATGGAGGATTGGCTCAATTCATAGGTCGTGCCTCACACACATCGTTGTGATCCGCCACCTCTCTAGACACTTCTAGTTGGAAACCATGAACCCTAAAATCTGCCTATAAATAGACTCCCATACCCAACATGTTACATGCCCCTCTCGTCTCTCCTAAATCGAGAATAATGACTACCTCCCCCTTTTATTTTCTACATTTGATTAGAGGATGCTTCCTTTGACACCAATTAATCTGCTAATGACAGCAGGCTACGCAACAATAACTGATGCTTTTTCTATATATCCATATTTATAATTATTGGTTGCTTTAATATGTTCATATCTATTTATATCTTCATGCTCTTTCTCAAAGATCTGATCTTGTTCTATTAAATCTATCTCTTTTCCTCTCTCTCCTTCTACACATCAGTCCTAACTGCCAATGATGATGGATCTCCACTATGGGAGGTCTTGAGGCAATTGGGACCACAACACACCTAAATTTTGTACCTTTAGGGCTATGATGGGAAAGCCACAAACATCTCTAGCCCGGAAAGGTTTTCCAACAATAAAAATTGTTTTTTTTATCATTTTTACCGCCATTCTCTTTAACAAAAACCTTAATCACCGTTATCTTTATCTGAGATGACTAATATATTGCAATACCTTTATCTGACTTGATGGGGGTGCTAATGCTTCCCCACTCGTAATAGGATTGCCAAATCCGATATCTACAATACCTTTCTTATCTGCCTAAAGGTGGACTCAAAATCAATTTTTATGTGTTCTCCCACTGATTTAAATGTCCATCTTAGTTTTTTCCTTATTTTATGTATAAAACCAGGTGGCGACTCAATTTATCATTTTCTCCTTGCTTTATTGTTCCCATAGGATTAGGTACAACACTAGGTCCTCTAATGCATCCAAAATCTCCAAAATACTCATGATTTCATATTTAAATCTTAATTCACAATAGGTACCTTAAATGAAATATTATCTTAGTATATTTGCAAACTAAGCCTAACAATATTCCACTTTCTCAAATTAAAAACTCAACCAAAGTCCAAACCTTGAAATCATTAATTAAAGTCACACCATTGCACCCATCATTTTAATATTTCTTATCAACTTATTTTGATCCTCACCTTAACATTATTTAATTCCTAATTATTATATTCAAAACTACCAAATTTTGAGGTCAACACAATTATCCTCCTAAAGAATAATTTTGTACCCAAAATTTAAATTATTTAATTTTCATGTAGATGACAACCCTACTATTATCATGCTTTTAGTCATATCTTGACTTCAGGGCTAAAACAAGTCGAGTTTACTTAGGTGATTCGTGATACATTAATTTTCTAGATTGAGTTGGGATTCCACACCATACCTTTAAAATGAGTGGAGTGCCTCTCTTAGGCACAACACAACTTATACACATCACCTAACTAAAATTGGGTTTCCTAATGAGCTTATATATGTATATATACATATATATACATATATATATATATATATATATAAGATAAATACAGTTTAATTACTCAACATAAGGTTTAACTATTTTAAGGTATTGAATTTTTGACCTCTAGTCTCTTTTTAAGGTACCATGCATTTTCTCCTTTTTCTTGAAATCTGCTCTTACCTAATAGCCATGATTATGTTCTATATCTAGCCTCTCATAATACAATAAGTCCTCCCTAGAAGTTTTAGGGTTCATATTCATGTGATTACTTGATATTTAATAAGGATCACCTCACTAGTTGAAGATCATGCTATCTTAGCAACATATATTAGAGGAAAGGTTATGCCAAACGAAAGTCTCTCCTTCACTTAGGCTTGAGACCTCCCAACTTTAGGACCATTCTTATTTAGATAAAAAAAATTCTTGTATGAATCCTAGATTTCCTCTTCATAGGGAGTATGAGTCTTGTGATTGTCCTCATGACACATTACTTATATCCTATGCATCCATATGTGTTTAAGCACAGATGTATTTAGAGAAAGAAGCCAAGATACCACTCATGAGGGCTATTTCCTCAAAATGATAACACACTCATGTTTCTCGTATATATTATGTTACCAAACCTAATAAGGGTTTTAGATGCATTATTAAGCTAGAACCCCACTTCAGAGGTTTTTTTTTAAAAATCGATATTATTAACTTTCATTGAGGTGAAAATAAGTATATGCAATCTGAGGCTAGAATTAGGAATATTTGAAGTGTGGCTTGACATCCTTACTTATTGTTATTTTATTACTTGGTGTTTGTATTTTTGCTTCAGTCTTGCATAAGAACTATCTTTTAACTATATCCATGATATGGTGAGGTAGTATTTCTATATATTAGATCATGTCATTAATTCTAACTGAAGATATTCACAAATATACATATTATGTGCATCAGATATGGTTACACAATATGATAAATCCACACTAAATGAAATAAATATTTGGTTGCAATCTAATACAAATTTCACCTTATTTGTTGTGTGGATATGGTGCATCCATATATTATCTTAAGGTTTTGATATGATTGAACAATGGGTAGATCAACTAGCCTTATCTCTTTCTCTCCGTGAGGAGGGAAGGCTTCCATTCCAAACCTTAGTGAACCTAAACAATGCAATCGGACAAGTGGCAACCCCCCTAAGGCTCCTATGGTCCACCAGCTATGCAAGTGCAACATGTCCAACACAATCAAGCCCCCCCAATCCATATGCTCCACCACCACCACAACCACATGTCAACTATCAATGCACTCCTGCACCTTAACAACCACCACCACAAACCTATATTCCTCAACCATCATGATATTGATACATCATCCAACATCCATGTGATGAATGTATATTCATCCATTTTTTCCGCATCTATTATATCATTCCTTAGGAACTGTCACATCTATTAGATCATTCCTTAGGAACATTAAGTTGTTATTTCCCAATTTTAGGAATTACTTACTTTAGTGTTGCTTTTAACTCTATTAGTATATATATTTCCTGGCTTTATTTGTCTTATTTTTCTCTTATTCTTGTGTTATGGGCCTTTGTTTATTATCCCATTAGCCCTTTCTCCTTATTCCAGAATATTCTTGTTCTAGATTCTTCCTACTAACTAAAATCCTATATGAGAGCGTCTCTTGTACTTATTTTGGTTATATAATCATATCTATTTCAAACTTTAGATGGTATCAGAGAAAGATCCATCTTAAGACCCTCCCATATCAACCCTAACTCATGCCACCTTAAAACCCTAGCTGCCATCTTTCTTCCTTCCATCTTCCTCATCCCACCGCCTTCCCCTTCTCTATATCTAACCATCTAGCCACAAGAACGTGTTCATCACCTATGCGTTCATATCCTTTCTGCTCACCCAACCTATATCCTGCCATCACACCGTCACGCCATCCCGTACACTGTATCACGCCGTCACACATACTCTTGTAACATCCTCCCACTTTATCAACCTACATCATTCACCTACAACCTGATCCACAGCCATGCCATAGCCCTGATCCACAGCCACAACCACAACACAACACCCAACATCATGCCATCACGCAATCGTGCCACTTCCCACCCCACACCCACCATCATTCACTTCACGCCAGCACGACTGCACCCCACCTCCCTCTACATCCCTTTGCATCACCACCCCCACTAACTGATCTCGACCGATGTAATCACCTTAGCCTCCTAGTCTCCATGACGGTGACATCTTGCTACTCCCTACCACCAACCACTTGCCCACAGCCTCACACATCCTCACACACCCGTCTGCCCCAACTTCATCATGCACCACAACCCGACGCTCGCACCACACCAGCCACTCCCTACCCAATCCAGCCACGACATCATGATCATCACCTATTACACATCCATATGCAGCCCTTGCCACCTGGTCACGACATCTGCCTGCCACTCTCGCTGCCCGTCAACCTACTACACCACTCCACACTACAACCACCATCGCTGCCACTCCACCCACTAATCACCCGCAACCCCAACTGATCCACTACTAAACATCTGACATCTAAACAACCGCTCCTCATCCAGTCTATCCACAACCCACATGACCACTTTCCTTCTTTCTCGTCCACCCTTCCTCCAATCTTCCTCCATTCATAATAGCACGTTGAAGGTGTAATCGGTTTTAGCGTTTCTTCTACCTATGCCTCATGGTAGGATAAGTTTCCTTCATGTTGGCATATGTTCCCTATATCTTGTACTTCCCTACATGGGTTCTAAGATCTAATGTGTCAGATCTCCTTCTGCTTGCTTCTGTCGGCTTATGAATTCTCTTAGATCTACCCATGAGGGTGTCTACTGCATTAGTCTATTGACTGTTGTGTGCATGCTTCTGCTATGTGCTTGCTTGCTGATCTATCTGCTGACTATGTTTGTGATGTCTTGCTTATGTATTCCTCATGGTGTCCTCCGATCCTCTATGCAATTTGTGTGTGATGACTGCCAAGTTGGATGGTTCAAACTATCACCTCTAGGCAACATCTTTTACTCTTTATGTCATTGCTCAGGGACACTATTCCCATCTTTCTACCAAAGGACCAGACATTCTGGATGCTAATACTAATGACAAGACAAAATAGGCTTATGACCTGTGGTTTAAGGATGACTCTGGAGTTATAACCTAGATGGTCAACAGTGTGGACTCCAAATCTGCTAAACCCTTATGCACCTACACACAACCAAGGATATGTGGGACCAACTCTCATGTATATTCTCATCAACAAAATCTAGAAAAGGTGTTTGACCTTTTCAAACAACTGGAAAAAAAGGAATACTCTACTACATATTTTGTTGAAGATTATTACAATCATTTTTGTGCACTCTGAGATGAGATTCATGTTTATCAACCTATATCCTCTAATATTAAGGAAGCCCATCAACAACAGAATGAACTGCATCTTGTTCAATTTCTTATTGGCTTACCACCCTCCTTCGTAGGTGTAGTTGATCAGATCCTCTCTAGCAATCCGTTACCCATCTTACACGATGTTCTAAAATGTGTACAACTCTTGCCTTCTGTCTCTTAGGCAACACCTGATTTGTCTGATAATGTTGCTCTTGTTGTCTCATCAGGGGACTCCTTCCATGGACGAGGCCGTGGTCATGGTCGTGGACACGGTCATTCCACTCCTGGTGTCGGTTGTGGTTCACACCTCACTAGATATGACGCCTCTTCTGAATCCCATTACTGCAAATTTTGCAAGCATAACAATCATACTGAGGACCGCTACTGGATAAAGCATGGCAAACCTACTTGGGCAAACCAAGTGTCTTTTGAGCAACCTGACACTGCTACCTCTACACCTACTCCTTCAGTTGAGTGGATCCGATCTAAAATTGAGAAGCTGCTTTAGGAACACCATGCCTCCTTTGTTGAGACCTCTACAACTAGAGTTCTGCTCTTCTGACACAATCTGCTCGTCTGGCATAATCTGGTAAACATACATAGGTTATTGACTATGGTGTCACTTCCCATATTACTGGCAATCAATCTTTATTTTCTACCTTGCATAAAACTACTACTATTCTGCCAGTCACTTTAGCAGATGGTTCTCAGACACCTGTTTCAGGGATAGGAAATATTTATACTTTTGGTCATCTTGCTTTGCATTTTGTACTTTATGTTCCTAAATTTCCTATCAACTTGTTATTTGTGAGTAAAACTATTAAGAGACTAAAGTGCTCAATTACCTTGGATCCAAACGATGTTATCTTTTAGGATCTGGCCATGAAGATGAAGATTGGTTCGGGCCATGAGGGCCTAGATGGACTCTACTATTTGGATGCACCAAAGATGATGGCTTTCGTGACTACTTATGTGACAGGCATCCAGTCACACTATCGCCTCGGGCACCCCTCACTGGAAAATGTTGGATAAATTGGACATTATGATAAATCCCTTTGTTTTGATGATGACAAACATTTCATTCTTGTTGATCGAACGCGCTAATTGAGTGTTGCAGGAATAAGGTGGATGACAAAGCTCTAGGGAATCTATATGCTTGAATGATTGTAAATGTCATGAAATGTAATCAATTGTAAACTTGTACAAATATATAATGTACAAGTACTTAGACTTCATGTAAAATCAAGCGTTAGATCTTCCCTAGATAAACACCACACTTAGTCATGTCATCCCCTTCAATAGTGCACACTCGTACACACACTTAGTGCCTTAATTGAAAGATCGAAACAGGGTCAATCTCGGTCGACAAACTCCTCGACCGAGACACTCTCGGTCGACAAACTTCTCGACCGAGAAAGACCCAAGTAGCCATTAGACACAGCTGACAAGGTAGTTGGCAGTTGCAAATGAACGTTGATCCAGAGAGCCTGTCGGTCGACAAAACTTCGACCGAGTAGGTATCTCGGTCGACAATTTGTCGACCGAGATGGTCTCTGACAGCAACTGCAGAAATTAATTAACTAGTCGTTGTTAAAGCAACTAACTTATATCTAACGGCTAGTTAAGCACTTAGAAACCCCTAGAAAGTGTCTAGAACGTCCTTAAGCACTTGTAGGTCATTCCTATAAATAGGACATGCCTTAGGACACCTAAATACACCTAAGCTACACTTGTGATACACTTGAGATTGAATACTCATTGGCAATCTGTTTTGAGAAATAGAGCAATTCCAACATTGGCCATTCATTCCCATTGCTCCTATTTTCATGTCCTATAGGCTAGCATCTCCTTTCCACAACACTTACACTTCTACACTCATTGGTTAGGAGATCAATACGCTTGATATAGGCAAATCAAGCCTTGTGCTTAAAAGGATAAGTTGTAATTTCTGTTTTCCTTCTTGTTCCTTTTATTCTTTGTATTCTCCTTGCTACTCCTAGGGTTGGAGGCTGTGGATTGGAGAAGGTTCTTCTCGGAGGAGAAGGTGGACTTCAAGATACTTCAAGAAGGCTATCGCAACGGGAAGCTACTTCAAGAAGGCTATTGCAACGGGAAGCTACTTCAGGAGGAAGGCTGCTTCAAGGTTGGTGCAATTACTTCTAGGTGAAGGCTGCTTCAAGGTTGGTGCGATTACTTCTAGGTGAAGGCTGCTTGAAGGGTTTAGGGAGAGAATTGTAATTTTATGTAAAGTCCTTGCGAGGTAATAAAATTAAATTCTTTCCAAATCCCGGTTGGGTAAGCAACCGGGTAGTGGACTGACAACTTTAGTATTTGCTAAAGTTGGAACCACTCTAAATCCTTGTCCCCTTGTCCAATATTTTGTGGTTGGTTGTTTGAGTTCAATAATTGTTAAAATTGTTTTAAAACTCTATTCACCCCCCTCTAGTGTTTTACATTTGGTATCAGAGCAGGCTTCAAGGAACCCTAACAAGGTCTTGAAGAATGGGTGACGGGGTGCTCAACAACCTTAATCTTGAAGGGACATTTGTTGCTAGGCCTCCAGTGTTTGATGGAACAAACTACACATATTGGAAGAGAAGGATGCAGTTCTACTTTCAAGGCATAAGTTGGGACTTATGGAGGATGGTCTCAACCCCATACGAGCTTCCCCAAATGCAATATGCAGAGTGGGATGCAAATACGGTAAAATTGGCTCAAATGAATGCAAAGACTGTAAGTATTCTTTATTGCTCAATTTCAGTAGGAGAATTTAATAGAATATCAAATTGTGAAACAGCCTATGAAATATGGCATAGATTGTCCATAACCTATGAAGGTACGGTTCAAGTTAAGAATTCTAAGATTAGTATGCTTAAACAGAAGTTTGAACACTTTCGTATGGATCCAAATGAATCCATTAGTGAAATGTTTGCAAAATTCTCTTCTATAGTTAATGGTTTGAATGCCTTAGGAAAACCCCTTCTTGAAGAAGACCAGGTATCAAAAGTACTTCGATCACTTCCTCCCAAATACAAGCCCAAGGTGACAACCATTGAAGAAGCTAATGATCTCACTAAACTGAAAATGGAGCAACTCATTGGCAATCTAGAAGCTCATGAGGCAACTTTAGAAGAGGAAGAAAGAAGAGAACGTGAACGTCAACAAGGCAAAAAGAAGGACATTGCATTCAAAGCATCAACCAAGGACACTCATGACACAAGTGAAGATGATAGTGAAGAAGAAACTCTCATTGTAAATGGTAAGCAATATAAAAGTTTTAAAACTAATAAAACTTCTAGTGTTTCTTCTTCCAGGTGCTTTGAATGTGGCAAAAAGGGACACATGAAAGGTGATTGTCCAAAACTCAAGAAAGGGAAGAAATCATCTCACAAAAAGAAAGAAAGAGCATATAAAGCTGCATGGGATGATTCAAGTGATGATAGTGATGATGGAAAAGAAGAAGTAGAATGTCGCATTGCTACAACAAATGAAGACGAAGAAGAGGTAAGTCTTTATGATCTACCAAAAGAGGATCTAATTGCTAGTCTTCAAGATACGCATGAGAAATATATTGAGTACAAGAAGAAACTTAAGAAATCAAATAAAGTAAATGATGATTTGAATGTTAAACTTCTTGCTCTTGTATCCGAAAATGAAAATCTCAAAAAGGAAAATGAAGATTATGATCTTAAGATAAAATCGGTAGAAGAAAATTGCAATCTTCTTTCCTTAGAAAAGTTAAACTTGCAAACTCAAGTCAATGATCTTCAGAAACAACCTATTCTATGTTCACATTTAGATTATGATGAGGTTGTCAAAGAAAGAAACTCCCTAGTCTCTGATTTAGATCAAGCAAAGAAAGATATAAACAAGAAGATGGATGATATTGCTAAGTTACAAAGAAATGTAAATGAGTTAAGAGGAAATGACATGCTTGAAAATATTCCAAAAATTTCCTCTAGTTATAATGGAAGAAGAGGATTAGGATATGATCCAAGGAGAAATAAACCCAAAAGAGTTAAAGCATCCAAAACTAAGATTATGTTTGTACCTAGGAACACAATTCCTAGAAAGAGAAATGAAGTTGACTCTATTAGTTGTCATTATTGCATGCGTCTCGGACATTATTCATTTTCATGCCCATATAAGAAAAAGAATGATGATTTAGCTTGGATTCCTAAAACTTAGTAGCTTAAAATTTACTAGTTGAGATTTGACCTAAACTGATTCTTGATATACAAATGTCATATCTCAACACAAATCGAGCTCTAAACTTGCATAATCTTATTTTGCTTGGAATAAAGTAACATTCTGAAAATATTCCAGAAACTTTGTCGGTCGAGAAATTGTCGACCGAGCATGACACTGATTTCCAGTCTGCTGTAAAATTGCAGAATTCTTTTTGTAATTGATCAAATTGCTATCTATTTGTGATTAATGACTGTATATATTGTGGAAATCATCCCTGAAAACTTATATGAGATTAATTTGGTGTATTCTCTAAATGATTTAAGTTAAAACTGAAATTATGCTTAGCTTAATAAAAAGAAAATTTCTGATGTTTCCTAAAGTATTTTATGGTCTTCCCATATAGAAATCATGTGATTACAATCATGGAATTATCATTTTCATCATGATGATGCTGTGTTAGCAAGAATAGATAATGATAATTGTATGCATGGATCCTTGATGATACATAGGCAAGCAAAATAATTCAATGATGATATCTCTCTTAGAAATGCTTGCAACACATAAGATAAAAATTTCTAAATTGGCATCTTTAAAAGACTTGAGATATTAATCGTGCTTTCATTTTTAAGAGGATGTTTTCATATTGAGTATCACTAAACATGCTTCAAAATTGATATCTAATCAAGTACTTCACATATGAATGCTTAAATTGGAAATCTGCAATTTTTGCCTCTTGGTTGAAATAAAATTTGACCAAGGGGTGCTATGGTCGAAGTCAAGGTCGACCTAAAATAAGCTTTGACAAAATGCTTATTTGGACATCATTTATACTTAATCATAAAGGTCAAAATCAAAATTTAAAATCATCTGTGACCTTAGAAGCTTTAAATTGCTTTCATTGTAAGATTAAGGGGGAGCTCATACAAACAAATTTGATTATTTGCTTAAGAAGCTTACAAAAACATTGTAATCATCATTTGGAGCTTATTAAGACCTTAGTACTTTTACTCTTAGTTATGACGAAATCTATGAATTTCATAAAAATGATATATCTTGTTCTTAAAGGAACTCTCTAAACAAATCAGGGCTTAACATCCCATGCATTTGGTTGGAGACATTTTTATGTACTTTAAGATTAAAGGATTCTCATTTCATTTTTAGGGCTTAACATCCCTTATAAAATGGGTGAGAAATCAATATACATTCATCATAAGCTTAAGGGAATCTCATATCATTTCAAAGGTTAACATCCTTTGCAAATGATTGAGAAACAAATTGTGGCTAAATTAGACAAAAATGATATTAAATCCATGTTCCTAATAGGATATCTATTTAAGGGGGAGCATAGTATAAAATTAAGGGGGAGAAGAAATATAAAATATTCACCCTGGATATCTTTTTGAAATGTCAAAGGGGGAGAAAGAATATAAAATCAAAAATATAAATGAGTTTCATCTTGATGGCCAAGCACTCACTTGCAAAACAAGAATGGCTACAAAAGGTAATCTTCAGGTATGAAACTCACATGCTTTATATTTCCTTATTTCATATTTAGGAAATGTTTGTCATCTTCAAAAAGGGGGAGATTGTTGGATAAATTGGACATTATGATAAATCCCTTTGTTTCGATGGTGACAAACATTTCATTCTTGTTGATCTAACGCGCTAATTGAGTGTTGCAGGAATAAGGTGGATGACAAAGCTCTAGGGAATCTATATGCTTGAATGATTGTAAATGTCATGAAATGTAATCAATTGTAAACTTGTACAAATATATAATGTACAACTACTTAGACTTCATGTAAAATCAAGCGTTAGATCTTCCCTAGCTAAACACCACACTTAGTCATGTCATCCCCTTCAATAGTGCACACTCGTACACACACTTAGTGCCTTAATTGAAAGATTGAAACAGGGTCAATCTCGGTCGACAAACTCCTCGACCGAGACACTCTCGGTCGACAAACTTCTCGACCGAGAAAGACCCAAGTAGCCGTTAGACACAGCTGACAAGGTAGTTGGCAGTTGCAAATGAACGTTGATCCAGAGAGCCTGTCGGTCGACAAAACTTCGAACGAGTAGGTATCTCGGTCGACAATTTGTCGACCGAGATGGTCTCTGACAGCAACTGCAGAAATTAATTAACTAGTCGTTGTTAAAGCAACTAACTTATATCTAACGGCTAGTTAAGCACTTAGAAACCCCTAGAAAGTGTCTAGAACGTCCTTAAGCACTTGTAGGTCATTCCTATAAATAGGACATGCCTTAGGACACCTAAATACACCTAAGCTACACTTGTGCTACACTTGAGATTGAATACTCATTGGCAATCTGTTTTGAGCAATAGAGCAATTCCAACATAGGCCATTCATTCCCATTGCTCCTATTTTCGTGTCCTATAGGCTAGCATCTCCTTTCCACAGCACTTACACTTCTACACTCATTGGTTAGGAGATCAATACGCTTGATATAGGCAAATCAAGCCTTGTGCTTAAAAGGATAAGTTGTAATTTCTGTTTTCCTTCTTGTTCCTTTTATTCTTTGTATTCTCCTTGCTACTCCTAGGGTTGGAGGCTGCGGATTGGAGAAGGTTCTTCTCGGAGGAGAAGGTGGACTTCAAGATACTTCAAGAAGGCTATCGCAACGGGAAGCTACTTCAAGAAGGCTATTGCAACGAGAAGCTACTTCAGGAGGAAGGCTGCTTCAAGGTTGGTGCAATTACTTCTAGGTGAAGGCTGCTTCAAGGTTGGTGCGATTACTTCTAGGTGAAGGCTGCTTGAAGGGTTTAGGGAGAGAATTGTAATTTTATGTAAAGTCCTTGCGAGGTAATAAAATTAAATTCTTTCCAAATCCCGGTTGGGTAAGCAACCGGGTAGTGGACTGACAACTTTAGTATTTGCTAAAGTTGGAACCACTCTAAATCCTTGTCCCCTTGTCCAATATTTTGTGGTTGGTTGTTTGAGTTCAATAATTGTTTAAATTGTTTTAAAACTCTATTCACCCCCCTCTAGTGTTTTACATTTGGTATCAGAGCAGGCTTCAAGGAACCCTAACAAGGTCTTGAAGAATGGGTGACGGGGTGCTCAACAACCTTAATCTTGAAGGGACATTTGTTGCTAGGCCTCCAGTGTTTGATGGAACAAACTACACATATTGGAAGAGAAGGATGCAGTTCTACTTTTAAGGCATAAGTTGGGACTTATGGAGGATGGTCTCAACCCCATACGAGCTTCCCCAAATGCAATATGCAGAGTGGGATGCAAATACGGTAAAATTGGCTCAAATGAATGCAAAGACTGTAAGTATTCTTTATTGCTCAATTTCAGTAGGAGAATTTAATAGAATATCAAATTGTGAAACAACCTATGATATATGGCATAGATTGTCCATAACCTATGAAGGTACGGTTCAAGTTAAGAATTCTAAGATTAGTATGCTTAAACAGAAGTTTGAACACTTTCGTATGGATCCAAATGAATCCATTAGTGAAATGTTTGCAAAATTCTCTTCTATTGTTAATGGTTTGAATGCCTTAGGAAAAACCGTTCTTGAAGAAGACCAGGTATCAAAAGTACTTCGATCACTTCCTCCCAAATACAAGCCCAAGGTGACAGCCATTGAAGAAGCTAATGATCTCACTAAACTGAAAATGGAGCAACTCATTGGCAATCTAGAAGCTCATGAGGCAACTTTAGAAGAGGAAGAAAGAAGAGAATGTGAACGTCAACAAGGCAAAAAGAAGGACATTGCATTCAAAGAATCAACCAAGGACACTCATGACACAAGTGAAGATGATAGTGAAGAAGAAACTCTCATTGTAAATGGTAAGCAATATAAAAGTTTTAAAACTAATAAAACTTCTAGTGTTTCTTCTTCCAGGTGCTTTGAATGTGGCAAAAAGGGACACATGAAAGGTGATTGTCCAAAACTCAAGAAAGGGAAGAAATCATCTCACAAAAAGAAAGAAAGAGCATATAAAGCTGCATGGGATGATTCAAGTGATGATAGTGATGATGGAAAAGAAGAAGTAGAATGTCTCATTCCTACAACAAATGAAGACGAAGAAGAGGTAAGTCTTTATGATCTACCAAAAGAGGATCTAATTGCTAGTCTTCAAGACACGCATGAGAAATATATTGAGTACAAGAAGAAACTTAAGAAATCAAATAAAGTAAATGATGATTTGAATGTTAAACTTCTTGCTCTTGTATCCGAAAATGAAAATCTCAAAAAGGAAAATGAAGATTATGATCTTAAGATAAAATCGGTAGAAGAAAATTGCAATCTTCTTTCCTTAGAAAAGTTAAACTTGCAAACTCAAGTCAATGATCTTCAGAAACAACCTATTCTATGTTCACATTTAGATTATGATGAGGTTGTCAAAGAAAGAAACTCCCTAGTCTCTGATTTAGATCAAGCAAAGAAAGATATAAACAAGAAGATGGATGATATTGCTAAGTTACAAAGAAATGTAAATGAGTTAAGAGGAAATGACATGCTTGAAAATATTCCGAAAATTTCCTCTAGTTATAATGGAAGAAGAGGATTAGGATATGATCCAAGGAGAAATAAACCCAAAAGAGTTAAAGCATCCAAAACTAAGATTATGTTTGTACCTAGGAACACAATTCCTAGAAAGAGAAATGAAGTTGACTCTATTAGTTGTCATTATTGCATGCGTCTCGGACATTATTCATTTTCATGCCCATATAAGAAAAAGAATGATTATTTAGCTTGGATTCCTAAAACTTAGTAGCTTAAAATTTACTAGTTGAGATTTGACCTAAACTGATTCTTGATATACAAATGTCATATCTCAACACAAATCGAACTCTAAACTTGCATAATCTTATTTTGCTTGGAATAAAGTAACATTCTGAAAATATTCCAGAAACTTTGTCGGTCGAGAATCTGTCGACCGAGTGAACCTCGGTCGAGAAATTGTCGACCGAGCATGACACTGATTTCCAGTCTGCTGTAAAATTGCTGAATTCTTTTTGTAATTGATCAAATTGCTATCTATTTGTGATTAATGACTGTATATATTGTGGAAATCATCCCTGAAAACTTATATGAGATTAATTTGGTGTATTCTCTAAATGATTTAAGTTAAAACTGAAATTATGCTTAGCTTAATAAAAAGAAAATTTCTGATGTTTCCTAAAGTATTTTATGGTCTACCCATATAGAAATCATGTGATTACAATCATGGAATTATCATTTTCATCATGATGATGCCGTGTTAGCAAGAATAGATAATGATAATTGTATGCATGGATCCTTGATGATACATAGGCAAGCAAAATAATTCAATGATGATATCTCTCTTAGAAATGCTTGCAACACATAAGATAAAAATTTCTAAATTGGCATCTTTAAAAGACTTGAGATATTAATCGTGCTTTCATTTTTAAGAGGATGTTTTCATATTGAGTATCACTAAACATGCTTCACAATTGATATCTAATCAAGTACTTCACATATGAATGCTTAAATTGGAAATCTGCAATTTTTGCCTCTTGGTTGAAATAAAATTTGACCAAGGGGTGCTATGGTAGAAGTCAAGGTCGACCTAAAATAAGCTTTGACAAAATGCTTATTTGGACATCATTTATACTTAATCATAAAGGTCAAAATCAAAATTTAAAATCATCTGTGACCTTAGAAGCTTTAAATTGCTTTCATTGTAAGATTAAGGGGGAGCTCATACAAACAAATTTGATTATTTGCTTAAGAAGCTTACAAAAACATTGTAATCATCATTTGGAGCTTATTAAGACCTTAGTACTTTTACTCTTGGTTATGACGAAATCTATGAATTTCATAAAAATGATATATCTTGTTCTTAAAGGAACTCTCTAAACAAATCAGGGCTTAACATCCCATGCATTTGGTTGGAGACATTTTTATGTACTTTAAGATTAAAGGATTCTCATTTCATTTTTAGGGCTTAACATCCCTTATAAAATGGGTGAGAAATCAATATACATTCATCATAAGCTTAAGGGAATCTTATATCATTTCAAAGCTTAACATCCTTTGCAAATGATTGAGAAACAAATTGTGGCTAAATTAGACAAAAATGATATTAAATCCATGTTCCTAATAGGATATCTATTTAAGGGGGAGCATAGTATAAAATTAAGGGGGAGAAGAAATATAAAATATTCACCCTGGATATCTTTTTGAAATGTCAAAGGGGGAGAAAGAATATAAAATCAAAAATATAAATGAGTTTCATCTTGATGGCCAAGCACTCACTTGCAAAACAAGAATGGCTACAAAAGGTAATCTTCAGGTATGAAACTCACATGCTTTATATTTCCTTATTTCATATTTAGGAAATGTTTGTCATCTTCAAAAAGGGGGAGATTGTTGGATAAATTGGACATTATGATAAATCCCTTTGTTTCGATGATGACAAACATTTCATTCTTGTTGATCTAACGCGCTAATTGAGTGTTGCAGGAATAAGGTGGATGACAAAGCTCTAGGGAATCTATATGCTTGAATGATTGTAAATGTCATGAAATGTAATCAATTGTAAACTTGTACAAATATATAATGTAGAAGTACTTAGACTTCATGTAAAATCAAGCGTTAGATCTTCCCTAGCTAAACACCACACTTAGTCATGTCATCCCCTTCAATAGTGCACACTCGTACACACACTTAGTGCCTTAATTGAAAGATTGAAACAGGGTCAATCTCGGTCGACAAACTCCTCGACCGAGACACTCTCGGTCGACAAACTTCTCGACCGAGAAAGACCCAAGTAGCCGTTAGACACAGCTGACAAGGTAGTTGGCAGTTGCAAATGAACGTTGATCCAGAGAGCCTGTCGGTCGACAAAACTTCGACCGAGTAGGTATCTCGGTCGACAATTTGTCGACCGAGATGGTCTCTGACAGCAACTGCAGAAATTAATTAACTAGTCGTTGTTAAAGCAACTAACTTATATCTAACGGCTAGTTAAGCACTTAGAAACCCCTAGAAAGTGTCTAGAACGTCCTTAAGCACTTGTAGGTCATTCCTATAAATAGGACATGCCTTAGGACACCTAAATACACATAAGCTACACTTGTGCTACACTTGAGATTGAATACTCATTGGCAATCTGTTTTGAGCAATAGAGCAATTCCAACATTGGCCATTCATTCCCATTGCTACTATTTTCGTGTCCTATAGGCTAGCATCTCCTTTCCACAACACTTACACTTCTACACTCATTGGTTAGGAGATCAATACGCTTGATATAGGCAAATCAAGCCTTGTGCTTAAAAGGATAAGTTGTAATTTCTATTTTCCTTATTGTTCCTTTTATTCTTTGTATTCTCCTTGCTACTCCTAGGGTTGGAGGCTGCGGATTGGAGAAGGTTCTTCTCAGAGGAGAAGGTGGACTTCAAGCTACTTCAAGAAGGCTATCGCAACGGGAAGCTACTTCAAGAAGGCTATTGCAACGGGAAGCTATTTCAGGAGGAAGGTTGCTTCAAGGTTGGTGCAATTACTTCTAGGTGAAGGCTGCTTCAAGGTTGGTGCGATTACTTCTAGGTGAAGGCTGCTTGAAGGGTTTAGGGAGAGAATTGTAATTTTATGTAAAGTCTTTGCGAGGTAATAAAATTAAATTATTTCCAAATCCCGGTTGGGTAAGCAACCGGGTAGTGGACTGACAACTTTAGTATTTGCTAAAGTTGGAACCACTCTAAATCCTTGTCCCCTTGTCTAAAATTTTGTGGTTGGTTGTTTGAGTTCAATAATTGTTAAAATTGTAATAAAACTCTATTCACCCCCCTCTAGTGTTTTACATTTGGTATCAGAGCAGGCTTCAAGGAACCCTAACAAGGTCTTGAAGAATGGGTGACGGGGTGCTCAACAACCTTAATCTTGAAGGGACATTTGTTGCTAGGCCTCCAGTGTTTGATGGAACAAACTACACATATTGGAAGAGAAGGATGCAATTCTACTTTTAAGGCATAAGTTGGGACTTATGGAGGATGGTCTCAACCCCATACGAGCTTCCCCAAATGCAATATGCAGAGTGGGATGCAAATACGGTAAAATTGGCTCAAATGAATGCAAAGACTGTAAGTATTCTTTATTGCTCAATTTCAATAGGAGAATTTAATAGAATATCAAATTGTGAAACAGCCTATGAAATATGGCATAGATTGTCCATAACCTATGAAGGTATGGTTCAAGTTAAGAATTCTAATATTAGTATGCTTAAACAGAAGTTTGAACACTTTCGTATGGATCCAAATGAATCCATTAGTGAAATGTTTGCAAAATTCTCTTCTATTGTTAATGATTTGAATGCCTTAGGAAAAACCGTTCTTGAAGAAGACCAGGTATCAAAAGTACTTCGATCACTTCCTCCCAAATACAAGCCCAAGGTGACAGCCATTGAAGAAGCTAATGATCTCACTAAACTGAAAATGGAGCAACTCATTGGCAATCTAGAAGCTCATGAGGCAACTTTAGAAGAGGAAGAAAGAAGAGAACGTGAACGTCAACAAGGCAAAAAGAAGGACATTGCATTCAAAGCATCAACCAAGGACACTCATGACACAAGTGAAGATGATAGTGAAGAAGAAACTCTCATTGTAAATGGTAAGCAATATAAAAGTTTTAAAACTAATAAAACTTCTAGTGTTTCTTCTTCCAGGTGCTTTGAATGTGGCAAAAAGGGACACATGAAAGGTGATTGTCCAAAACTCAAGAAAGAGAAGAAATCATCTCACAAAAAGAAAGAAAGAGCATATAAAGCTGCATGGGATGATTCAAGTGATGATAGTGATGATGGAAAAGAAGAAGTACAATGTCTCATTGCTACAACAAATGAAGACGAAGAAGAGGTAAGTCTTTATGATCTACCAAAAGAGGATCTAATTGCTAGTCTTCAAGATACGCATGAGAAATATATAGAGTACAAGAAGAAACTTAAGAAATAAAATAAAGTAAATGATGATTTGAATGTTAAACTTCTTGCTCTTGTATCCGAAAATGAAAATCTCAAAAAGGAAAATGAAGATTATGATCTTAAGATAAAATCGGTAGAAGCAAATTGCAATCTTCTTTCCTTAGAAAAGTTAAACTTCCAAACTCAAGTCAATGATCTTCAGAAACAACCTATTCTATGTTCACATTTAGATTATGATGAGGTTGTCAAAGAAAGAAACTCCCTAGTCTCTGATTTAGATCAAGCAAAGAAAGATATAAACAAGAAGATGGATGATATTGCTAAGTTACAAAGAAATGTAAATGAGTTAAGAGGAAATGACATGCTTGAAAATATTCCGAAAATTTCCTCTAGTTATAATGGAAGAAGAGGATTAGGATATGATCCAAGGAGAAATAAACCCAAAAGAGTTAAAGCATCCAAAACTAAGATTATGTTTGTACCTAGGAACACAATTCCTAGAAAGAGAAATGAAGTTGACTCTATTGGTTGCCATTATTGCATGCGTCTCGGACATTATTCATTTTCATGCCCATATAAGAAAAAGAATGATGATTTAGCTTGGATTCCTAAAACTTAGTAGCTTAAAATTTACTAGTTGAGATTTGACCTAAACTGATTCTTGATATACAAATGTCATATCTCAACACAAATCGAGCTCTAAACTTGCATAATCTTATTTTGCTTGGAATAAAGTAACATTCTGAAAATATTCTAGAAACTTTGTCGGTCGAGAATCTGTCGACCGAGTGAACCTCGGTCAAGAAATTGTCGACCGAGCATGACACTGATTTCCAGTCTGCTGTAAAATTGCTGAATTCTTTTTGTAATTGATCAAATTGCTATCTATTTGTGATTAATGACTGTATATATTGTGGAAATCATCCCTGAAAACTTATATGAGATTAATTTGGTGTATTCTCTAAATGATTTAAGTTAAAACTGAAATTATGCTTAGCTTAATAAAAAGAAAATTTCTGATGTTTCCTAAAGTATTTTATGGTCTACCCATATAGAAATCATGTGATTACAATCATGGAATTATCATTTTCATCATGATGATGCCGTGTTAGCAAGAATAGATAATGATAATTGTATGCATGGATCCTTGATGATACATAGGCAAGCAAAATAATTCAATGATGATATCTCTCTTAGAAATGCTTGCAACACATAAGATAAAAATTTCTAAATTGGCATCTTTAAAAGACTTGAGATATTAATCGTGCTTTCATTTTTAAGAGGATGTTTTCATATTGAGTATCACTAAACATGCTTCACAATTGATATCTAATCAAGTACTTCACATATGAATGCTTAAATTGGAAATCTGCAATTTTTGCCTCTTGGTTGAAATAAAATTTGACCAAGGGGTGCTATGGTCGAAGTCAAGGTCGACCTAAAATAAGCTTTGAAAAAATGCTTATTTGGACATCATTTATACTTAATCATAAAGGTCAAAATCAAAATTTAAAATCATCTGTGACCTTAGAAGCTTTAAATTGCTTTCATTGTAAGATTAAGTGGGAGCTCATACAAACAAATTTGATTATTTGCTTAAGAAGCTTACAAAAACATTGTAATCATCATTTGGAGCTTATTAAGACCTTAGTACTTTTACTCTTGGTTATGACGAAATCTATGAATTTCATAAAAATGATATATCTTGTTCTTAAAGGAACTCTCTAAACAAATCAGGGCTTAACATCCCATGCATTTGGTTGGAGACATTTTTATGTACTTTAAGATTAAAGGATTCTCATTTCATTTTTAGGGCTTAACATCCCTTATAAAATGGGTGAGAAATCAATATGCATTCATCATAAGCTTAAGGGAATCTCATATCATTTCAAAGCTTAACATCCTTTGCAAATGATTGAGAAACAAATTGTGGCTAAATTAGACAAAAATGATATTAAATCCATGTTCCTAATAGGATATCTATTTAAGGGGGAGCATAGTATAAAATTAAGGGGGAGAAGAAATATAAAATATTCACCCTGGATATCTTTTTGAAATGTCAAAGGGGGAGAAAGAATATAAAATCAAAAATATAAATGAGTTTCATCTTGATGGCCAAGCACTCACTTGCAAAACAAGAATGGCTACAAAAGGTAATCTTCAGGTATGAAACTCACATGCTTTATATTTCCTTATTTCATATTTAGGAAATGTTTGTCATCTTCAAAAAGGGGGAGATTGTTGGATAAATTGGATATTATGATAAATCCCTTTGTTTCGATGATGACAAACATTTCATTCTTGTTGATCTAACGCGCTAATTGAGTGTTGCAGGAATAAGGTGGATGACAAAGCTCTAGGGAATCTATATGCTTGAATGATTGTAAATGTCATGAAATGTAATCAATTGTAAACTTGTACAAATATATAATGTACAAGTACTTAGACTTCATGTAAAATCAAGCGTTAGATCTTCCCTAGCTAAACACCACACTTAGTCATGTCATCCCCTTCAATAGTGCACACTCGTACACACACTTAGTGCCTTAATTGAAAGATTGAAACAGGGTCAATCTCGGTCGACAAACTCCTCGACCGAGACACTCTCGGTCGACAAACTTCTCGACCGAGACAGATCCAAGTAGCCGTTAGACACAGCTGACAAGGTAGTTGGAAGTTGCAAATGAACGTTGATCCAGAGAGCCTGTCGGTCGACAAAACTTCGACCGAGTAGGTATCTCGGTCGACAATTTGTCGACCGAGATGGTCTCTGACAGCAACTGCAAAAATTAATTAACTAGTCGTTGTTAAAGCAACTAACTTATATCTAACGGCTAGTTAAGCACTTAGAAACCCCTAGAAAGTGTCTAGAACGTCCTTAAGCACTTGTAGGTCATTCCTATAAATAGGACATGCCTTAGGACACCTAAATACACCTAAGCTACACTTGTGCTACACTTGAGATTGAATACTCATTGGCAATCTGTTTTGAGCAATAGAGCAATTCCAACATTGGCCATTCATTCCCATTGCTCCTATTTTTGTGTCCTATAGGCTAGCATCTCCTTTCCACAACACTTACACTTCTACACTCATTGGTTAGGAGATCAATACGCTTGATATAGGCAAATCAAGCCTTGTGCTTAAAAGGATAAGTTGTAATTTCTATTTTCCTTCTTGTTCCTTTTATTCTTTGTATTCTCCTTGCTACTCCTAGGGTTGGAGGCTGCGGATTGGAGAAGGTTCTTCTCAGAGGAGAAGGTGGACTTCAAGCTACTTCAAGAAGGCTATCGCAACAGGAAGCTACTTCAAGAAGGCTATTGCAACGGGAATCTTCTTCAGGAGGAAGGCTGCTTCAAGGTTGGTGCAATTACTTCTAGGTGAAGGCTGCTTCAAGGTTGGTGCGATTACTTCTAGGTGAAGGCTGCTTGAAGGGTTTAGGGAGAGAATTGTAATTTTATGTAAAGTCCTTGCGAGGTAATAATATTAAATTCTTTCCAAATCCCGGTTGGGTAAGAAACCGGGTAGTGGACTGACAACTTTAGTATTTGCTAAAGTGGGAACCACTCTAAATCCTTGTCCCCTTGTCCAATATTTTGTGGTTGGTTGTTTGAGTTCAATAATTGTTAAAATTGTTTTAAAACTCTATTCACCCCCCTCTAGTGTTTTACAGAAAAATGAAAACAATTAGTGCCAGACATTTCTGATTGTATTTTTCATTGTGAAACATGTCAGTTAGGGAAGCAAACTCGATCTAACTTTTCTAAGATAAACTATATTGGTTCAAAACATCCCTTTGATATTGTGGATGCAGACATTTGGGGGCCATGCTCAGTTGTGGGTTTTTTGGTTTTCGGTACTTTATGAGCTTCATTGATGACTTCAATATAACTACCTGGTTATATTTACTATGAGATTAATCTCGTATACTTGATACTATCATGATATTCTTTGTTGAGATACATACCCAATTTGATAAAACTATAAAAATCTTTATGACTGATAATGCTTTTTAATTTATGCAAAATTCTGTCACTCTATTTTGCACCAAAATGGGTACTATTCACTAAACCTCATGTGCTTATACATCCCAACAGAATGGTGTGGCTGAACGTAAGAATTGCCATCTTCTTGAAGTTGCACGTACTCTTTTATTTCATTATCATGTTCCTCAAATGTTTTGGTCATAAGTTGTTTCCACTGCGTGCTATCTGATTAACCACATGCCTTCTTCTATCATTGGAAACCGAGTGCCATTTTAGGTTCTATGCCCTGACGCTCCCTCATTGACTTTACCTCCTCGTATCTTAGGGAGTATGTGCTTTGTAAGAAATTTGTGTCTGGGCCTGACCAAACTGGATCCTCGTGCCACAAAGTGTATTTTTTGGGGTACTCTAGGACACAAAAAGGGTACCATTGTTTTGATCCAATTTCTAAAAAGTGGATGGTCTAGGATGATGTTGTATTTTTGAACAGATGCTGTTTTATTCTTCTGTTGGCTCAACGCCAACTTCTAACTTAATATCTGACTCCCCTTTACCTTTACATGTTGATACTACACCAACAATAGATATTGTTTCTGCCCCTCCACCGACACTGACTCCCTCTCTGGCCCAACCACGTCTTCCATCTACAACTCACTACTACTAACCTAGGTACTAATTTTGCAAATTTCACTTCTACCCTAAGTGATGTTACTATCCCTAAGAATGCTACCCAGACTCTTCAACATCCAGCATGGCATTAGGACATGGAGACTGAGATGCAAGCACTCATTGACCGACATACTTGGGATTTAGTTGATGCACCCCAGGGTTTCTCCCCAGTCGGTTGTAGGTGGGTTTTCACAATCAAATATCAACCCGATGGCGCTATTGAGCGACTTAAAGCCCGTTTGGTAGACAAAGGCTATACTCAGACTTATGGAGTTGATTACTTTGAAACATTCTTTCATGTGGCTCGGCTTAATTCTATTTGTATCCTGATTTCTGTCACTATAAACTCTGACTGGCCCTTATTTCAACTAAATGTTAAAAATGCATTTTTGTATGGGGACCTGCATGAGAAGCTTTACATGGAGAATCTTACTAGATTTGTGACTTAGTGGGAGTCTTCAAAAGTTTGTAGCTTTCACAAAGCTATTTACGATCTAAATCAAAGTCCTGGAGCATGGTTTGACAAACTCAGCTCTATTCTTAAAAAAATTGGCTTTTGTCACTCTCAATCTGATCACTCTGTGCTTATTAAACACTCTGACTCTGGTATTGTGGTTCTTGTTGTCTATGTTGATGACATTATACTATATGGAAGTGACTCATCAGGCATCCAGGCTACGAAGACATGCTTGGAGAAGCACTTTATTGCAAAAGATCTGGGCAATCTGAGATACTTTTTGGGCATTAAGGTCTCTCATTCCTCTTCTGGTCTCTATTTGTCACAATGCAAGTATGTGTTAGATCTACTATCTGAGATAGGAATGCTTGGGACTAAACCAACTAGTACACCCTTGGATCCCAACACTAATCGGGATGATGATACTTCTCCTCCTTATCCTGACCATCACCAATATCATAGAATGGTTGGGTAACTCATATGCCTTACTATAACTAGGGCTGACATTACTTCTATTGTTGACCTAGTTAGTAGATACCTGGATAAGCCCTGTCAATGCCATTGGGATGCTATATGCCATATCCTAAAATAGTTGAAAAATTCTCTTGGAAAAGACTTACTTTACAAAAACAATGGACATTGTAACCTCACTAGATATTCTAATTCTGACTATTCCTGGCAGAAGGATAGATCTGAGATCCACCTCTGGATATTATACCTTTGTAGGTGGTAACTTAGTCACTTGGCACAGTAAGAAGCAAACTGTAGTTGCTCACTCTAGTGCTGAATTGTAGTATAGAGCTATGGCTCACACCACCTCTGAGCTTTTCTGGGTACACAATCTCCTGTGAGATTTTGGTATACTATTGCTCCATCTATTCCAATGCATTGTGACATCAAAGCTGCTATCATCATTGCTGGTAATCCCACCTTCCATGAACACACCAAACACATTGAGATTGACTGTCATTTTGTTTGGGAAGCTGTCTTATCTGGTCAAATTTCTACTCCTTATACACCTACTGCAAAGCAGGTTGCCGATATTTTCACCAAAATTCTTCCAAAGACCAAATTCACTACTTTGATATCCAAGATGGGCATGATGAACATATATGCTCCATCTTGAGGGGGAGTATATATATATTCCTGGCTTTATTTGTCTTATTATTATCTTATTATTGTGTTATGGACCTTTGTTTATTAGCCCATATGACCTTTCTCCTTATTCTCGAATAGTCTTGTTCTAAACTCTTCCTAGTAACTAAACTCCTATATAAGAGAGTCTCTTGTACTTATTTTGGTTATCTAATACATATCTATTTCAAACTTTAGAGTCTTTGAATTAGAATTTTAATTAGGTTTTCTCGTTTTTTGTAGGAAAACATATTGATTGTACCCAGTCACCCTATTGATCAAGAAATCCCCAAAATACTCCAATAATTGAAGATAAAGTAGGCTTCTAGTACATATCTCAGCCTCCCAAAATTCCAACCGATCGACTGACATCCTCAGTCAATCAAATCACTAGCATTTAGACATACTTCAAACTTAAACCAGTTGTCCAGCCGCCCAGTTGACCAATTGGATCCCAACCAACTAACTAGCCACCTAGTCGACCAATTAGATCCCAACCGACTGATTGGCTACCCAGTTGACCAGTTGGACTCCATCGATTGACTGGCCACCTAGTCAACCAATTAGACTCCAACCGACTGAGTAAGATACATAAAAGTCTGAGCATCACCTCACCCAGTTGACAAATTGGATCCCAACCAATCGACTGACCTAACTATAAACTCGAGAATAGACTTACCAGGTCAACCAATTGGATCCCAACCGACCAACATGCCACCCAGTCGACCGATTGGATCCCAACCAATCGAATGGCGTATAGACCCAGTCTTTGCAGCCACTGCCAAGACACATATTTAGGGTCTTGTGGTTAGATTCCTTCTTGTGAAAGGAGGGGTTAGGCCAGACACAAGGGGATCAGAGCTGACCATCCCGTACATTGTATCACACCGTCACACATACTCCCACAACATACTCCTACATAATCAACCCACATCAGTCACCTATAACCTGATCCACATCCATGCCACGACCTTGGTCCACAACCACACCCACAACCACACACCCAACATCACGCCATCATGCCATCATGCCACTTCCTACCCCACACCCGCCATCATGCACTTCACGCCACCATGACTGCACCCCACCCCCTCTGCATCCCTCTACATCACCACACCTACCAACTGATCCCGACCGACATCATCCCCTTAGCCACCTAGTCTCCAAAACGGTGACATCTTGCTGCTCCCTACCTCCAACCATCTTACCCACAACCTTACAAATCCTCACGCACCCATCCACCCCAACATCATCACGCACCATAGCCCGACGCCTGCATCATACCCAGCCGCTCCCTACTCGATCCTACCATGACATCATGATCATCATCTACTACAAATCCATCTACAACCCTTGCCTTCTGGTCATGACATCTTCCTGCCACCCTCGCTGCTCACCAACCTACTGCACCACTCCACGCTGCAACTAACATCACTGTCGCTCCGCCCACTAATCACCTGCAAACCCAACTGATCCACTACTAAACATCCGACATACAATCAACCACTCCTCACCCTGTCTATCCACCACCCACATCACCACTTTCCTTCTTTCTCCTCCACCCTTCCTCCACTCTTCCTCCATTCATAATAGCACGTTGGCGTAATTGATTTTAGCGTTTCTTCTTCCTACGCCTCATGGTAGGATATGTTTCCTCCATGTTGGCATAGGTTCCCTATATCTTATACTGCCCTATGAGGGTTCTGAGATCTAATGCGTTAGATATCCTTCTGATTGCTTCTGCCTGCTTAAAGATTCTCTTAGATCTACCCATGAGGGTGTCTACTGCATTAGTCTATTGACTGTTGTGTGCCTGCTTTTTCTACATGCTTGCTTGGTAATCTATTTATTGACTGCGTCTTTGACTGTCCTGCTTCTGTATTCCTCATGACATCCTCTAATCCTCTACATAATTTGTGTGTGACGACTTCCAAGTTGGATGGTTCTAACTATCACCTATGGGCAGCATATTTTACTCTTTATGTCAAGGCTCATGGACGTTATTCCCATCTTTCTACTAAAGGACCAGACATTCCAGATGCTACTGCTGATGACAAGACAAGATAGGCTTATGACCTATGGTCTAAGGATGAATCTGGGGTTATGACCTAGATAGTCAATAGTATGGACTCTAAAATCTTCCAAACCCTTATGCACCTGCACACAACCAAGAATATGTGGGACCAAATCTCTCACATATATTCTCATCAAAAAAATCCAAAAAAGGTGTTTGACCTTTTCAAACAACTGAAAAAAAGGAATACTCTACTACAAATTTCGTTGAAGATTATTACAATCACTGTTATGCATTCTGAGATGAGTTTTATGTTTATCAACCTATATCCTCCAATATTAAGGAAGCCCATCAACAATGGAATGAACTACAACTTGTTCAGTTTCTTGCTATCTTACCACCCTCCTTCGTGGGTGTAGTTGATCAGATTCTCTCTAGCAACATGTTACCCACCTTACACGATGTTTTGAAATGCATACAACACTTACCTTCTGTCTCTCAAGCAACGCCTGATTTGTCTGATAATGATACTCTTACTATCTGATCATGGGACTCCTTCCATGGCTGAGGCCATGGTTGTGGTCGTGGACGTGGTCGCTCCACTCTTGGTGCTGGTCATGGTTCACACCTCTCTGGCTCTGACGCCTCTTCAAAATCCCATTACTACAACTTTTACAAGCATAACAATCATGCTAAGTATCATTGCTGGATAAAGCATGGAAAACCTGCTTGGGCAAACCAAGTGTCTTCTGAGCAACCTGACACTACTACCTCTACACCTACTCCTTCTATTGACTGGTTCTGATCTAAAATTGAGAAGCTGCTTCAGGAACGCCATGCCTACTCTGTTGAGACCTCTACTGTTGACATTTCTTCTCTTCTGACACAATCTGCTCTCCTGGCATAATCTAGTAAACATACATGGATTATTGATTCTGGTGCCACTAGTAAACATACATGGGTTATTGACTCTAGTACCACTTCCCATATTACTGGCAATCAGTCTTTATTTTCTACCTTGCATAAAACTACTACTATTCCACCAGTCACTTTAGCAGATGGTTCTCAGACACATGTTTCATGGATAGAAAATATTTATACTTATGGTCATCTTGCTTTGCATTCTGCACTTTATGTTCCTAAAATTCCTATCAACTTGTTATCTCTGAGTAGAACTGTTAAGAGAATAAAGTGCTCAATTACCTTTGATCTGGATGGTGTCATCTTTTAAGATCTGGCCACGAAGATGAAGATTGGTTCGAGCCAAGAGGGCCATATGGACTGTACTATTTGGATGCACCAAAGATGATGGCTTTCCTGTCTACTTATGTGATAGGCATCCAGTGGCACTATCACCTCGGGCATCCCTCACTTGAAAAATTAAAACAATTAGTACCAGACGTTTCTGATTCTATTTTTCATTGTGAAACATGTCAATTAAGAAAGCTGATTCGATCTACCTTTTCTAAGAAAAATTGTATTGGTTCAAAACATCCCTTTGATATTGCGCACTGTAACATCCTAAGATTTGAGGCCTCGGATAAAAAGATCTTATAAGGAATGATTGGATTACCCATATCACCAAGGTGCACCTCCTTTTTCGGAAGCCCATCACTAAAGAACTCCATAGTTAAGCGTGCTCAGCTTGGAGTAGTACTGGGATGGGTGACCTGTCAGGAAGTTGATCCTGGCATGCACGTGAGTGAGGACAAAGCACACAGTTAAGGCTAGTGGTGGTCTGTGGGGACAATCGTCATTCTTGAAACTCAACTAGAGCCTTGGGCAGTGGGCCCGGGCGTTACAAATGGTATCAGAGCCAATTCCCCTCCGGTAGGTGGGGCCTACATGGGCATGGCATGCCAGTCTTGAGCTGTACAGTCCAAGCATGTAGGAAAGGGCTATCCATGATTTATGTAGCCACCCTTGCACTGGTATTTTGTGATCAGGAGCTGGGTGTCCATTGGCCATTGTGGGTCTGCACTGAAATGGGGAAGAGATTATGATGCCTTATAGTTGAGCCTTGACGAGGACATCAAGAGTCTAAGTGGGGGATATTGTAACATCCCAGGATTTGAGGCCTCGAATATAAAGATCTTAGAAGGAATTATTGGACTACCCATATCACCAAGGTGCACCTCCTTTTCCGGGAGCCCATCACTAAAGAACTTCATAGTTGAGCGTGCTCAGCTTGGAGTAGTACTGGGATGGGTGACCTGTCGAGAAGTTGATCTTGGCATGCACATGAGTGAGGAAAAAGCGCACAGTTAAAGCTAGTGGTGGTCTGTGGGGACAGTCGTCATTCCTAAAACTCTACTAGAGCCTTGGACAGTGAGCTTGATAACCTCCAATTTTGTGATGTTATCTTAGTAATATTCTTTAGTTTTCCACACTCTTTCTCACATAAAGTAGACAAAATCCCTAACTATTCTCTTTTATTGCAAACATACTGTTAGATTAACTTTTCTCCTTTTTACTTACAGAAAAGGACACAAAAAAATCACAAAAGATTCAAACGGTCCCAAGACCGCATGGAGTCAACCGATCTCATGGACCGCATGGAGTCATACGATCTCAAGAACGCATGAAGCCAAACGGTCTCAAGACCGCATGAAGCCAAACGGTCTCAAGACCGCATGGAGTCATACGATCTCAAGACCGCATGGAGTCATACGGTCTCAAGACTGCATGGAGTCAACCGGTCTCAAGACCGCATGGAGCCAACCGGTCTCAAGACCGCATGGAGCCAACCGATCTCAAGACCGTATGAAGCCAAACGGTCTCAAGACCGCATGGAGTCATACGATCTCAAGACCGCATGGAGTCAACCGGTCTCAAGACCGCATGGAGCCAACCGGTCTCAAGACCGCATGGAGTCCAAACGGTCTCGGGGTCCAAACGGTCTCAGGGTCCAAACGGTTTCCAAGACCGTTTGGACCCAAAATTTACCAAACCGTTTGGACTTCACTTAAGGCCTATAAATAAGACCCAAGGGGTCCTCCCAAAGATAGGAAGTTTCAGACACCCAGAGGCTGCCTCTCCTACTCTAGAGCTATTCCATCCTCCATCCTCCGTCCAGAGGCTGCCGGTTTGAGATCCACACTCTGTTCCAAAGCTGCTTTCTCTCTCATCGCCAAAGAAGGTGGGAAGAGGAGTCCTCATCATCGAGCAACCTACGAAGTGTGAAGATCGTCCTTCTCTCTCTCTCTAAGGGGTTGACTTTCCTCTCTCCTTCGTGGGGATGACGTTCTCTCTCTCTCTCTTCTCGCCTCCTTCTTTGTCCTTGTCATGAGCGAGTAGTCTCTTTTTACTAGGGTGCGGGGAGTAGCCCCGCTACCCATGTTTCATATCATGCAATGTAATCTATAGTTTGCAATAGATATATACTTTCTACTCAGTTCGACATCAATCATTTAATGAATGCTTGTTGCTTGATCACCAACTTGTGTTATCTTTTATCTTTTAGAATGAATTGTCTATGTTTGTACTAGTAGATTCGAAACTCGATTGTATGTTGGTTCTTGGTGCATGTATTCACCATGCATCTATTTTGGTATCTAGGAGTACTTTCTAAGAAGTGAAGTAAACTCACTTACATCGTTGCACTTTCATACTATGAAATGGAATCAGTTGACGTATGAAAGTACAACCTTGATAAGTTGAGGAACACACTTTGCGGAGGGAATGTTGTAAAGTAAGTGACCATTCCTATAAGGATGGCTGGCGTTACAAAATTCCCACACTCCTCGTAGTTAGTTCTTCGAAAGGAAGCTAAGTCTACAAAGATACTAACTAATCTAACTCTTATTGCAGGTTATGCTTTTATGTTGCATGTTTTGATCCATGCGTAGTGGTGGTGAAAACCGATCACATCCTAGTGATTCCTTATCATTGTTAACAACTTAAGTTTACTTTTTTTTACTTTACTTGCATTTAGTTTAAAACAACCAAATCAAATCTTTGGACTAAATATCAACTATTAAGGAGTTAAGTGAAATTCTTACGTTTTCCATCTTGTTGTTGCCAACAAGACCGTTGTCCTGTGGATTTGACCCTTAACTATACTGCGATAAGACTTCCACGTGTCTTAGCACATGTGGGTGGAGTTTTAACCTAGTATAAGCAAGGCTAAACCTAAAGACTTACCATCTTTAGGATTTTTAGTGGTGCACGCAATTCCACGTGAGTGGAAGCTCCATTAAAAATTGAGTTGAGGAACACACTTTGCGGAGGGAATGTTGTAAAGTAAGTGACCATTCCTATAAGGATGGCTAGCGTTACAACATTCCCACACTCCTCGTAGTTAGTTCTCTGAAAGGAAGCTAAGTCTACAAAGATACTAATTGATCTAACTCTTATTGCAGGTTATGCTTTTATGTTGCATGTTTTGATCCATGCGTAGTGGTGGTGAAAACCGATCACATCCTAGTGATTCCTTATCATTGTTAACAACCTAAGTTTACTTTTTTTTTACTTTACTTGCATTTAGTTTAAAACAACCAAATCAAATCTTTGGACTAAATATCAACTATTAAGGAGTTAAGTGAAATTCTTACGTTTTCCATCTTGTTGTTGCCAACAACACCGTTGTCCTGTGGATTCGACCCTTAACTATACTGCGATAAGTCTTCCACGTGTCTTAGCACATGTGGGTGGAGTTTTAACCTAGTATAAGCAAGGCTAAACCTAAAGACTTACCATCTTTAGGATTTTTAGTGGTGCACGCAATTCCACGTGAGTGGAAGCTCCATCAAAAATTGAGTTGAGGAACACACTTTGCGGAGGGAATGTTGTAAAGTAAGTGACCATTCCTATAAGGATGGCTGGCGTTACAACATTCCCACACTCCTCGTAGTTAGTTCTCCGAAAGGAAGCTAAGTCTGCAAAGATACTAACTGATCTAACTCTTATTGCAGGTTATGATTTTATGTTGCATGTTTTGATCCATGCGTAGTGGTGGTGAAAACCGATCACATCCTAGTGATTCCTTATCATTGTTAACAACCTAAGTTTACTTTCTTGTTTTTTACTTTACTTGCATTTAGTTTAAAACAACCAAATCAAATCTTTGGACTAAATATCAACTATTAAGGAGTTAAGTGAAATTCTTACGCTTTCCATCTTGTTGTTGCCAACAAGACCGTTGTCCTGTGGATTCGACCCTTAACTATACTGCGATAAGACTTCCACGTGTCTTAGCACATGTGGGTGGAGTTTTAACCTAGTATAAGTAAGGCTAAACCTAATGACTTACCATCTTTAGGATTTTTAGTGGTGCATGCAATTCCACGCGAGTGGAAGCTCCATCAAAAATTGGCGTCGTTACCGGGGACAACGTAACGTTTTAATTTCATTTACCATCTTGCTAGTTGGTTAGGGTTTTTCACTTTTCTTTAAACATTACTCCATATCTTCTTGATTTCATCACACCTTCCGCATTATCTAACAAGTGTGTTTCTTCCTCTAATCAGGTAGAATACGTGTATGCAACCATCGCATAACCTTGGATTCTCCCCTGATCCAGAGTACGACTCTGAGGTAGAGAGAAGCTTGCACCGCCGCATTAGACTCAACCGCCAAAGAGCCAGGAAAATGGCTGAAGACCAATGACATGATGCCTTAGTTATGGAAAGGGTTAATGCTGCAATAGCCACTCAGAGAGCACAACTCATCGCCGACACTCGTGCTCAGATTCAAGTAGAGATCCGAGCTGAAGAACAAGCTCACATCCGAGATGAGAACGAGGCTGCCCAGTTAGAGTTGAGGAACAAGCAACTGCGAGACTATGCTGTCCCAAAGAACTATGAGGATAGTCACCCAATCCGGCCACCCATCATCAACATACCTCATTTTGAGATCCGGATGCAATGGATTCAAATCATGCAGGGTATTTCATTCTCTGGCAGTTCTGGAGACGACTGTATGGATCACCTGAAGAGATTCAAGGCACTTTGTCGACTTTTCCCGCAAGCTGGAGTTGCCTTCGACGCAATAATGCTACATCTTTTTCACTTCACCTTATCTGGAAGGGCCTTGAGTTGGTACAACTCTCTAGATAGGGAACCAATCATCACAACCTGGGCTCCCTTGGAAGATAAGTTCCTGGAGAAGTTCTTCCCTCCGTCGCTGACCTACGAAATTAGGGGACAAATTAACCACTTCGCCCAACTTCCCGGAGAAACGCTCGCAGAAGCATGGGAAAGATTTAAGGAGCTTTTGAGAAAGTGTCCCCATCACGGTATCTCCCAGAATCAATTGATAGAAACATTCTATAGGGGGGTGAGTGATGACATCAAACAATTTCTGGATTCCTCATCTGGAGGAAATTTTATGAGGAAAAACTACAAAGATGCTTGGTAGATCGTCACTCTTGGAGTTGAGAACCAATCAAATTGGGGACGATCATCTGGTAAAGGAGTCCTCAAGGTTTATAAATCTGAGGAATCAATGGATATGAAGACTATTGCTGAAGCTTTGAAGACAATCACTCACAAATAGCAAGCACTTGAAGCTTCACTTGGGGAATATGATAAGAAGAAGAACCCCCAAATTCAGCAAGTTAAAGCTGCTACGGGAACCTGTGAAGCTTGCCACACATCTGATCACCCCACACTATCATGTGGGTTTCTTTACAATGTAATGATGGATATGCAACCACCGCAATAGCAGTATGAACCAATTATCGAACATGAAGAACAGATACCTGAGCAAGTAAACTCCATTCATTCCATACCGGGACAAGCTTACTATAACCCAAGCCAACCGAGAAACCACCCCGGTTTCCAATATGGAAATCCTGCGGGGACTGCCAACCCACAACACCAAACGCAAGGGGGATCTTCTAATAGACTGCCACCAGGATTTCAAAGCAACTTTAACCAGAATCAAGGGAACCTTAGAAATAACCTACCAAGATCCAACTACCACAGGAATCCCCCCGCTTACTACCAATACACCCATCCTCCTCTGCACCCACAACTACCCCCTCAGCTGCAGCAATCGCAGCAGCCTCAGCTAGCACCACAACAGCCACTTCAAGGGCAACAACAAATTCAACAGAAAAATAACCCTTCTCAGCCCACTGATGAGATAACCATGATCAGGCAAATGCTACAATCACAACAAACTATGCTCGCTAATCAGCAAGCCCAACAGAAGGCTGTAGAGGCTCAATTAGCACAAATTGCTGCTCAGTTGAAACCTCCAGCAGACACTTTTGCTGGCCAACCAGAGTCGAACCCAAGACATGACCAGAATAGACCAGAGCAACTAAATGCTGTCACTACCATGCCAGGTCGTGTCTTTCGCGAAGCTACAAGGATCACTCCTGATAATGATGATACATCTATCTTTGTCCCAAATGCAAGCCCAAGACTAGCAACTGAGAATTCTGTAGAGACTGAGAAAGGCAAGGAAAAGGAACGAGCCTCCAAGGAGTCAGAGGTTCCGCAATATAAACCTAGGATACCATATCCAGGTAGATTGAAAGAGACTAAGATGGACACCATATTCCAAAAATTTAAGGAGGTGATGAAGAAACTCTATATCGACATCCCTCTCCTCGATGCCCTATCCGAAGTACCAGCTTGGGCTAAATACCTAAAAACTCTGTTGTCAAGGAAGTACATTACTGAAGAGCAAGAGACCATAAAACTAGCTCAGACTACTTCTGATATCATCCTTAACAAGATGCCGAAGAAAAAGAAGGACCCTGGTTCCTTCGGTATCCAGTGCTGTATTGGAAATGCTTCAAGCAAGAAGGGATTAGCTGAATTAGGAACTAGCATATCGATCATGCCTTATTCTATGTGCAAAAGATTGGGTTTTACAGACTTATTACCCACAACAATGACTATTCAGCTAGCTGACTCTACTATCACTGCACCCTTAGGAATTATTGAAGAAATTCCAGTCAGGATAGGCAAAGATGCCTATGTCCCATGTGATTTTGTCATCATGGATATCAAAGAGGACTTAAGATACCCCATAATATTTGGCAGACCCTTCCTTGCCACCGCCAGGGTGCTCATTGATGTTGAAGCTGGTGCGATCATTTTGAGACTGGGAAAAGAAGCAATTCAATTCTGAGTCCTCAACAGCATGAAAGGACCCAACATTCAAGAGGAAGTTTTTCTCCTAGATGCAATTCACCAAATGTCCCAACTGGAAATATCCGAGCCATCAGATGAGTTGGAGAATGTTTCAACTAATCTAGAAGTCAAATTCTCGGCTAATGAATTAGTTCAACAATGCCTGCAACACCTAGAAAAAGCCGAAGAAGCACCTATGGCCACCTTTGAAGAGCTTAAATCCATCACTGTTCTAGAAACAACAGAGGCGCCCAAGGTCCCCGAGATTAAGACTCTACCTTCGGGACTTAAACATGTCTTCTTGGACAAGGAAAAATTATGTCCAGTTATCATCAGTTCCACTCTGACAGGAGACCAAGAAGAAAGGCTGCTCGACGAATTAAAGAAGCACAAGAAGGCCATTGGGTACAAAATAACTGACTTGACAGGTATAAACCCGACCTTATGCATGCATAAGCTACCCATGGTTGAGGAATTCAAGCCTTCAAGAGAACACCAAAGAAAGCTGAACCCCAACGTTAAGGAGGTGGTCCGCCTTGAAGTCCTCAAACTTCTGAAAGCTGGCATAATTTACCCAATTTCAGATTCCCAGTGGGTCAGCCCTGTCCAAGTGGTCCCCAAAAAGGGGGGGGGGCCACTATCATGCTAAATGACAAAAATGAGCTAGTGCCTACAAGGACTGTGACAGGGTGGAGGATGTGTATCGACTATAGGAAATTAAACAAATCAACGCGAAAAGATCACTACCCTCTGCCCTTTCTCGATGAAGTCCTTGAACGCTTAGCTCATCAAAATTTCTTCTGTTATCTAGATGGTTATTCCGGATTTTACCAAATACCTATACATTCAGAAGACCAGGAGAAAACCACATTTACTTGCCCCTTTGGAACCTATGCCTTTAGAAGAATGCCATTCGGGCTATGTAACACACCTGCTACTTTCCAAATGTGCATGTCTTCTATCTTTGCAGGATTAACAAAATCTATAATGGAGGTATTCATGGATGATTTCTCAGTTTACAGAGACTCCTTCGATAACTATCTTCTCAACCTTGGACGAGTCTTACAACGATGTGAGGAAACGAACCTCATTCTGAATTGGGAAAAATGCCATTTTATGGCAACTGAAGGTGTCATTCTCAGACACAGAGTGAGTGACAGAGGGATTGAGGTGGACAAGGCAAAAATTGATGCTATCTCGAAATTGTCACCACCAAAAGACATAAAAGAAGTTCAAGCATTCTTGGGTCATGCTGGGTTTTATAGAAGATTTATTAAAGATTTCTCAAAAATAGCAAAACCCCTGACCCAATTGCTGACCAAGGATGCCGAGTTTAATTTTAACCAAGAATGCCTACAAAGTTTCACTACTCTGAAAAATGCCTTAATCTCCGCACCCATATTGAGAGCCCCAGATTGGTCACAACCCTTTGAAATCATGTGTGATGCCAGCAATTATGCCATAGGGGCTGTGTTAGGGCAAAGAATCGACAAGAAACCTTATGTTATATACTACGCATCCAAAACACTCGATGAAGCGCAGAAGAACTATACCACCACAGAAAAGGAGTTCTTGGCGGTCATCTATGCATTCGAAAAAATCCACTCCTACCTGATTGGAGCCAAGGTCATCGTCTACACCGACCACTCCGCTATACGATATCTGATTCAGAAGAAGGACGCAAAACCCAGACTTATCCGCTGGGTGTTGATGCTTCAGGAATTTGATTTGGAAATAAAAGACAAAAGCGGGGTGGAGAACGTTGTCACTGATCACCTCAGCTGTATTGAAGTCAAGGACGAGGATAAAGTGCCCATCCGAGACTCCTTCCCGGATGACCAACTAATGAAAGTTACAACATGATTCCCCTAGTATGCTGACATTGTGAACTATCTGGCTACAGGAATCATTCACCCTTCCACCTCGTACCATGACAAAAATAAATTCCTCCACGATGTCAAGCAATACTATTGGGATGAACCTTACCTCTTTCGACTATGCGCAGACGGACTTTTTTGCCGCTGCCTACCTGAGGAAGAAATCACTCCTGTCCTAGAACACTGTCACTCCGGCCCCACTGGAGGACATATGAGTTCAAAAAAGACAGCCATGAAAATCCTACAATCAGGTTTCTTTTGGCCAACAATAGCAAAAGATTCCCATGATTTTGTAAAATCTTGCAACAAGTGTCAATTCTCCGGTGGTATAACAAAAAGAAACAAAATGCCTCTCACCATGTTGCAGGAGATCGAGATTTTCGATGTTTGAGGGATAGACTATATGGGTCCTTTCCCCTCTTCATATGGATACTCTTACATACTGGTCGTTGTGGACTATGTCTCGAAATGGGTAGAAGCTATACCCACAATTTCCAGCGATTCCAAACCAGTCATAAAGATGTTTAAAGATATCATTTTTCCCAGATTTGGAGTTCCCCAAACTGTCATATCTGATGGTGGAACCCATTTTATGGAGCGAAGCTTTGAATCTCTCTTAAAGAAATACGGAGTCAATCACAAAGTTTCCATGCCTTACCATCCACAAACGAGTGGACATGTTGAAGTTTTGAACAGACAATTAAAGGCAATTTTAGAGAAAACCGTAAATAGACACCGCACTGACAGGTCCACCAAGCTTCCCGATGCCCTTTGGGCTTACCGAACAGCTTATAAAACACCAATCGGGACAACCCCGTTCCGTTTGGTATACAGGAAGTCATGCCATCTTCCAGTAGAAATGGAGCATAAGGCTTGGTGGGCCATTAAACAACTGAATTTCGATTTCAACAATGCCAGAGAAAACAGACAACTCTAACTACAGGAGCTAGAGGAGCTCCGAATGACCGCCTATCAAAGTGCCAGGATTTATAAGGAACAAACCAAGATGTAGCACGACGGTCATCTTAGAAGGAAGGACATTGCCATGGGTGACAAAGTCCTCCTTTTCAACTCCAAGCTCAAACTGTTCCCCAGAAAACTCCGCACGAAGTGGTCTGGGCCTTTCACAATCAAACATATATACCCAACTGGAGCAATCATAATTGTTGACGATAATGGAGGAGAAAGGACAGTAAATGGCCATCGATTGAAAAAATACTACACTCCAGCTGATAAAATGCCGAGACAAACTATTGAGATCAGGGACGCCACGACATCATCATAGTAACATCAAAACCTCGTCGTGCCAGCGACATCAAACCTAGGCGCTTCTTGGGAGGCAACCCAAGATCTGAGCTTCTTCTTTCATTTTCTGTTCCTTTAAGTTACCTTAGGTTTATCTTCTGAAAATATAAAAATTTACACAACCAAAACAAACATAAAAATATAAAAAAAATCAAAATAACCTTAACCCTCCCAAACGGTCATGAAACCGTTTGGAGCCAAACGGTCTTGAAACTGTTTGAAGTCTAAACGGTTGCTAAACCGTTTGACCTAAGGGTTTTGCAAGGTCAACCCCCCCTGAATCCTATAAATATAACCCCCTCCTTCTGTTGGTATGTATGCCCTGAGAGCCAATCATGGGATGATTGGTGGGATACATTAAGATTGATTTGATAAACATAAAAGGCGAGCTTCCAATTCTTTCTGGTTCAGTCATATGAGATAGTGATAGAACAGATTGAATGTCTAGAGAATGACAATACTCAATGACGTATGCCTTCAGGTTCATGACCTGAACGATGAGATCATACAGATGCTAAGAGTTTGTACATTCTTGTTATGTCCCTAGTCGGATGTCATTGTGGAAGGTAGATAGACAGCAATGACACACAAGACTAGATTATGGTGTTGGTTGATGACAGAATCTCATTAGTCATGATATAGAGATATCAAACCAAACACATAGGTACTTGTTAGAGAACAAGGTACCGGACAGACCCACCGTGAGTTTGACACATGGAACCATGAGATGGTAGTCACAGTCAGTACTCACAGTGATGGTGGTGAGTGTGATTCTTAGACCTGAAATCACTGCACTCAACACATGTCGTTGGGCACACTTTGACATCATCAAACGCAGTCCTGAAACATGGGTTGTTATAAAGGTGATGATTGGGTGGCTTTGACACATGGGGCTTTTGAGGGGTGAGTGATATATATGGGATTTGTCCCTCCTGAGGGAGTTTGATATCCATGGCCACTTGATGAGTAGGATTGAGAAAGGCGTGCACGCATGTGTGAATCAGTATATGATACTGATGTCATACATATCTCTTCCAGTCTACTCTGAGATCAAGTAAGTGAATGAACGTTGACAGGATGACTGTTCCATGCCTCGAGTTCATTCGGGATATCAGTGACAAAGGAATTATACATTCGCTGTAACACCATTCACGGATTGTAGGATGAAAGTTGTTCTCCAACTTTCTACTTTCACTTGGGTAGCACTGATGTGTGACTAGGCACCGCTCTTTGCTTGTGAAATCATAAGTGTTATGGACTTTCACTGCCAACGTGAAATGGACCTGCAGGGTCACATACATAGGATTTAACCTGGAAGAGGAGTTTTGTCCAAAAAGCAATGTTTTGATTGATTACTAAAGGAGTTTAGAGTTCAATTAAACACTCAATCAGTCGATAGCTCAATATCGTATGGTTCAAGGTGTTGGATGCATTGATTGGAGTATCAGATTGATTGAAATCGCAATTGACTGATTTTGCCCAACCTGTGCTCCCAACCGATCGGTTCATGTGATGAACCGGTCGGCTGAGGTTGCTGAACCGGTCAGCTCGAGTGTCCAGGCCGATCGGCTCATGCCCAGGTTGAAATGACCGGTTCAAGGGTTGAACCGATCGGCTCAACTGGTGCAACGGATCAGTTGGGAAAAGTCATGTCGGCAAGAATTTTCCTTTAGTTTCAAATTGCCCAATTCGATTGGGAATAATATTGGTATTCGATACCAATTGGGAAAGAAACAAGGAAAGACTTTTTGAGCCGGATTAGGACCATGAACCGATCGGTTCAGGGCACCAACCGATCGGTTGGAGTGCCCCAAACGATCGGCTCAGGTCCAACCGATCGGCTCAATGGCCGAACCGATCGGTTCAATTGTAAACCGATCATTTCAAGTTGCGAACCGGTTGCTTTTTGTGGAAAATTCTCGAACCCTTCTACTCCTGCATTAGTCCCGCATTGCCCGGGATGGAGAACCCTGTCCCATGACTCTCCTATATATATAGGGGTATTGGGGACTTCTCAAAGTACAGCTCAGTGCAACCAGTTGCTCTGAAAGTTGTCGTTCTCTCTAGTTTTGGTAACCGTGAGAGAGCCCTAGCAAGTGCTTCCCGCAAAAGGGAGGTGCAGCAAGGGAAGGACAACTGCAGTTGCAACAGGAGGCAGGAGAGCGTGTTGGCGACTAGTACGTCAACAGGAGGGTGCGACTCCTTCCACTTCCTTGTGGGACAAGGAGTGTGGAATTCCAGGTGGTCCGTGTGGACTACTACAGAGGCGGGAGGACACTGCCGCTTAGGAGGACAACTGTCATCCGACAGTCCGGTTCGAGTAAGAGTTGTCAGTCCCGGTGCGACCAGGAGCTGCACAGACACCGTCGAAGACCGGAGTTGAAGACCGCGCATTGCGCGAGGTATTGTCGCCGAGCAAGCCTCGGGACAAGGTATCATTCCGCAAACCATCCTTTCCTATTATATAGACGTTGACGCGTTTCCTCAGTATGGGTTGGGGGAGAAATGTTTTTGTTTCCACTGCCTTCTCTGTCTCCCCTAAAACCCAACAGTGGTATCAGAGCCACGTCAACTGTTCTATATTTTAGGAATATCGATATGATCTATTTTGGTTTGTCGCCTTTATTTATTGCATGCGATGCGAATAATATCAGCTTTATGCATGTCCAATCCTAAATCCACAAATCCCTAATTACATATATGATATGTATTATTAATGCACTCGATACGCGTCACCCTTAAACGAGTTTTGTGGTGGATGTGTGTAGCGTGATTATGGCCTATAAACCCCTATCTGTGTGTGGTTGTTTGTGGTTGCTTGCATCTCGGTCTGCGCACCGATCTTCCCTCTCTTATTCCCGATGTAACTCGAAATGATTCGAGATTCTTTCCTACATTTGCTCCCCCCCGAATGTAACTCGGGGTTTCCTTTTTAAAGCAATGTAATAAATAGAATAGGATTTTATTTCCTGTTATGTCAAAGACTGGCGGACATCAAGATGACTGCTCAGATGGTCGGTTCAAGGAGTGAACCGATCGGTTGACCTTCCAGACGGTCGGTTCAAGGAGTGAACCGATCGGTTGATGACCGGTTCGAAGAGCAAGACGAGCGGGTGGCGGACATGACGAGATGCACGACGACCAGGCGAACCGATCGGTTGGAGGAGCCAACCGATCAGCTGGTGGCACCCAGACGACCGGCTGAAGAGTACATATCATTCATGTGATGAGTTGATCTACTCGGATGGCAAGGCACAGAGTTCATCTTGTACAGGTTGCATGTGATGTAGACCTAGATGACCGTGATTCCTCTTGGCTCGAGGAATCACATTAGGATGGACATAATCATCACTTTTATCGTTTTGTGCATGTTTTCTGTGGGATATAGCATGTATATGATACGTACTATGTATTGTGGTGATTGGATATGTATATGTATATAAAACCAAATCCCTCATTAAAATATTAAGTTTTAGATGCCTTCCAAATGCGACACACGTGAAAAGCTTGATCGACCAAGTGTGGGCACACCCTAGCGTGGTGCACCGTCTATCTCGTGGAAGCGTGAAGGATGAATGTGTGGGTCTGCCCTAGCAGGGTGCATATTCATCGTGTTTGCTTTGGGTCGGACTTAACAAGGTGATCTAGATGGGATCTAGTACCTTGAGGCATGGAGATGATCATTGCAAGGAGTTGTATATGACATCTTATCAAGAGTTGCATATGATGCAATTGGCAAAAGTTGCCTACCTGAGAGATCTATGTTGTGGGTGACAGCCCTAGCTGGTCCATGACTTAGAGGATTTCAGGATCTTGCCCACTACAAGGTTGTACGCTGCAATCTTCCGAATTGATGGTGAGGGCTATCAATTTGAAGTAAAATAGTGGGAGTGATAATTAATTAAAGGCCTAATTATATCGTCAAACTTTCAAATCAATCAAATAAGTCAAAAATGAGTTTTGGACTAAAATTGCATATTTTCCTTTTTGTAGTTCAAATGGCAACAAACAACAACAACTTTTCTTTGCGATCGGTCCTTGACAAGGACAAGCTAAATGGGACAAACTTCCACGACTGGTATCAGACATTGAGAATTGTTCTCACTCAAGAGCGTAAGCTCTATGTCCTGGATACTCCAATTCTAGAGGAACCCGCTCCTAATGCACCAAGGACAGAAAGGGATGCTTACAAGAAGCATTCTGATGATGCCATTGATGCAAAGTTCTTGATGCTATGTTTAATGAACCATGAGTTGCAGAGGCAACATGAGAACATGGGTGTCATAGAGATGATTCTGCATCTCAGGAACATGTATGAAGATCAAGCACGTCAAGAGAGGTACAATGTTTCTAGGGCGCTGTTCAAGTGTGTCATGACAGAAGGAGATCCAGTTGGTCCTCACACACTCAAGATGATTGGGTATGTGGAGAACCTGCAGAGACTGGGATTTCCACTGAGCCAAGAGTTGGCTACTGACGTGATACTGCAATCGTTGCCAGAATATTACAGTCAGTTTGTGATGAACTACAACATGAACAACTTTGATAGGCCACTGTCAGAGTTGTTGGGCATGTTGAGGACAGCCGAGTTACAGATGAAGAAGGACAAGCCTAAGTCCGTGATGGTGATCACGAGCAAGAAAGGCAAGTCCAAGCGCAAGGGCAAAGGCAAAGCTAAGAAAGGTTCTGAAGCTAGCCAGAAGTCGAAGCCATCTTCAGCTCTCAAGGCCAAAGGAGGCGTGACAAAGAAAGGAAATTGCCACCATTGTCAAAAGCCAGGACATTGGAAAAGGAATTGTCCTCTCTACCTGGAAGAACAAAAGAAGAAGGAGGCGACTGAAACCTCTACTTAAAGGTGTCATGAAAGTAAACTTGTAACACTTTTGAGATATATGATATAAAGATGTAAAGTGTAAAGCATTCTTACTTGGGGCAAGTGTTGCCTTTATAGATAGGAATACTTTAGTTTATTTTCAGCCAATAAGGCATGTAATACAGTTATGAACTGCTATTTCATACTTGCCAATAGATAGAAACACTTTATTTTTGCATATTGTATGACAATGATAGCAATTAATAAAGAGATGTTTCAATTTATAAAGATGTGATCTTTGTGGCAATGCCTTATTTATCTTGTGATATTTGATATGCATAAGATAAGACGATACCTAAAAGTTATAGATAACTCAAACAATTTAATTAGCATTAATCATGAGAAATTCATTTCTAGTTTCCATGTGATGGATAAAACTAGACTCTTTTGGTTAGAGAACCAGTAAGGGACATGAATATCTTGGACATGATTAATCAATCTTCACTAAAGTAGTGGAAGAGTGATTATCCTATTAGGTATAATACATGTGATGTATTTACATACCTATTGGAATAAATGCTAATACTTTAAATGGTGTTTAGAGAAATACCAATATGAATGTCTTGAAATGTTCAAGATTATCATAAATGAAGTACAAATTTGGTAAAGTATTAATTCTTGATGAGATCAATGAATGAAATACTTGGACCAAATGTTTGAGATCCATATGAGTGATTATGATAGTGTATCATAGTGAACTCATGATTAAGACATGGTGATGTCTGAATCAAGAAGGAATCATACTATAAGGAGTTAGAGAATGATTATCAAATAACTGAATTCTTCTTAATAAAAGAATACCCCATACTAATAAAAGAAATTAAGAATCACAAGGGTTGTGAGTTCTTATATCTTTAACAGATACACCTCAATTATCTATGTGATGAGTTGTTCATGTGATGAGTCAACTATCAAGATGAATATGAGGAACCCAATCTTGAGTTATGGTTTATGACCTTTACATCCTAAATGACATCCATGTGAACCATAAGGTATGACCTTGATGGTAGCACTCATTGGATTATATCCATAAGTGCAAATGAGTCTTAAGTGTTAAGACACATGGATAACATTTTGAGAAGGATGATGCTTGTTGATTGCAACTTAATGACTAAGACATTTGGCATATGGATACTAAAACCACATTCCTATGAGGAATAAAACCAGGATGTGTACGTGACACAACCTATAAGGTTTATGAATCCACTAATGCAAATGAAGTCTATAAGTTACAATGGACTAATCAATGTGATTGATTGAGTACAAGCAACTCAAAATTGGATCTTTATTTTGATAATATAGTCAAAGGGTTTGACTGATATGTCAAAGATAAAGAAGTGATCTGTGATTTAGTGGGAGCGTATTCACATTCCACATATTGATGTGAAATGGAATTGTTCTAGAATGGAAATCCAAAAGTGGAAATTATCTTTAAGGAAGATAGAGATGTTTCCTATGTGATAGGAATAGAGATCTATAGAGATAGTTCTTGAAAATCTCTTGACCTGAAAGAGAAAGCATACATTGGCAATCTGTTCTGAAGTGTTCAGTATGCACAGATTCAGTGGGAGAAAACTTGTCCATGTTACATGGATATTAGTATCCCAAGGCCAAGTGTCCAATTCTTATGAAGAATGGGAACACTAAGAATAGATATGGATCTATCATGTATGTAATCATCCCATTATCTTGCATGTATGACATGGCAAGAATAAAATGCATTCATCATCTTGTATGTAGGACATGGCAATATGATGTGCTCATCCTGATAACTCGTATGTGTGACATGACGAGTGGATGTCTGTCTGCTTCCAGTAAGTGTTACTGAAATACCATGAGAGCTTGATAAGTGCTTGTGAAGCACTAGTTCTATGGAGAAGAGTTCGATGTAAAGAGTTACATTGATGCGAACTTCCGAAAGGACAGAAAATTAATCGCAATATATATAAATGAGATGTATAAAAGTGAATGTTTGTTGATAATTGGAAGTGTTCCAATAAAGCCATTTAAAAGGGAAAAGCCGAGTATCTATGTGTTAGTGAACAGCAGTGGATACTATATGGATCTGAAAGTTCATGAGATGAACTTATATTCCACTCATTGATGACAAGTCTAGAATCCTTGATCATGCAATGTGGCTAAAGGTTAGAAAATGGAATACAAGATCGCATATTACGGCAACTCCATCTCATACGTGTGAGATGAGAGACATGCAATTTATACAGACTTTGGCAAGGTGTTGCCATTACTCACTATGTTGGCACTACAACACAATAACATGTGGGACATGTTTGAAAATCACTATGAATATGATTCATGGGTGATTGGCTCGCAGTGCAAGTGGGAGTCTGTTGGTATGTATGCCCTGAGAGCCAATCATGGGATGATTGGTGGGATACATTAAGATTGATTTGATAAACATAAAAGGCGAGCTTCCAATTCTTTCTGGTTCAGTCATATGAGATAGTGATAGAACAGATTGAATGTCTAGAGAATGACAGTACTCAATGACGTATGCCTTCAGGTTCATGACCTGAACGATGAGATCATACAGATGCTAAGAGTTTGTACATTCTTGTTATGTCCCTAGTCGGATGTCATTGTGGAAGGTAGATAGACAGCAATGACAGACAAGACTAGATTGTGGTGTTGGTTGATGACAGAATCTCATTAGTCATGATATAGAGATATCAAACCAAACACATAGGTACTTGTTAGAGAACAAGGTACCGGACAGACCCACCGTGAGTTTGACACATGGAACCATGAGATGGTAGTCACAGTCAGTACTCACAGTGATGGTGGTGAGTGTGATTCTTAGACCTGAAATCACTGCACTCAACACATGTCGTTGGGCACACTTTGACATCATCAAACGTAGTCCTGAAACATGGGTTTTTATAAAGGTGATGATTGGGTGGCTTTGACACATGGGGCTTTTGAGGGGTGAGTGATAGATATGGGATTTGTCCCTCCTGAGGGAGTTTGATATCCATGGCCACTTGATGAGTAGGATTGAGAAAGGCGTGCACGCATGTGTGAATCAGTATATGATACTGATGTCATACATATCTCTTCCAGTCTACTCTGAGATCAAGGAAGTGAATGAACGTTGACAGGATGACTGTTCCATGCCTCGAGTTCATTCGGGATATCAGTGACAAAGGAATTATACATTCGCTGTAACACCATTCACGGATTGTAGGATGAAAGTTGTTCTCCAACTTTCTACTTTCACTTGGGTAGCACTGATGTGTGACTAGGCACCGCTCTTTGCTTGTGAAGTCATAAGTGTTATGGACTTTCACTGCCAATGTGAAATGGACCTGCAGGGTCACACACATAGGATTTAACCTAGAAGAGGAGTTTTGTCCACAAAGCAATGTTTGGATTAATTACTAAAGGAGTTTAGTAGTTCAATTAAACACTCAATCAGTCGATAGCTCAATATCGTATGGTTCAAGGTGTTGGACGCATTGATTGGAGTATCAGATTGATTGAAATCACAATTGACTGATTTTGCCCAACCTGTGCTCCCAACCGATCAGTTCATGTGATGAACCGGTCGGCTGGAGTGTCCAGGCCGATCGGCTCATGCCCAGGTTGAAATGACCGGTTCAAGGGTTGAACCGATCGGCTCAACTGGTGCAACGGATCAGTTGGGAAAAGTCATGTCGGCAAGAATTTTCCTTTAGTTTCAAATTGTCCAATTCGATTGGGAATAATATTGGTATTCGATACCAATTGGGAAAGAAACAAGGAAAGACTTTTTGAGCCGGATTAGGACCATGAACCGATCAGTTCAGGGCACCAACCGATCGGTTGGAGTGCCCCAAATGGTCAGCTCAGGTCCAACCGATCGGCTCAATGGCCGAACCGATCGGTTCAGTTGTGAACCGATCATTTCAAGTTGCGTACCGGTTGCTTTTTGTGGAAAATTCTCGAACCCTTTTACTCCTGCATTAGTCCCGCATTGCCCGGGATGGAGAACCCTGTCCCATGACTCTCCTA